>CM053569.1:56675507-56734451 GCA_028646485.1 Cryptoprocta ferox | reverse complement strand
TGTCTAAAAGACTTTAGATAGAGGGCCTGGTCCAGGAACAGAGCAATCACCAGAGATAACTACAAAGAGTATATGGGCTCTGAGTGCTAAGCTGTGGGGGAACTTGGCAGGGTCTGTTTGTTCAAAGCCTTCTCTTTGAACGCTGTCTCTGCATGATAGTGCAAACATTTGTTGACCAAACATTTGCTCTTCCATCTTCTTGTGAATTGTCTTCCTTTTCATTGAAGCCCCAGACTCCTGTCCCTTCTCCTTTGTTCATGATGGCATATAAGCCTCAATTGCTTGGCTGTTCTTTGAGACTCTCAAATCTTTGTGGGTCCTCTCGACATATGTAATTAAATTTGTTTTTCTCCTATGAATCTATCTGATATCAATGTAATTAATCAACCAAAAGGACCTAGAGGGGTAGAGGAAACATTGTTTCTCCCCTACACTTCCAACTGGTGCTTAGTGTTCCATTCCCAGACATAAACAAGTGCTGGAAGCCATTTTCTGAACTCACAAAGTTGAGAAAATCTCCTTGTAAGGTAAGGCGGGTTTTGCAAGGCTTCCGCCATCAGATGGTGACCGATGTCTACCCCCACTCAACCATTTCTGCTTGAGCACCCACCCCCAGGGCACATTGCTGACTGGCATCAAGAGTGACTTGTCTTCTTATGCTAAAAATATACTAAATTGTACCTTGTGAAGGAGATTATAGGAATTTCTTCTTTTGTGTTTATGGGAGCAAATATCCTGAGAAACCTGTTTTACTTCCCTCAAGAAAACAGGCTGTTGAACCCTGCTCACAAAGGTCTAACCTTTGCTTTTGCTATGCTAAAAACATTGCCTTGTATTTGAATGCTGATGACACCTTCCTTCCCCCTATGATAAGCATCTAAATCACCTACAATCAATCACTATTGATAAAGATTATGCATGAGTCTTCTACCAATCTATGTTCTGGGAAATTTTTACATACCAATGAATTTGTCATCAGGAATCAGTATCTAAGGCAACTGCCACTCCTGTTTTGTACCCCATACATTTTTTTAATAAATAAAGCTCATACTCCGGGCAGTGCAGAGATGCCTGCCTGAAGAACAGAGATGCCTGCCTGGTGATCAGAAAGAAGCCGAGGCTCTCTCACTCTCTTTCGCCGACACTGTCCCTCCTTCAGGGAGCCCTGGACCTGCTGGAGCTGGACTCCAGCAAACAAGGATTTTGAGGCAGTTGAAGAAAGCATTTAATATTTAAAAAAAATTTTTTTAAGTTTATTTATTTTTGAGAGAGAGATAGAGTACAAGCAGGGGAGGGTCAGAGAGAGAGGGAGACACAGAATCCGAAGCAAGCTCCAGGCTCTGAGCTATCAACACAGAGTCCAATGTGGGGCTCAAACTGATGAGCTGTAAGATCATGATCTGAGCTGAAGTCGGAAGCTTAACTGAGCCACCCAAGCGCCCCAGGAAAGCATTTAATATTAAAGAGAGAAACCAAAACAAACAAGCAAGTAACAAAGATGGTCAGATAGAAAACAGAAGTAATCACAGTAAAGACAAACCATAATATATATTCTATGAAAGATAAAAGAAAATATGATATCTGTGAAATAAGAACAATAAGCAATGTTTAAAAAGGAATATTCAAAGGAAAAGATAGAGCTCTTAGATATTAAAAAATAAGTTGATAGAAATAAGATTTTCAAAAGAAATATCTCAATTGATACTATTTCCCAGAAAGTAAAACCAAAAAGATAAAGAGACTATTTTATAGAGAGAAAAGATTTTGAAAATGACTAAATTAGTCAGAGGGTCATTCTTTATTAGGAGTTCTGGAAAGAGAAAACAGAAAAACAAATGGAGGGGAAGCAATTACCAGAAATAGTACAGTTTATCACATATATGAGATAGGACTAAAGGACATGACTTTCCAAATTCAAAGTAATCACCAAGGGACTAATACAATAAATAAAAACAAAATTACATCAAGAAAGAGTATCATGAAATTTTATATGTCTATAAATAAAGGAGAAATTGTAAAAGCTCCCAGGCAGGAAAAAAAATTAGTTTCCAAACAAAGATTAAAAACTTTAATTGCTGGGGCGGCTGGGTGGCTCAGTAGGTTAAGCGTCCGACTTGAGCTCAGGTCATGATCTTGCAGTGCATGAGTTCCAGCCCCGCTTCAGGCTCTGTGCTGACAGCGTAGAGTCTGGAGCCTGCTTCACATTCTCTGTCTCCCTCTCTCTCTGCCCCTCCCCTGCTCACGCACTATGTCTCTCAAAAATAAATAAACATTAAAAAAAATTACAAAAAAACCCACAAAACTTTAATTGCGGGGGCGCCTGGGTGACTCAGTCGGTAAGCCTCCAACTTCAGCTTAGGTCATGATCTCTCCCTCCTGAGTTCAACCCCCACATGGGGCTTTGTGCTGAGCTCAGAGCCTGGATCCTGTATCGGATTCTGGGTCTCCCTCTTTCTCTGTGCCTCCCCCACTTGCACTGTCTCTCCCAAAAATAAACATTAATTTTTTTAATTAAAAAAATTAAAAAATTAAAAACTTTAATTGCAACAGACCTCTCTATGGTATTCTTGGAAGATAAAAAAAAAAAAATGGAACAATTATCTTCCAGCAATTTCTAATTGTGCATTCTGTAGTCAAACTATCCTTCCAACGAGAAGGAAGAATTATTATATTTTTAGAAAAGAATAGTAATGTCCCATACATAGAGTAAAGGCATACTTTTACAGATGTTGGTTGCCAAAAGAGGAAACATAGTAAGCCACATTGATGTATGTGACTTTTTTTTGTGCAGAAGATTTCAAACCAGCTTCACAGATCTCTGGCCCCTATCCCACTTCACATTTTACTCTTTTACACATTGGGCTTATAAGTAAGCTAGTAAGAAAGAATATGACAGATTTTTTTTAAGATTGAAACTCTTTGCATGAAGGGACATTCTATTGTTTAATGGAATATTTCATTAGATAGTGACCTCTACTGGGAAGAAGAAATATATCACCAGAGCTGACAAAGTACGTAGTCAAATTCATCTCTTTAGTCAAGGAATTGGTTAATTTGGAAAGGCAATGCTGGTCAAATCTGTCATTAAGAATTGTTAAGGGGGGCCTTGGGTGACTCAGTTGGTTGAGTGTCTAACTCTTGATTTCGGCTCAGGTCATGATCTCATGGTTCATGAGACCGATCCCCGTGTCGGGCATGGAGTCTGGCTGGGATTTTCTCTCTCCCTCTCTCTCTCTCTCTCTCTCTCTCTCTCTGTCCCTATCCTGCTCGCGCTCTCTAAATAAATAAATAGGAATGTTAAGGCACAACAGTACTCTGAATATCTTTATTTTAAAAATGATTCTGTTAAGCACTTTAAACTTATATAGTATAGATAATAATATAATAAATACATAACTGTCACCCACCCTTATCAAATCTTAACATTTTCCAATTTTTTTAGTAAAATAATTACTTATACGTGAGGCCTCTTATAGCCCCCTTCCTGAAAACACTTCCTTCCTCCCCTGTCAAGAGGGCATTACTTAGCATTCATCTTTCTCATAAATTTTTTCTCCTTCATATGAAAGTATCATATGTAATATAGAGTATAACGTGTGGCAAGTTTTAAATTTTTATAAAACTGGGATTTTATAAAAATGGGATTATACACACACTTCTTTCTGAAATTTACCCCTTTCTGCTGGTTGAATTGTCCTGTTATTGTGATCGTGCCCCCCTCCCTTGGGGAAAAAAACCCCAAAACATTGAGACTTAAACTGAGAAGGAAACCATGATTCTTCATAATAGAGGTAGGTAACATAATTTCTAAAGGGATTCTGTACAACAGTGTTTGAATATCAGGACAAAGGAGAAAACCAGTAGGAGTTAATATTATTGAGAACTTACAATATGCCAGACAGTGTTTTAAGCGATTTCTTTGGTTAAGTAATTTAATCCTCATGGCCAATCTTCCGCAGGGACCTCTACTTTACAAAGGAGGAAACCGAGGCAAATAGAAGTTACCTAGTTTGTAGCTATCAGGTAGGTCACACTGCTGAGCTGCGGGCCAGGAGGCCAACCCCCTCTGACTGTCTGCTCTGAACTATGAGGCGTAGATGAGGCTTATAAAGAATTCTATTGTACTATGATGTGGATGCACTTGATTCCTACCAAGTTCCCCTCCTTGTCTTCCTGAGACTCCCAACTGGGCCCGAAGGGTGCTGACAGTGGCTCTCTACCCTTTCTTCTGAAATTTCACTGACCAGAAATTGAGCATCCTCCTCTATGGAAAACCTCTTGGTCCCTTGGCAAGAGAAAAACTAAGACGGTGGTCCATTAGCATGAGAAAAGCTAAGAATGTGGTCCATTGGCATGAGAAAAGCTAAGATTTGTTCTTGACTCCAGCAACTGGGACCTGAGATGAGTCAAACAAATATAACAGCTTCTCTGGATCCATTCTTTTAAACAAGGCGAAATAATATCCTTTTCCATTTGAAATATCTTGTTGTGAGGAAGAATAATTTAATGTGCTGTAACATCCTGAGTCATTAAATAGGAGGGTCTAGCAGTGCTATGCACTTATTTGCAAAAGTTGATATCCATGAAAGCTTTTGGCTTTAATTCTCTAGCAGAGAGAAAGGGGAAGTAGACCTCCAGGCCTAAGTAAGAGTGACAAAGAAGATAAACTCTGGCTCTCGTCTGTTCCCCCAGAGGGAGACTTGTAGGGAGAAGCAGGAATAGCATGGGGTCACAGTACCTGGGTTCAGGTCCTGGGTCCCTATCTTACTAACCAGCTAGCTCACTTACCAGTCATGGGGGAGTTAACAACCTTCTGTGCTGCAGGCCCAACCTCTATAAAACCATATGATCGTAATAGTGTCTACCTAATAACCTTGCTGGGCAGATTAAATGAGACCACACATATAATGCACTTAGGGAAGTCCCAGGCACCCATTAAACATTCGATAAATGTTAGGTATGACTGACATCATCATCATCATCATCATCATCATCAGTATCTAGCTGATGGAACTTGGTCTAACCTCCTAAAGGGAAAGGGGGTAAAGACAGGAGTGGAAGGCTCTGGGTTTTTTATGAATATGTGCAACAAATCTTAGTGTATTATTTAGTACCTAGTAACTGAAGTTTTCAAATTCTATACATTTCAATGGTAAGAATGTTTTCTATTCTTTTGAGTATCAGTTTCTTCCAGTCATGTCTAAGAAAACTGTAACATACATTCACTCAATAAATATTGATTGAACACCTACATGTGACAGGGATTTTTCTAAGCATTGGGGATACAGTAGTGGAGAGGACAGACAAAATGCCTTCCCTCATAAATCTTACATTTTAATGCAAAAGTGACAAAAAAACCTAAAATACAAATATGATCAGTTTGTGATACACGCTATGCAGACTACTGCAGAGGAGAGATATTTAGATACAGGGGTCAAGGAAAGCTTCCCACAAGTCCCAATAGTTTATTTCTGCTTTTGTTTCCCTTGCCTCAGGAGATGTATCTAGTATGGCTGATGTCAAAGAGGTTACTGCCTGTGTTCTCCTCTAGGATTTTAATGGTTTCATGCCTAACATTTAGGTCTTTAATCCATTTTGAATTTATTTTTGTGTATAGTGTGGATGGAGCTGGAGGGCATTATGTTAAGTGAAATAAGTCAGTCAGAGAAAAACAAACACCATATGAATTCACTCATGTGGAATTCAAGAAACAAAAAAAAATGATCATAGGGGAAGAAAGGAGAGAGGCAAACCAAGAAACAGACTCTTAACTACAGAGAACAGATGGTTATCAGAGGGGAGGTGGATGAGGGGATGGGTTAAGTAGGTGATAGGGATTAAGGAGTGCAATTGTTGTGATGAACACCAGGTGTTGTACATAAGTATTGAATCACTAAATTGTACACCTGACACTAGTATTGCACTGTACATTCACTGGAATTTAAATAAAAACTTAAAAAAAAAAAAAAAGAAACCATCTCTGAAGAAGGTGGCATTTGAATGAAACGGGGTTAGCAAGAAATCTATGCAATTATTTGAGACAACAATCAGGTCAGCGGGAACAGCAAGGGCAAAGGCCCTGAAGCAAGAGTGAGCGTGGCTTACTTAAGGAATAGCAAGAAGACCAGAATGATTACAGCAGAGTGAGCAACGGGCAGCTTTGAAGGAGCTATGGTTAGAAACGTAAGTAGAAGCAAGGTCATATAATGCATTTTAGTCTTTAGTAAGGAGTTTGGATTTTATTCTAAGAGTGATCACAAATTATAGATTTGAGCAGGTGGGGAAAAAAAAAAAAAGACCGTGGTAAAAGCAAAGAGATCTACTGGGATCTAAATGAGATGAGGACTATGTAGATGAGAGTGGAGATGAAGATGATGGTTAGTAGTTAGATTTTGGATCTATTATAAAAGTAGAGCCGACCAAAGCTATTGAAGGACTAAAACGTGTTGGGCAAGGTAAAGAAAGGAATTACGGATGAAGCCTGTGTTTTGAGCCCAATTAATTAGCCAAGTGGATGGAACTGCCATTTACTGAGGCATAGGGGAGGAAAACTCTTTCTTCTCTCTTGGTTTCTTTGGCTGTTCTAATAATTAAATTGACATAAGACAGATTAACAGGATAAAAACAAATTTAATTTTGTATGTACAGGAGCTCACAAAAATGAGACTCAAAGAAGTGACCAAAGCAGGCAACTTTTAGAAACAATAAATTTGTGAAAAATTGACAGGACAAGGAGTTCAGACTTGAAGGAGCAAATTAATGAAGAACTAACAAGGTTTGTTTACACAGCCTTCTTGGTCCTAGGTGATAAGGATACCTCTTCCCCTCCAGGTGCAAGCGGGTACCCTTCACATGGTAACTTGTTTACTATTTTCAGGGGAACAGAGAAGGGTCAGAGTGCCCTTCTTGTATCAGCTGTTTCTTAAGTAACTTAAATTTTAAATAATCAATATCAATCAAAATAATAACAATAATCAGTAATCAAAGTGGCATATTTTAGGGTGGCCTGCCCTGAATCCCATCAGGGGGAAGATGAGGGGTGGGTCTCATTTGATAGAGTGGGGTTATATTTGGACTTGTCAAATTTAGATGCATATAATCCAAGTAGTGATATGGGGTAGCCCAGCAGAAATGTTGACTTATGTTTGAGGGAGACTTATGTTTGAGTTTCAACAAGATCTAAATGATCTTAAACAACAGGAGGAAAGAAGATCAATAAGAGAATGAATATAGTGAGAATCAGGAACAGGTTCAAAGTTGAGGATGAGGTTATTCCAACATTTAGAGTTTAGCAAGCCATAGAATGGCCAACAGGAATACTGAGAAATGGCTAGTAAGGCCTGTAAGTCCAATAAAGAAAATGTATCTATCAGGAGGAGGATGTGATCTATTGGTCTTTGATGTTGAGCTTCCATAACTCTTAGGTATCACAGAATAATCTTTTTTGTTTGTTTTTATTGAGAGAGAGAGAGAGAAGTGAGGGAGGGGAGGGGCAGAGGGAGAGAGAGAATCCCAAACAGACTCCATGCCCAGCACAGAGCCCAACATGGGGCTCCTTCTCATCAACCATGAGATCTTGACCTGAGCTTAAATCAAGAGTTGGACACTTAACTGACTGAGCCACCCATGCGCCCCAGGTATCATAAAATATTCTTAATAACTGGTATCTGCATATATCTGTATTGCAGTTTACAGTGGCAAAGCATGTTTGTTGGTACAATAATTATATAGAACATCCTGTGAAAAATTAGTGCAATGATCAATTATGGGACATGCTGTCTGTTATGTTTCACTCAGAAGTTCACAGTCCACATTAATGCATGCATTTAGTATGTGGCTCTGAGAAGTCCATGGAAAATAAAACTGCTACTTTTTTAAAACCAGGAATTTCCCAAATTGTTTTTTTGGGGGAGTAATTTATAAGCTGTAAAATCCAACCATTTTAGGAATACAACTTTATGAGTTTTAAACAATCACATAACTACCACCACAACCTGACTGATTTTAAATTCCAAATTGGGCCAACTCAGAATGTCTCTAGCTCCACTTTGGTAAATGTTTATTGAAGGTTTGTGAACATTTCCACATATATTATCCCAGTTAACCCTCGTCCCAGCTCTCTGAGCTACACGGTGATGGTGATGGGGTCCAGGACACACTACCCCAATATGTGGCACCTTGGCATGTTAAATATCTTAATCTTAAAAAATTTTGTGTAAATGGCAGAACCAGGAAGGCCACTCTGGCCTCCATCACTCTTTTCCCTGAAACAGGCCATAAAACTCCCATGTGAAAGGTACCCTCCCTGTACCAAGAGGAGGGAAAACATCACAAGAGACAAGGAATTTGGGGCCAAGAAGTCTATATAAACAAACCTTGTTAAACTAACCTTTATCTTCCTAGATACTTCTTTACCATTTACCACCTCTAGCCCAAACCCATTAGTCTGACAATTCTTCACAAAATTACTGTTTCTTCATCTAAATGATATAAAAGCTTCCTTCTCTGGTCACTTCTTTGGCTCTTGTGAAGCTCAAGCCTCACTCTTCTGAAGGCTCCCATGTACATGTAAAAATTCAATGAAGTTTGTATATTTTTCTCCTATGAATCTGTCATTGTCAGCTTAATTTTCAGGCACAGTCAGGGACCCTAAGAGAGTTGAGGAAAAAATGTCCCCCATTTGCAATACCATTATTTCCTATAAGACAGAGAAAGAAAGAGGCATAATGAAGTAAAGAATCATGCTCAAGATCACACAAAGCTACTCAGTGAAAGAGGTAGATTGAATAGAAATATTCAAACAAATCCTATTTTTTGCTGGGCACAGTGGAAAAATAACAGATAAACTACCAGTAACCAAGACTATTTACCGAGTCCTTAATTCATCAAGCATCCCTTTAAAGCAGGTGTTGTTATTCTTAACACATAGGAGTTAAGTGTTAAGGGGTTAATCAGTTGGCTCAAGGGTAAAGAGTTAGAAATTGGTGGAGAAAAAATTCAAATCTAGATCTTTCTGAATCCAGAGCCTGAAATCCCAGCTGCATCGTACTGTGCTGTCCTATACAGTAGCCACTACATATTTGGCTATATGAGAACTTGAAATGTGGCTACTCCAAATTGATATGTGTATAAATGTAAAATATACACAGGATTTTGAAGACATTTAAAAAATATAAAATACCTCAGTAATTTGTTACAGTGATTACATATTAAAACATTATTTTGGATATATTGAGTGAGATAAATTATTGTGTTAAAATGAATTTCATAGGGACACCTGGGTGGCTCAGTCAGTTAAACAACCAACTTCGGCTCAGGTTTTGATCTCACAGTTCATGGGTTTGAGCCCCATATTGGGTCCTATGCTGCTTCAGACTCTGTGTCTCCCTCTCTCTCTGCCCCTCCCCCACTCATGCTCTGTCTCTCTCTCTCTCTCTCAAAATAAATAAACATTAAAAAATAATAAAGTAAATTTCACCTCCTTTTTACTTTTTAAAATGTGTTTCCTAGAAAATTAAAAATACGTGGCCCATACACTGTTTTAGTAAGTAGAGGCTGTTCAAAGAATTTATTTCTTAGTGTTGCAGTCAAGAGATTCCCCCTTATTTTTCCATCCAGGGTAGAACACAGGATACATTGTTTTATCCAGAGTTTCTTTCCAGAGGAAATAGGTAGAAACAGGATTCTTCCTCTGTTCCCCAGCTGTTTGCAGTCAAATTCTTTTGCACCCACACAATGTTATTATTGCTTTCACTTTTGGTAGATGCATTTTATTAAAAATATTAGCTAATCAATGACTTGTTAAAGACATATACCAGAAGGTTGGTTTTTTTAAATAAAGCAATAAAATAGAATGATCTATTTTATTACTGCTGTCATTACTGCTGGACGTCCCACATTTAACCTACTGCATTTCCTGGGCGATCTAGCACCTGTCTGATGCCTGTACTCTGTCAGTCGTGTCACATGCTAATCCTGAAATGCATGTAATACCTCCTAAAATATCTCGAGGGATTATAAAGATCTTCCAAATATTTTTAAAGCTCTAAAAAATTAGAATTGCCTAAAATAGTATGTTCCTTCCCGAAACCTGCTTCATTTCAGTTCTAAACATTCCTTTAGTCCTTGATATTAATTTATTAATTCTGAAAAAGGAAGAAGTCTTCATAAGTAAGAGTGTGCTTCTTTACTGGAATTATAGAGTGTATGTATATAGTGTATATGTATATAGTGCTTATATGTGTGTATGTGTGCATGTATATATTTATATTTACCTATAGTGCCCAGTACTCAAAGTGGAGTAGAAATCTGGCACTTATCTAATATCATTTTATTTGTGGGGTTCAGTAGCTATTAACCCTGTTTCTGTATTGGAATCACCTGTGGGAATTCTGAAAAACACAAATGTTCAAACCTTGCTCCTAGAAATTTTGATTTAGTGACTATGAAGTCTACTTCAGCCCAGTGAGAAAATCTGATGCACAACTGAGGTTGAGAACTATTTGTGAGGACAGCAAAACTAGTGTGTTTTAGGCTTTCTAAACTTACTTTTAAAATAGAAACTAGTTTGTACCCAGATCTCTCTTCTGTCCTCTTTGCCTGCAAGGATGCTAAGCACCTCTGCTCAAATTTCTTACCAAACTCTCATTGGCTTAGACTCTTTCCCTCCACCAAACGCCCATTAGGGTCTTTATAAACATCACTCATTAGTCTAATGTTTATGTACAGTGTGTGTATATGTGCATGAGTGTGTCCCAACCGGAGTATAGTTCTTTAAGGAGAGGGAGAACGTCTTTATGTTTATCACGCCCCATTTTAGCCAAATGCACATCACACAATAGGTACTTAGTAAAAAAAAAAAAAAAAGAAGGAAAGGATGTTTCAAAAGTACCTAAGATAATCCCCAACTTACAGTGGTTTGACCTACAATTTTTTCAACTTCTTGATGGTGTGATTCAGTAGAAAACATACTTTGAATTGTGATTTTTGGTATTTTCCTACTAGCAGTATTTGATAAGATATTCTCTCAGGATACTGGCGGCAGCAGCAAGCCACACCTCCCAGTCAGCCACACGGTCACAAGGGTAAACGAGCAATATATTTACAACCGTTCTGTTTTTTACTGTCAGTACAGTATTCAGTAAATTGCATAAGACATTCAACACCTTCTTATAAAATAGGCTTTGTATTAGATGATTTTGCCCAAATGTAGGCTAACATAAGTGCTCTGAGCACATTTAAGGTAAGGCTAGGCTACGCTGTGATGTTCAGTAGATTACATGTATTAAACACATTTTTGACTTACGTATTTCCAACTTATGATGAGTTTATTGGGACAGAACTCTACTGTAAATAGAGGAAGATCTGTATGTAATTTGGATAGTCAAAAGACATTTATAAACACAAAAATAAAACCATTTATATTATTCATAATGAGATCATTAGCTTATAGTAGTGACAAATATTCAATAGGTAAACATAATTTAAAAAACTTATGGGTTTCAAAGTGTTCCTTAGAAAACAGTCCAAGGCACAAACAGTCTTGGAAATTGCAACAGCATAGGAAATGCCATCTAGACTTTATGGGAATATCTGTACTAGTTAACTTGCGCTGCCATATAGAATACCACAGACTGGGGGACTTAAACAACATAAATTGATTTTCTCACAGTTCTGGAGGCTGGAAAGTCAATATCAAGGTACTGGCTGATTTCGATCCGAGTGAGGACTCTCTTCCTGGCTTGCAGACAGCCACCTTCTCACCATGTCTTTCCATGGCTAGGGAGAAAAACAGGGTAGAGAGCTTTGCGGTGTCTCTTCTTATGAGGATGCTAATCCTACAGGATCCATCCTCACCATTATGACTTCATTAATCTTCCCAACAAGCCCGTGATGAGGGAATTATTATTATGCCCAAAATATAGAAAAGAAAACTGAGATATGATTCCTCCAAGGTCACCCAGCTAGTGGATAACATTTCAACCTAGGCATCTTAACCACTGCAATATTGTGCTTTAAATGACTCAACATTTTAAACTATGTGTAAAATTGAAACACACAAAGAATTGATAATGTTGGATGTATTATAAAAAGGTTTTTAAAGTAAACTTTTTATTCATATTGAATATTGGAACGTGCTTAAATCACGGTCAAAGGTACCTATCACCGACGTAGAGAAACAGAACATAACTAGAGCCCCCCATCACTTATTATGCTCTAAGTTTCAAAGTTCAAAATAATCATTCACTTATTGTTGTACAAGTTGAACTCTATAATCTATTTAAGACCCTAATTAAACTCATTTCCATAGTAATATACTCTTTCTAGAGCAGTGATCCTCAAAATGTGGTCCCCATACAAGCAACCTAGCATCATCAGGGAACTTGTTATACTTGCAAATTCAAGGACCGCAATCCAGACCTACAGAACAGAAACTCTGGGAGTGAAGCCCAGCAATTACGTTTTAACAAACCCCCGAGCTGACCGTGATCGCGTACTGTGTTAGGTGAGTTGTTAGATGAATACTACCGCCTAAAGTGTTAGGCGTGGATAACGGAGACAAGTTCTAATCAACTACCTTTTTCAAGTACACTGAAGGTACAATGCTTTCTATTTTAACGAACCGTGTTGCTGTTCCCGTAAATGTTGCCTTTTATCAGAGGTACAAAGCAAATCCCTCACCTCCTAATCTCCCTAGTCGCCCAATCTGTCCGTAGTAGTACAGTTTACCAGCAAAGTCGGACTGTTAGCGTAGCGGGGAATTCAATATCCAGAGGCGGGAGCAGGCCTCGGCCAATCAAATGCAAGGCTCAAGTCACCGCCCACCTTGGCGGTGTGATTGGTGGTTTTCCTCCGGCGGAAGAGACCTTTCGAGGCACCGCCCAGGGCCCCGCACTAGCCAATCGTCGCTCTGTGCCTGGGGCGGGGGCGGACCCGCGCGAGTGTTTTAACATGGCGGAAAATGGTGCTCCGGCCGCTCCGAGTCCGCGGGGGCGTGCGGATGGGGAGGACGCGGACTCCCCGGGAGAGCGAATGGCAGAAACGCCGAGAGATGATCAGGAGCAGTTCGAGTGCCAGGAACTGCTGGAGTGCCAGGTGCAGGTGGGGGTCCCGGAGGAAGAGGAAGACCCGGGCCCAGTGGCCGAGGCCGAGGCGGTAGCTGCCGGCTGGATGCTCGATTTCCTCTGCCTCTCGCTTTGCCGGGCCTTCCGCGACGGCCGCTCTGAGGACTTCCACCGGAGCCGCGACAGCGCCGAGGGTGAGTGCTGGGCGCGCCCGGCCGGGGGCTGCGCGGAGGCCGGGGGAGACGACGCGCAGCGGGGCGGGGGCCTCCGCGAGCTGTCGAAGCCCAGTTTCCGGCGCAGCCCCCCTGTGGGGTCGGGGGAGCCGGGCTGCTGCGGCGCTAAGACCCGAAGCTCTGAGGTGAGGTTGGTTCGAATCCGGCACCCGCCCATTTGCAGCTTCTGAGTTTTTCTCAGAGATTACCTCATCTTCCTTTGGGGGATGGAGAGGGTTCAGTAAAAAGAGAATTAGACTGCCGTTTAGAATTGATGCAGGATTAAACGAGTTAAACTGTATACAATTGCCCAGCGTCCCAAGTCCTTTTTCTCTTCGGCGCTTGTATTTGTTGTTGTTGTTTTTGACTCAGGTATTCCTGTGACGGCGTTTATCAGGCGGTCACAGTGGCCTCCAAGTGCCCCGGGCGTCAGTGTTTTCTGTTAATTGGTGAGCTTGTTAAATCTCATTTGGCTTGGTTGCCTGCAGAATAAAAGTAACTGTCAATGAAATTTACTACCTAGACAACAGTCTGTAAGTGATGGACAAAAACGGATTCGGAGAAGACCAGCCTGGCTTTTTCAATAAGAACAGAAAGGTACCCTGGTATTTAATGTAAAATTAAACACTTAAGAAAACGATATTGACACATATTGTCTTCATGGTGATCCTGTAAATTAGGCAAGTAATCTTAGTGTATAGAGGCGTGGACAAGTCAGGCAGTCTAAAGTATTGGTAGGTTAAAGGGAACGTTCCACACGTGTGCCTTATCTTCCAACCCAAGAACCTTTTCACATACTGTGTCAGCTACCCCCCGAGCCATGGTTAACGTCCATTAATTAGAAAGTTAACTCATTGTACCTCGAATTATTTCAAAAGTGCACTTTGGGGAGGAAGGTGGAATTAATCTTGTGTGTTAATGAATTTGAGTTGGAAACATCAGTATGGGCTCCTGTTTGGCTCAATACAGACACAGATGGTGTTAAGAAACAGCATTCGTTGGGTAAATTTGCGGATCTAATTGGCTTTATTAGACAATTTCATGAATTGGGCAGCATCCCACCCAGCCAAGCAGGGAGGAGGTTGAAGGAGTTGTACAAAATGGAAGATTTTCCTAGGAAGGAGGGCAGGGCAAGAAAGTTATAAGCAAAAGAAAAGGATTATTCCGGGCTAGGCCCTTTCCCTTTAGGAGGAGCTGCAGGGGGTCTTAGGCAGATTACCTCATCTTCCTTTGGGGGATGGAGAGGGCCCATTTGGCTCCAGTCACAAATTGCTACCAACCGGTTTAGACTGTATCTCTGGGGAAGGTTGAAAGTGCAGTCAGATTTGGTGTTAAGCCCACTTTGGGAACTCAGCCTGAGTGACACCATTTTGGGCCTGTGGTTTTCTTTTAACAATGGTTACCTGTAGAAATGTGCATGCATATTTCTGTACATATCTAGACACAGGTTAGCATATACTCATTTTCTTACTCTGTTCGACGAAAGGGCACAGAAGCAATGCAACCCCGAGTGGTAACCTAGCACCGCAGGCTTGGTTTCTAATACCATCGCTTAATAAAGGGAACCAGAGCTCTTTGTAGAACTGGCCTGAATCTGGGACCGGGACAGGAGATAGGCAAGATGAACCCGGAGCATCTTGTGCCAGAAAGTACGGAAGTGCTAAAAGCAAACCCCCAGACAAAAAGAACTTTGGGGGCACAAAGGGAGCAGGAGCCAGCTGTAAGAGCTCCCAATGGCCAGAGCATCTCAAGCAAAAAACATCTGTGAGTCCACACTGATGTAAGTAAATGATGGAATATATAAATAAATGAGAGAAGAAACAAATCTCATGCAGAAGAATTCCAAGCAATTTATGTCACTGCTGTGTTGTCAGGGAGGTGAAGCATAACCCCCCACTCCTTACGGGTGGGCTGTGCACAGTGACCGTATTCTGAGAATTGCAGTGTGGCGTTGGGAAGGTGACTTCACAGTAGAGAAGCCTAACAGAGATTACCTCACACCCAGGTCATCGAGGTCAACAGGAACAGTGACAGTATTGTATACACTTGATATGATTTATTGAATATGGAATTTTACGTCTTTGATCTTCCTCCCAAAACTTCTAAACTCCAGTCAAATTTTGAGAAAAACAGACAAATCCCAATACCAGAAAACTAAGGCAGAATCAAGCATGGACTTTAGTTAATAATGTATTGATACTGGTTCATTAATGTAACCTATATCATACTAATATGTTTTATTAATAGGGGAAACCGGGTGGAGAGTATATAGGATTTCTAGCTTCACAATAATTCTATAAATTGAAAACCTTTCTAAAAAACAAAGACTTCACTTGAGGTTCTAGGTCAAGACCTGAGGAATAATCTAGGCCACCTCTATTATTTTTAGGTAAAGGGCCCAGAAACCCAGAGAGAATAAACTATTTTTTAAAGTCTCACTGCAAATCAGTGACTTGTAAATTGTGAACATGGTGTTGTCTCTCTATTTTCCATTTTTGACTGAAAGGACTCCCTTTTATCTTCTTTAGGATTTCATTTACTACACTTTGCAATATTGTAAAAACACACAACCCTGATGCTTTCTAGAATATTCTTAGCTCTTCTTTCATTCTGACTCACAATGGTTCTCACACCTCACTTAACTTAGAAAGGCCTTTTCCAGACTGTTATTTCTAACCTATCTCTTACCATAGGAAGGAGTTTAAAATAGTGACTAAGAGCATGGGCTCCAGGGGATGCCTGGGTGGCACAGTCCATTAAGCATCTGACTCTTGATTTTTTTCTACTCGCGTCAGGTCGTGGGATCTAGTCTGGTTTCTGGCTGACACTGACAGCAGAGCCTGCTTGGGATTCTGTCTCTCTCCCTCTCTCTGCTCCCCATCTCGCTCTCTGTCTCAAAATAAAGAAATAAACTTAAAAAAAAAAAAAAGGCATGGGCTCCAGAATAAATTGAGTTTGATTCCTGGCTCTGGTACTTTATAGCTGTTAGACCTGAAGCAAGTTACTTACCTCTTGGTAGGTCAGTTTTCTCATCTTTTTATTTGGGGTAGGGGGCAGCGAGAGCGAGCAAGCACACCCAAGGAGGGATTCTCCTTTCTGTCAGCACAGAATCTGATGTGGGTTCGAACTTGGGAACCATGAGATCATGACCTGAGCCAAGATCAAGAGTCAGACACTTAACCTACTGAGCCACCCAGGTACCCCTCAATTTCCTCATCTGTAAAGTGGAGATAATAGTATCTACCTAACAGCTGTTGAGAGAAACACATGAACTAACAGGTATAAAGCAAGGTTTCTCAGACCTCAGTACTGTTGACACTGGGTGTTTGCACCGCATAATTCTTTGTTCTGTGTGTGCGTGAGAGTGGAGGGGGGTGAAGGTGAGGGTTCTCCTGTGCAGTGTCCCAGACCTCAACTACTAGATGCTAGGAGCACCCCCCCTTCCACTCATGACCATCAGAATTGCCTCTAGACACTGCCAAATGTCCCCTAAGGGACAAAATCCCCCCCATTTGAAAACCACTGGTGTGGAGTGCTTAGAGTAGTGCCTGGCATTAGAAGTGCTTAAGTGCAGTGGCTTATTGTAGCCAGTCAGCAGATCTCCGTAGCGTGTTTCCATCTCGGTGTTCGGTTACAGGTGAGGAAAAAGCAAATAGCCAGGTTCAACCAGCGGAGGTTTTCATTGTTTTGTTTTGTCTTATGCCTAGCAGGTGCAAAGAACAGAAGGGCGGTGGTATTTGTACGTAATGCGTATGGACTAAATTGAATATGGAGGGAGGTGAAGATAGAGGTCTGACTTTCTTCCCTAGGATAGATTATTTTTGTTTTGCTCCTATACCATGCTTATTAACATTCATGGCGTTGAAATTTTAATGAATCACTTGTGTAACTTTTGGTTTGTGTCTTAAACTAACATTGGCTGGCAGTAGCTGTTAAGTAAATATTGAACTGTTTAAATTTTATATAAATTTTGGGCTCTCTCTGAATCCCGTTTAATTAAATTGTAGCTGTTTTTGGTCCAGATGATCTCTGGAATAGCATAGGGATTATGCTGTTTTAGAATTGAAGAAATAAATACAAGTAAATGTATTTGTTCTTCATCTGCTTAGTAGCTGTAAGACTGCTTTTTGGTTTTGCTAGTTGATTTAATCTTTATATACACCAACCAAGCCCTCGGAGAAGTATAACAGTGGCATCTTCAGGTCTTACTTTAAACATAATTTCCTCAGAGAAGCTTTCCTACGACTAGCTACTAAAACACATTCTAAGGTTTCTTTTTTATATGTATCCATAGCATTATGTACTTGTCTTTTTTAGTTTCCTCCACCGTTTTTACTTTAATTATTCAATCATTTGTCTTTCATTGCTACATAGTAATGAATTCACTGAGATCTAGGGTTATGGTTTACTCAGCCTCATTCTCACTGCCTAGTATAACATGTGGGTGAGCATCCAAATATTTGGGAGACTAATATTAATAAATTTGTTTTTATACACCTGCAGTTTTATTTCTTCCTTGGGGTTAGGGTTGAGGAGAAACAGGTTTTGGCTGAGACATAAACTTTTTCCTGGACTTGCATCCTGAAAGTTTTAAATAAATAGCAGAGGAAAGGGAAGATAGGTAGTTGGTAAACTGAAGCCTAAAGTTGCTGCCCCCTTTCCGTGTCTGCCCCTATGACGTCCTGTCCCAAACCAAATTACAATAGGGAAAGGAACTACTCTATTTTGCTCCAGTAATGATCTAGACTGGAGACCAAGAGGGGATTGCCACCCCAAGTTCCCAGGAAGGAGCGCCCCAAGTTCATTAATTTTATGGTCTGCATCTGAGATATGATCCCTAAGGCCTCTGTCAAAGAGTAAAGGTAGAATTGCCTCCAGAGCTTTTCTGTCCAGCTGTCGCTGATGAACACAACGAAGACCAAAGGCACATCTATGACAGCCCCTTCGAATTTCCAGAATAAGCATTGTTCTATTAGAGCTGAGCGACAGCTTTTGAATATTCCTCTTAGATGAGCTGCATGTGATGTTCTCCACATGCGCTGCACACACAGCACAGTCTCCTGCCACCGCAGAGTCTCCCCCAGCCAGCAGGGCACTCCTGAGGGGCCCCCCCCCCCCCCCCCCCGCCATCTCTGCCTGCACAGCGTGGAGGTGAGAGCACAGAACTGCCAGCAGAGGGGGCCCCCAGGGGAAGGCATTGCCTCCCTGACTTGTAAGCCTGCGGTGCTCCGTGTTGCACCTGTGGGCACAGCCGGACCTGCTTGACTGGCCTCCTGCCTCAGTGGGGCACTCAAACGCAGCCCTCCAGGAGCTGCCGCCTATACAGGCAGAGGCTTTCTCAGGACGTCCCCATGGCCATGGCAAGAAAGCCAACATGCTTTTCTTGGGCCGGGCTGTGTGCTCATTTCTTAGGACCCGCAGGGCCTTCTGGAAAGGCCCCGGGGCCTAGGGTCTGGCAGGCGGTCACACCCGGGGCCATCCCATTGCTGCCATCTTGCCCCAATAAATAGGTTTTTTTAAGTCTTCATAAATTTAACAGACTCACTTATCTGAAACCTTGACCAAAATAATATAAAATAGTTCCTATGATATTAGGAAGGAGCTTTTAAGGTATAAAATAAACTTCCAGCTAATGATTTGACACATTTTACAGTTTGAGTCTAAATCTCCCTTTTTGTTAGTGTAGAGTGCTACCTCTGGAAGTACTTTTAAGTATTTATTATTCTGCATGTGAAAATCTGTTTTTATTTTGCAAGAAAAGTGTTCACTGCTATTTTCTCATTTTTAAAACATTGCCTATAAATAAAAACCGATAGCTCTCAGTTTATGATTTTTGCATGTTCATAACCTATACACTCAGCCAACCACACAGAGGCACTGCTGGGTCAAGTTTGGCTTTTTAAAAATAAATGTTTTAATAAAATTCATGTCTTTCTTTTTCAGCTATTATTCATGGGCTGTCCAGTCTAACCGCTTATCAGTTGAGAACTATATACATATGTCAGTTTTTGACAAGAGTTGCAGCAGGAAAAACCCTTGGTAAATATGTGTTTTTATGTTATTTTCGAAATGGTTTAATCTGTGTCTAAAGGTAAAACAATGAGAAGAAATACATGGGAGCTGTTAGTTGTTTTTGAGAGTTTACATGATGTATTTGGCATGCACGTCTATACAAGCACATCTAAAGCAAGTAAAAGAAATACAGTTCTGATCTACAGAGAGCACTGGTTGTCAAACTTAGCTTGCTTCAGAATTATTAGGACACTTGTTAAAAAACAGAATGCTGAGTCCCCTTTCCTGCCATGAATTCCTGATGCAGTAGGCTGGATGGGTGGGGCCCTGGAGTGTATATTTCTGGTAAGTTCCCTGGTGATTCCCATGCATTGCTTCATGGACCGTCCTGGAGATTTAACTTTAAATTTGACTGTATGGTAACTTTGTGGTGACTCTTATTTTCATTCACATTCTGTTTTTTACTAACAACTACGATAATTGAAACCTCTTATTCGAACTTGATTTTAGTGCTTATTTAGATAGGCAACTATGATTTGTAGCTATAAACCTCTCTCCTTTATCTCCACAGGTAATTTTAGATTGTAATGGGCAAGACTGCTTCAGTTTATTAGGAATGGGTGATATTTACAACATGGGCATTTAAAAGACCTTTTGATGCCAATAATTACATATTCTTACTGTTTTTTTACCATTTACAAAATGCTTTCCCAACAGTGCTAAGTGGTAGGCAGTACTTAACATGAAACTGCTTACTTGTAACCCTGTTGCAGTACACAAAGTGTCAGTGCATTAGTACCACTCTCAGGGCCCTCCCTGTCTCACTCAGGCTCACACAGTATGCTTCATGCTGGGGGGAGACTAGGTCTGCAGTTAATGCCATGACCATAAGTGAATAGGACTAGAAGCAGAGTAAATATGGGGGAGACAGAACTATAGGTAGTCTGGGCCTATAGCTAAGGAAGAAAACCATCATGATGTGGACACAATCAGAGAGTTCCTGACCATGTGGACGATAAGTTAACATGGTTTTAACAGTTGTTTTGTAAATTAAATATGACAGAATATTCTAAAGTGCCCAACTCTGTTTTCACGTGTTCTCAGTTGTTCAGTAGATCTTACTTTCTCTCGGACAACGCTTCCCCCAACCTTTCCTTTCTTTCTGGAAAGAAATGCAGAATGTGTGTGACCCCATGGTTTACTCTTGAAATTCACCAGGATCCCTGTTTGGGTCTATCTTAGACATACTAGACACATGTCAATTGTCAAGAATCAATGTATTTCACCATAATGGACTCAAGTGAGGCACCAATTAAAATTTTAATTTATATGGTGGATTTTCAGCTATATGTATATATATATACACATATATATGTGTATATATATATACATAACTTTTCTGCTTTTTTTTCCTAAGTGGTTGCTCAACAGCAGCATTTGTCTAATAGAAATATAATGTGAGCCATGTATGTAATTGAAAAGAAATAGATGGACTTAATTTAGGCAATACCTTATTTAACCCAATATTTCTAAAATATGTATCAACATATAATCAGTATAAAACATGTTAATGACACATTTTACCCCCCTTTTTTCAGTAAGTTTGAAATCTTGGGTGTATTTTATACTTAAAGCACATTTCAGTTTGGAACTAGCCATATTTTAACTGTTTAATAATTATGAAGAAAGACAAATCTATGTGACTGGTACTTTGTTAAATTATGTATTATGCCAGTGCTTCTCAGCTCTAGGTATACCTCAGAATCATCAGAGGAGCTTTAAAAAAACTACAGAGGTGCCTCTACAGAGTCCAACTCTTGATTTGGGCTCAGGTCATGATCTTATTTGGTTTGTGAGATCAAGCCCCGAGTCGGGATCTGCGTTGAGCATGGAGCCTCTGCTTGAAATTCTCTCTCTCTGCACCTCCCCCGTGTGGTCTCTCTCTCTCTCAAAATAAATAAACAAAATAAAATGCAAATACCTTCCCATCCTTTAGAGACTGATATAATTAGTACAGGGTAGAGCCCATGCATCTCTATTTCCCAAAAACCCTCTAGGAGGGTCTAGCATATCTGAGGAATAGAGTATCACCTCTACGAAAGGATACTAGAAGAGAATCCTTCATGAAGTAGAAACAATCCAAATGTCCTGAGGGGAAAACCAGCTATGTGTTTTCATTTCCTCTAGTTTCCAGTCCGCCAAGCTAGCCCCAAGGAAACCACCAGAAGCGTTCCTCGTTTCTCTTACTGCAGTAAAATCTCCCTGCCTGGGGTACACTCACTGAATCCTCAGTCTTATGAGCAAATGAGGCCAGGGAAGAAAAGCTGCGTATCACCGACTTACCTCAAATGGATTCTCTCCCTGAAGATGTAGTTCATCTAGTTCTCTTTGCTTCCACCACTATCCCGTGTCTTTAGCAGCATGATTTTGCAATTTATCCCCCGTTTTTCCAGCTGTAATGGGAGTGTTGGCTACTGCAGTATCCTACATTCTGCCTGAAAGTGAAAGTCTACTCTAAAATTCTTGAAATTAAGATTTAACATTGATACATTTTTTCCCCAACATCTCACATTTATGAGAAGAAAGGCAGATTAATGAGATTGATTAGATGTTAGTCAAGAAGTTTAATGGGAAATACAAATATTGAAATGAGTTTTTATTTTCTTTTTAATGTTTATTCTGAGAGAAAGAGTGCACTCACACAAGCGGGGGAGGGACAGAGAGAGGAGGAGAGAGTTCCAGGCAGCCTCCACACTGTCAGCTTCAGGGCTCAACCTCGTAAACCATGAGATCACGACCTGAGCCGAAATCAAGAGTTGGGCACTTGTGTGGCCAAACCACCTAGGTGCCCCTGAAGTGAGTTTTTACAAGAAAAAGAAATGTGAAATTAAGAAGGATTAGACGATCTGCCTTTGCATTTTCATATTTCATGCTTTCCAGCTTGTACTCTAGCCTTACCAGGCATCTGTTATTCCTGAAACATCTTTTTTTGAGACAAAGTAAGTGGTTTTTAAGTGTTCTGGAGTTTGCTTCTACTTGCTAGCTGTGTTACCTCTCCAAGTCCCAGGTCCTACTTTATAGAAGGCAAAGTTGATAATGTCGTATACCCTTTTAAAGAAATTGTGTGGATAAAGGAGCTACTGCATGTTAAGCGCTTAGCATAGTGCCTAATATGTAATATAACCTTAATACGTGTTGACTATGAGTGTGAATATCTTTTGTACTCCTCTGCCTTATGTTCTGCTGCTGCCTTCCTGAAGTGTTCTCCTTCCCATCCTTATCCTCTTCGCTTGGTTATCTCCTGTTTATCCTCAGTGTTCCAGTTTGGATTGTTTCTACGTCATGAAGGATTCTCTTCTAGTATCCTTTCATAGAGTTGATACTCTATTCCTCAGATATGCTAGACCCTCCTAGAGGGTTTTTGGGAAATAGAGATGCGTGGGCTTTACCCTGTACTAATTAAATCAGTCTCTAAAGGATGAGTCTAGGTATTTGCATTTTATTTTGTTTATTTATTTTGAGAGAGAGAGAGAGACCACACAGGGGAGGTGCACAGAGAATCTCAAGCAGAGGCTCCACGCTCAACGCGGATCCCGACTCGGGGCTTGCTCTCACAAACCAAATAAGATCATGCCTGAGCCAAAATCAAGAGTGGGACTCTGTAGAGGCACCCCTGTAGTTTTTTTAAAGTTCCTCTGATGGTTCTGAGGTATACCTAGAGCTGAGAAGCCCTGGCATAATACATAATTTAACAAAGTACCAGTCACATTGATTTGTCTTTCTTCATAACTAGCACTTGAGTTTCTTAAGAGCAGGAACTGTTTCTTCTTCCCTGGTTGTATCCTAAGTACCTGGCACAAGGCCTGGAATATAAAGAGACTTACTCTACAAATTAATAAATTTTTATGTTTAAAATGTTGGAGGGGTGCCTGGGTGGCTCAGTCAAGCATTGAACTCTTGATTTTGGCTCAGGTCATGATCTCAGTGTTTGTGGGATCGAGCCTCACATCAGGCTCTGTGCTGACAATGCAGAGCCTGCTTGGGATATTCTCTCTCTCTCTCTCTCTCTCTCTCTCTCTCTCTCTCAAAATAAATAAACATTAAATAAATAAAATGTTGAAGAAACAAGACATCAGGACATAAAGTAGAAATCATTGAAACTGTTAACATTTAAATTGCATGCTCCTTCAAATTTTTCAAAGGAAGAAAAGGAAATTAACTTGAAAAATCAAATCACTTACCTAAACTGCTGTGTATAGGAATACTGCCTGGCACATAGTATATATTCAGTAAATATTTAAAGAAATGAGTTCATTAAAAATTGACCAAAGTAAGGTTCTACTTAGCTTCCTAAGTTACTTATTTTTGTTCTGGTTTTAAAAGATGCACAGTTTGAAAGTGATGAACGAATTACACCCTTGGAATCAGCCCTGATGATCTGGGCCTCAATTGACAAGGAACATGACAAACTTCATGAAGAAATACAGAATTTAATTAAAATTCAGGTATGAGTATTACTTTATTAATATTAATATTCTGGTAGAATATAAGCACATACATCTAGAGCAATTAAGAGCCAGTTAATAGAAGTTGGACAGTAAACCCAAAGTAAAATTTACTATACTTACTCTCTTCAGAAATTTGACCTCTGGTTTCCATTCTTTAACACAAGCTCTAAGAGCTGGTACTTAATGTTTCTTTCTAAGTGTGTGTGTGTGTGTGTGTATCCCCCCCAATTGAGAAAATGCACAGCATCAATTAAAGATCACAAAGCAGCTTTCAAAAATCAGTACTTTGTACTGTTTCAATTTCTATTAAAAATTACAAATATGAAAAACAGAATATTTGGTAAGCAATTAATAGATTTTTGTGAATAAGGGGATGTAAAATTTTACATGTAGAGGGAATTTTAGAAATAACCTATTGAAGAGTGAAAAGCTAAAAAAGTCATCCAAAGATACGTAGCAGGGAAAATATGTTTTGCTAACAGGCAGAGCAAATACTAAGGATTGTTCTAGTTAAATAAATTTTCCTCAGTTTTACAAAATTATTTTATGGTTGGGTAGGAGAGAAAATCCAGATGAAAGCCCACCTTCCCAAAAATGAATTATTGTTAGTATGGTGATTATCAATTATTGTTAGTATGGTGATTGTCAAGTAGAATTAAGACCAGAAGAGAACAGGCAAAAATATGACTGCTACTTTTAAGAATTTCAGCCTGGGACAAAGAGTTTTGTCATGTTATCCCAGTTTTTGGAGGAGGTTCTAGTGGAAGCAGGCCATCATTAATACACGAAGGTAAAGTTGTGTAGGTTACCATAAATTCGTAGCAAATACAATATATTGCTTGCTATTCATCAGGTACTATTCTAAGCATTTTTCATGTAGAACTCTAATCCTTACCACAGCCCTATGAGATAGGTACTATTATTTTCACTGTTTTACCTACAAGGAAACTGAGGCACATGAGGTTAAATAGCTTGCCAAAGTTTACACAGCTACCCAGATGGTAATGGTAGTCCCATATCTTACCACATAAAATATCAGAAAGGCCAATTTATAAAATGACTATTCAGAAGCATCTGGCTTCCTAGGTTTCTATTAGAGATTTTCAAGGATCCTAACTAGCTAATTTTATATATCCTGATCCTCGTAAACACCATCCACGTCCTCTCATTTCCCCTTTGCTCAAATTAATATTTAGGTCGGTCCTAAATGTACAAAATGTAGCTCCTAATTTATTTATGTCTGCTTTTTTTGTTGTTTATTTTATTTTAGAGACCACGTGTGAGTAGGGGAGAGGGGCTGAGGGAGAACGAGAAGCTTAAGCAGGCTCCATGCTCAGTGCAAAGCCCAACGTGGGGCTCGATCCCACAACCCTGGGATCATGACCTGAGCCGAAATCAAGAGTCAGATGCTCAACCAACTGAGCCACCCAGGGGCCCCTTAATGTCTGCTTTTAATTGACCTAAATTTGAAAGAGCTAGAATGCTGGGCATTTATGTAAATATGCAAGGGGCCAATGAAAAATTGTTAACGTCTTTTTCAAACCACAGTTACTTCATCTTTGAAAAGGTATTTTATATCATTTATCACATTTTTTAGTGAAGTAGTTTAGATTTAACAGGACTTATTTCAATATTAAACAGCAATTATACATGTTTAAAAAGCAGCCTAAGGTATGTATTTTGTCATCCTATCTTTTAGGCTATAGCTGTTTGTATGGAAAATGGAAATTTTAAAGAAGCAGAAGAAGTCTTTGAAAGAATATTTGATGACCCGAATTCTTGTGAGGTAGTTGCTTAAATCAGAATCATAAGTTTCTTTACTTTTCTTTTCTTTTCTTCCTTTTTTTTTTTTTTAAGTTTATTTATTTTGAGAGACTGCCTGCACAAGCCAGGGAGGGCAGGGAGTGAGGGAGAGAGAGAATCCCAAGCAGGCTCTATTCTCAGTCCAGAGCCCAACACAAGGCTCCAACGGACTGTGAGACCATCACCTGAGCCAAACCAAGAGTTAGATGCGTAACCAACTGAGCCACCCAGGCACTCTAGAATCAGAAATTTTAGACCTGTCTGTATGGAGTAAGATAAGTTGAAAGAACACTGGAAGAAGAAAGGGATGCTTTCTTTTAAACTTACCTTTTAAACAGGATACAACAGTGCTGTCCAAGGGAAAAAGAATGCGAGTCACATGTGTTTTAGTAGCCACATTAAAAAAATTCAAAAGGAACGACTGAAATGAATTTTAATATTTCATTTAACCCAGTATATCCAAAAACATCATTTTTAACATTTAATCAACATAATTATTGATGGGATGTTTTACACTCTCCTTTTTGTACCGAGTTTTTAAAATCTGATCTGTATTTTATGCTTATGTCTAAATTCAGGTCTCACATTTCAAGGGCTCAGTAGCTACATGTGGCTGATGGCTACCATATTGGGCAGCACAGGTATAGGAAAAAACATAGTTAGTTTATTTTTCTAGAGGTCTCTTATGTGATCATTAGTAGTTTTTGTGTATATGTGTAATGTTAAGGTCAGTAGAACTTACTAGTTTTTCAATATCACCGTGTTGTTGGAATAACTTAAGCTTATTTAAAGAAATAAACGATAATTATATATATAGTTTTTTAGTGAACTATTTATTGAACAGTAGCATACCTTTCATAGCATATGTGTACCATCAGTGTATAAATAGATGCCTTTTCATAAAAGAAACATGCTTGTGTGATGAGCCCCTCGATCAAGGAAAAGAACCTCACCAGCACCCTCCAGTCACTATCCCACCTTCTCCAGGATAACCACTCTCCTGACTTGTAACATCCAAGATTAGTTTTACTTGTTTCCAAACTTTATATAATATAGTCATATAGCAAGTTTATATAAGATTGATCCATGTTGTTGCTTCTAACAATATTTCATTTATTTTTATTGTTCCATTGTTGGAATATGCAACTTACCCATTCTACTGTTGAGAAACATTTGAGTTATTTCCAGTTTGGGGCTGTTACATTCCTTTTACATGTCTTTTGTAGAATGAATGTATGTGTTTCTGTTGGGTGTATACTTAAGAATAGATTTGGTGAGTTATAAGGTATACACATTCTCGTACACATACTCAGATTTGGTAGATAACTGCCAGACAGTTTTCCAAAGTGGTTTATATCAGTTCCTTCAGTAGTATGAGAGAGTTCCCAGTTGCCTCACAGACTTTCTCTGTGGGTCTCCTTTTAGTATGCTGGCAAATATGTAGTACTATCACGTTGGGTTTTAGTTCCTCTTTCTCGTGACTAGTGAGGTTGAGCACCTTTTCATATGCTGGTATAGGGTATAAGAGTGGTCACCTTCATTGAGGGACTGAGCTGAGTCAAGAGTAGACTGGTTTTTAGACTTAGTTTGTCTCTGATTTGCCCCTGTTCTAGGGTGTAATTCTCCCGAGATCTCAGCTGAAAGCCTGATTGTGTGTATTGAGTTCCCCACCCCCACTTTTTTTGCCCTAGCACTGTGAGGCTACTGAAAACTCCACTCTACCTCACAGAAGAGGACACCTTCCTTACAGCCAGGAAGCATAAGAAGCGCTTGACCTCACTCTCATGAGTAATCAAGGCAGTTCCAAGTAGTATATTGAAATACCGTTTCCTATAGCTCTGGCCGGCAACAATTAAAATATCTTAGAATACCAACAGTTGGCCCAAAGAGTGGAGAAATGGTAATGCTGCCATACCTCTCTCTCGGTGGTGTATGTAAATTAGTACTTAACTTAGGAGAGCATTTTAGCAAAATCTAGGAGTATGCATTCCAGCCTTTCTACTTCTATATAAATACCCTAGAGTAACTTTTTATTTTTAATGCACATTTTAAAAGCCATGAAGTTTTGTTTAAAAAAAAAAAACAAAAAACAGCCCCGACTGAGACAATTGATCTGGAATGGAGTCTGAGAAGTAGAATTTTTTGAAGGCTCTAAAGCTTTTATTGTGCAACCAGCCTTCAAAGAACTGATGTCCAAGAAACACATGTACTGTGCACAAGAAGACATGTAATGTTTAACAGTATTGCAGTAATAGAAAATAGCTTCTAACTGCTTTCAGAAGGGTAGAAGAATGGATAAATAAATGGTATTTTTGATCAGCGGAATATTGTGCAACAGTGAAAGTAGCTAATTCTATAAAAATCAAATCAACGTGAATAAATCTCAGAGTTGAGCAAAATATAGTGAGTTTCAGAAAATATGCATATGCTACACGGTACCATATGTTTATGGGTGCGTACATACATAGTGCAAGTTTAAGGGAATGCATGAATGTGAGAAATTCGAAATTCAGGATAATGGTTACCTTGAGAGAAGCTGGAGGTGCAATCATTTCGGTAGTAAACGAGGGCTTCGGTTATACAGATGATCTTTTATTTCCATAAACTTGGCAATGGACATTCAGATTCATAATTTATTTTTTAATCCTTTTGTTATGTGTGTGAAATACAAAGTAGTTTTTTTTTTTTTAAGTAAGAAAAAGTATATTGGTGGGCCATTTAAGACAGATTTTTTTAAGATCTCATGTATCCCTGAGTTTATAATATTTAAGTTAAATAATGTGACAAAATTTGTAGTATCTATTTGTGACTTATGTGTTAATGCATTTTTCCTGTTTTCTTTAGCCTTTAAAAAGGAAATTGCTTATGGTAATCTCTCAGAGAGATACCTTCCACTCCATTTTTCAACACTTCAGCTACAGCCACATGATGGAGAAAATTAAGAGTTATGTGAATTGTGTAATAAGTGAAAAATCATCAGCCTTTCTTATGAAGGTATGCATATTTCACAGAGGCTCTAACATAAACTAAGGAGACATTGTTATAATAAAGGAGAATACTTTAAATAGAAATCCTTAAAAATTAATCAGAATTTTATTTAATGATTTTGTAGAAGAATGGATAAATGTTACAATTAGTGAACCTAAAGGGTTTAGCAGTGATCTTTGCAGTATTTTTTAAACGTTTTCAAATAAGAGTTGGGCATATTTCAAAATAAAAAGTTGAAGGGAAAAAATAGATTAAAGAAAATTTTTGCATGTTTTTATAAAAAGTAAAATTGGACTGAGAAGGGCCTTTAAAAAATTTATTTTGTAACATTTTATCCTCAGTGGAGCACTGATTAAGGGAGTTTTATCTTAGAATATCTGGAATTTTTATTGATTTTTTTAAAAAAATAACCTTTTATCTTAAAATTGCCTAGCAAGCTCTGTTTATATCAAATACATGTACAAGGAAAGATCTTCTCCATAAGGCTTAAAAATCAAGCACGTAACTAAAGCAGCTGCTCCTGATGTCCTACTTCCTGGAGAAAAATACAGCACGGTCCCTTTATTGACCTGTGGACAGATACTTTGGTTATGACTATCAAAGAATTAGAAGGCTTAATTTTACTGCTCTTTGTTCAAAATGGCTTCATGAATCCCTTACTCTTTCACAACCCCATTTTTTAAGGCAGCAGCAAAAGTAGTGGAAAGTAAAAGAGCAAGAACAACTTCTCAAGAGAAACCTGATGGTAACAGTGTTGACATGGAAACTGAAGCTAACTTGGATGTAGGGAAAAGGTTTGTAAATTCATTAATATATTGTTTGTCTCATGGATACAATGTCTTTATATGAAAGTGTTGCTAATGAGACATTTTTAACACAAATTATTATAGAGGATACGATTTACTGATAACATTTGGATATTTGGAGTACTGCACCATTACTTCATGGTTTACGCACATTGTTATATGTGTTAAGCGGAAATAGTACATACTGTGTAAATAGTGTGAGTAATGCCGTTTGCCATTCTCAGGCAACGCATGCTCTGGAACAGTGTCGAAGTTGGAAACTTGAATCATCTGTGCCCCTTAGTTCTCAGATCCCACATGCCTTCATCATGTGACTCACTATTCCTGCGGGTTATTCTAGTATTTTAAGATACTGTTCCTACATCTTTAACCATAAGCTAACCACTTCATCTGGTGCTCAACTGAAGAAATTGGGATTTGCTCCAATGCGGGAGGGAAACAGGCTGTGTTAGTCCTACGCATAGTAATCCCCCTTATCTGCGGGAATACGTTCTAAGAGCCTCAGTGGAAGCCTGAAACTGCAGAAAGTACCAAACCCTAAATATGCTATAGTTTTATCGTTACATAAATACCTATGATATAAAGCTTAATTTATATGTGATGTAGTGTTTGGCTGGTAAGATCCTCAGGAGGATGATCATCTTCTCCCAGATGCCTTTGACCGGGATTACTGAAACTGTGCAAAGCGAAACTACAGAAAAGGGGGACTACTGTATTGAGAGACAAGTTCAGTCTCCAAAATTATGTCTTTAGAGATTTTCAAGGCTAATTTTTATCTTTTGTCTTGGCTTCAGGAGCTAACCTTATTGAAGAAGATCCACTCTACCATTATAAAGTAGAACCTGTGGTCCATTCCCTCTGTTCTTCCACCCTTGACCCATGGCCAGATAGTCATATCCTGTGGTCTCTGTATGGATGTATTTCGCAGTGGATGTAATATCACTTGTTTGGGGGGAGGAGGGCTCACTCAAGTGCTGCAGGTTCCTTATCTTAACTACTTATTTAGAGATGGGGATTGGGGTTCAAGTTGGATGGACATGGCATTGCTTATACCTCAGGACTAAGCTTAGTTGTCTTATAGTTTCTCCTTGTCCCTACCTATCAGAGTGATCTGCTCCCTCACTGGTTCATCTCCCTAAAAACTCCATTAAAGTCTTATTATTTTCTAATATCCGTTTTGAGAAGTAGATCTTTTTTTTTTTTTTTTTAATGTTTATTTTTGAGATAGAGCACAATTGGGGAGAAAGAGGGAGACACAGAATGTGAAGCGGGCTCCAGGCTCTGAGCTGTCATTACAGAGCCCGATGCAGGGCTCAAACCCACAGACCATGAGATCATGACCTGAGCAGAAGTTGGCCGCTCAACCGACTGAGCCACCCCGGCGCCCCTAGATCTTTCATTTTTATTGGCTCATTTATTTTATGTTGTTTAGTATATCACAGTTTGGTGAAAATCCTAAGGCTGAACACATTCTGGTGGCCTAGCCTTCTTGCCCAGGCTAATATTGCTTTAAAATCAAATTAAAACTTGCCATGAAACATGCAGGTAATGAACACATTTCCTCTCATCTAGTACTATCCACTTATTTCAAATGCCCTCTCACACAAAACACAGTTTAATCATTGTGTGTAAACAGAACTCTTGATATTCTCATCTGTCTCTACTCTGACTCTCCTCCTACCTCCAGTTAACTCGCCAAGTGTTAGGAATCCCATCTCCATGCTTCTTTAATACAGTGTTTATCACTTGTATCCTAGGTTATTACTTAGACTGTACCATACAAATCCATCCTTGACATGATTTCTAGAGTTAGCATCCCATAAAAATAAATCTGTTTAAATCACTTTCCAGCTTAATAATCTCTTTGGGCTTTCTGTTCCCTATACATGAGTTAGAATTTATTGGCATGGCTTGCAAAGCCTTACGTCCCCCTTTTCTGCTTTTTTCGTATACAACCTTCTCCCTAAGCATTAACCTCTGCCTGCCCACATACATGGTACTTTCTAGCAACACAGAACTCAGTCCTGGTCCTCAAACATTACAAGCTTTTTTGTGCCTTGTCTCTTGCGTCAGTTTTGAATTCCCTTTCTCTTCTCTCCAAGGCAGGTCCTTACTTGCCATTCAAGTTCTAGCTCAGTGACACCTGTTTTTTGCTCAACTCTCTGGTCAGTTGTCACTTCTGTGCTCCCACAGCACTGAATCACATCTCTGTAAAAGGACTTATCTTGGATAGTAACATACCTGTTTACCTTTTTATATTTTTCACTAGATTGAGGATCCTTTAAAGGTTCTTAATTACCCGTGTATCCTTGGTACATTATCATGCATACATTAGAATTTGCAACGCACTAGGCACAGGGAACAAAACTAAAACTAGAGACAAAATAAAGATCAAGAACCAAGCAATTATCAAAACCATTCTAGAAGCAAATAGAATTAAGACAAATAAAACATCAAATTTATCAATATGAGGACAAAAGTTAGTGGAACACTGAACAAGGATAGAATCTGAAGTGTGATTGTGAAATCAGACAAACAATGAAGCCTTCATGTCAAAGGTAGATGCCAACTTTGCTCTGATAAATCTTTATAAACCATTTTGAGGCATTAAGAAGCATAGACATGAAACAAGAACAGTAGCAGATATTACCTAGTTTGTTAAAATTAATAGATAGACTTAAATGCTAAAGAAGTTGATATGGTAGCTTCAAGGAGGGGTGAGCATTGAGCAGGTCCTTGAAGGATAGTTAGGATTTGTATAGCTGGATAAGGAGGAAATGTCATTTTAGGAGAAAAGAACAGTTCCAGTGAAGACACAGAGGTGTGAATGGTCATGGTGTGTTTGTGGAAGCGAAGTTTAACTTCAGCAAAGGGGATGAATTTGTTAAAAAGTTCAGTTGGAAGCTGGTGGGGAAGGCAAGAAATTAAACTTGAATTCATGGAGCAACAGATCCATGGGAGAGTTTTTTTAAAGGTGACATGAATGCTTGACTACAACAGTAACTCTGCTTAATGTATGTTTATGAAAGCTTGATTTAATATGTGGTACTCACATCTGGGCAAAAATTATCCCTGTTGTAATGGACTATCTGTATGTCCTAATGTTACCAGGGTTTCTTTTCAAAGCTGTTTTGTATAAATTGAAATATGACTTGATAATAGTAAATATTATCCTTGTGAAGTTTCTTTTGTTTACATCTTTACAAATTTTCTTCTTTTAAAGTGTTACTACTGACAAACAGTCTGCCGTAACTGAATCCTCAGAGGGTACAGTATCCTTATTGAGGTGAAGTAAATTGACATTTTTCTTCTGTCTTTAAAATCTTTGAGGCACTTCATACAGACCTAAATATGTTGTAACTGTCATATAAATAGTGTGATCTAGAGAATATTGCGGGTGTCTGCTTACCTCAACAGATATTCAAGACCCTGACGTGTCTTGAAATTCCAAACTTTCCCAACTTTCCCAACTTTCCCAAGACCTGCCTCTGGGATCCTGGGTTACACATTTTTCCACAAGGCCATTTTTGGTATACACATATAGGGAATGTTTGAACTTGGAAACAGATCTTTAATAAACTCTTATTCTGGCCTAGAAACAAAGATCTGTTGCTGGGGGGTGGGGTTGCATTTCTGATGAATATTCCAAATTCTAATTTTATGAAATTACTTGAAAAAATGTGTTTAATTTACTAGAAATTTCGTAACAATCTAAAATATTCAGAGAGCAGAAAGTCTACCTGAATGATTTCAGGAGAGAGACACAGTTGGGACGCTGAATGGAAACCATGTGGGAGGTTTTAATTTGGTGTGGAGGAGGAGATGGTTGGAAATGAGGAATTGAGAGGTCAGGATTTGTATGGGTTATCCATGAGAACACTGAAATAACATGATGAAAGCATCACTTGGGAGTAAAGAAAGATCTGTGAATGACGGGACGTGCTCACAAGGATAGGGAATGATTCTGAAGAGTGGTAGCTGGTGGGTACACATCTGTGGCATGAATCCTCAAGGGCTAAGGTTTCTATGGAAGCAGGCATTCATCAGGAAATGAAAAGTATAGAGAACCATCTCTGGGATCCTGGGTTCATAGAAGGTAGAAGATTAAGCCAGTCTCTACTTGAGCAGGCCTCAAAGAAAAGAAATATTCTCCCTAAGGGGGAGCTAGATTTTAAAAAGGTGAAGAGGTAGGAGAACTGGTGAAGAGATTGAGAATAGCATTCCAGAGACCACAGTAGAAAGTTTTGGAAGGGAGAGAAAGGATTAGCAGGTTGCATAAAGTACTTTGAAGGGTAAAAATAGAGATTTTAAGTGGTGATAAAATCATTTCCTAGGCTTAGATGAACTTTTTTCATCTAAACTAGCTCCTGTATAAAACTGAAATAGTATCAACTTTGCAAGGTTGTCAAAAAATTTTGCCACATTCTTTATTTCCAAACAGCCTTTATGTCAGAAAGGCTCTTTTTGGAAGCTATAAAGATAAGTGATACCTGCCATGATGTGTAAAGGAATTTTGGAATTTCTCTTTTGGGGAAGAAAAGGCGTGAGAGAGAATGAAGGTTATTCGCTGATAGTCTGAGGATTTTTTTTTTTTTCATCTAATTAGAAGACCAAAAGAATCATGATTTCTAAGTAGATGAGATGGAAAAAATAAGTGATGAGAAGAGAGGGAAGTGAAGACAACAAAAATCTTAAGAGGCCAAAGGTTAAGATGTGGCACTCAGCAAGGAGAGCATCAAAGGAAACAGGCCAAAGTAGAAGGTTCTAGAACAGAGATTAAGACAGCTCATCTACCCTTTTTATAGCTTTTCTAGTCCTTATGGAACCAATCCATGCTTTTATGTTTAATTTAGGTCTCACAAGAATCTCTTTCTATCTAAATGGAAACAAGGAAGCCGACAAGATTTTAATAAGAAAGAGGAAAGAGTGGAAACTCTTCAAAGTGAGTACTCTTATTACAGTTTTAGAAGTGGAGACTTGAGGTGTCCTTGAAAGTGATCCAGCCTTTGACCTCCCCAGCACACCACACAGACACACTTCAGAAAACTGAAGCACAGAGGATTCAATGTCATGACCTCATAGAGTTAATTTAGAAAGGTAGTGCTTAATTTAGACAGCCATTCTGATTGCCTAGCTTAGAGTACTTTTGCTATGATTGTACACTGCTTTTCTACCTTAACTTTGTTCAGCAACGTGAGGTAGTTACTTACCTAAAACATACAATTGTGATCATGGTAGTTACATCCTGTGAAGTCGCCATGATTAGTGAATACTGAACCATTACAGGGGAATTACAAGACCAGATTCCTTTGAGCTTCTTATCACCACAGTTTTGTCGCCTGGTAAATACATAACGTTGTTCAATGTGTTTATGTGTTTCTGTTTAAAGACACTATTTAATAAATAATGTTGATGCATTAACCTTGAACTCACGTCTAGTAGCACCGTTATTCATGCCTGGGTGAAACTTACCAAACACGCATATTTTTTTCTTAAGGGAACATTACAGTCTTCTTGCGCTTAGGAACACTAGACAGCGCTTCCACAGTGCTTTGGGGGGCCATTTTTAAACAGCAAAATTAACCCCAAAACACAAAATGTAACATTAAATAGACTGTAAAAAGGACAATTATTTATAACATGAGAGCTAAAACATGAAAGACAGAGCTTCACCTTGCTTAACCTGGCTAGGAACGTGCACTTTGGGGGAGTTAAATTTTTTGTTGTTCTGCAGTGACCACAAAAGCACTCTGCATATTGATTTTTGAGTTACAAATAATTAGCAGGGAGGTGAATTCACAACTATAGAACCCATGAATAATGAGGGTTGACTGTGGAATCTGGCTACCCTCCTCATTGCATTTAGAATTTATTCTCCTAAAAGGCATCACTGGATTTAAAAAACAAGCAACAATAATCAAAAAAGAAATCTTAAGAGCAGTCCATAATTATTTAAATAACAATTTGATTGTAAGTTTCTCCTTAGTATATATTCATTCAGCAAATGTTTATTGAGCCTACACTATGTTCTGGGTACTGTATGAATGAATGCAAGGGTATTTAAACTGTTGCTCCACAATATTATTTACTGATCAATATAAAACTAGTAGGTGTGCCAGCTTGATGCCAGAGACAGAGTAGGGCTGCAGTAAGTACTAATTGGATAAATTTATTCATAGCTGATGGCTGATGACAGGGCCAATATTAACTAATATTTGTAAATTACAGCTCTAAAATGTTTACATTCATAGATACTATTATCATTCTCATTTTAAAGATGGCAAAGTTAAACTCCCAAGAAATATTTGCTTCATGTTGTTTCAAAATTGTTCTGCATCTATTGCTGCAAAATAGCTAGAAATCATAATTCTCAACTAAAATAATTTGGAGTTCTGGACTTTCAGTTACATAATACAAAATTCAAAGAAAGGAAACATCTACTTTTTTACATTCTAAATAGTTGCTCAGTAGTTAAAACTCTGAGAACTGTAAATAAATAACCTCATTGCAAAGTGGTTTGACAGTGACTATGGATATTGAGACTAGAAGATACTGTGAGTTTTTGTACATTTCTTGACTTTTTGTTAGATGTTACTAATACGTACATACACATTTTTCTTTTCTTTCTTTTTTTTTTTTTTTTTTTTTTACGTTCCAGGTATGCAGTATTCTCTCTTCATAGTTAGAGGATATTAGTTTTGTTTGTGCTAAACAGTTTTTTTCAAATTTTTTTAAAACACCTTTTTAAAAATATTTTTTTGCAGATTTGTAAAATTGCCATGTACTTTTAAAAAATCAAGTGATTCAAGAAAGAAAATCTCCTAAATTCTTTGTGTGCAGAAAAAACTTAGTGATGATTAATATTTGTGTTAAAAGCTTTCCATGTGTAAACTCATTTAATCCCCAGCAATCTTACAAGTGCTTTTTTTTTTTTAATCCCCATTTTACAGATGGGGAAGACACAAAAAGAGATTAAGTAAAATGCACATGGTCACAGAAATAGTGAACAGAACTAGAATTTGAAATTAGACATTGTCTTTTAAGGAAGCTCTATGCCCACTGTGGGGCTTGAACTCATTACCCCAAGATCAGGAGTTTCAATGTTCTTACCAACTGAGCCAGACAGGTGAAATTAGACATTCTGACTGAAGAGCCCATGCCTGTAATTGCTGGACTAGACTCTGCCAGTGGAAGAATAGATAGCCAAAAAAAATTTAGAAAAATGTGATCAAGTTACTTTATATATTTAAATATACCTTAAATACACTTTAAAATATATTTACATTTAGTTTCTAAAGAATGAAACTGAAGAATTCACTGAAATTCATGTTTCATAAGAAGTATATCAGTAATCTATATGATTCATCCAAAATGAAGGATAGAGAATATGAAATGCTTTGAGAGGTTGAGTCAGGTTGCCTCTGTAAACTTTAGACTGTTGATTTATTTTTATCTAAAGAGGATGATATTAGCAAGAAAAAAAAAAAGGTCTCTCGCCAGTTACCCAATTTTTCTTAGTTTCATTTTATATAGGTGTTCAAGGTTTGTAGCATTCTTTTCTAGCCATAATTCCCAAAGTAGTTTAATCTGTATTTAAATTGATTTATTGCTTATTACTAACCCTTTGACCATCATGGCCCCATTCCTAAACTCTTGTTTGTCTTTGGTTTTTTAATCTTTATTTATTTTTGAGAGAGAGAGAGAGAGAGAGAGAGCCGGGGAGGAACAGAGAGAGAGAGGGAGACACAGAATCTGAAGCAGGCTCCAGGCTCTGAGCTGTCAGCACAGAGCCCAACACAGGGCTCAAACTCAACGAACCTCGAGTTCATGATCTGAGCTGAAGTTGGATGCTCAATTGACTGAGTCACCCAGGTGCCCTTTGGCTATGGTTTTTAAAGATGGGATTACAGGTACTATAATTTCTAAATGTTTACATCACTGAGAATGTCTGTTCTTTTTTTTTCTTTGGGATGAGAAAGGGAATTTACTCATGGTACTCATAAGTTCAGATGTACATTACCTTCAGATGTGGCTGGATCCTGCTACTCAAGCACTTTCATCAGACTTGGTTCCTCTTTGTCTCTCAGCTCTACTTTCCTCTGTTGGCTTCCCCTTCAGGCTGACTCTTCATTCAAGTGGCAATTCCTAATAGTGAATTACTGAAGTGGAAGATGCTCCTTTTTGTTTGTTTAAATTGAAGTATAGTTGACACAGAATGTTACATTAGTTTCATGTGTACAGCATAGTTATTATGACAACTCTATGCATTATGCTGTGCTCACCCTAGGGGTAGTTACCATCTGTCCCCATCTAGTGTTACACAATACCATGGACATAGGGCTCTATGCTGTTATCTTGGATGTGTAGTGTTTTTTGCTTAAAGGGAAATTTGGCTAAATACAATCTTTGGGAATAGTTTGTTGTTGATTTTTTTTTTTTTTTATAACTTTACGGATATCAGTCCATTATTTTTTGACTTTGTGAGTGCTGCTGTGGACAAGTCTGATGTCAGCCTGACTTTCTTTCCACTTTGTATATGAATTGCCTTTTATTCCTAGATTCACAGATCTTTTTTAATATGCACATCTAATGCTATAAATTTCCCCTTTAATTACTGCTTTAGTTTCATTCCACAGATTTTGAGATGTTGTTTTTTCCTTTAGTTCAAAATATTTTTTCATTTCCCTTAAGACTTTTTCTTTGACATATGGGCTACTTAGAAGTTCTTTGTTTAACTTCCAAATATTGAAGGATATTCCAGATAATCTTTTTATTATTGCTTTCTAATTTAATTCTGTTTGGGACTGAGAAAATACTTTGTAGGATTTCTTTCTTTTTTTAAGTTTTGTTTTATGGTACATAATATGGCCTATCTTGGTGAGTGTTGATGTGCAATTGAGAAGAATGTGAATTCTGTTGTTGAGTGGAGTGTTGTAAAATGTCAGTTAGGTCAGGTTGATTCATAGTGCTGTTCCAATTTGGGTATGCTTGCTTATTTTTGCCTACTTGTTCCACCAGTTACTGAGAGAAGATTGAGACCTCCAACTGTAATGATTAATTTAGTTATTGATCTCTGCTAATTAATTTCCTTTTTATTTTTATAGTCCTCTAGCACCTGTTTAAACAGTTTGCAATAGGAAAATCTATGTTCATAACTAGCGGGGTTTCCATTTTCCTGACTGGAGCTTGACCAGTACGTACAGTCTGTTCCTGCAACAATACCATAGTGTCTCAATTACTGTAGTTTTATAATAATTCCTTATGTGATAGAGCAGTTCCCTTCATCTTACTGTTCTTCAGGAATATCTTGACTATTCTTGGTGTTTTAGTCTTTTGTGTCGTGAGGAAAAAATCCAACTTCATAGAGGATTCTGCAGGTGCAAAAGTAGACAATAAGCCTTAACAAGTCAGAGCAAAACAGTTTGTTACAGCATAACAGATAGCATGGCATCAGCATAGTTGTGCTGACTCCTTTATCCCAGTCCCATAGGCAGTGTAATGGCCCCAGATAGATGCCGTGCAGGCAGTAGGGTACCTACTGAGGAACTTGATGCCAAGGGCCTAGCACTTTTTGAATAAGCAGAAAACATGATAGCAAACAAAGTAACCCCCCCCCCAAACACTCCCACAGGAGAGAGTAGTTAATGTGGTGCTCAGGCTGTGGTTCCTTTGACCTACTTAGGTGCCTATTTGACTACAAAATTGCTTCGTATCAGGAAACAAAGAAGCCTCGTACATTCGACAAAAACTGCACCGGTGCTCAGGGCCAGTGGTGGACTACTTCTCATAACGAAATTTTAGAATAATCTTGTTAAGTTCTACAGAACACCCTGTTAAAATTGTTATTTGAAGTTGCGTTGTAGGGGCACCTGGGTGGCTAAGCTAGTTAAGCATCTGACTGTTGATTTCAGCTTAGGGAATGATCTCATGGTTTGTGAGATGGAGCGCTGCATCAGGCTCTGCGTCGACAGTGAGGATTCTCTCTCCCTGCCACCTCCCCTGTTCACACAGGCTCGCATGCTCTCTCTCTCTCAAAATAAATAAGTAAACGTAAAAAAAATATTTTGGGGGCACCTGGGGGGCTCAGTCAGTTAAGTGTCCGACTTCAGCTCAGGTCATGATCTCATAGCTCGTTGGTTCTAGCCCAGCATCTGGCTCTATGCAGACAGCTCAGAGCCTGGAGCCTGCTTCAGATTCTGTGTCTCCCTCTCCTTCAAAAATAAACAAAAATTAAAAAAATGTTTTTAGTACAAATATATTAAAAGATGAAATTCCATTGTAAACAATAGAAAACTTTTGGAAAAAACAGACATGGTTATTATATATTAGTATTAATTATAGACTTCAGTTATAGACTATATTAAGTATATAGTCTCCCTATGCAGCATATTTCTCTATTTAGGTTGTCTTAAATATCTTCTTATAATGTGTAGTGTATATATAATAAAGCTTTATAATTTACTACATACAGATCTTGACCACTTTTGTTAGATTTATATTGTTTTTGTTACTATTGTAAATATTCTTTTGCTTGTTTTAATTATTCTGTTGCTAATGAACAGAAATACTATTGAGCTTTGTTTAATGATCTTATATCCACCCATCTTGCTAAACTCTGTAGATATTTTGTTTTTTGTATAAGCAGTTCTTTCAATAGTTAACAGTTCTGTTTCTTTTCAGTAACACGTACATTTATTTTTGTCTTACTAAATAAAAAAGGAATGAGGAAAGGGTTAAAATTCTTACACTAGGTTACATATTCCTTAAGCATTATCCTAAGTAAATTTCACAATCCTATAAGATAAATACTATTCTTTTTTTTTTTTTTAAGCAGATTATGAAAAATGGTTCTGGGAGGTAAAATAACTTGTTTAAAGACATAATAAAAGAATCAGCATTCAATACCCCCTCTGATATTCGGAGACTGATCTGTGCATTGGACTGTGCTGCTTCCAGATTCAAAGGGGAAAAAATTAAGCAGATGGAGTTCTTTTATTTAAAATAGCTAAATACTAAATAGGAATTTCATGGTAACCTTTAAAAATATAATCCCCCATTTATTTTAATGTGATACAATTTTTGATGACTATATTTCTACATTTAGGTGGAAGAAAGGTAAAAAACAGACAAGCCACTGAAAGCAAGAGAAGACACATTTTGAACAATCAGCCAATAACTTCTAAAAACCGTCGATCTAGGAAAAAACAGGTATTCATTATATTTCCTTATTTTTGTCTCCCTTGCTATCTTTGGTTTTCCCTAGAGGCTCCTTAAAGACTCTGAGGCAGCTTTTCCAGCTGAGGCAGTCATTTTACAGGAGCCGAGATCCTATGGTAAGATGCAGATGAGGCAGGGAGCAGTCTGTAGTGTTGTGATTTTTCTAATTCTTTTAGTGAGTTTGTGTCCTGGGCTAAAACCGTCCAATGTGCTCCTCAGCTTTTATTTCCTCCAGAGGGGGCTGCAGTTGTGTGGAGGTGAGTTGAACTTGTGGGCATCTGGGGTTTTTTAACTCAGACTTGTCCACAGTGAGTCTCCCATCACTTGAGCCATCATAGTTAACCGTTTCTATCAGTATTGGCTCTAGCTGTGAGCTTCTGTTCCTGATAAGCTGTGATTCTGTGTATCCACCTTTCTGTTTTTCTAGTTTTTATGTTAGCAGTTTGCCTATTGGCGTTAATTCTCTAATGATCTACAAAGAGTTGTTGACTTTCAGTTTAGTTTTTTTCTTCTGAGAACTGGAGTGATACTTCCAAGCTTTTTATATGTCACAAAACTAGAAGTCTTAGCCTCATACTTCTTTTTTTTTTTTTTTAATTTATTTTGAGAAAGAAGGCACAGGCTGGGGAGGGGAAGAGAGAATGGAAGAGAGAGAATCCCAAGCAGGCTCCCCACTGCCAGCATGGAGCCCTACTCGGGGGTTGATCCCACAAACCATGAGATCATGACCTGAGCCAAAACCAAGAGTCAGAAACTTAACCGACTGAGCCACCCAGGTGCCCGATCTGCCTCATAATTTTTTAAATGTTTATTTATTTTTGAGAGAGAAAGACAGAGCAAGAGCATGGGAGGGGCAGAGACAGAGGGAGACACAGAATCAGAAGCAGGCTCCAGTCTCTGAGCTGTCAGCACAGAGCCTGATGCAGGGCTCGAACTCGGGAATGGCGAGATCATGACCTAGGCCCAAGTCAGACACTTAACCAGCTGAGCCACCCAGGTGCCCCTGCCTCACACTTTTAAGTTGATCTTTCCCTGTAGTTCTTCTGGCAACAATTCCAAATGGAATTGTAGGTGTTACTTATAGCTGTGTATCAAAACAGGTTTTTTCTTTTTTTGGTATTTAAAACAAAATGTGGGTTATCAACTACATAATTTAAAGAATAGAACATAGATGATATTGTCTGTCACTGTTTACTATGGCCAAAAAGGCATTCTTGGCTATTACAAGTACCTCATTTTATTTTCAGCTTTCTACCATTGGCTTTTTGATGAAACAATTTTGTTCAGACAAGTGACAGATTTTATCTTATTTTGTGTTAACATTTTCGTTCTTTAAAAAGTTTTATTGCAGTAGTCTGTACCTGATTGGACAGATTCTCCTTGCTGCGTTTGTCTCTGAAACAGACAGAGGTGTTTCTCCCTGCCTCATCAGTTTTATGAGGATTTTGAGAGAGAGAGAGAGAGAGAGAGCGCGCGCGCGCGCGTGCTCACATGTGTACAAGCAGCGGAGGGGCACAGGAAAGGGAAGAGAGAGAATCTTAAGCAGGCTCCACACCCAGCGCAGACCCCTACTCGGGGCTTGATCTCCTGGATCCCTTCGATCTCATGACCTGAGCTGAAATCAAGAGTCAGATGCCTAACTGAGCCACCTAGGTGCCCATTCATCACAGTTTAAAAAGAGACATCCTTTTGTGAATTTATTCTATTAAAGAATAAAAGTAAATGTCTTTCAACAACAAAGACTTTTTTCCAGGGATGGTATATAATGGGATTTACTGTAATTGGGCCTTTTTTTTTTGTATTATAAATAGTATCATTTTAAGGCATTATAGAGCATTGTTTTTTCTTCTGAAAGACATTAAAAATGATAATACAATTTTCAAATATAAGTTATATAAAAACTTTTTAGCCATAGGAAAGAAAATGATTGGTGTGTTTTAATTTGTTACAGGCTTTTTGTATTTTGGGGGGTTATGGGCTTGACCAGGTTGACAATGATTGTTATTTTTTTTATTGATCCTATTTATAATATTTCAGGAAAAGCAGGGGCACCTCAGTGGATGATTTGGTTGAGTGTCCAACTTTGGCTCAGGTCATCACATCACAGTTTCATGGGTTCGAGCCCCATGTTGGGCTCCATGCTGTGGAGGCTGTTTGGGATTCTCTCACTCCCTCTCCCCTGCTCATGCTCTCTCTTCTCTCTCTCTCTCTCAAAAAAATCAAATAAACTTTAAAAAAAAAAAAAAAGCAAAAGACAGAATAGCACAAAGAATACAGATTTTTTTTGTGTCCTAAAATGTCATCTTAAACTCTTTTACTTTGTGATATTATGAATGGAATCTAAAACAAGAAGTCACATATAGAAAATGAAATGAAAAAGAGGAAACAAAAGAGTAGACTCAAATGAAATTGTACTGCCCTTGTGTTTTCTTTTTGCTCTGACACTGTGAAGCCAAGTGTGGCATCAGCTCCTTTTAGAGAAAGTAGGTGTGGGCCTCTTTAAAGGTTATTATTTGCTGTTTGATCACATGTTCCATATGATGTTTTTCAAGACTCTTGCCTTTAAATCATAGATGAAATTAGGCTTGGAAAATTCCAAACATTCAGATCAAACAAAAGAAGGCATAAGCAATCAAAGTAATAATATATCAAATTAAAGTTGCTATTTTTCAATAGAAGAAAAAATTAAATACTTCATGTTAAAAACTCTGGTTTTCAGTTGACCTTCACTTGACAAAATTATAACTTCTAGGTCAGAGGTTGGCAAACCTTTTCTGTAAAGGGTCAGGTAGTGAATACTTAATAGGCTTTATGGGCCATATACTGTTTCTGTTTCATATGTTTTTCTTCTTTAAAGACCTTATGTAAAAACTGTTGTTAGCTCCTGGGCAGCGCAAGCAGCCTAAGGCTAGATTTTGGCAGTAGCTTGCTAACCTCTGCTGTATGTGATCCACTGGAAAATTCTGTTTAAACTTGTATCCAGGAACCTAAACAGGATTCAGGCAGAGAATATTAATTTATTTTTTAAGAGAACTGAGCTTTTGTATTGTATCAGGTACCATCTGCTTTCTATTAAAAGTAATTACCTCAGATTAGAACAAGGAAACTATGGTGTGTATCAGAAATTTGCATAAACCACTGACTCCTTTTTATTTTTTTAATGTTTATTTTTTTATTTTTAAAAGAGAGAGTGTGCATGCATGAGTTGGGGGAGGTGAGCAGAGAGAGAGGGAGACAAAGAATCTAAAGCAGGCTCCAGGCTCTCAGCTGTCAGCACAGAGACCTACGCCGGGCACGAACTCATGAACCACAAGATCATGACCTGAGCCAAAGTCAGACGCTTAACCAACTGAGCCACCCAGGTGCCCCAATACTTTTCTAAACCAAACAAAACGGGTGCCTGGGTGGCTCAGTCATTTGAGTGTCCAGCTCTTGATTTTAGCTCAGGTCATGATCTCACGATTTGTGAGTTCAAGCCCTACATTGGGCTCTGCTCCGACAGCATGGAGCCTGCTTGGGATTCTGTCTCCCTCTCTTTCTCTGCCCTTCCCCCACTTGCTCTCTGTCTCTCAAAATAAATAAAAATAAACTTAAAAACAAACAAAATTGTAGCAACTTCTTAGACAACAGAAATTCTTAACTTGGAGATTGTAAAAGTGATTTTTTTAAAGGGGAGTCTAAGTAGCCTCTGAAATGTTATGTAAAATGTTGTATGCCCTTCCCTTGTCTGTGAAATGGATCCACAGCTTATAGCTCTTACAGAAATCTAAGAAATGTACATGCAAATTCTTTCTCCTTAAGAAACTTTAATATTATTTTGATTAGAAGTTGGATTTATAGTAATGTTTTTTAAAGAATTGTGTCTGAATAACTGTTCTATATTTTATCATAAGGCATGGCTTTGGGAAGAAGACAAGAATTTGAGATCTGGTGTGAGGAAATACGGAGAGGGAAACTGGTCTAAAATACTATTACATTATAAATTCAACAACCGAACAGGCGTCATGTTAAAAGACAGATGGAGGACTATGAAGAAGCTAAAACTGATTTGCTCAGACAGTGAAGACTGAGTGTGTTAGTAAAAGCTTGGTAAAAGGACAGTTAAATATTTTGATCACGGAATTTTGTTTGAAACCTGGTGGTCATTGATGTATCTTAAAATTCTTGTCTAAAGCTTTACAGCATCCTTACAGTGTCACTTTAATCTGAAGGTTGATGCTATATGAGTAAGATTCTATGCCATCGTTGCATCCTTTAAGAATCTTTTTCCTTTGATAAAATGTAAATTTGTTGAGTCCTGGTACTTTTAATAATTCTGTCCCCAAATCCTGTCCCCACCTCCAAAACACATGAATACTTGGTAAGAGAAAAAGTGTATTCCTATTAACTTGTTCTGTGTCTGTAGGCTGACTTCACCTTGGTAACACACAAGAAAGTAAAGTGGCCTTAATATATTAGTAACTAATATGCTTATTTGTAGAATGTACAAAGTAATCCATGACTTATAATATACTTAAATTTTCCTTTCAGTAGTTTCCTATAAGGGAAAAAACTTAAAAATAGTAATACCCATAGAACAAAATTTGTACTATTATCAAGAATAGCTTCATGTCTCATTTAGCTACATTTAACTTTGTTTCAGTGTTAAAACTTTGATAAAGATGGTTTTAAATCTGCTTTATAATCTGGTACCATAAATACCAGTTTCTATGATATTTTCATTTAATACATCAGTATTGGGCCTAAGTAGTATTCTGTAAATGCTTAAATTGGTATTAACCATGATTATTTGATGTCTGTGATAAATGCTAAATAAGCAATGTCCTTAATACCTTACTTAACAATTTTAGGTTTTCACCAACATTTTATTCTATAGAGGATTTAGTCACAAACTAAGAGCATTCTTTGGCATTTCGAGTCACATGTGCTTTATTTAATGAGTGAAAATACTGAAGTATTGGTGTACAAAATTACATGGTAGTATTTTTTAATTTGTATTTCATTTCTTATTAAAGTTGTATATGTTATTTTCTCATTGTTCCTGAATTTACTTTCTTACACATATAGTGAACGGAAATGTGCTTATTGACTCCATCTCTCCTTTACTAGTTAACTCCCGTTGCTTATTACAGACATTTTGATGGTTTGTGCCAAAGCTAGCTAGCAACATGAGCCAAAATGGACCTGTTAAGTAAACCTCATTGCAAACCTACCATAAGTCATCAAATCCTAAGTTTCCATTAACTGTGAGATGCTCAATTATTTTATGTGCCACTAAAAAAGATCAGTGTATTTAGACTATACTATGGTGTTTCTTGAGAATTTCATTTTACTTATTAAAAGAGTTATTTTAGGTTGATTTAAAGATAAATTTCTATGACTTGTGGATACATAAAAAGGAGAAGCAAAATAAGTTGAATAATGTATTTCTAAAACTTCCTCATCTTAAATCTGAATCTTCTGAATTACTTTTTTTCTTTAAAATTTTTGAGATAATTGTAGATTCACATGAAGTTGTTAAGAAATACAGAGAGGTCCCTCGGACACTTGTTGCTCCAATTTTTTCCCCTCGGTATTGATAAAACTACAGCGTTATCCACCACCAGGATATTGATACAATCCACCAGTGTTCTGCACATGCCTCAGTTTTACTTGTACCTTATGGCGCGTGTGTATTTAGTTGTAAATAATTTATCACTGTGTAGGTTCATGTATTCACTGCCATCGGCAAGAGCGTGAGCAGTTCCAACACCACAGGGATGCCTGCCGTTGCCACTCCTCTCCCTCTGGCGTCATTCCTCCAACCCTGGCGGCCTCCATCTCTAAAGTCTCATCTTTGTAAAATGCAACATAGTGACATTCTCCGCAATGGTGGAGTAGGGAGCTCCAAAGACTTTTCCCGTTACTGAGGTAACTATGAAGCTGGCAAATCCTATTAGAATCTGATTTTTGAAACTCTAGAATATAATTAAGACCACTGGAGGAGTGCTTAATAAGAGGCTACTACGTTTTGTATGGAAAATGTTTGGCGCTCTTGCTTTCCACGCTTGGGACACTAGCTGGTGTTCTTAGTGTGGCTTGGTGGCGCCAGAGGGGCACCTGGTTCTCACAACATTGTTGTGTTTTGACCTGTCTGGCATTTCCCTGGGAGTTTAATCTAGAAGTTTCCCTTTGTTTTACCCCTTTTGAACTCTTAAGGGGCTTTAAAAACATTGCCTGCAGCTGCCCGGAGTCAGGGATGGCACACAGACTGAAAAATCTGGGGAGCAAGATGCACGAGGGCCGGCGCACAGTAAAGGCACTTTGAAGGACTCGCGTAAATCAGGGAATCCAGAAGGCCGCCCACATGCCCAAGATGGCCCAGGCTCAGAAAAAGACCTGGCAGGACCCTAGGCCTCTCCCTCCGATCTCTGAGCTTCACACGTACAGGAGGCAAAAGATAAAGCAGAGCTGTAAGTGAGCCCCAATTCAGCCAATCTGCAAAGGCCAGGAGAGTATCGTGTTTTCTTTTTGACTTGAGGCATTTAAGGAAATTAAATGAAACAACCAATTTTTTGGTGTTTTTTCTTTCAATTCATGTATGTAGCTGTCGTTTGTTCATTTTTATACAGTAATATATGATATCACATTTATTATGTTTAATATTTGGGTTGCGGAAATAAAAACCACTCAGGAATGAGGACAGGCTGTTTCTTCCGGGCTTGCTACAGCAAGGGAGTCAGCCACGACTACTCGTGTTTTGCAGAGACTCAGGCAGAAAGAAGTTTGTGATGGGAAAGCTTTATAGTGAAAACACAAAGCTTCAGGTGTGCTCTGTTTGGAAGTCATTGGCATGAGGAAACTGGGGCCTGGCCAGCTAGCAGCAGGCATCTTATGTGATTGTTTTGGGGGAACATATCTGGCTTACTCTGATTGGTCCCGAGTTTGGACAAAATACAGGATGTTTGTTGGCAGTCATCGATCAAGTCCTGGCCATTCTGGGTGGGTTGCTACCGAGGTTTCAGTTGGCAACCTCAACTGGCTGCTGCAGTTTGTGGGTCACACTTTGTTGTCCTATGAAGTCATATAAGATCCATTTTTATATTCAGTCTCAGAACTGCTTCAGTTTATTCCTGCAAGGCTTTTCCAATTTACCTGAAGTCGAATATTAGGAATAATAGTGATTCTTGAATAAACTGAACAATTAATTAGGCATGATATTGTAACTCTTAGAGAAACCATTTTAAAAACCCCAAATATATAGCCAACAGGTAAAATGGAATGTTAAAAACTATTCAAATAATCCAAAAGAAAATGGAAGGTGACTTGGGGTGGGGGGACAGGAAGCAAAAACGAAACCACAGGGACAAACAAAAACATGCACACTGAAATTCAACCATGTCAATAATTATATTAAATATCAATGGTCTAAGCCAGGGGGTGGCAAGTTTTCTCTCTAAACGGCCAGATAAAATATTTTAGGCTTCGTGGGCTGAACAGTGTGTCAAGTCTTCTTGGAATTAGCCATACACATAAATACTAAGTGAGTGGGTGTGGCTGTGTTCCAAAAACTTATATTTACAAAAACAACCGGCAGAGAGATTTAACTTGTAGGCTTTAGTTTGCTGACCCTTGCTTTTGAGTTCTAGATTTTGTTTTCTTTAAGATATATTGGACTTTGTTCCGGTAAGCAGTTACTTCTGAAGCTGGGAATATCTTAATTCTCATTTTTTTTCTTCCAGGTTGGAAGTTTCTAAGTATAGAACCGCTTTTAAAGTAAACTAACAAAATGGGGTTTCTAAAGACCAGCCTGGTCAGGAGAATTGGGGGCACAAATCCACAGGACAGCAAACTCTGGTGACAGAATTAGGCCAAGGTAATGCTCCCACAATTCCTTAGGGAAAAGGGGACAGTTGTGGATTTACTTCCGGTTCTGTTTTCCTCCAAGAATACAGTCTTTTGGCGTCCCTGTTCAATTATATCCCACCTCAGTCTGGCCTTGGGCTTGCACTCTGCCTCCCTTGCTGAGGAAGAGAAGATGATAATGGAACTTCTGGCTGTAAAATGGCGCCCCTTTCCTCTGCTCGATGGCGGAGCACAGCCTGCTGGAGGTGAAGAAACTGACAGAGGGTGCAGGTGGTCCTGCCCTGGCAAAGCAGCCCACCATTGCTGGGCGGTGTGGGGAGGCTGCAGCTGGAACTCCCCCACAGAGCTTGAATGCCGGATAATAGGACCATCGCTGGAAGGGCGAGGTCCTGCTGTCCTTATGAGTCATTCCAGCACCCTCTGTTGATAAAGCTGTTATGTCAAGAGATGTTTGCATCACAGTATCGCGAAGGAAGAGGGAACTGCAGCTGAGAGCCAAACACTTGTTTGTTTTTTACTTACCCTTCCCCACCCCATACACCTTCATATGTCAAAATACATTAACGTTAAAGTAAGGTTTCATTGAAATCTATTCTGTGTTGAAAGAGCAAAAGTAGAAGACAATTTGACCTAAGGAATGTAATGCTTTATAAAATCTGTAACCCTCAAAGGAAAAGAATATTACTTTGTCAGTGTTTTTGTTTTTTACAAGAGAATTATTTAAAGAATGATTTCCCTTTCCACTTGAGTCCTTGAAGAGCTCCCATCTGTCTTTATAAATGTGTGAGTGCCTGGCTTTGCATGGATTATAACTCTCACAAAACCCTGATGAGGAATCGAGCTTCAGTTATTTTGACTTGCACTGGCAGAATTGCATCGGTAAGTGACAGAACTTGTATTGCTGATGTCCCACAATTAACACTTTTCTTTATCAGAAAAAAAAAAAAAACCGAATCCTCTTCCCTCTTTAGCCCATGAATGTTGATGTCCATCATACAAAAGCCCAGCTCAGTGGAAGTTGGCAGCTGCAGCAAGTATAATACACAAGAATTCCTCAAAATGCACCTGTAATTGTAGTGTATTTTTCACTGCCAAGTACTTTTTCATTATTTCAGAGGTGCTTTTTTAAGTTTCTCTAATTCTGAGGTTTTCTACCACTACTAAGTGGTTAAAAATTACAGTAACAACTCTGCTTAGTTGTTATCCAAGTGAATCCGAGGAGTCATTTTGCTTATGCTTCCTTGAGTACTTCCCGGGGTTCTTACTATTACAGTAACTGCCTGATGTGACACAGGACTCATTTAAGTCCCCTCCCACCTCCACTTTCCTCCCCTCCCGTGCTCCTCCTGAGTTTCGTTCAGTGTATTTCTTCTTTTGAGTTACAAAAGCTTTTCTTATGCCATCAGCTTCAGACAGGATTCCTTGACTCCATGATTAGGATGAAGAAATCAGGACCCCTAAACTCCGCGTTTCTGCTCTCCCGAGCTTCCCACGTCCTCCTATTACTAGTAAGTACAGTGTCAAGGGCTCTCTGTTTGGTTTGGTTTGGTTTTAGCATTCAGCCTAATAATATAATGGAGTATTTTGTACTTTAGATATGGGTTGATTCGAAAAGATCAGAAACCAATAAACCTGTATTATGATTATAGAGTATATTATTCACATTAGATCCTAGAAGTGTGACTAACTCAAAAAATATACTCTTATAGCATGAATTTATGCAATCCAAAGAAGTGTCAAGGTAAATTGTATTCTATCTCGTTCTCTCCATCCCCCCTTCCCCAGGAGTTCAAAATCATGCCATATATTAGGTTGCTTCCCATTTTGACCATACTTCTATTTTGAAATTTTCCTTGGAATTTTTATTTCCATTTGTACTAAAGTAATCCATGATCATAGTTTTAACATGGGGCTTACAATGGAAAACATTCTGCCCTTTCACTGCCCCTCAGTTCTCCCTAAAGGGGACCATTCTCAACTCTTTTCTCAAGGATTGATTTATATAGTTAATAAAAATATGCTCATACTGCTGTTTGTTATTTTCCAGTTAGAGCTATTAGATGATTGACCACGACCCCCTCCCCCACACACACATATAGGATGAGGTTTTAGGTCTCTGCATGCTCTCCCCCAAGCTCCCACACACACACACACACACACACACACACACATATTGCACCAGACACATGCTTCTCCTCCCCAGTTCTTCCAGGATATTTGTACTCACGTTTGATAAAATCTGGAATCAGCATTTGTATTATTACAACTCCGTTATTCACACTTGACTGTGTCTACCCATCATTTATCACCTCCAAATTCTCTGACCCAACTGAAAATCTCCGAATACATTTAAATATGTCAGATATTCTGTTGATTTCATTGTTTTCTTGATGACACCCTTGCTCCAGCTCTCTTGGGTCTGCTCACCCTCCAGGCCTGCCACACAGCTGTCAAGCTTATCATCTGTGCCCTGGTGACTCCAGTCATCTCTCCTGCATTGGAATTCCTATTTCCTGGTTCCTCTTTCATGGTTTATACTTTCATTTGGGTAGAGCATCTCTTCCTGCACCTTCTCAAGAAAAAGATGCACAGGATGGAAAATTAATATATCTTGCATGTTTGAAAATATCCTTGTTCTACTCTTGTATTTGTAATTTTATTGGATATAGAATTTTAATTCGGAAGATATTTTCTCTTAGAATTTCAAAGGCATGGCTTTCTTGTCTTTAGCGCCTAATATTGCTTTAGGTGGCCTGATAACCATTGTGGTTACTAATCCTTGGCATGTGATCTACCTTTTTCTCTCTGAAAGCTTTTAGATTCTCTTATGTCTCCAGTGATCTAGAATTTCATGATAATGTGCTTGGATGTGAATCTTTTTTCTTCCTTTTGTAAAGTTTTATTTATTTAAGTAATCTCTACACCTAACATGCGGCTCAAACTCACAGCCCTGATCAAGAGTCTCATACTTTTCCAAATGAGCCAGCCAGGTGCCCCTGTTCTTTTTAACTAATGAGACAGATAACTAGTGGCTTTGGAAATGCATATGCTAAATTCTGAAAAACGTATTACTCTTTAGTAATCTCCCTTCTAGTTTCTTGTAGTTTATTGTCAAGTTGGTTTCCATATAACACCCAGTGCTCTTCCCCACAAGTGCCCTCCTCCATGACTATCACACCCCTTCCCGTTTCGCCCTCCCCCTTCAGCCCTCAGTTTGTTTTCAGTATTCAAGAGTCTCTCATGATTTGCCTCCCTCCCTCTCCCTAACTCTTTTCCCCCCCTTACCCTCCCCATGGTCCTGTTAGGTTTCTCCTGTTTGACCTATGAGTGAAAACATGGTATCTGTCCTCCGCCTGACGTATTTTGCTTAGCATGACACTCTCAAGGTCCATCCACATTCCAACAAATGGCCATATTTCATTCTTTCTCATTGCCATGTAGTATTCCATTGTATAGATAAACTACATCTTCTTGATCCATTCATCCGTTGATGGACATTTAGGCTCTTTCCATAATTTCGCTATTGTTGGAAGTGCCACTGTGAACATTGGGATACATGTGCCCCTATGCATCAGTACTTCTGTATCCCTTGGGTAAAGGCCCAGCAGTGGACATCTTTGTCATGTTCCTGATCTCAGGGGGAAAGCTCTCAGTTTTTCCTCGTTGAGGATGATACTAGCTGTGTGCTTTTCATAAATGGCTTTTATAATGTTTAAGTAAGTTCCTTCAATCCCGACTTTCTCGAGGGTTTTTATTAAGAAACGATGCTGTATTTTGTCAAATGCTTTTTCTGCATCTATCGACAGGATCATGTGGTTTTTATCTTTTCCTTTGTTAACGTGATGTATCACATTGATGGATTTGCGAATATTGAACCAGCCCTGTAACCCAGGAATGAATCCTATTTGATCATGGTGGATAATTCTTTTTGTATGCTGTTGAATTTGATTTGCTAGTATCCTCTCTTATCATTATATTTTTTAATCTTTAAAAATCCTTTAGCTGTAAGTTTATTGGGAATTGGGAGGCAAATATGTGTTCAACCTGCTGGGTTTAAATGAAAAAAAAAACAAAAAACAAAAAAACCAAAACCCTATTTAGGACCCTAATAAGGCTTCTGAATCCTTGTACCTCTGAAAGTCTGTATCTTGCCTTCACACTTTATTAGTAGGTAATTTGGCTGACAGAGAATGCTAGCTTTAAAAGTACTTTCCCTTAGTGTGTTTGGAGGCCTTATTCCATTAGACCTCAAGCATGCACGAATACTGATAAGATGTCCAGGTCTCTGTTTTCTAAACATTTGAGTTATTTATATGAACCCTCAGTAGCATATTCTTAGAGGCTAGAACCAGTTTTGCATCGTTTTTATGCATACCTAGATATGATGCTACATTATTGCTGTTGGTTGGTATTCATGCTTATTTATAGCATTTGCAAATAAAAACATCCCAAGAAAGATCCTAAAAAGAGAATAATGTGGTTACAGTTTACCTTGATCCTTTTTCTTTTTTTTCCCCCCATCTCTTCTTTTTCATGCTCCCCTTCTGAGTGATTACCATCCCTAATTCTTTCCTTTGTCCTTCTTGAGTGGGTGTATGTGTGTGTGTGTGTATGTATGTGTATATATATGTATATATGCATATGTATTTTTGTTCAAATTACTTTCCACATACTTTTGAAAATCAATCTGTTAAGTAATTCTAGGTCTAGACATCATTGTAGAGTGCCTGTGGAAAGGACCCCAGCTATATGACACTCACTGAGAAAGAATACTGAAGAGGTCTCAAAAACTCTGATCTTTAACTTTGTTGGTTCTTCCTTAGTCCCTTGGATTATAAATTTCAGTCGTGAATTGTTTCCTTGGACTCTGTTAGAATTAATACCAATCTTTTCAAAACCATTATTTAATACTTAAGTCTTCTAGCCTATGAAATTCTTCTCAGGAACAGAAATAACAAAAGTATACTTCACTGTGAAAGTAATAGATGGCCAGCACTAAAAACTAAATACATAAAGATTAAAAATGATTTTATACAACTCAAATATGTTAAATGATAGAACACATCCTGGAACCATAAATGCATAGCTTTATTGCTAATAGTCTTCATATGTATGCCTATCAATTCTGAAGGATTCTTTTAAATTTTGTGTTTGGTGAAATTTTGTTCATTCTCCAACCAGTCCAGAAAATTTGGGTATTTTCTAGTCAAAGAAGTAAAGACCTCTTAAAAATGTGAACAGAAAGTTTATTAACCAGTACAAAAACTTTAACATTAAAATTACCCAGGTACATCTTGAAAAATCTTGCTTTAGAAATGGTCTTAAAATGTTAATACTGAACTTATAGTTTAAGTTCCTAGCCTTGATTAGACTCAAATTTTTTATCATTAATTTCCCAAAAATGTAATTTACCATAAAAACAACTCTGACAGTAAATGAATATATGGTCAGAAATATTGCTACCCTCGGCATCAAATATCAGGAACTTTTCCATCCCTAGTAAGTTCGCTATTGTCATTCTGCCATTACATGGTAAGTACCAAGAAATGTGTATTTTAGTAAATCATTTGTTAGTGAATAATATTTTATACAAATGAACCCAAAGAAGTTTAAATTTTAAGATGCAGTTCTCCAGAGAAGATATCCTAGATTTAGAATTAGTCTCAAAATTGTGAAGAGGGCTGAGCTTTCACGGCTGTCTTTGGCATAGTCTAACTTGTTATCCAAGCGGAGTCTGGATGAGAAGCAGGGGTTGGGTTCTATGGCTGACCTGCAGAATGACATGTCCTCCCATGTCCCGAAACAGGCCACCTTGTCTCTGGTTCTCCAATCATAAAATAAGAAGAATAATACTTTTCGGTGTGTGTGTGAGGTCATCACATTTGTAATAAAATCCACGTCTTCCATCATTTATACCTCTGCCTTCCACCCCAAACATAAGAAAATGTATGCTGTAAAGCAAAAAGCAGTAAGTCTACCTTGATTTAACTTGAAGTTAGTTTAAACTGAAATCTGAAAGATTTTACTCTGCATCAAGTGTTAAGCGTTGGAAATAATCTTAGATGGTAATGATGGTAAAATTTTCACACATAAAGCATTGTTTCATCCGTTGGTACCAAAATTCCCTTCATGAAAGTTACAGCACTTAAGGAACTTGTCCTGACCTAGAATGAACATTTGATAGGTCTTATCAATTAATGAAAGACAATTTCTTCTTCAAAAAAGTATTTTTAACTTAGCTGTTGGTTTTTCATTACAAAACACTTATTAAATCTTAAACTGTTGACTTGTGATTATTTTCTTGAAATTACTCTTTCACAATTTATGGAATAATATGGGAAATGTATGTGTGACAGTGTGCATATATATCTGTATACATTTTGTAAAGTGAGAGGATTTTAAGAGATTACAGAATATAGAAAGAATGCAAGATTCAAAGCATGGATACCCTTAAGTGACAATTTAGCCCACCAATAAATGGACCATGTTGTAATTTTAGTGCGGAGACATGTATTTTGTGTTGTGAGGGCCACCTCTTGAATGAGAGGACTCTGCAGAACCACAGGAGCCTTTAGAGTAGTTCCTCAGTGTAGTAAAAATGAATATAAAAGTACTACATATCTTGAACTGGTCCGTAATTTTTCTTTCTCTACTCCAGAGTGTGGCAATGACATGTGTTCAGAGACTTGGGCCAAATGGTTTTTGAAGGTTTATGAAGCACTGAACATGACCTAGTAATATTTAGCATGTTTACAAACACATTCTGAAATATTTACATCACAATCTATATAAAAATAAAGCTGTGAACAGCTGGACAAGAACACTGATCTACTCGCCGAACTTTTTTCCAAGTTCCTTGACATCGTGGATTGCCAATGGCTTGCCAGTGGAGAGTTTGATTTCTGAAACGATATTTTGAAAATGGTAGTTACACTAAAAGCAAACCAAAGAAAATTCTAATTTACACAATTATAAATTGAGGGGTTTTGTTGTTGCTTAAAGAATGATCATGTTTGGGAAATAGGGGGAGGAAGGCAAGATGGCAGAGAAGTAGGGATCTCTGTAATTTTCACCCTCCCGCATCAATCAAACTAAGAAGGACTGAAGCCACAATACTCTGATCTACAAGAGTGGGAGGAAAAGACACAGAGTCCGCAAAGAAGACAGCCTTGTGTGTGAGTGAGTGTGGACTGGGACCCCACTTGGAGACCTGCACTCCATGCAGAGCACCGGAAAGCGCACAGAGCCACGGAGAGACGAGGCGAAGAGAAAGAGAGGCTGAAAATGCTCATAGAACTGTCTCTAGAGAAGAGAAAAACCTCATCCGGGACGGAGAGGGATACTATCATCCCATCTATATCCACAGGGTTTGGGGAGAGAGATTCGTCCCTTTAGCTGGCACCTTTTCCTTGGGCTCAACGCCCTGATCCCTGGAAGCGCCGTCCGGTGTGCAGAAGTACATCTCATCTCGGGCGGTATCATTAAAGTGCGTGGACTAGGATTTGGAAACAAGGTGGGGCTTGGAAAATACAACTTGGCCCACCCACGGCACAGGGAGATCGGACCAAAAAGACTGGGTAGCAATGCTTGGTTGGAGAAGGAATTGGGGCACCGTCATTCTCCCCACAAGCAGCAAGGCCGGGCCTCGGAGAGCAGCCCTGAGACCTACCTACACCAAACAATGCCCATCAGCATGGGAGAACTGCCTTATTTTTCTTTTCCTCCTTCTACCCCCCTGAGCCCCAGGAAGACCAACATTGATGCACTGCCAGGATTAGATCAATTCTTGCCATTCAGATATATTTTCCCTTATCTCATTCTTATCTCTCCCCTCCACTGGTTTCACGCTTTTAGACTTTCCTTTGTCTTTTGTTGTTTTTGTCCCCCCCCCCCCCCGCCTTTTGGTATGCTTGCTTGTTTGATTTGTCTGTGTTTTTCAATGCTTTTGTTCCACATGTGTTTGTCTGTTTCCCTTATCAGGGCTACCTCAAGAAACAAGCCAAAGTACACATGGTGGAGAGTCCAAATATCACTGACTAGGGAAATAAAATAACCAAAGGCACAACGAGAGAAACCAAGAGACACCATTAAAAGACACTTCCTGAACGGATAGGCACCGGACAGTCAATGAGCCTCCTTTAATACAGCAATACTCACAGGTGTTGAGTGTATAACGAGCTTTTAAAACTGAGAAGAGACAGAAAGCTAGCCAAAATGACAAAACGAAAGAACTCGCCTCTAAAGAAATTCCAGGAAGAAGTGACAGCCACAGAACTGCTCAAAACAGATATAAGCAACATAACAAGAATTTAGAACAACTGTCATGAAATTAATCGCTGGGCTTGAAAAAAGCATGGAAGTCATCAGAGAAGCCATTGATACAAAGACTAGGGACCTTCAAAATAGCTGTGACGAGTTAAAGAAGGCTATCAATTAGGTGCATAATACAATAGTGGTGGCCACTGCACTGATTGAACAGGCAGAGAGAATAGGTGAATTAGAAGACACAGTTATACAAAAAGAGAAAGCCAAGAAAGAGAGAGAGAAATTGATCCAGGAGCACAAAAGGAGAATTCGAGACCTGAGTGATACAATCAAATGGAATAATATCCGTATCACAGGAATTCCTGAAGAAGAAGAAAGAGAAAAAGGACCTGAAGTGGTGCTTGATCAAATTATAGCCGAGAACTTCCCCAATCTGGGGAAGGAAATAGCCACTGATATCCAAGAGACACAGAGAACTCCCCACAGACGTAACCTGAATCGACCTTCGATATGACATATCATAGTGAAACTGGCAAAATATAAGGATAAAGAGAGAATTCTGAAAGCAGCTAGGGATAAAAGGGCCCTAACATACAAAGGGAAACCTATCAGAGTGGTTACAGACCTTTCTAATGAAACGTGGCAGGCCAGAAAGGAATGGCAGGAAATCTTCAATGTGATGAACAGGAGAAATATGCAGCCAAGAATCCTTTATCCAGCGAGCCTGTCATTCAAAATAGAAAGAGAGATAAAGGTGTTCCCAAATAAACAAAAATTGAGAGAATTCGTCACCACCAAACCAGCCCTACAAGAAATCCTAAGAGGGATTCTATGAGGAAAATGTGCAAGGAATACAAGGTACCAGAGACACCACTTACAAGCATGAACGCTACAGAGAACACAATGAATCGAAACCCGTATTTTTCAATAATAACACTGAATGTAATGGACTAAATGCTCCAATCAAATGACACAGGGTAGCAGAATGGATAAAAAAACAGAATCCATCTATTTGCTGTCTACAAGAGACACATTTTAGACCTGAAGACACCTTCAGATTGAAAGGAAGGGGATGGAGAAATATCTATTATGCGACTGGAAGTCAAAAGCAAGCCAGAGTAGCCATACTTACATCGAACAAACTGGACTTTAAAGGCAGTAACAAAAGATGAAGAAGGACGTTATATAATAATTACAGGGTCTCTCCATCAGGAAGAGCTAACAATTATAAACATCTATGCGCCGAATTCGGGAGCACCCAAATACATAAAACAATCACAAACAGAAGCAATCTTATTGATAAGAATGTGCTTATCGCAGGGGATTTTAATACTCCACTTACAGCAATGGATAGATCAACCAGACAGAAAATCACTAAAGAAACAATGGACCTAAACAACACATTGGAACACATGGATTTCACAGATTTATTTAGAACTCTACATCCTGAGGCTAGGGAATTCACTTTCTTCTCGAGTGTGCATGGCACATTCTCCAAAGATAGATCACATACTGGGTCATAAAGCAGCCCTCCATAAATACAACTGAATTGAGATCATACCATGCACACTTTCGGATCACAATGCTCTGAAACTTGAAATCAATCCCAGGAAAAAGTCTGGAAAGCCTCCAAAAACGTGGAGGTTAAAAACCACCCTACTAAAGAATGATTGGGCCAATCAGGCAATTAGAGAAGAAATTAAAAACTATATGGAAACAAATGAAAATACAACTCTCTGGGACGCAGCAAAAGCAGTCCTAAGAGGAAAGTATATTGCAATCCAGGCCTATTTCAAGAAACTAGAAAAAGCACAAATTCAAAATCTAACAGAGCACCTAAAGGAACTAGAAGGGAAGCAGCAGGAGCACCGCAAACCCATCAGAAGAAGAGAAATAATAAAGTTCAGGGCAGAAATAAACAATATAGAATCCAAAAAAAACAGTTGAACAGATCAATGAAACCAAGAGTTGGTTTTTTGAAAAAATAAACAAAATTGATAAACCTCTAGCCAGGCTCATCAGAAAGAAAAGAGAGAACACCCAAATAGACAAAATCACGAATGAAAATGGATCTATTACAACCAATCCCTTAGAAATACAAGCAGTCATCAGGGTATCCTATGAAAAATTATATGCCAACAAACTGGACAATCTAGAAGAAATAGACAAATTCCTAAACACACATGCACTACCAAAAGTCAAATGGGAAGAGATAGAAAATCTG
>CM053569.1:56568587-56675007 GCA_028646485.1 Cryptoprocta ferox | reverse complement strand
TCAGGAAGATGTGGTTTATCTATACAATGGAATACTACATGGCAATGAGAAAGAAGGAAATCTGGCCATTCGTAGCAAAGTGGATGGACCTCGAGGGTGTCATGCTAAGCGAAATAAGTCAGGCGGAGAAGGACAGATACCATATGTTTTCACTCATAGGTCTAACAGGAGAAACTTAACAGAGGACCATGGAGAGGTAATGGGGGAAAAAGAATTAGGGAGTGGGAGGGAGGCAAATCATGAGAGACACCTGAATACTGTAAACAAACTGAGGGTTGATGGTCATGGAGGAGGGCACTTGTGGGGAAGAGCACTGGGTGTTATATGGAAACCACCTTGACAATAAACATTAAAAAATATAAAATTAAAAAATGATATTTGTTGTTTTGAACCATGACAAATTGAAATCTTTAAAAAGAATTATCACAAACTGAGTTTCCCTTCTTTGGGTTCTGTCAAAGCAAGTTACAAATTAGTCTCTATTTAAGGACACCCTCGTTGAGAGAGCAGTTTAAGGTTACCGTATTCATTTCTTTCACTTGATCTGAATATATGAAGTGTTACATAGAGGGAAATGGCTCCTTATTTCATGTGTATTTAAATTAGAGGGCTCTGCCCAAATGATCTCTTGCAATCATCTCCAACTCTTTGATTACATAATGAAAAAAACGGGACAAGTGGAAGATTGAAGCCAGATTATTAAAATTGTTATTTTATGGTCACTGGAAATTCAGCCAGGGTTCAAGGTACTTTATGAATACAAATTAAATTATAAATTCATTTAAAGACAAAATATAGATGAGATATTCAGAGAAATATTAAGCCTAAATATTTGGTTTCTTACCCACTTTACTGCTCATGTGGTGTGCTCCTTACAAAGGCTATTAGGCACAAGTGACTAATAAACATAAATTCAAGTTATTAAATATTAAAATACACTATGGGAGTAATGACTGGCTGGAAAGGTTCATATTTACTTTCTAATCTGTACTTTTACCAGTTCCACCTGATATACTTAAAACCATAATCTTTGTGTGACCGAAATTGGGCCTTGTCCAATAGCTGACCAGCATGAAGTCTACTCTTCTCTTAGTTAGGTTAGTGCCATTGGATTTAACTGATACATGAGTACAGGACTGGGATACATATTGAGGGTAATCAAATGTTTTCAGGGGGATGGCGTGCCTGGGTAGCTCAGTCAGTTGAGCGTCCGGCTTCGGCTCAGGTCATGATCTCGCGTTCGTGAGTTTGAGACCCACATCAGGCTCTGTGATGATAGCTCAGAGCCTGGAGCCTATCTTCAGATTCTGTGTCTCCCTCTCTCTCTGACCCTCGCCTGCCCACGCTGTCTGTCTCTCTTTCAAAATTAAACATTAAAAAAAAATTAAATGTTTTCAGGGTCAATTTTTTTGGACGATCCATAGGTTTCTATCCGTTTCTGATCCTGCAGAGCTGAGCCCACCACCGCCTCAACTGTGGTTTCATGACTACCCCACTGAGCAGTGGATCTGGAATGCTGCTGTGGGAGTGCATCATGCGGGCCAGGGTCAGCAAACCACACCTATGGGCCAAATCCAGCCTACCCCTTGTTTTTGTGTGGTCTGTGAGTTAAGAACAGTTTTTTGTTTTTAAAGAGTCAAAAGAAAATCATAATATACCATGACACAGAAAAATTATATGACATTCGAATCTTCGTGTCCACAGATACAGTAATAGAACAAAGCCAAGTTCATTGGTCACATAGTGTCTGTGGCTGCTTCCAAGCCACGGTGGTAGAGTTGAGTAGTGAGACAGACCATACGGCCCAAAAAGCTGAGAGCATCTCCTGTCTGCCAACTCCTGACCTAGAAAGAAGATTGTTAAAAATCCACCCCCAACGACTCTCATTCAGTTAGGCTCAAGGGGGCCTCAGGAATTTGTATATTTTAAATTACCATCCCAAGAGGTTCTGATTCAAGTGGTTTTCAAAACACTGCTTTGGAGTGATCACGTTTTCAGTGGTCATTTGGGAACATGGTCTGAACCAATATCCAAATGTACCCATTCATCTTGGCTATAGAGTCTCTGAGTCCCATAGTGTGAACTGGGCCCTGGATTCAGGAATTGCTAGACAGAAGATTCTCCTTACTTGGGGTTTTGACTCCCAAATCATGCCTTGATTTGCTATATAATGGTCTGCTATTCAGGACACAGAGAGGACAAATAAATATTTCCAAATAAAAAACAAGAAAAGTTCCTTTGTGCCGTGTTTCTCCCTTACCCATCAGAGTCCAGGCCATCTCCGGAACAGCGGAGGCTCACCAAGTTCATAGCTGGGGGTTGACAGTCCACGCACACCGTGTACCCCTCCCGGAGATACTGCATCCATCGAGTCAGGGGTCGGTTTTCCATTGCACAGTGATGAGTCAAGGACTCTGTCTTGAACTCCATACAGTATCTAGAGGAAAAAAAAAAAAAAAAAAACACCACAAGAGTTGCTCATGCTGTAATTAGCAGTCGCCTCATGCTTCGGAAAGTCTCAGGAAGCCCGCAGGCATCGAGGATATTTGACAGACTAGAGAAGGTACCGCAGGCCACTCTCCCAAGCTACGCACAGTCACACAATGCCTTGTCAAATTTCTCATTTGATGAACCAGGACGACGGATGACGTCTGACTGGCAACTAAAGTGTGTGGCTCTTTTCCAATCCATGATCGAATGACCTGGTCAACATGAACTTGCAGAAATTTGGATATCCTGTATCCCATCTAGTCTGACCACGAAATTGTGTGTAAAAAGCATATTTCCGTAGGAAAATGGCCCTTAATAACTTTGCTGATACCTTAGAGAATGATAGAGATCGGATAAGAACTGGCTTGAGCCTGAAAACTTGTAAGTGCCCCGAGAGCTAGCACTCGATGCCCAGGTCAGCACCCAGGCTTTCTCGGCCCCACAGGCCTTCCCTCCGTGCCCCTCCCGGTGTGACCTCCCAGTGTGACCTCCCGGTGTGACCGGTGATAATGATGGGGAGTTTGGACTTGAACCCAACCATTGATTATATTGGGCATCACAGATAAAAGGGAATGGGAAGCTGAGATGTTTTTCTGTGACAGAGGCTAGTGTCTCCTTTTGCTGAACTGTGGAAATCTCTACGTGACTAGACTCCGAAAGCCCGGGGGGAGCATGCAGACATGGGTGAATATTTTAGAGCTTTGTACTAAAAAGCAACATGATTTTACAATTCTTCGGGGAAGCAAAACATAGTAAAACTCCTGCATGTTGCATTTTCAGTTCTAATTAAGTAAGCTACAATGGACTAGTTTCTTTTCTGAGGAATTATGAGCCGTCCTAGGTTAGATGGGAAGCGACTGGAGAGTATGCTTCAAAGAGCTTTAACAGTGCTAGGCCGTTTATAAGGTACCTTTAGGTCCTGAGTTAGGAAATTCGATGACGCAGCTTCAATCGACTTTCGTCAGACAGCTTAACCCAGACGTCTCTTCATTATTTTCTCATTAAATTCTAACAACGCCATGTGCTAGGCATTAATATTCTCATTTTTCAAGAAGAAAAACTGAGGTGGGACAACGTCTCCAAGGTCTTATGGCTAGTGAGTGGCCGTGTGGGGATCTGAACATACAGCTGTCTGGTGTCCCTATGCTGACAGCTGAAGGGCCAACTTCAAGTAAGCACAGAGCCCCCTCCCAGCCTGTGCCTTCCGTCTTGATAAAAATCCTCAGAGCTGAGATGTGGGCCACTTTCAAGTTAATCAAAAACAAGGGTGCTGGAGTCTATGTTCCCGGAATGACTATAAGAGGAACATCCTTAGTGTGATTGGTAAAGTGATATTATCATTTTATATAGCATGTTTCTTGTTGAGCGGACCTCAGACACACATCCTTGTGGCCCCACAGAAACAGGGCCCAGCCCTATGGTAAAGAGTCATGCTTTATCCAGAGCCAGTGAACAAGTAACAAGAAAACCCGTCACATCCAGTTGACCTTTACAGGCTGAGTTGAATGTACACTGGAAAAGCAGAAGCCGAAAAACTCAAAGCAAACGATACAAAACAAAAGCAGCAAATTACCCGGCATCCTCTGTGTCTGTAGACCACTGTGGAGTTGCGGCTTGTCGTGTTCTCTCCTTGTTGAATGCAGAGGTAGTTATGAAGGCAGGGACTAGAAAAGAGAGAATGGCATTGGACACGTGCAGCCTAAAGCACTCAGAATGACCTTTCCCCACACTTAGCGTCAGTCCTGTCTAGAGCCGCCCCCTCAAGTGCCAAGGTCCATGGCACACCACCAAGGACTAAGATGGGGCCAAGGTACAGTGTCCCCAGAACCCCGTTCAAAGAAGATTTGTGTGCACACAGATGGGCAGGTACAAGCAGGCTTGTCTGCAGTAATAATTGACACTGTGAAAAGGGGGCAGGGGGGGCGGAGACAAGTAAAAGATGCAGAGGAAACCAAGGGGGAAAAGGGACAGAAGGTTTTTTTTTTTAAATAAAAGGTAGAAAAACAGAAAAGGGAGAGATAGGAAGAATAAAGTAAGCGAATATGAGGAGGAGAAAGGAGGAAGACAAAAGCGAGAAAGGGGGATGTAAGGAGAAAACAAGACAACCAGAGAGAAAGGAAATGTGAAAGGGAGAAAACAGAAGTAGCAGAGGAAGGAAGTGCAAGTGCCCCTTGGGTCTCTGCAACAGCAGCCTGGAAGCCTCCCTACCTAACCCCGTGGCCTCAGAGTGACTGCCTGGTGCCAGCCTGCACATCATCCTCCCCATGCCAACAACCCTCAGCCTCAGAGAAGGAAAGTCAGATTGGTCCTTGTCTCCTTCCTGTACCCAACCCCAACCCAACTCAATGCTCTAGACAGGAGACAGGAAAGGGAGCCAGGAATCCTTCCCTCCCACCCCTGCTCCCTTCTTTCACTGATTTTATGTGTGTGTCTCCTTCCTATGTGCTCCTAAGTGAGGGGAGGCATATGTCACTATGTACAGTATGGCACCCAGAGATCACCTCCCGATGCTGCTCCACTGTCAACTCAAGAAAGACAAGGCCTTGCCCTGTTCATCACTGTGGCCCTCACACATTTACACACTTAGCAGGCACGCAGGCAATGAACGGTGGCTTGATGGGTGAATGATGTCACGAAATCTCCAAGACACACTGATCCTACTTCCCCGTGGTCTTCTGTTTCTACACTGAGCCTTGTGGCTGAGGTGGCTCAACAATCCTTCCTACCTTTCATTTCAGAAACTGCACCATCCCAGGAAGGGTAGATTCCAGCTCATGTTGGCTTGTGCGATGCCGGAGTCATCATCGACGTGAGCAGAACGGCATGAAGCTACCAGTTGCAAAATAGATGCCTCAATCCTACAGGCTCGTTTTCCCTGGCTCCTTATGGCCACAAGATGGCAGCCCTCATTCTTTTGTAGATTTGCTTAATGAGGCTTTTTTATATTACTGGGGAATGGAACGCGAGAGGGGCCGAATACCTTGCTTGCTCTTAGCCACTTGCTCCTACGAGTCACAGGTATTGTTCTTGTCCCCGGTGGTTTGGTGCTTACTCTCCTCAGTATGACAATCCGTCACGTCTAGCGTGAGCCCTGAGTCCCAGCTCTGAGACTCTTCCTTGTTTAATTGTTTTCCAGAGACGATGCCACTCTTTCTAAATGCGACGCTGGCTTTGGAACTTCCAAACCCCACGGACAGAGTCAAAAAGAACAAGCGAGCGCATGTATGTTAGGATCCTAGTGCTTCTCTTAGAGCTCATTACCTGAACCACGAACATCTAAAGGATGTTAGCTTCCCCACGGATTTTTCCATTTCTGTTCTGCTGCGTTTCCCAGTTTATTCAGTGAGTGGAGAATGCAATTACTGCTAAGTTCACGTGGCATTGTACCAATCTACGAAATTTTCAGGATGTGTTTCTTTAGCTCAAAACATGTATTTGATCTCCTAATTTGTACTGCGTATATTATTACAAAAGTTCAAAGGCAGTGCACCTAATATATAGCCTGGGGGGGGGGGCGGCGGGTAATGAGGTTAGGAAGGAGAGGGCAAGAATAGGACTACATATCTGATATAAAATCCTTAGAAAAAGTTCCCTAGAAAAATGATGAAGCAAGGACGCCAAACAGAAGATAGCTTCTGGTTCTTAAGATCTACCGTCCACATTCAGTGTCAAGCCTCTGAGGGAACGACCCATCATAAAAGCCAGCTAGCGGGGCGCCGGGGCAGCTCGGTCGGTTAAGCGGCAGACTTCGGCTCAGGTCATGATCTCACGGTTTATGGGTTCGAGCCCCGCGTCGGGCTCTGTGGGGACAGCTCAGAGCCTGGAGCCTGCTTCAGATTCTGGGTCTCCCTCTCTCTCTCTCTGCCCCTCCCCTGCTCACGCTCTTTCTCTCTCTCAAAAATAAATAAACATTAAAAAAATTTTTTTGATAAAAGCAAGCCAGTAACTCTGGGACTTGTCTCTTCTTTGCCCTGCCCCCCTCAAGCCCTGGGCTTGGTTTGGTGGCACGTTCTGTTGACAGGGGGCACTTTCTCCCTACATGAGTCCTCAGAAAATAGACCAGGAGCCAGATTGCCTGGAGGTCTCTGTACCAGCATCACTTTTTAATATCTCCCCCAAATTTAATTTCCATTACTTAAGAGTGGTAAGTAATTTAGAAATTATGTTTGCCTTCAGTCCCAGTGCAGCTTCCGTGTGGAAGAACACAGCCGGGTGCCCGGGGACAAAGGCTCTCAATAAAAGCTAGTTCCCCCTCCTTTCCCCTTCCTGCCAACAATATTCAAATGTAATAGATTCTTTGTTAAGAGGCTATTTGCCAACTTTTCTGGCGTCCTATCAGTCTACCATTGTTCAGTTTTATAACAACTCCACTTCTAAAAGCGTGGCCCGGCACATACTTACTTTGAACATGAAAGTCAATTGAACTTGCTTAGAGAATTTCATCAAGTCCTCTGACACAATGGGGTGTCCCCAAAGCAGGCTTAGAACCACCGGTCTGTAGGTACAGTGTAAACGGGAACAGAAGGAGAGCGTGACAAGTAACACCAGGCTGGACGCCTATAGTTTATGATACACATTGATCTCCTTTCGGGAGGAGTCAGTATGTACAATACAATCATATGGCTTTTTGAATTTGTTTTTTTTTTTTTTTTTGATAAAAATATAGTCAAGAGCTGCATTAAAGGAAATGGGAAAAATTCAATAGCTACTTGATCTTTAAAAAAAAATAGCTACTTGATCGTTAATAAGAGAGCTTCAGGGATGGGGTTTCATTCACGGGCCTCACAAGGCCTTCATATTTCTACTTACCAGAACCTGTAATTGCAATCTTATTTTATTATTATTATTATTATATTTTAATGTTTATTAATTTTTGAAAGAGAGAGAGAGAGACAGAGCACAAGCAGGGGAGGGACAGAGAGAGAGGGAGACACAGAATCCAAAGCAGGCTCCAGGATCTGAACTGTCAGCACAGAGCCCCATGTGGGGCTAGAACTCACAAACCACAAGATCATGACCTGAACCAAAGTCGGACGCTCAACTGACTGAGTCACCCAGGCGCCCCTATTTCATTATTATTTTCTAGAACGTTTATTTATTTTGAAAGAGAGAGCATGTGTGCACACACAAGTGGGGGAGGGGCAGAGAGAGAAAGAGAAAGTGGGAGAGAGGATCCCAAGCAGGCTTCATGATGTCAGCACAGAGCCCCATATCGGGCTTGCTCTCATGAACCGTGAGATCGTGATCTGACCCAAAACCAAGAGTTCAATGTGTAATGACTGAGCCACCCAGGGGCCCCTGTAACTGCGATTTTAGCTCTAATGATAACAGGAAGAGCAAAGCAATAACAAGAAGGAAAACCCCGGGATGCCTGGGTGGCTCGACCGGTTAAGTATCCAACTCTTGGTGTCAGCTCAGGTCATGGTCTCCCTGTTTGTGAGATAGAGCCCCACGTCAGGTTCTATGCTATCAGTGAGGGATTCACTCTCTCTCCTTTCTCGACCCCTCCCCTGCTCTAAATAAATAAATAAAACTTAAAACTTTCCCTCAAAATAAATAAACTTAAAAACAATTTTTTAAGGAGGGAAAACCCCACAGGATTTAGAACCCTGAGATCCAGGGTTAGATCCAAAGTCTTTCACAAATGTTGTCACCTCCCACAGCTCCAGTATCCTCTTGGTTTCAAGGATAGTGATGCTACTCTATCTCCAAGGTAAGCAGAATAATGGTCCTTCAAAGATGTCCACATCCTCATCTCCAGGACCTGTGAATATATTATGTAATTTCATCAAGAAGAATGAAAGTTGCCAATGGAATGAAGGTTGCTTCCCAGTCGACCTTCAAATGGGGAGATTATCCTGGATGTTCTAGGTGGGTTGAGTGTAATCACGAAGGTCCTTTGGAGAGAGAGAGGAGGACGTCACTATAGAGGAAAGCACAGAGAGAGGCGATGTAGCTGTGAAGATGGAGGAAGGACCGTGAGGAAGGATGATGGAGAGTGCAAGGAAATGGATTCTCCCCCAGATCCCCCCAGAAAGGAACACGGCTCGGCCCACACCTGGATGTTAGCCCAGAGAGGCCTGGGTTGCACTTCTATGCCACAGAACAATAAGATAATAAAGTTGTGTTGTTTTAAGTCACTACGTTTGGGGTAGTTTGCTACAGTAGCCACAGGAAACGAATAGGCTCTCCTACAGGATTGCTTCCAACACGGAACTGATAAAGTCTATAAAAGCTCTCTGCCGTGGAAATGGGAGGGACGGCTACTCCACGCAGCAAAGGCTCCTGCTCAGTGCATAGTGTCTCGTGGAGCGCAAGGGCCACGACAGGTGACCACGCCGCAGGACCGGGAGCCCCCGAGGGAGGTTGGCGCTCCTTCTCTGCCCTTCCATGCCAATCTGTGCGTTCTTCTATCATGGCCCTTGCTCATCACCCTGAGTTATAATTAGCTGTGATATGTTTGTTGTTCGAGTCTGTTATCTCCAGAACCCAGCACAGTGCTGGCTGTACTTGGTGCTCTGGGGAACTTACATGAATGCATAGGAATTACGGTGATACAGGACTTAGGGCAATCTACCAAATGGAATTTTCATGTCACTCTTCTCATTTCCCTTTTGTGGTCCATCATTTTCCAAAGTGGATTCCATAGAACACTAATGACTCACTGAGATCCCTTTGGAAAAAGGGTCATTTTTTTTTTTTTTTTTTGAGAGTGAGCATGGGAGGGGCAGGGAGAGGGAGAGAAAGAGAAACCCAAGCAGGCTCCATGCTGTCAGCGCAGAGCCCGATGTGGGACTCGATCTCATGAACCATGAGATCATGACCTAATAAGCCAAAATCAAGAGTCGGACACTTAACCGCTTAACCCACTGAGCCACCCCGGTGCCCTGGAAAAAGGGTCATTTATTCAAATGGGGGGGAGGGGAAGCAGCCCATACCCTATCTCCCTCTTATAGAATGAAAATGGTTATTAGCATAAAAAAGCCTCCAAGAAGTTCTTCCATAGAGAAAATTGTCCGATCCACCCCACATTTTCCTGACCTACCCCCCATTTTGCATTGGAAACCTGCCCTCAGGAAAGTGTCATTTAACTGATCCAGCTATGAGTCAGGACTGAGGGAGAACCACGGAGCTGTCCTTGAGCGAGAACAGTGGTTGTGGAATGCCTGTGAACAGCAGAACGCCCTGCAAGCCTTGCCACAAGCACAGTGCTGGCGATTTTTGGATTTGTTTTTATGATAAAAATATAGTCAAGAGCTGCATTAAAGGAAATGGGAAAAATTCAATAGCTACTTGATCTTTAAAAAAAATAGCTACTTGATCATTAATAAGAGAGCTTCAGGGATGGGATTTCATTCATGGGCCTCACAAGGCCTTCATATTTCTACTTACCAGAACCTGTAATTGCAATCTTATTTTATTATTATTATTTTAATGTTTATTAATTTTTGAAAGAGAGAGAGAGAGAGAGACAGAGCACAAGCAGGGGAGGGACAGAGAGAGAGGGAGACACAGAATCCAAAGCAGGCTCCAGGATCTGAGCTGTCAACACAGAGCCCCATGTGGGGCTCATCTCATCTCACGGGTCTCCCCTCATCTCACGGGTCTGGGGGGAGCCTGAGGAACTTGCATTTCTAACAATGTCCCAGGTGAAGCTGGTGCTGCTAGCTGGGGACCACACTTTAGGAACCACCAGACTGGAATATTTAAGGGACCCTGTCCCCCCTGACCAGCTTGTGATAGCAGCCATCATTTCTAAGACATTACAATAGGAAATTGTGTCTCAGGAACCAAAGTAGGGCTGCCAATGCCAGTGCCCCTGCCCCAGGTAGGGATTCTCCTCTCTTCCCAAACTGGATTTTACCCTACCTTATTAGGAAAGGAGGCCACTGAGTACAGATTTCTTCTGTTGGTGTTATCTCAAAGTCACTAACACTTTATGGGGAGTCACATATGAAGACTGCTGCTTTAGAAAGTCCTCTTATTGGAGTTCGGTGGGAAGGTGGGTGACAGGGGTAATTTGGGAACACGGGGACATGTGGAGGAGGACAGGCCTGTGGGCTATGCCAGAGGACAGAGGAGCAGCCACCTCCAGGCAGAGAAGAGACCCCCAGGGGGAAGGGTGTGGGCTCGGTGCTCCCTGTGCCCTTGGTCCATGTTCCATAGCCTCCTCTTCACTGACCTTCCAGTCCCTTTTCCTGTGACCTGCACTCTGCTGTTAAAGAGAGACCCAGAGATACCAGGCTGCGAAGCGGTCTGTGGCAGCCTGGTGTAGCACTAAAGAGTCAAATGTACTTCAGAAATACTTTCTAGCAGCCAAACCCTGAAAATGAGCAAAGTGGCTGCTTTCCTGATAGATCGACTCTAGGATTTAAGAGTCATCGAAAAAATGAATAATGTCCTACAGCGACTTCCTCCCTGAGCATTTTCCATAGTGCTTCTGCAGAGCTCATGAGCTGAACGTGGTTTTGTTCCAAGACCGTGTCTGTGAACTCTGAATTATTTCCCTGAGAGTTGAATCTCACTGCCGTATCCAGGAGACGTCTCCACCCCAGCCCTTCCACTAGCCATTCCTCTACCAGAGCAATATTTTCTTTTCTTTTTTAATGTTTAGTTATTTATTTTTGAGAGACAGAGAGAGCATGAGCAGGGAAGAGCAGAGAGGGGACAGAGAATCCCAAGCAGGCTCTGTGCTGTCAGCGCAGAGCCTGATGGGGGGCTCGAACTCACAAACCATGAGACCAGGACCTGAGCCAAAACCAACAGTCCGACGCTTATCTGACTGAGCCACCCAGAAGACCCCAGAGCCATAGCTTCAAATCACAGATCTGACCACATCAGAAAATGCTGCAGTGGCTCTTAAGATAAAGACCAAAATCCTAAACAGGGGGCACCGGGGCCCTGCACGGAGTGGGGTGTCAGTACCAATGCTTCCTCTCAATGCCAGCCTCACTGTCTGTGCTCCCTGGACTCTGGCCTTCCTTCAGCTTCTCAGATGGGCCTTGTGCTTCCCCCATGTTTTACGAATGAGCCAACGAGGGTCCCTAGGTTGTTTACTTCCTCACAGCAGGCTAAGACCTGTTAGCTCCAAAGCCTCCTGGCAGCAAACTCAAATTTTTCTGCATCCAATTGTTTTAAAAAGTGCCCAACAAGCAGATTTTTAGCCATTTAGGCCCTGCTTGCCTTTCACTCCCTGTGAAACTATACCGGGCATCTATCTGCTGGCCACTGATGAGCTAAAACCTTGTAGATGTCAGACCCAAGCTGCTGCCACCCTTTGAAACTCTGCCCCAGACACTCCAGACAGTGCTGGAGTCGACATCACTTAGTCGTGGCCCTGGCAGACTCCTCTTCTCCCCTTCTGGATGGTGGTCCCCACACCGAAGCCTCTGGACTTCCCTTCTCATGCAACGCTGTGCGAGCACGGCCCGATAAAGCTTATTGCGCATTCCCACCTCTCGTGGTCCTGGTTTTCCTAGATCAGCCCCCAAATCCCTTGAACTCCCTATACCTGACTACCTGGTTCACCATGCCAGTCTCTGCCCAGAAAGCTCTACGCTTCTCAGCCTTACCTCCCCATCCGCAGGGACGTCCCCTCCCCTCCCCTCCTGTGGTTCCCCTCCTCCCCCAAGATCGGGGGAAATCAGTTTATTACACACACGCTTGCTCCAAACCTCTCTCCCTTGTTCAGTACCAGTTGCACCAAACTGCAGCTCTAATTTTCTGGGATTACTTTCCTAAGATCATCTGCTTATCATCTTTCCCTCCCACCAGACTGTGGGACATGACAGCATGCTCTACCTCAACGTATGTCACCTGTGTAACCCTGGCACCAAGCCCAGTGCCTGGTGTCAAGTAGACTCTTAATAAGTATTTGTGCACAGAATGAAAAACAGGGGGCAAAATGGCTTGAATGAGGGTCATGTTGGCATAAAAATGTCCAGGTTCCTATGAAAAACATACAATGTGTGTTATCTTGAGAAGGCAGTGTTTTCCTCTATCAGCTTCAATCCGGATCAACACTAGGGTGTTGGCCCTTTGGCTCTTTCTTTGTCCCCTTCCCACGGCTCCCAACTCACCCATGAGCCCACTTCTGGCCCCTCCACTGGCCACACTACGACCAACATGATCTTTTCAAATCACAAATCTGATCACATCAGCCCCAATTCAGTCAGCTTGAGGGGAGAACCAGGGATTTCCGGAGGGTAATTTCACATTGTTTAGGAATTAATCATTGTGTCTACTACTTTCACACGCGTGTGATGAGTGTCCCTGACCAAACAGGAATTTACAGGGCAAGATGGATAGGTACCCTTCTGGGCACTTACTCCAGTGTGAAACGCTGTCATCCTCCCCGAAGTCTTTTGTCCCCAGCTTGAGTTCGCTAAAAACCACAATGCACATGTCCTGTACCCCGAGCGCGCACGGACAAGGAGGGGCCACCACTGGGTTATGGAAACACCGGGGGCCGGGGTGGAGTAGGGGGGCGCCGATGCTCCTGCCACTCACTCCTTTATCAGGCATTTCCTGAGCTTCCTGTCTACTCCGGGCCCAGCCCACTGCCCGCAGTGCGGAACTTGCCCCGCTCGGCACCTGCCCTTGTATCGGACGGAGACATGGAAAGTCATCACAGACAACAAAGGCAGCCGCCACCACCGCGAAACCCTCAGTACCGAAGGAGTGCCCGCAGTCCTGGCCCCGGGCCGTCGCGTAGTCCAGGCAGCCGGCTCTCTCCTCCAGGGGCGGGCAGGGCGCGCCGCCGTTGCGAGGCTGCTGCTGCACCGGGCGCCTCCGCACGCGGCCCGCCGGCCTGCACTGGTCCGCGCAGCCGCTCCACGGGCTCCACTCCCCCACGATGCAAGGGCGAGCTGCAAAACAGCACGGTGGGATGGCACGCTCACCTGGGTACAGCCGGCAGCCGCCACGCTGCTCCCGCCAACGTCAGCAGTCCTGCGTGGCCCACGCAGACCCCGCTGTGACTGCGCCCCGGGTCCGGAGGAACGCGGTCACAGCGGGGTCAGTTGACATTGACTCCACCCGCGCCGATGGTGAGCTGATAACCGGCACCTCTTGGTGGCAGACAGGCAGCCACTCTGGGATCCTGATGGTGGGTCTGAGCCAGGGACACACCCCAGTTAGAAGAGCGGCGCCTTGGGCCACTTCCTCATACTTCTTGGGCTTAGATAAGATCTTTACTTCTGTTTTTCCTAGATTTTAATTTCATCCTCCCCTGCCCAGAACATTTTTATTACAACAGCAATACATGCTCATTGTAGAAAACGTAAAGGGGGGGGGGGGGGATGGATAAAAGAAAATTCCCAAGTCAATTCTTGTCCCCAAAGGTGACTCCGTAAGACATGGTTTAGGGCCACATCAAGAGACCTCTATACTTGAGGCTTCTCTTAGGTGCTCCATTATCATCCTTTACGCCCCTTAGACCCCTAAGCTATGAGAGTTGGAGCTGACTGAAGAGCAACCAGAACCCACCGAGGTAACTAGTACTCGTGGTCACACGTGAAGAAGCAGAGTTCGGGCAAGAATTGGCTGTGGTGACAATGCTCTGGCCACAGCCAACGTGGAAAATCAACGTGGTTGTACATTTAACTTTCCCACTTAAAGTCCTAATGAAACTTTTAAAAGGGCTATCATGAGTTTTTAGGTGGAATCATTTCAGGACTTGAACTTGTATCTAAGGGAAGAATAAGAAAACAAAAGATGTACCTATGAACTGGAGACAAAAACTCTTCCTCACAAAATGTGACCCATTTTCCCTACGATGTTCATACTTTCGAGCTTACAGCGTCTTCACCAAGAAAGCACTCTAACTTCTCTGGAACTCCCGATTTGGACTTCTGACAGCCTGTACTTGAAAACTCATTTGGCCCCCACAGCACCCTCCAGTTGAGGGTTCATGGATTTTGGAAGACCGATCATTTGGCAGCACACAGCTAACCCTGACATGAAAAGGGTCACATACAACATAAACATCTGTCTGTCAGTAATTCAAAAACTTCAGACTGTTGCAAAACATGCATTTGTTAATCATCTAAAAACCCATAGGCACCACATGTCAAGTACCTAAGAAAGCAAGAATGAGGCACATGAGACTGGGTCCCAGTACCTGCAACACGCATACCCTTCGGAAAATCTAACAGTCCACTTCCCGCTCCGGTCATTTCTTGTGGATCCCTCCCCTTTTATTTTAATGATCCCATGATTTAATTGGATCATAGAGCCAGAGGGATTAAAAGAGACTGCCGGGCTAGGAGCTGACTGAGAAGGACTCTTTCTGCCCTTAATTCTTCCAAGAACTCTGTCACCCAAATCTCTTCATCCCTGAGTCTAGTTAGCCTTGTCCTGATGTGTTGGCCTTGAACACTTAATAATGCACTTTATCTGGTTTTTTTAAATTATTTTTTAAGTTTATTTGAGAGAGAGAGAGAGTGGGGAGGGGCAGAGAGAGAGGAGAATCCTAAACAGGCTCCGTGCTGTCAGTGCAGAGCCCAATGTGGGGCTTGAATCCACAAACCGTGAGATCCTGACCCGAGCCAAAATCAAGAGTTGGATGCATAACCAACCCAGGCGTCCCTAATAATTCACTTTAAAAAACAAAACAAAACACTTGTTTCGAAGATTAACACTGGACATCGCTGGAAAATAAAAATTTGCCATGGCATTAGCTCAGAATTTTGTGATATGGCCTTGGTTTGAACGCACACTATCCATACGATAAAAGATGATATTGAGTACAGTTTTCTGACTGAATTTAATTTCCCAATATCTTCAACATTTGTATCTCACGTGTAATGTTTAGTCTGACCCGTAGCAAACGTCCTCAACTCACAGAGTCACTGAGTCAGTTGCTGTTCCTGTCGGTTCAGGTTTGACCTTGGAAAACACTATGTGTCTTGTTTCCAATCCACGACTTTAACAGCCTCATAAAGAATATCAGAAAGGTCTGGGTCTTGAACATCATCTCGATGGCTTCATTGTGCAACAAAATGAAAAATGTTCACCTAGTAAAAGTTCACAACCAAAAAGGTGTTCTGCAAAATATTTTGAGTTGGAAGAGGAATCTGAGGTAAATATTCCTATTCTGCACAAAAGATTATATTCATGATTAATTGGTGAACTTTAAAATTTTTTTTAACATTTATGTACTTTTGAGAGAGAGAGACAGAGAGAGAGAGAGAGAGAGAGAGAGAGAGAGAGAGGCAGAGCACGAGCAGGGAGGGCAGGGGCAGAGAGAGAGGGACAATCCGAAGCAGGCTCCAGGCTCCGAGCTGCCAGCACAGAGCCTGATGCGGGGCTTGAACTTAGGAACCTTGAGATCATGACTTGAACCGAAGTTGGATACTTAACTGAGCCACCCAAGTGCCCCTAAGTTGTGAACTTCTGGTTGTTTGGATTGCAATTCATCATAGATCATGAGAGATCTTTGGTCATGGAGGCTAGGGGAAGTACGGGAACTTCTGATAGATTTATCATCCCAAGCCATATATTATAGCTGCATGACACACATTTCCTTTGAACTCTTCCATTAGGATGCACATCTATAGCCAGCATATCAAAATATTCTTTCTTAAAATCTGACTTTCTCAATCCTCACATTTTACTAGCTGTTACTGGAGGCCAGCAGACCTGGCAAGCAACGTGATCGGCTCTGACTCCAGACGTGTCACAGCTTCCCAATGTCTTAATGGTTAGAATTTAATGACATCATCCCACCCCTTTTACAAGAAAACAAAGCTTAGGTTTCAAGGATGCCAGAATGCTGGACAAGCCGTTTTCTTTTTTCCTTTGTTTCAACTCAGCTTCATATCCCGGTGGAGTCTGCCAGAAGCCGACTCTGAGACACGGATCTGAATGCAAGTAATTTATTTGGGAGGTGGTCCCAAGGAGAAGAGACAGAGAAGTAGTAGACACAGAAGAGAACAGAGACACAGACCCCCTGCTTTAGGCCCAGGCAGCACCCTTGGCTACCAGCTCCTTAGGAAGTGAGATAATGGATGGATTATCAAATCCTTCCTGATGGCTAGGCCCCCTTCCTCGAGAGCTTTCTGGTTATCAGATGTCCCTACCATAGCCACAGGGAGAATGACCAAGAACAGTGAAATAAGTTATATATTTCAGTAAGGAATCTACACACAAAAAAAGAGTTGAGCACATTTCACATGTCCTAACAGGGATATCCAGTCACTTCCAAGTACAATTACCTTACCAAATATACCACTAATCTTTAAAAATATAATAAAAATAAATGGCTTTTTAAACTCTCTTAATGGTTTGCTATTGAATTTGGAATAAAATCAAACTCTTTTCTGTGCCTACAAGGTGCTGTGAGACCCTGTGCCCCTCCCCCCTCCCCTGAGGTTGTCCCCCCCATCCCACCTCTGCTCCCAGCTCCAGCCACGCTGGCCTCCCTACACCAAACTCTCTTGTACTCTGGAAGTTTGTTATGTGTGTTCCCTCTGCTGGGATTGTTCTTCCCACACTGGGCATGGCTTGGGTCGGCTCATCCCTTAGGTCCCAGATGAATTATTTCTTTTTTTTTTTTTAATGTTTATTTTTGAGAGAGAGAGAGAGAGAGAGAGCAAGTGCACAAATGGGGGAGGGGCAGAGAAAGAGGGGGAGACACAGAATCCAAAGCAGGCTCCAGGCTCTGAGCCATCAGCACAGAGCTGGACACAGGGCTCGAACTCACGAACTGCGAGATCATGACCTGAGCTGAGGTCGGACACTTAACTGACTGAGCCACCCAGGTGCTCCCAGATGAATTATTTCTTTTTCAGGGAGCCCTTCTCTGGCCGGCTTATCTAAGTACACTCCCAGCACCACTCACAGCCTCTCACTTGCCACACCACACTTCCTCTCAGAGCTCAGCATTCCTTGTTTTATAGTATTTACATGATTCATAATTACATAGCATACATATTTATTTATTGTATTTATTGCCATTGAGCTTTTCATTTTATGCCTCATGCTTGGTACTTGGTAGTTGGTCAACAAATATTTGTTGAATGGGTCGATGGATGGATGGATGGATGGATGGATGGATGAAATGGCATTGGACAAATTCTTCCTCCTTCCTAAACAATTTTCTACGTTGAAACAGATTCTGGTTTGTGCATATCATTAGTTAGAAGCCAAAGCACTGACTCAGGCTCCAGAGTGGGAAGGAAAGCCGGTGGAAGGTCAGGAGCAAAATCAGAAATTCTCATCGCCAAAAATATGGGCACTCTCAACCTAGGCGAGTTGTCTGGGCTCTGCTGGCAAAGGTGCCCTCAAAGGGTGTCACTGGAAGGAGCGTGGTTTTCTGTGCCTTCAGGTTACATAGCTCTCGGCTTCTCCCGACAGCAAGTCCTTCAAATCCTTTCACATCCAGTTAGATCTCCTGCCCATACCACATCTTGAAAATAACAAGCTTCTTTCATTTTATTATCAGTGGCATGGAGTGGAATTTCCTTTAATTTGATCCAAATTTCCCTCACTCAAGAATTTCAGAAGGTGGCGAAAAAATATCTGCGTTTATCTTATCCGTGTGGCTCATGGACTTAACATTCCAGTGGGTCCCCTTCCCTCTAGCATGGACTTTCCAGGTTGATGACTCCAGCTGTCGGACCGGTCTTTCTACAGATGCTCTGCCCCCTCAGAATGACCGCTGGCCTTCGCCAGATCCATGCACAGCCTCGGTGAGTGGGGGCAACCACAACTAGACACACTATGCTGTCTTAGGTACCAAAAGGAAATGAAAAAAACATTTTTCTAATGTTTCTCTTGTTGATGCTACACACAAACACACACAGCAACACACTGAGCTGACTGACAGCCAGAGTCCTTCATTTCATGAATATAGTTTGGATTATGTCTTCTTAATATAAAACCTTGCTCTTACTTTCACGCAGTGTCTCCTTGGTTAATCACAGATCTGGCCCTGCCTGCTTGGCTCTTTGCCACCTAAAAGTTTAAGGCCACCCACGAACAAGGGCTTTCTCCCTCATGTTGTTAAGTTCAAACAGTCCTAGCCATTCCTATGAAATATTCTTTTTTATTTATTTTTTTATGTTTGTTTATTTCTGAGAAACAGAGAGAGAGAAAGGGAATGAGAGGGGGAGGAGCAGAGAAAGAGAAGGAGTCACAGAATCAGAAGCAGGCTCCAGGCTCTGAGCTGTCAGCACAGAGCCCCGTGCAGGGCTCAAACTCACGAACTGCGAGATCTTGACCTGAGCTAAAGTCGGACATTTAAACAACTGAGCCACCCAGTCGCCCCCAAAATATTCTTTTTGTACTTTACCCACAGCAGTACCATTAACGCATAGCATTTGTTTCCTGACATTGTGTGTGTGGGGGGGGGAATACAGCAGCCCCTTTACTACACACACAATCTCATAGTGAGACAATTTTAAATGTCATATGCCTTTTTCTTTCTCCTATGTATACCTTTTCCTGAGAAATCTTGTCAAATCTTCTCTGAAGGCCAAATGCGACTACGTTGTCCACGTTCCTATTTGCCTCCCCCAACCCCAGAAAGTTCCAACAAAATGCTCAAGTATTTTTTTCATCTTGCAGAAACCATGTTATCTGGCCTCCAGTGGGTTTTTTTTTCTTTTAAGACATTAACTGGGCAAGTTCATGAAATGCTAGCAAGACAATAAAAAGGACCGCCCCATTAGAAAAACAGAATTTTAGGGGCACCTGGGTGGCTCAGCTGGTTAAGCATCCAACTCCCGGTTTCAGCTCAGGTCATGATCTCCCGATTCGTGGATTCGAGCCCCGCATCAGGCTCTGCGCTGACAGCACGGAGCCTGCCTGGGATTCTCTCTTTTTCTGCCCCTCCTCTACTCTCTCTGTTTCTCAAAATAAACAAACTCAAAAACATTTTAGAAAAAGAAAAATAGAATGTTACACACCATATAAACCCAGAGAAAGAAAGGGTATACAAATCAGAAAGATAATTATGCTTTTACTGGGTAGAAAGTTTCCAGGTGAGTTGTTTTCTTCTTTTGTGCATTTCTGTATTTTCCAAATTTTCTACAACAAGCATATTTTGCAGTCAGGGAAGGAAAATGTTATTTCTGACAGGCCAGGTGGCTGGGATAGATAACAGCCCCTCGGTGGCATGACGGCTCAAGTTGTGCTGACAATCACGATGGCTGTCAGGGGACTGGAAAGAGGGGCAGGACACATTGTTTGCCCTTGAGGAAGGAGAGAGAAGGCTCCCTCACTCCACCAGGATTTATCCGGGGCCTACCCTGCAAAGTGCACAGCTTCTCATAAAGCCTCATTTCTCTGAGGGTCCAGACATAATGTTTAAACGTGTGGGCTCCGGACTCAGAGTTCCTGGGTTCAGATCTCACTCCATCACTAATTGGCCGTGTGCCTTAGGACAAAGTACCCAGCCTCCCGGGGCTCTGCTTACCATGGCGGTGGGCTGTGAGAGCTAAGAGTAGCGCTGTGAGGTGCCTGGCACGGCGTAAAGGCTGGATAAGAGTGGACAGCTTTACCCTCCTCCCCTGAACACCCGGGGCTGCAGCCCAAGCCTGCAAAGTCATGTTGAATGCTGGCGCCAGGCTCTGCTCATTTTTCCTGCAGAGACAAAGGCAGGGGAAGCCACACGCTGTCTCTTGGGCCGCTATGGTTCCAGTAATGCTTCGACTTTCTAAATCATGGTAGACTGTGACATCCTTCCCTTGGGTACGTTTCGGAGCCCGTATTTTCAAGGACATTGCCCCTTCTCCTTCCAGTTAGGAGGTCAGCAGATATGGGCCGGTTAGTTTCCTAGACTCCCCATAAATCTAGAAGAGACTGGCTCACACAAGCTACTCAAATTTTATCCTGCTCCACTCGGGTTAATTATGACTCTTTCCTGAATTTTCCTTTTCCTACTGTTTCCATGATCTTGGAATGCAGACTCTAGGAACACAGGCATCGTGAGCCTGATATGTGAGAAGTTCTTCCAGGGCAGGGTCACTTGGATCTGTCCCCTCTTACCTCTGCCCACCCCTGGTCAGGCGCAGCCAATGGAGAATTTTTCTATTCTTTTTTTGCAGGGGGGGATCATGGAGATATAGAATTGGTGTGGAAACCTATGTCATCATCATAACCAGATTTTTCTGAGATCATTCGTTTCAGAACAGATATTTCAGTTCAGTAAATCCATAGGCCCAATAACTTATTTTTAGTTTTACTAAGTAAAAAAAAAAAAAAAATTCCTATTCAGAAAGAGAAATTCTGGAATTTCATCTCTTAGCCACACCAAAAAAAAAAAAAAAAAAAAAAGGTGTTTACAAAGAAGAAAAAATCAGAAGGCAGAGAAATAAGGCATTCTTAGTTCTGCGGACACAGCTCCATTTTGGGTTCACATGTCATATAATTTCAGTCAAAGAAGTTTCAGACAGCATCAACAGGTAACATCACATGGGGTAAAGAGGAGAGATTCTAAGCGACTTAACGGTTCTATGTATGTGGAGTGACTGGGGGGCCCTGAGCTGCTCCACCTTGGTGTATTTAGGAGTAAATAACAGCCACGCACAACAGATGTGGCAGGTGGCACCTGAAATCAGGCAGCCATGAGTTCGGATGTCACTGTGCTGCCCATTCATGTCCACGTAGCGATGGGAGAGCCCGGTGGCGGCCCCAGCTCCCGCATCGGTAAGCAGCTCCCCCAAGCCCCGAGAGTCAGCACAGTTAGGACGCGGGTCCAGGGTTAAAGTGACCGAGCATCTGGGCTCTGCAGTGCCCCCTCTCACCGCCCCCCCCCCCCGGCCCCGCAGAGAGGGCAGGCTCAGTCTTCCAACTGGCCCACTTCCAACTGTCTCTATTTTCTTCCTCTTCTCCCAAGAAACTTCAGGCACAGAGAATTTACCAACTAGGAGCCTTTTAGGCCCTGTGTCTGCTTCTGCTCAGGCCTGCGAGGTCCTCTGCTAACTTCCCTGGGAAAGGGCATAAGGCTGAATATGCTCCTTTTAAAATTCTTTTGGGCTCCTTTCTTTCTCTGGTTTCGGTTCCCATGCCCACTGCTCACAGCTCGTGCCCGGGGGGGGGGGGGGCAAGTTGCTGTGACTTCTTTCTGAGCCCTTCCCAAGATGGTAAGGTCATCTCTCCTCTGCTCCTACTTACCCAATATATCCCCACTCCCAAATGATAGACTCTTGGTTTTAATATTTCTACCTCCTGGGCTGAAAGTAAGGGATTCATTTGTGACCACATACAGACAACTCCTCATAGCACTGTTAGGCCTCAATGGAAAGTTCTCCTCAGGACTCTGGTCTGTCCTTCCCCACGCCTCTTCTGTGCCTGAATCTTTTCATATCTAGCTGTGTTCACAGTCTGTCCCGCTCGCCAGGGCAGCCCCAGGACCTCACCTAGTTCCTGGCACAAAAGGCATACACCCACAGGTAACTGCTGAATGACCATGTGATGCTTTCCTGCTAGACTTCTCCTTCCTTTTCTAGAGACTTGTTGCTCATTCGCCAGGACCATGCTGGCACATTACTTCCTCTGGGAGGTCTTCCCTGAATTCCTGGGTCTTCTGAGTTTTTCCTTTCTAGCCTTCTGGATCCCTTATTTTGGCACTAAGCACATTGCAGGTGGTTCACAGGTGTATTTCCCTGCTTGACTGTGAACTTGTAGGGAGCAGAGGCTGTGTCTTCATCTTCTATGTATCCCTGTGCTTACCAGACTGGGGCACATTATCTGGTCTTCAGGAATTTTGTATTTAAAATGTAAGTGAATCACTTGTGATAAAGTGATTCTGCCATCACGAGAGAGGCTTTGCTTGAGGCATCTAGGAAACTGAGGCAAACAGGAGTTTAAGTAGGATGCTCTGCGGGGGGCCTGGGGACCCTGGGCACTGCATTTCCTAAATAACTGACTCTTCACCTTACTTCAGTAGCAAAACACTGTGGCCTTGGAGCCGAAAAGGCAAGAAGCTTATCAAAAAGAGAATCAATATTCACAAGTAAATCATTAGCTTTTAAGCAGGAAAATCTTAATGTTTTCCAATCGTGCTCTTTCAGGACCGGGTCTGGGTGGTATCTTGCCATGGGCTGGTGGCCTCTTCCAGCATCGCAGGGGCAGACAGCGAGCTCCTCTCTACAGGGCATCCGGTTCCCCGAGAAATGACGCAGACCTGCAGGTTACTCTCCCAAGATGATGCCGTGTATATCACAATGTGGGAATCCTTGAGGTCAAATTAACGTACACGAGGCATTTGGGGCAATGAGATTAACAGGAAGCAAGGTTACTTCTACTTCTAGAGCTGGTTTCTCTCAGGTAAATCTTGTTCTTTAGAACTATACTCACCATTTCTTCATCTTTTAATTTAATCAAACCAACATCTATTGAGCACACCAGGGGCTGTGCTACTGAGCACACCAGGGGCTGTGCTACTGTGGAAAAAGACTGACCCTCAAGGAAAACCAGCAGGATTAAAATACAATAGGACAACCCCCCCCCCCAAACCTTTATCATGCTAGATAGAGAAAATTGAATGCAAAGAGCAGATCAAACACCTCTTAGGAGAAAGGGGCTGCGCTACGTGTTGGAGTCCAGAAGTGAGGACAGCTGTGGTCCCCCCAAGGCCTTGCTCTGCACAAGTCCTCTACCAGAGCAAGCCCTTGGCTCCGAGGGTGAGAATTACACATCCCTTCCCTTACCACTTTTCACAAGTCGCCTCGGATCCCTGAGGGTTAACAGAGTGAAAGTGGTGGAGCCTGGCCCGGGACACGCCCCTGGAACCTGGCATGCCATCTTCCCAGGTAGGAAGTGGCCCCGCCAGGCTGGGGGTTCCTGAGCCCCACAAGCTTCCAGGAGAACACATGGCTCCAGCCCCTTCCATCCAGGTTCCGGCGGGGAGAGGTGCTTTGGAGTGGTCCGTCCACACCGAGAGGACCGCGAGATCCCCGGACGCAGGTGTACCTGAATGGAAGGGGCTGGAGAATCTCCACCTGGATAGAAGGAGCTGGAGGCCCCCAGGATGCAGGGAACTAGATGCACCTGGGTGGAGGGGTGAGCGGCAGGCCAGGCCGGACGGTCTGGTTACGCCAGGATGGAAGGGGCTGGGGGACCTCTGGCTCTGGGGCCGCGGTCCCTGCCGTGGGACCCCGCGCCCCTCGGCTGCTGGCGAAGGGCCGGCGCCCCACCCGCGGCCCCGCCACCCACCTGGGCACGCCCTGGCGTAGTCGAAGCAGCAGTCCCCCGTGAGGCGGCAGGCTTGGTCGCAGAAGCACGTCCCGTAAACCCTGTCCAACCTCCAGCCACGCACGAAGCAGGCGGCGTCCCGGCCCGGGCAGCAGCGCCCCGCCTCGGCGCAGCCTGCCAGGGTCCCCGGCCACAGCCGCGCCAGCGCGCACAGCGCCATCCACAGGGTCCTCATGGCCGGCGCTCCGACGGCGCCTGCCACGCCGCAGACCTTCGGGGCGAGCGGTCTGCTCCTCGGAGAGCGGCGGCCCGGAGCAGCCCCAGCGGCCCGCGCCGCGCAGCCCGGCGCGCCGCCAGGGCTGGGGAGGGGCGGCGCCGAGGGCGGGGGCCCGGCGCGGGGCAGGGCAGGGCCGGGCGCGGGCGGGTGCTGCGGCTGCCCCCTCCCGGGTGGGGAGGGCGCCGCGCCACCGCCGCCCTGCCCGCGGCGAGCCCGCCCGCCGCCCCGCGCCCCTCGCCCGCGGGAGCGCCCGGGGCAGGGAGCGGAACGGCAGGTGCCCGAGGATCCCGGCGCCCCAGGGAGCGTCGGACCCCGCAGCGGCGGCTCGGTCAGGGCGGCCACGTTTCCTGCCTCCGGCCTCTGCTTCCGAACACCTGGGGTCACGGTCATGCGTGGGCGTTTTCACTAACAAGGCCGGAGACGCACAGCGCTTGATGCGCAGCAAACGGGTCTCTGCTGCACAGTGTGGGCGGCTCACCCTGACTTCGCCCACGAAACTCAGACTGTAGTGCCCCCCCACCCCGCGCCACCAGTCCCCGAGGGCCACAGAGACCCCTTAGAAACTAGGAGATAAACCCAAAGCAGCGTCCTTTCTTTCTGCTATATTTTAGATGAGACTTTCCTGCCCCCAAGGAAATGCCACTTTGCCTCACTCAAGAGCCAACTGATGAATGTTAAAGGATTGAAAAATAAACTGTGCTCTGCTTTCTGTTAAAGCCGATTTCCCCCGAAGAAACCCTGTTTAATGATATTCTAGCAATAACTCCTGCTATAATAAAGCGCTTTCGAACTTCTCATCCATTTCCTTGCCCCTTTCTCTCCAAATGTATTGCATTTTCTTCACCTCTTTTTGTTAACTAAAAATTATCATGGAAGTTTCATTTTATTTTATGTTCTTAAGTCATTTAAACTATTGTGGTTTTGGTGACAAACCAGGAATGTAAAGGAATATAACCGGGAATATAAAGTTGTCCGTATCTGTGAACCCAAGATTTCTAATGAATTTCAGAGTCTATTTTTTTTCTTTCTCATACAAAGACTTTTTATAGAGGGATTTCCTTTACTCTTTAGAGAAACAAGGAAACAAACGTTTAAAAAATCCTTCACTATAACAGTAGTAAGATAATATAAAGTAAAAAGTTGTGAAGTGAAAAAACATCTCATACATTATAAGAACTGTATCTTATGAACTCTAAGGATCCCTAAAGTCAAAAAGAAATTCTGTCTTTGTTATTATTTATACAAATAAATCTCAAGGTTGGAAATTCATTTTTGTTTTACTCTTAAGTTTTGCAATTTAAGTAAATAATACACACTTTTAAAATCTTTTATATTTTAAGTTCTTGGTAGTTGGTGCTAAATAACTTTGTCAGCAAATTACACCCTCTGCCTTTTACCTGTGTTGTAGGTTTTATTAGCAGCTTTGTACTAACTCATTCATGTAAGCTATCCCCTGCCTCTTCCCTAAGGCTGTCTCATTTATGGAATGCCTTTAGCCGGAGACTTATTCTGTAATGCCATAAGAATCTGGAATTGTTCCAGAAAAAAGGTAAAAGAAAATGATCCACTAAGTTCATTTTCAGGAATAAAACATGAAAGGAAGTGACACAGAGAGCGGAAGATCACCTCTGGTTTAGAAGGATTAAACATAATGTCAAATGTCTGCTCAAATACCTTTTTATCCCCACCGCCCTTTTCCTTACACCTAGGCAAAACCCAAACCAGAAACCAAAGCCAGGAAGTTCGGGGGGGTCTGTGCTCAGGAGATTTAGGTCCAGTTCTGATTCTATGATTTCTGATCGATCACCTCAGTGTTCTCATCTCAAACACAGAATGCTACACCTTTTCAGATAACTGTGTGATGTCTACAGAAATGAGGGGATGTTTGTAATCTGAGCACAAAGTACGCACTAATATCTACGAGTGTCCTGATGTCCCCTGCCACTCCCACTTCATAATTAGAGCCTACAACCAAGTAAAAGATAAACTTAATGGTGTGCAAAGTAGAGGCAAGCACAATGTTAAAAAGAAGGAGAAGAAGAAGAAAACCACAAATAAATGATTACTACTTTAATGTCAAATATAAAAGAGAGCTTGTCTCTGGTAAGTAACATTGAAAAAACAATTCACAGTCTCAAGTTAAAGCTTGCACTGTCTTGCAAACATCAAGATAAGGCTCCCCTAACAGGCCCATGCAAAGCAAACAGTTCCTACAGGAAGGGGCAAAGCTGGGGACACTGACATTTAGAGCAATCCGGTCCAGATACTTATTGGAGACTGGGTGCAGTCAAATGTAACTATCTGTCACTGTGTTTTCCGTGTCTTTTAGATGTTTGGAGCGCAGGAATCATCCCAGTGATCATGTGGGTGAATATAGGAAGTAATCAAATGCACCTTAAAAGTCATCCTTTCTTCTGAAATGTTGTCTTTGGAAGCTGTCCAAGATTGGTAAAATTACAGAGGGGAACAGAGGTCTTTCTGTTCATCAGATTCCAAGAGTGCAGTAATTTTAAAGGACATCCACATATATGATCTCATTCAACCTTGCATAACTGTGCGGAAAATATTGGCACCCCCATTTAGCAGATGACAGAGATTAGACATGTAGCTAATTAGTGACAAAAGGGGACTAGAGCTAAAATTATTCTTTCCAAAACATTACAGAGTTCTTCCCATTACTTAAAACTTACTGCTGGTGGTGAGATGGTAATGGAAAATAAAGACAAGTCAGATTAAATGCTATGCTAAATACTGTAACTAGTATAATACGGGGAAATGAAAATACAAATAATTTCCCAAAGCGTTTGGATACAAAGAAAATATAAGATGGTGTCTGGGTGGCTCATTCAGTTTAGGTCCGACTCTTGATTTCGGCTCAGGTCATGATCCCAGGGTTGTGGGCTTGAACCTCACATTGGGTTCCATGTCGAGTGTGGAGCCTGCTTGGAATTCTCTCCCTCTCTCCCTCTGCCCCTCTAACCTGCTCATGCCCCACCCCTCTCTCTCAAAACAAAAAAAAAGAAAGAAAGAAAGAAAGAAAGAAAGAAAAATAAGAAAAAGGAAACGGAAAAGAAACCAGCACCATCTTAAAGAAAAGAAAATGTGAGATGGATAGGGAGTTATTAAAGGCATCCAGAATGCTGTGAAAGATGTGGAGGGACCCTCCTGAGGCTGACAAACAGAATGGTGGATTCTGAGGCCGGTTTGGGGGCATTTGTCAGAGGCAGAGTACTCTGCGGATATTAACAGCATCACATTTTGTTGACTGTCAGACACCTTTGAGTGTAAGAGTCGCCATTATCTTATGCAGCATTAAATATATGGTATGTTAAACATAAGGGAAAAACTACCATCGATTAAAGTATGGTGCATATTTATGCATGCCAAGCAGGATTGTCTCAGTCTGCTTGGCTGCTATAACAAAATACCCTGGACTGGGTGGCTTATAAACAACAGAAATTTATTTCTCGCAGGTTTGGAGGCTAAGAAGCCCAAGATGGAAGGGCCTGCAGATTTGGTGTCTGGTGAAGGCCTGCTTTCTGGTTCATAGACAGTGCCTTAGACCTGGGACCTCACACGGCAGGAGCCGGCGGGCGGGGGGGTGGGATGCTTTGTGGGGATCTCTTATAAGAGCACTGATCTCATTCATGAAGGCTCAACCCTCAAGGCCTAAGCACCTTCCAAGGGTCCCACGTCCTCATCCCATCACCTTGGGTATTAGGGTTCAACATATGGATTTGAGGGGGCCATGCATGTTCAGTCCATTGCAAGAATGGATCTCAGTTTTAGAGATGTTAAAACAGGAGAAAATGTGCTTCTTAGAATTAATGAAAAACTTAAAGAGAGAGCACTTACCGCACTTTACATTTATAGCCCACTTTTCGGGTCATCCTGTGAGGCAGATGTTGTTAATTTTCTCATTTTGTTGAAGGGGAGGTGCCCAGGGGCACATGGCTGCCCCACTATTCCATGGGCACAAGCCCAGCTCTCTCCTCAGAGCCAGCACTGCTCGTTGGGATACAAGCATTTACTTCCTGTGGGTCAGATGCTTCTCCAGGCTGAAGACCAAAAATGGGTAAAAAATGGTCCTTTCCTAAGGAGACTAAAGTCTAATGGAGACACTAGACATGTAAAGTTAACTGCAGTTTCTTGTGACAAGAGCAGTCCTGAATTGAGGCAGAGGTGGGATGTTGGAGACACTGACATTGGAGCTGGCCAGACAAGTGGGAGATTGAATTATGATGAATTCTTAGTTACAAAGACTGAGTAGTTATAAAATTCCTAGTTATAAAGCGTAGCATTGGGTCACTATTAGTTCCTTTACTTTCTTCCTGGAAAGTGCAGATTCAGCCACTAGGAAAAGCTTGAATACTTTCGGGGAAAGTTCTGGCTTGATAGGCTCATACATATTCATTTAATAATGCCAAAAATGCAGGCAAGTGTCCAAAGAAGCTTGTTTAAGATTGGTGTACACGATGTACCATAGCAATTCTCCCCTTCTCACCTTCTAGCAAGTGGTCAAGAACACAACTACCAAGGTTTATGCTGCCAGCTTTGCAGTTTTTGACTTTATCAATTAAATAAACGAGGAGTGGATATGGAAGTGGTAAAGAAAGTCATTGGTTGCTCAAAAAACATTCATTCTTGGGGCGCCTGGGTGGCTCAGTCGGTTAAGCATCCTACTTCAGCTCAGGTCAGGATCTCAGCGTTCGTGAGTTCGAGCCCCACGTCGGGCTCTGCACTGATAGCTGGAGACTGCTTCAGATTCTGTCTCCCTTTCCCTCTGCCCCTCCCCCCCCTTCTTGCTCTCTCTTTCCCAAAAATAAACAAACATTAAAAGAATAAAAAAAAACATTAAAAGAATAAAAGAATTAAAAAAAGAATAAAAAAATTAAAAAAAGAAAAAAAAGAAAAAAAAAAAGAAAAAATTCCTTTCTTTTTCTTAGGCCCCCAGATTTTCCTTTACGGAGGAAGTACCCCTTCCCTCCTAGCTCTAGGGATGAGCTCCTGGGGTTAATTCCACCCTCAGCCTATGGACCAGTCCCGGAATTGGCCCAATCAGAGCTCTAGCATTGGGATGTTTGTTCCATACACGATTTGGTTTCCCCCTTTGCCCTTACTGGATGTGAATGGGGACACAGAGTGGCCTATGTGAAGCCAGCTCGAGATCTTAGCCAACAAGCCAGGGAAGGCCGAGCCAGAAATCACAGGGCTTGGACTGAACGACACTTGAAGTCACATTTCCTCTTTTCAGTCCCCTGCCCCCCCCCACCCCATCCTTCTTATTTGTGCCAGTTTTGGTTGTGATTTCTGTGGCTTTACAACAAAAGCACCCAACAGACACGCCATGGAAAGTGAAGAGCTCAGATTTTAAAGAGAAAAGTAGATTTGAACTGTGACTCTATCATACACTAACTATGTAACACGAATAAATTATTGTAAACTCTTCAAGCCTCAGCTTCCTGATCTATAAAGTGGAGATAAATAAGGAATGAATTAAATTCTGCAATGTATGTATGCCTGGTAAGTTCTTGATATATAACAATGAGTGGACAATTGATGGTAATTATTGTATTTGTTCTCTGGACTTTGAAACAAAAGGTGCACTTTAATTATGAGTAATAACATCCCTTTACATAAACTATTATGTCAGGCAATATGGTGCAATGCCAATAGCTCTGTCCTGGGAGTCCAAAGACCTGGCTTCTAGATGCAGAAGTGAGTGGTCGTGGGTAGTTCATTTAGGCTCTCTGGATCTTAATTTCTCCCATATAATTTTATGGTGTGAGCCAAGAAAAATCTCTAAGTACCCTTTTCGCTAAAAATTTTTAATATTTAACTTAAGTAGCAGTTGAAGTCATGAGAGAGAGGTCTCACTTGCTGTCCTTGACCCTGAGAGCAGGCTGCAAGCAACCGCTGAGGAAGTCATTTTGCAGAGTCCAAGTCTCTCCCAGTTGAGGTCAGAAGAGCTAATGTGGAGACAGGCAATTATGTCCACAGATTAATTACAAGTTCATCATAGATGCTTGCAGGGATGTGTGTAAGTCATGGTAATTATTGAAGAACGACATGGTTTTTAAAAAATCTGATTTAGGTGGGGCGCCTGGTGGCTCAGTCAGTTAAGTGTCCGACTTTGGCTCAGGTCATAATCTAGCAGTTCGTGGGTTTGAGCCCTGCATCGGGCTCTGTGCTGACAGCTTGGAGCCTGCTACAGATTCTGTGTCTCACTCTTTCTCTGCCCCTCCCCTACTCATTCTCTCTCTGTCTCTCTCTCTCAAAAATAAAATAAACATTAAAAGAATATATTTTAAAAAACTGTAATCTTTTGTAATAAAAATTTATAATTTATTGGAGCACCTGGGTAGTTCAGTTGGTTGAGCATCTGACTTCAGCTTAGGTTATTATCTCCCAGTTTGTGGGTTTGAGTCCCGCATCGGGCTCTGTGCTGACAGCTCAGAGCCTGTAGCCTGCTTCAGATTCTGTGTGTGTGTCTCTCTCTGCCCCTCCCCAGCTCGTGCTCTGTCTCTCTCTCTCTCTCAAAAATAAAAATAAACATCAAAAAAAAATTTTTTTTACTCTGATTTAGGAAACAGGAGATGGAGATTATAGTTTTGTTTCTGTAACTCACTAGCTGCATGACCTCGAGGAATGTATTTAATTTCTCTGTGCGTCAGAATCTCAGCTATAAAAGGAAGGGCCTAGAGAAGCTGTGAAAGGTCTCCAGCAGATCTAACACTGATTCTATGACTATGATCTTCTAGTTCAGGGATAGACAAATTCTATTTTCGTACAGCCTGTGGGCTAAGGAAAAAAAAATTCCAAAAATTATTTTGCGTCCTGTGAAAATGAAACGAATTTCAAATTTCAGTGTCCATAAATAAAGGTTTATTGGAACACAGCCATGCCCACTTGCTTACATATTGTCTATGGCTGCTTTCAGGCTCCAAGGGAAGAGCTGAGTAGCTGGAGCATATAGAAACTACAGGGCCTGTAAAACCAAAAATATTTCCTTCCTGGGCCTTTCCAGAAAATGTCTGGCTGACCCCTAGTCACTACATCTACTCGAAAAATCTGTGAACTAATGTCCATTAAACACTTTGTAAACTACCTAGCATTCATCCATATGTAAGGGGTTCATATAAAATGGAATTCTGAAATTAAAAAGGCACAGCCAGAAAGGTCCTGCCCTGCAATCATTGTTTACGATGGGTGAAGCTATGGATGGTGCCAAGTTAAGCCTGTGCTGCTAAGAAATATTGTGGAATTGTAAGCAAGGCTTAAAAAATGGAAAGGAGAAAATCATCTGGATGACATTAAAGAAGTCATGTAATTTGCTCCTTTTACGGTAAAATAACCTCCTCCAATCCACAGCAGGGATCTTCATAGTGAAGTGTTCTTGCTTCCTACATTCAAGACTCCCACTTAGCGCAGAGCACAAAGCCCTGAGAAGTGCCTGTCACATGATGAGCCAGAGAGAAATGTGCCCCTTCAAGGCAGAGGAATGTTCCTACCCCATTTAGTTCTAAGATGTGGGAAGTAAGTATGTTCCCTGACTGCCCGGCAGCCCTGTGTGGGTGTCAAGTCCCTCCATGGCCACCTATTATGACTTTGACCTTGATCCTAGTCATTTGCTTGAGAGAAAACATGTTCTTTGCACGCAAGACCTCCAGATACTCTCTGGGGAGTATGGGGAGATTATGGGGAATTATGGAACTACCATTTATAAAGGACTATTGAGTTCCAGGAACTACATTAAAGACTTAATGCATCTTATTTTTTTTTGAAAGCTTATGATGCCAAGTATTACTGTATATTTTTGAAAGTTAAGGAAATTATAGTTTGATGACGTTAAATAACGTGCCCAAACGAGAGAGATCCAAACCCGTTCTGTGCAATTTCAACACTCTACATTTTTTTTTTCCTACTCAGAGCTAATTATATAATCAACAACTGGATTTCTATTAAAATTTCATGGGCTATTCATGATAAATATCTTGACAAATAGCACATAGTACAATCATTAAAACCCCGGAACATTAAACCATGGGGTGTAATTTTCTATTAACAGTCCTTACATTCTTTTCTTTTTTTTTAGTTACAAACTCTTGTTTTCAGATCTACTGTCTTAGCAAATATACAACATTGTATTATTACCTATAGTCACCATGGTGTAGGTTACATCCCCATGACTTACTTATTTTCTAACTGGAAGTTTGTGCCTTTGACCCTCCTTCACCCATTTTGTTCTCCCTCCACTCCCTACCTCTGCTAACCACCAATCTGTTCTTTGTATCTGTGAGTTCAGTTTTTGTTTTAGATTCCACATATAAGTGAGATTATACGTATTTGCCTTTCTCTGTTTGACTTGTCTCATTTAGCGTAATGCCTTCAAGGTCCTTCCCTAATGTTACAGATGGCAGGATTTCCTCCTTTTTTATGGCTGAATAGCATTCCATTGTATATATGCATGCATATCTATGTATATATGCATACATATCACAACTGCTTTGTCCATTCATCCGCTGATGGGCACTTCCGGTTGTTTCCGTGTCTTGTAAATAATGCTGCAATGAACACGAGGGTGCAGATATCTTTTCTAGTTAGTGTTTCCATTTCCTCCAGATAAATACTGAGAAGTAGAACTAGTTGCTGGATCATATCATATTTTTATTTTTAATTTCTTGAGGAACCTCCACACTGTTTTCCACAGTGGCTACACCAATTTACAGTCCCACTAACAGCGCACAGGATCCTTTTTCTCCACACCCTCGCCAAAACTTATTATTTCTTGTCTTTTTGATACTAGCCATTCTGACAGGTGTGGGAATATCTCACTGTGATTTTTATTTACATTTTCAACAGTTTCTTAAATTCTTAAATATCTAAGCAATGATAGAGCCTATTGAATCAGGGGCTGAAAGAACCAGGTTTTGGTTTTTCTTCTGCTACCCTCTACTTGTGCTTAAACTCTAGGAGTCTCAATTTTTCTCATCTGCAAAACAGGCCATAAAGCCTATGTTGATGACTTGTGCAAAAGTGCTTTGTAAACACATTATTATTTCTTGGTCACTGTTTGATTCTTTTTTAATATAGATATTGAAGTTTTTATATTAAAATGGTAGTTAATAATATTCTAAGAAGTAAATAGGAGCATACTTGAAAGACTTAAGCAGATGTAAATATAGTCTTGTACATACTATTGGCTTAAAAATGTAATTTTTAAGAAAAAAAACGATATCTCTTTTTAGTAAGCCTTTATTAAGAGGATAAAATTGTTATCACGAAGAACAACTATGGTCTAACCTTGTGTAAGATGCTATGCAACGGCACAGCCACAACCACAACCCCCTAGAAGTTTGCACTTTATTCAGATGAAGCAAAAGTTTAAATTCCATGCCCACATACCACACTGCTCACCCATCTGGTTATAACCACCAGAAATATTTCCCACAAGTCCATGTTTTCGGTCTTCCAAGAATCACAGAGGATGCTGGACACATGTCCGGCAATAACCACTTCTGGCCACTCCACTTGCCAACTGGAAAGACCCACTAGCTTTCTCCCCCACCGGAAAGCTGTTCCGATCAACAATGCCATCTGCTGGCTGGAAGCAGGAACTGATTCAATGTCCTCCCCTTCCTCAGAGCCGTCTTTGATCAGCTGTCCTTTCCCGTATTTCAAGTTCACAGTTCAGTTCATTCCGTTTTAGGAAACTATTCTTTCACATGCACACACATCCTCTCGCATTCCTACATTAATTTGATAGGACTGCTGTAACAAAGCACCACAAACTGGCTTAAACCACAGAAATTTGTTGTCTCATAGTTTGGAGGCCAAAAGTCTGAAATCAAGTTGTCAGCAGGTTGATTCCTTCTGAGGGCTGTGAGGGAAAGATTTGTCCCAGGACTGTCTACTTGCTTGTAGATGGCCATCTTCATGTCCACACGGTGTTCTTCCTGTATGCGTGTCTCCGTGTCGAAATTTCCCCTTTTTAAAATGAAGAGACACCAGGGGCTACACTAAAGACCTCATCTTAACATAACTAATTACATCTATGACATCATTTCCAAATAAGGGCACCCCTGAGGTTCTCAGGACTTTAATAGATTAATCAAGGGGACACAGTTCAACCCGTAACAATCCCTGCTCCTTCCTTTTAACTTGCTCAGATACCTCAAGGTGATCTCTTATCTCATCCTCTTCTACTCCTCCTCCTACCTTCCTTGTCAGCTGGTAAGTTATCCTATATAAATGGGAACACAGAAGAATGGGCAAGTCTAGGGGTGCCTGGGTGGCTCAGTCTGTTAAGCATCCAACTTTGGCTCAGGTCATGATCTCATGGTTTTGAGTTTGAGCCCCATGTTGGGCTTTCTCCTGTCAGCATGAAGCCTGCTTCAGATCCTCTGTCCCACTCTCTCTCTGCCCCTTCCCCACTGATTCTCTCCTTCTCTAAATAAATAAATAAATAAATAAACAAACTAAAAAAAAAAAAAAAGAATAGGCAACTCTAGGAAAAAGAAGGCCATGTGTTCTGAAATGTAACCTGACCTGAGAGATGTAAGAGACCCCTAGAAACACTCAAGATCTTTCTTCAGAGAACACTTCCTCACTTCCCTCTATTTAAACCAGTTTGTTTTCTCTTCCTTAAGCACTGTCATTTAAAGTAAATATTTTCAACACAGCATTTTTCTGTTTTAATCACTAATATTCAAACTGTATTACATTCTGCTATATTTTCATTGTCAATATGTAGTATTTTAACTCTTATAAAATAATTCAGAATAAAAGTCCTTATGAGACTGTAACTAACACTCCCCACCACCAACCACCCCTGCCCACCAAGTCATCACTACAATTCTTGTTCTCTAAGTATTTATGAGTAACAGTTATATGCTGGGCATTGTGATAAATGTAGGAAGTAAGAACATAAGTGAGTGATGACGTCTGCTATAAATAAATATACAATCTAGAGGGGCAGACAGACATAACTAATACTCTAAGCTTATAATAGTGACATTCATAAGATGATATGGCAGCACAGAAGATGGAATGGTTAATTAAGCATTAAGAATCGGAAGTCCTCAGCCCCCTATCTACCCAATAAAGGACATCATTCTTGGTGAAGGTAAACTGATTGAATGATGATAGAGAAAGTCTGACATGCATAAGAGCAGGGCATTCTGGCACACTGGGTGCAAACTGGAGAGTAGATGCGGGATGCAAGTTGGATAGCAGATCAAAGAGTCTTTGAGCCGTCTTCCATCCAAAAACTGGTCTCCATCTACCACTATGGATTAGTTTGAATTCGTTAAAGTCCCAAGTATGTCAAAGTGATGGATCTCATCTTTGACCTCAGGGACATACACATTGCCCAGTGGAAGTGAATGAAGTATTTCTGAACTTGCTTTAAAAATTGCAATTCAAGCCTCTTCATCAATTTACAAGAGTCATTATAATCATCCAACCAATGAATTGTTGACACGCTATTTCATCTACTCTGGAGATGACTATTAAAAGCTGCAATGTGACCAGTCATCCATAGAAACTTTTAATTTTCTCTTTGGTAGTTAGTTTCACATCATTTCCACTTGTACCAATTCTCACAGTTTGTTTGGGACTGATTTATTTCAGCACTTACCATGCATGTACTCACTGAGCTAAAACCTGGACATGCTTATATAAGCAGGCTTTAGAATTATGCCTTTGAAAGGACAGTCTCAGAATCCCAATTTTTATTAGAACCATTTGATTGTGTCATCATAAGCTAGAAGGAGCATGTTTGTTTTGTTTATTGTCTATGACACCAAGATTTGCTCAATATCTTGAACATAGGATCCTTACTACCACTGATTTCTCACTTTTACTTCTCATCAATTAATATGAGGTGAACATATTCATGATCCAAGTTGCTCCCACCAAATCTTATCCCCTACCCTGGCATGACATCTTGTCCCCCAAATAGTGATACAGACCCAAGAGATCTATGAATGTTAAAGCTAAGAGAGTTAGAGATCATCTTATCCAACCACATATGTTTACAGTAAGGAAACTGAGTCTGGAGAAGTAACAGGACTGATAAGATTGTGTAGAATACAAACCAGAACCCAGGTCCCCAAGTGTTCAGTTCTGCTACTAGTTTTTCCCATTTAAAAAAAAAAATCTGTTCCCTACCTCTCCATGTAAGCCACATTAAGGATTTTGACCCTTATCTAAAAAGATAGGGCATTAACTAAAGGATTATATGTTGGAGTAAGCATGACCTGATTAGGATATATTTTTAAAATTCCCCGGTGGTAAAGGACGGATTGGAAAGAGCACTGTAACAAGCATGTCTTATGGAGTTTGTCAAGATCACAACTTTGAAGTCACCCCAAGTGTCTCCTGAAGCCCACCTGCCTTGGTCACAGTGTTCCCTGAATGGACCCCTGAGCCTTGGCCACAGCTCAGGGTCCCTGAATGGACCCCCAACCACAAGGCAGCCAGGTAGCAGCTATCACAGTCTGCCCAGAGAGAGATGTGCTTGTTTATTGTTCTCTCTCGAGATTCTGATTGTGTCATCTGGGATGGGACACCAAGAATCTCGATGTCTTCTAAAGCCCCAAGTGATTGCAACGATCGACAACAAAAGAATGAAAAGTTATTTTTCGAAAGAAAAAAGAAAAGGAGCAAACAAGATAGGAGGGGAGGGAGGGAGAACTTTAGGAATGGCACCCTCACTGTTTAGACCTCACGGTCGGTCCTGGTGTATATTTTGTTGACTTGCTCTATGGAGTGACGGTTTTCCAACCTTTGTGTGTGAAGAGTGGAGGCTAAACGCACCACCAAGAAGAGAAGCAGAGAGACGCCATCTGCACAGAGAGATTCCATCCGCTCTTCTGACAGAGGATTTACTCAATAGTAAAAACACTTTGTTCCTGTTTCAAGTTTAAATTATAGCCACAGTGATACTGAGAACTTGATGAAAGGATCGTTCAGGTCAACTTCAAAGTGGAGCGGAGACTAGGATCTGTCAGCGGAGGGCGAGCCCCACCTCACCTCCACCTCCACCTTCCCCGCAGACCCGCCGGGGCCGGACGACAAACACACCCCCTCACTTTGTGTGTTCTCCAGGGGATTTAACTGATGGAATCAAGATGGGGAGACTTCAAACACGCTGCATTTTGTAGTTTTCTTTTTCCTTCTTCCCCGCACTTATTTCCTTGTGTTGGTTTACTCTGTAGGTCTCTCTCTCTCTCTCTCTCTCTCTCTCTCTCTCTCTGTTTCCAAAGGCCTAGGATGAGAAGTCCTCAAAACCGGAAGCTGCCTGGCTGGGTGTGCACACAGGGCGTGATTCTGGGACTCACAGATTCATTCCTGGCCGTCCGGGGGTGGTTTGCCTTTCTTCTGGGGTGCAGGCCTTAGCTGGGGGCTGAGAGCTAATTTCTCAAGAGATAGACATTGAACCATTTAGGCCTAGAAGAATCCTTTTCATTTTATCTTTAAGAGGACTTTAAGGATCCCTCCAGGACGCTTCTTATTCTTCAGAAAAATACATTTATTTTAATGTCTTGCCTAACAGTAAGCCTAAAGTGATACCAGACAGGTCAGATTAAACCAGCATTCTAGTTATCAACCTGCTATTTAAATTCTGGGTTTCCGAGGTCAATATTTCAGAGAGCATTTCCCTCCTTTACTAATAACAGTAATTAATGCTTGTATTTTGGTTTTGATGCATGCAAAGCATTTTTACATGATCTTAGGTGAAACTCTGCACAGGAAACAGGGCATGTGTTATATTATCTCCAGGGTACAAAGATGGGAAATGGAGACTCAAGGAGGTAAGTGACAGCACTGAAGACAGTAGTCTCTGGGAGGGGACTGAGGCACAGCTGTTCTGGCCCAAGTCTGGGCTTCCTCCAAACCCGCCATCGCTCAGCTCTGTTCCCAAAGAGAAAGAACCTCCTTTCCTGGAATTTACTTTGCTGCCCACAGGCACCACGGTTATATGGTGCTGGGGAAGAAGCTGGAAGCTCTTTGAAATATATTTCCAGTCATATTGTATGTTTTGTGTCCAATATTTATAAAACATTTTAATATGTGTATGCTGTTTCGATCAAGTGAATCCTAACAATATATGATAACTCACTCCACAATAAATTTTTAACCTTTACAGTCTTAGAGACATAGGAAATCTAAACATTTAAACTCATGTGCTTATTTTTATTGTAGAAAATTATGATAGAGTAGTTAATAAAACTTCCAAGCATAACAAGATAATAGGGTAAAATTCAATGGGAGACATGGGATGGAAGTACAAATTCGAGGAGGCAAAGGAGCGCTGCAAACTTTCTCACTATGAAAGAAGAGTTTTCCATGTATTGCAAATGGATGACAGTGGTTGAAAAATAACTATGGTGTTTGTAGTTCAGTGAATATATTTAGAAGATTAATATGATAGTATTATTTTTAAGTACCAATATTTATACTACAATGGAAATGGCATTATTTGCATCAAATTATATCAATGATAAAAAATTTTTTAAGCCTATTTATTTTAAGAGAAACAGAAAGAGCATGAGCAGGGGAGGGGCGGAGAGAGAGAGAGAGAGAGAGAGAGAGAATCCCAACCAGGCTCTGCACTGTAAGCACAGAGCTCCACGTAGGGTTTGATCTCCCAGCTGTGAGAACATGACCTGAGCCGAAGTCAGGAGTCCGATACTTAACCAACTGTGCTACCCAGGCGCCCTGCTAAAAAATTTTTGTTGTCATTTTGTTAAGCATGAGAGTTATAAAGTTTACAGCATTTTTTGTGAGTGTGGGGGCATAAATAAGTATTTTGAAAACCACTGCATTAAGTACTTGTGGCCTCATCTGAGGGTGGGCAAAGCAGTGAAAAGTATTTGTCTTAATGAACTGTTTAGTAGGAGAGAGGAATTTTCAATGGAATATTACAGGTCAGTCACGAATTTGGGTATGAAACTTCGTTTTAGACTCAACTAGATCTGACTTTTTAAAAGCCCGAGTGACCCAAAAGTTGTAGGACAGAGTATTATTGACAGAGCATGTTTAAAGGCAATGATTGGATGAAAAGATTGAACTAGTTTGTGCTTGTAATTAACCAAGTTCTGAGGGTTCAATAAACCACATATGCCATATTTTCACTGGAAAAATCAGGACTTTTCCTTTATTCAGTTGAACTGTGAAAGGGCTGAAGAGAACCACAGTAGGTTGCCTGTAAATTCCGCCAGCCTAGCTGCCAGTGTGCACATTCCCACAAAAGGGGGGCAGTAGAGTATGTGCTTCTCTTACATCCATAGAACCTTCGAGAAGGTATCTCAGTAGTAGGAGGCCCTGGGGTATCCTGAGGGAAGGGGGTTGGGGGTGTGGGAATAGTCCTGAAATATATCTCTTAATGAATTAGCTGGGATTTAAAAAAAAAACTCATTTATATAGCCATGAATAAATACACTTATTCCTATAATGAGATAGGGTTAGTATAAATTTTATCCCTTTTTTTTAATATGAGCATTGAGGAAACTGTTCACATAAATAAGTATATGAAATGGAAGATATTTTGTTACAAAAAAGTCCTTCAACTCTTTGAACTCCACTAGAGCATTCTGTCATCAAAAATCACTTTTTTTTATGATTTTTTAATTTTTTATATATAGTTTATTGTCAAGTTGGTTTCCATATAACACCCAGTGTTCTTCCCCACAAGTGCCTTCCTCCATGACCATCACCCCCCTTCCCCTTTCCCCTTCCCCCTTCAGCTCTCAGTTTATTTTCAGTATTTAAGAGTCTCTCATGATTTGCCTCTCTCCCTCTCCCTAACTCTTTTTCCTCCCTTCCCCTCCCCATGGTCCTCTGTTAAGTTTCTCCTGTCAGACCTATGAGTGAAAACATATGGCATCTGTCCTTCTCCACCTGACTTATTTCGCTTAGCATGACACCCTCGAGGTCCATCCACTTTGCTACAAATGGCCAGATTTCATTCTTTCTCATTGCCATGTAGTATTCCATTGTATAGATAAACCACATCTTCTTGATCCATTCATACGTTGATGGACATTTAGGCTGTTTCCATGATTTGGCTATTGTTGGAAGTGCCGCTATGAAGATTGGGGTACAAGTGCCCCTATGCATCAGCACTTCTGTATCCCTTGGGCAAATCCCCAGCAGTGCTATTGCTGGGTCATAGGGGAGCTCTATTGATAGTTTTTTGAGGAACCTCCACACCATTTTCCAGAGCAGCTGCACCAGTTTACATTCCCACCAACAGTGTAGGAGGGTGCCCATTTCTCCACATCCTCGCCAGCATCTATAGTTTCTTGATTTGTTCATTTTAGCCACTTTGGCGTGAGGTGGTATCTCAGTGAACAACTTACAGCTCAAAAATGTCATCCTTCGGTTTCATGGAAAGTAAATATATGGAAAACACCTGAGCTGCAAAAATATGTTACCTGATCCTTAGAACCACTCACCTTCTCCACACTAATGCTGAAACAGTCTGTCAAGTTGTCCCTTTGTTAGATTCCCCAGAGGTTTGTCAGACCCAGAACAATGCAGAATAGTAAGAGTAGAGATGGAGGGTCTCTTTCTTCTGTAAAATGGAAGAGGGACAATTACCAAAAGAGAGGTGGAAAATGAGCACCCTCCAGCTATAGGGGCCCCACTGGGCAAAGACATATTAAGAAGTATATACAGTAGCCCCCGTTCTCCGCCATTTTGCTTTCTGTGGTTTCAGTTATCCATGGTCAACTTCTGTCCAGAAGCAGACAGTCCTCCTTCTGACGCATGGCCAGAAGGTCATCACACAGGCATTCTATCATCTCGCATCATCACAAGCAGTAGAGGGAATACAACCCAATAGGATATTTTGAGAAAGAGAGACCACATTCCCATAACTTTTATTGTAGCAAAATTACAACTGTTCTATTTTATTATTAGTTAGTGTTGTTAATCTCTTACTGTGCCTAATTTATAAATTAAACTTTACCATAAGTATGTGTGTATAGGACAAAGCATAGTATATAGTAAGGTTTGGTACTGTTGTTTCAGGCATCTGCCGTGGGTCTTGGAATGGATCCCCCATGGATAGAGGGGGGACTACTGTATATGGATGTTGATGTTTAAGAACATGATTTTCCTAAGGCTGTCTATGAGATGCACACTCTTGGGAAAGTTTTTGTGTACTCCAGCGTAAAGTGTTTGTGAGGTCATGAAAAATATATATTGGCCTCTGCCTCTGGTTCCTGGCATAGAACTCCTGAAACTCTTGTATTTTCCTGGGTGATAGGAGTATCACCTAATGTGGTGACTCTGGGCAGACTTTAGGATGTCTCCTGGATGTGGGACAGTCACAGGAAGAGCTGAGCCATGATTAGAAGTGTGGGATTTTTAGCTCCACTCCCATTATCTTAAGAAGGCAGAAGGGCTGACAATGGAGTTAATGACTGATCATGCCTGCATGATGAAGCCTCCATCAAATCCCCAAAGTATGGAGTCTGGAGAATTTCTTTGTTGGTGATCATGTGGAAGTTCTGGAAGAGAGGCACGCTTGGACAGGACATGGGAGCTCTTTGCCCCTTCCCACATGCCTCTATATATATCTCTTCCTTCGGGATGTTCAGCTGTATCCTTTATTGTATTTTTTAACTGACTGCTGAGAGCTGCTCTAGCAAATCAGTTGTTCCCAAGGAGGAGATTACAGGAGATTCCCACCTATAGTTGGTTAGTCAGAAGCACAGGTGACATCTGGAGCCTGACTCTGGCATCTGACATGTGTGTGGAGGGGGGCAGCCTTGCTGGACCAGGACCTTACACTATGGAATCTGATGCTATCTCTGGATAGAGTGTTAGAATTGAGTTAAATCAAAGGACACCAGAGACTTGCTTATTGTGGGGGCAAACTCTGCACATTTGATGACCAAAGTAGTACAGGAGACACCCAGGGAAGGGACACACAGGTGGGAAACTGAGTTTTCCATCAGGGCTCCTGCTTGGGGACCACTGTCCCAGCCATCTTTCGGGCTCCACCACATCTCCCACTTATCTGTCCTGTCTGCTTTTAGTTTCACCCCCCTGGCACCTTCCCTGGCATCTGCCTGCTGCCCAGTCTTCTGGGTGGTCTCTTGGCCCCACAGTGCTGATTTCCCAAGAGTCAGTTCAATCCTTCTTTTCTTTCCCAGCTAAGCATCTCAGGACTCAGCCTGAGTCTAGTACAAACCAAACAAAAACCAGCCAAACAAAAAAATGGACATTTGTTTTAAGCATACTTGGTTAGCTCCATATTAATATGGAGGTCATCTCAGGTACCTCAGCAAGGCTCCTTTTCTATAAAGTTATCCAATAAGAGAAGGAGAAGAGGTAAAGTGCTATAGAAACAGTAGCCTCTACAATAATTATGGTAACAGGTATTGGTTATTGCTTTTGCTTACTTATTCTGTGGAGAGACCCTTGTATACATGAACTGAAACATTCCTCATCATGAAGACATTCTGTGGTCAATTTTATCTTCATTTTACAGATAAAGAAACTAGGGATCTAGCAGCTAGAAAGCCTGCCTTTATACAACTAACTGGTAGACCCTCCAAGACCCACACTGTTCTGATTCCCAAGTCCATGGTCTTAACCATTATGCCTCCTAGTAGCGAATACATGAAAAGTAACCATTTATGGTTCATGTTAATACTAAGGATAGTTAAGAGGTACTGCTCCAAGAGTCATTGCCTTTTTATTGCCTTTACCTTCTTGTGTCCTTCACACCTGTGATCTTCCTCTTTTTGCTGTTCTCATTTTTCTTTAGGTGTATCAGTGTTTTAAGTTTCTTAAAGGCACCCATGAGTATTGCCTCATTCCTTCCAGGGTTAAAAGGCTCAGTACATGCTGGTCTGGTGGGCAGGATATTCAGGGTTTGGATCTGTTTCTAATGTCACATTCCATTTCTGGACTCTTTTTTTTTTCCACTGAAGCCCACACAAAGTAATTAATATCAAATAGTAAGACAAGTTCTTCAATAATTAACACCTGGAGAGAAGCCAGCCAACTGGCAGCAAAGCCAGACTCCATGCAATTTGGTTTCACTGAGCTGGACAAATAATGAAGAAAAGAACATTTAGTCACCACTGGAGTATTCGGGCTTTAGTGGAGTAAGAAAAGCTGGACAGCCACCAGAGATAGGAGATAGGAAAATGGGAGCCCCATGGAGTAACAATGTGGACAAACGCAGCTAAACTGAAGTGACACATGAATTGGAGATGGGACATAGCAGAAAATAGCATGTGGCCCGTGGACAGTGGAAGGCTTTATATGGTTAAAACCACAGATCTCACTGAGCTTTCCTAAGTTCTATGTTGGCAGTCAAAAGGGGCATTTGGATCAGCTAAACAATCGTTCTGTAACTCGTTCCATTCCAGTAGTGAAGGCTTTACCACTGGGTTTGATGAAATGCATGCAAAATGAGTGGAAGTCCCACCTTCATGAATACCATGTGTTTATTACTGCCCAGCCTGGGTGCTTCAAATCCCCCCCCCACCCCCACCACTACTTATCCTTCTAGATTAAAGCACTAGAGGTGCTCTTATAACATGGAACTTAAGAGCATGTTACAAGGTTCTAACAAGAGAGCCAATCATTTCTCTCTCATCCAAAAAAAAATAATAATAATAAGGTCAGTAACCTAACTTTCTGGTTGGGTTTTCCTCTTCCACCAAGCAAGCTTCAGGCCCTGTGCATTACTAGGTAAGAGGGCGCACCCACCCACCGGGACAGGAACATTGCCAGCTCAGGCCATCTGTGCTGTGACCAAGCAAGAGGAACCACATGATCACAGTATGGCTCTACCATGGCAGGGAGAACACAGTTTTACTTTGAAAAGCAATATAAAGTCCAGAGTTTATTACCCGTTTTGTTTTGGATTTTTGCTCTTGCAAAGAGAGTAGTTCTGCAAAATTTTCTCAGGTTTGCAGAAATACAGTGGAAAAGAAAATCTACTTGTCCTTTCAATAAAGTATTAAATGCCCCGAAAAATCACCCTCACTGGCACGTGAGTAATTCACTTCGTTTTTTTAATTGGTAATTGACATAACATAAAATTAACCATTTTAATATGAGCAATTCAGTCATCAAAGCCAGACTCAGAGCAATTTGGTTTCATTGAGCTGCAGAGATAATGAGAAAAAGGAACATTTAGTTACCACCAGTGTTTGAGGCTGCAGCAGGGTAATAAAAGTCAGACAATAGTGGTATTTAGTACATTCGCAATCTTGTGCAACCAGGGTCTCCACCTAGTTTCACATTTTCATAACCCCCAAAGGACATCGTGTAGTTAATAAGTAGTTACTCCTAATTCTCTCTGCCCCAAGCCCCTGGCAACCACCAGTCTGTGTTGTCTCCATGATTTACCCACTCTGGTTATTTCATATAAATGGAATCATAATAGCGTGTGACTTTTTGCATCTGGCTTCTTTCACTTAGCATAATGTTTTCAAGTTTCATCCAGGTTGTATGTATCAGTAGTTCATTCATTTTTAGGGCTGGATATATTCCATTGTGTAGATATACCATATTTTGTTTATGTATCCATGTTGATAGACATTTGGGTTGTTTCTGTCTTCTGGCTATTGTGAGCAACACTGCTTTGAACATGGGTGTACATGTATTTGTTTCAATACCTACTTTCAATTCTTTTGGGTATATTTCTAGAAGTGGAATTATTAGATCCTATGGTAATTCTATGTTCAACTTTTTGAGGAACTGTTAATGTGTTTTCCACAGAGACTGTAATATTTTATATATCACTGTGACGCAATTTCTCTACATCTTCAAGAATATTTGTTATTCTCTCTCTCTCTCTCTCTCTCTCTCTCTCTCTCTCTCTCTCTCTGTCATAGCAAATCTAGTGAATGTGAAGTGGTATTTCATTTGCATTTCCCTAATGATTTTGAACATCTTTTTATGTGCATATTGGCTATGTGTATTTCCTCCTTGGGAAAACGTCTATTTAACTTCTTTGTCCATATTTTAATCGGGTTGCTTGTGAGTAATTCACTTTAAAGAGTGATGTTTATGGCTTTACAAAACCATTCATAATTGGTATTTTCTTTTTGGGGTAATGACGGTTAGCTTCCTGACTCATTATATCTTTACCTTGACGCTGTTCCAAGCGATGCTTTTCTGTGATCACAATCTCAGATAATAACTGTACTAACATTTGTTGAGTCCCTACTATGTGCTAGATATTGTTTTAAGTGCTTTTGTTTTTTTTAAGTTTATTTATTTATTTTGAGAGAGAGTGTATGTGCATGCATGCAAGCTCATGCAAACAGGGGAGGGGCAAAGAGAGAGGGAGAGAGAGAATCCCAAGCAGGCTCCATGCTGCCAGCCTGGCAGCATGAGCCAACATGGAGCTCAAACCCAGAAACCATGAGATCATGACCTGAGCCAAAATCAAGAGTCAGACACTCAACCGACTGAGCCACCCAGGTGCCCCTAAGTGCTTTTACATGTATTAATTCATCAAATCATCCTAGCTCTATGACATACATGTCATAGAAGAAAAAAAAAAAAAAAAACAAGACCCAAAGCATTGCAGCATTGCAGCATTGCATAACTTGCTCCAAATCACATAGCTAGAAAGTGGAGGAACCAGAATTTAAACCCAATTCAGATAGACATTAGTAGAGATAAAATAAGGATAGATTGAAGTAGTTCTCAACTCAAATTTTTGCCCTGTTACTAGTCCCTAAAAAGTGGTTTTCAGGTTGGTTTATACTCCAGAGTTCTACAAAGCTATCATGACAGAAAGATGAACTACCATGTGCAGAACCAAATTTTGTCAAGAGAGAGACAACAACCATGAGAGCCTTAACATTTTATCTATGGAAATAGAAAAGATGTTGACAGGGGCACCTGGGTGGCTCAGTCAGTTAAGTGTCTGGCTTCAGCTCAGGTCATGATCTTACAGTTTGTGAGTCTGAGCCCCACGTCGGGCTCTGTGCTCACAGCTCAGGGCCTGGGCTGAAGGCCCAGGTGAAATACACCTGCTTCCGATTCTGTGTCTCCTCTCTCTGCCCTTTCCCTGCTAGTACTCTTTCTCTCTGTCAAAAATAAGTAAAACATTAAAACATTAGCACACTTAGCACACATTAGCACTGCTTAGCACATTAAAAAATTTAAAAAGGTGCTAAGACCGAGGACTCAATAAAGAGAACTCATGGACTGGTCCCTCCTTTGTCATTGGGAACACAGGTGAACAGGCTGGAAGACTCATAGATGCATCGTCACATGTTACCTTAATAAAAACTGGTTTTTCATACCAAAATTTGTTCACCAAGGAACAACAACAAAAAAAGCTCAGTGCCATGTTCTATATTTTAATTTTTTAATGTTTATTTTTGAGAGAGAAGGAGAGACAGAGCGTGATCAGGAGAGGAGCTGAGAGAGAGAGGGAGACACAGAATCGGAAGCAGGCTCCAGGCTCTGAGCTGTCAGTACAGAGCCCTACGCAGGGCTTGAACTCACAAACTGCAAGATCATCACCTGAGGCAAAGTTGGACACTTGAACGACTGAGCCACCCAGGCGCCCTGGAATGTTTTATATTTTAACATAGAAGAAAAAGCCAGGCTAATTACACTGAGTAAGGTGTGTGGTTTTTTGGGTTTTGGGTTTTTTTTCTTTTCTTTTTGTAACTGGATTAATTAAGCACAGGATGTGTCCAAACTTCTTCTTGAAAATATGCTAAGTAGTCTTTGAAGATATTGTTGGCTCAATAAAATGCATTAATAAACCTAAAAATGTTAATATGTTTTAATATAAGTGAGTCATGAGCATGAAATACACCTTATTCCCCCACAGCCTTCATGTCCCCACCCACTTCCCTCCCTTCATTTACTTCCTATTCCTTTCTTTTAAGTCTTTTTCCTTCATTAAAAATGACGTATAACTTTACAACAAGAACTGAGGTCTATAAGAAACTGTTATAAACCAAAGAGCTAAATGCCAGAAAAGAAGGGAGGAGTTTGGAAAACAAAAGCAACTTGAAACAAAGTAGAGAGCAAAATTGGTAAAGAACGGGTTGAGAGCACACTGCCCAAGGGCATGGGTCTGATTGTGTGTTTCATGCCTGATAGTAAATGGATTTTGTAAATAGCCAGTCATCTAGTGTATAGTATTAATTTTTCAAGTATCAGTAGACTGAGAATAAGCCGATGTTTGACCAAGGTAAATATCAGAGACAACGAAGACATTTGCCATGGCCATTATGCAAATGCAGCTCAGAAAAGGGGCAGACAGCAGCGACCATTTCCTGGTGGTTAATGAAATTGCCTGTTACTCCACTAGGCATGTTATCAAATGATGCTCTTTTCAGAATCTGTTTCATGGAGGGTTGAGGGGATGTGGTCATGGGAAAGTGGCAGGAGGAAGAGAGATCGCTAGACAGAGAGTTAGGAAGATGTCCCTGTGGAGTAGGGTTTGGAAAAGGATCTGTAAGGAAGAGACGGGGTGACCAGTGACCAGGCAGGAAGGATGTGGGAGGCTCTTTCAGCTGGGGTTGGGGGTGGGGAACAGAGACATCCTGAGGAACAAGAGAGAGGTCAAGAGTGTGTCTGCTTGGGAAAAATGCGGAAAGGGGCCCAACGAGGTGAGTGGGATGAGAACGTCACGATGTCACTGCACAAATGCAGAGAGCGGGGCTGACTTGTGGCTAGGTCAGAAAGTCTGGAGAGTGAGATTTTTTCCAGAAGCAGGATTTTGGTCTCAAAAAACCAAAAGCATGGAGTTGCTAAGAGTGTGAGTGAAGGCCTGCAGATCACATTGGCAAGGTCTGTCCTCCAAAGCAGGTTTTTGTTTTGCTTCAGCCGATGTTGGAAATCTTTAATGCAACATTGACCTACACAGGCTGAGTATAATTTCCATCTCCATGATTTACGTGGTTGGCAGCAAGAAGAGTAAAAGACCAATGCGTAGAGCAGTGGTTCCCAACGGGGGGGGGGGGGGCAATTTGGCAATGTCTGCAAACATTGTTGGTTGTCAAGACTGTGGTGGGGAGGTGGTGGTGCTCGCTTGACAGGGATGATGCTGACCACCCTACAATGCTCAGGACAGCCCCCACAACAAAGAATTATCCAGTCCAAGGTTGAGAAGCTCTGGTATAGACTCACCCATCATTTTCCTTCTCTTATACTTCATGCCCAGGAGTCACACACACACACACACACACACACACAGTGAATTCAGGAATCTGAATCTGTGTCCTGGCTGTCAAGGTTTTGGACTGTCATCTGGAGACTAGCGAGTGACTGAATAATGACAATAATAACAGCTCCCAATTTTGAGTGTCATGTGCTGGGTACCATCCTTTACTAATCTCTCATTTAATCCCTAGAGCAGCCCTGCAAGTAGGTGCTCTCAGTTCAGTTCCACAAGGGAGACACGGAGACGCCGTCAGAAAGCTTAGGCAGGATCACACAGCACTTAGGATTTGGAAGCCAGTTCTCTAGATCCAAAAGTCATATTTTTTGGTGAGACGGTTTCAACATCCCCTGCAATGCCTGACCTAAGTTGATTTGGAACGTTTGCAGTGGAGGAAAAAGGGTCATTAAACTCTCAGCTGTTTCCTTTAACCAATGACATTTTGGTCCATTCCAGACTCTCACTTCTTAGATTGCCTGGGTGAGGCCGAAGCCAAACGAGGCTCAGAAATATCTGTTGTTTTAGGCGTGGGGAGGTAATGAAAATAAGGTGGCTTTCAATTAGTCTGACTTTGCTCCCTCTCCTGTACCACACGACATTTCATCTGTCATATATATATATATATATCTCACCTTTTTTCTTCCTTCTTTCCTTCCTTCCTTCCTCCTTTCCTTCCTTCCTTCCTCCTTTCCTTTCCTTCCTTTCCTTTCCTTTCTTCCTATCCTTCCTTCCTTTCCTTTCCTTCCTTTCCTTTCCTTTCTTCCTATCCTTCCTTCCTTCCTTTCCTTTCCTTCCTTTCCTTTCCTTCTATCCTTCCTTCCTTCCTTCCTTCCTTTCCTTCCCTTTCCTTCCTTCCTATTCTTTCTTTCTTTCCTTTCTTTCTTTCTGGGGCAGTGGACAGCCTACAATTGTCTTCATACATAAGTGTTCTGTCTTAACTACTTCTGCCCCTTGTTGTGCTCTCTTAGCCCCAGATATATTATTAATTATTCACCCAATGCCATGCCCTCAGCAAGCATTTCATAAATGTTAGTTGTGATGACTATTATTTCTTCCTCTCGGTGCTTACCACACTGTGGGGTTATCTTGTCCATTTACCTGTCTCCTCTCCAAGAGTGGGACCCCCTTGTGAGGCAGGGACTGTCCCTTTCTCGTTTTTACAATCCAGCTTCTGGCACATGGCTGACACTCAATAAGTGTTTGTTGAATGGCTTCTCGATTGGAAAGCAGGTGTCAAACACAAGGTTGATGATCCCGGAGGCCCGGTCTTGTTGCTTTCATTCAGCACTTCTTAAATTTCAAAACAATAACTGAAATGTTAAAAAACTTAAAAATTTTACTGTGCATGTTTATGTATTGGAATTTATAAGTAACAGTTAATTTAAAATCCAATAAAGAAGAGGAGAGAAAGTAGAGAAAGAAGCAAGGTGTGGTGCTAATCGTCCTCCCTCGTCATTTTTTTCTAAAAGAAGTGTATGCTTAGATCTTGGAGTTAGGAAACGAACAAATGTGTCCTTGAGTCAGAAAGCAGGGCTTTTCTTTTTTTTTTTTTTTTTGCCTTGATTCGTACCGTGCCAATTACAGAAAATGGTTTTTGTAGTTCTTGGCTTGATGATCACTCTGGAAAATGATTTTGGAATGTTAGTGATTGCAAGAGATTGTTTATTCCATTACTTTCACTCTGACCAAGCCCACGTCTTTCTCTAAAGTATGTCTTATTTTTAGAGTTTATAAATCAAATGTATTGTAGAGATGGAATGTTGCATGAAATGCGCTCACCAACAAACATTCTGCAGCCCTTACCCAGCAGAAATAAAGTGTAGCCACTAAGACTTTTCTCTACATGAAGCTATAGCTTTGGGCCCTTTTTGAGATATTTAACGTGTGTTATTAAAAAAAATCAGAAATCTACCTTTAAAGAAAATTTGATTATTTGAAGAAATATGTAGCAGGACAGACAAAATCCAACACTTAATTCTTACTCATTCCCAACTTCTGAAACCACAAGTTTTAATTATTTCGAGTCTGCTGAAGATATATACATATTTAAAATGAGCATAAAAATGAGAACAAGCAGAGGAAAACAATTCATTAACATGTGACCACTTCTGTATCTAAAAAGAAAGCATGTGCCCTTGTGAATAGTGTGTCCTCTCTGCCCAGTCCCTCACCTGAGAGACGAACAAGTTGAACCATGCGTTTTCAGGTTCCTTCCTGGCCTCTCGTCCATGATTCTCTACTTCTCACTCCCAAGTCTATTCACCCCCTCATACATCATCCATACTTTACATAATGCTGATCCCACAGCCATTTGGAGGGGTTTTATTTTAGACACAAGCCCAGTGAGAATCTCCAGTTGGCTTGATAGTGGAACCAGCTTCCAGGGGAAGTCAAGTTGCTCAGAGAAGGAGTCCTATGTACTTGACCGCTGATGAGCTGCCCCTAGATACATGATAGACAACTTTCTTGTGTGTTTGCTGGTGGCATCCTGGTGCCTATGGATCCTCTGCTCCTTGTCCCCCTACTAGAGGCCCAGCCACTGGGGACCTTCAATTGCCCATGACTGTCCCCACTTTCTCACTTTGAACCTCAGGCTCAGCACTGCAGGCTGGTTTCCTTGCCCTGGTAAGTCTCATTCATATATATATGCCTTAAAACCTATGGTGCACATTTCATATGAGCCCTTGTGACTTTATTCCTTAGAAAGCTTTTATGTCTATTAGCCCATTGGCTGTTTGGAAATGGCGATATTCGGCAACGATCATAAAACATCTGGTTTTTAAACATAGCCCTACTATTAAAAAGAAAAAGAAACCTATGTGTTTCACTTTACCTTAATTTACTCATCTGGAAAATCGAGAAAGAGTCACAGCCTTTGCTCCCTCAATCAGATCCTACACAGATAAAATGAGATATATATGTAAAAGAGGTCTGAAAGGTTTTGGTAGGGCTGATATAAGTATAAAGTAATATTCCACGTGAAATTAATGTTAGAACATTCTCCAAGAAATATTTTTAAGTGTGTGTGATGGCTCTTTATGTCAGGTGCCTGATAAATTACAGCTTTCAGATCCAAGTTAACAGAGCGGTGGGAAAGAATCGTCCCTCTCCCCACGCCTCCCACCCCCTCTTTTCTCCTTGCCTGAAACATCTGGCAGCCCTTTGTAGTTCTGGATGATTTGATTTGGAATTCATTAGTAATAATTGATGTGCTTTCTGGAATTTGTTTAAACAGTTAATCGTGTGGTGAGTAGCTAAGCCAAAAAAGATTGTTCAGATGGAGCCTGCCAACCTGGTAGAAGTGAGACGGGAAAGGACTGAATGCTTGGTGCCTGAGGCTCTAGAAAGCTCCCTGTAGCCGTACCCCTCACCCTACCTGGGTGTGAGGAAGGTTGTCCATTATGAGGGAAGTTTGGTGTCTTTGTAGTAGTTTTAAGAGCTCCTATTTGGCAGAGTGATGAGGAGAACAGCCAAAGATATTTTGACATTTTTTTAAGTTTGTTTATTTTGAGAGAGAGAGAGAGTGCACATGTGCACTAGTGGAGAAGAGGCAGGGAGAGAGAGAGAGGGAGAGAGAATTCTAAGCGGGCTCTGTTAGTGTGTCAGGCACACTGTTGGTGCGGAGCGCAACTCGGGGCTCGAACTCACGAACTGTGAGATCATGACCTGAGCCAAAATCAAGAGCCGGATGCTCAATTGACTGAGCCACCCAGACCGCTCTCCCCACTTTTTTTTTTCAAAGACATTTGGACTTTAATGACTGTAGGTGATGGGGCCACCCTAATACATAGAGCTAGGAATTACCATTTGAAAAGTTAAACATCTGGAAATCTGGAGGAAATTAAAGCGTCTACACAGGCAACCCTACACAGAGTGGGGAGGATTACTCAAAGGCAACTCTGGGGAAAAGATTGTCAACATTTTCTGGGCCTCGGACCTCTACAAGAATCTGATGAAAGCTATTGACAGACGTGTGCCGCACGTGCAAAACGTGTATGGATGTGTCTGTGTGTGAGTGTTTGTGTGCGAGTCCATTCGGCACACAACTGCCGCAGGTTTACAGACTCCCTGAGGCGCATTCAACGACCCAAGTCAAGAAGAGCCCCTGGAAAGTGTGATGGTAAAGTAACAAATACCATGTCAGTTATGAATCTCTCCCTTAAGTAACAGAAAACCCATCTCTTTGTTTATAAGCCAAAGTTTAAAATTATTAGAGTAATGGGCATAAAATTACTCTGTCAAATTGTTATAGAAGTTTCAAAATGTGCACTCTCAACTTCTATACCATCTTGTCAAGGGTCAATATCCAAACTCTGCAGCTGGCCGGGGGGTCCACCAGCTGTTCTGTGTAGCCAGTCCTGAACCAGATCACAACTTGCTTATTCAGGGACATCACTCCAGAAATTCTCCCTTCTCTCTGCTGAATCATCCATTTTTCCCTCTCTGCTAGGTAGCCATCATAAACATTCATGCATACTGGGTTTTGATTTTAAATAACTTTTTAATGTTTATTTATGACAGAGAGAGAGAGAGCAAGCGGGGAAGGTGCTGAAGAGACAGGGGGACAGAGGATGGGAAGTGGGCTCTGCACTGACAGCAGAGAGTGCAGTGCGGGGCTCAAACTCAAAAACCAAGAGATCATGACCAGAGTCGAAGTCAGCTGCTTAACTGACTGTGCCGCTCAGGCACCCCTCACACATACTGTTAAGAAAACAGTTCAAACTGACTTTATCATGAAGGGAATTAATTGATACTATGTTTGTACGAAAACCTGTTGAAACATTTTAAAGGTTATTTAAAAAAATTTTTTTAATGTTTATTTTTGAGAGAAAGAGACAGAGCTCAAGTTGGGGAGGGCCAGAGAGAGAGGGAGACACAGAACCTGAAGCAGGCTCCAGGCTCTGAGCTGTCAGCACAGGACCCGATGGGGGGCTTGAACACACAAACCATGAGATCATGACCCAAACTGAAGTCAGACGCGCCACTCAGGCGCCCCTTAAAGGCTATTTTTCCCCTAAATATTTAGCATTCTTTCCCAAAAATTAAAGTCAGCTTTTCATACAACAATCATGCTAATACCACACTTGAGAAAATGTAATGATAATTCCTTAATAACATCTAATATTTTAATTTTCCCCAATCACTCCCCCAATGTTTGTTTACAGTGGATTGTTTTCATCAGGCTCCAAATTAGGTCCACATGTTGCATTGTTTGCTCTGTTTCCCTAGACTCTTATAATCTTCAACAGCTTCTCCTCTATTAATACACACATGCTAGTTTTCCCCCATGCCCCGACATGTTGAAAAGATGGCTCAGGGGACACCTGGGTGGCTCAGTCAGTTAAGCCTCGACTTCGCCTCAGATCATGATCTCAGGTTGGTGAGTTCGAAGCCCCACATCGAAGTTAAGCCTCCGACTTCGGCTCAGGTCATGATCTCAGGTTGATGAGTTGGAAGCCCCGCATGGGGCTCTGTGCCGACAGCTCAGAGCCTGGGACCTGTCTTGGGATTCTGTGTCTCCCTCTCTCTCTGACCTTCCCTTGCTCACACACTCTCTCTCTCTCTCTCAAAAATAGATAAAACATTAAAAAAATTTTTTTTTAAAAGATAAGATGGCTCAGATATATTGTAGAAGTTTCCACATTTTGGATTTCTCTCCTGGCTTCTTCATGATGTTGTTTAACCAGCTCTTCTATCCTTTGTATGTATGTCCTATAAACTGCTAAATTAGATCTCGAGTCTTGATTAAATTTGGGTTCAAACTTTTTGGGAAGATACTCGATAATGATGCAGTGTATTCAAAATGCATGACGTTGGGGGCATAATAATGTCTTGTTCTCTCACATTTAGTGAGATGAAAATCGATCAGTGGGTTCAGTTAATGACAACTTTGTCTCTCCTTTGTAAAGATCCACTTCCCCATTTGTGATCAACAAATCCTGGGTGAGTTGATACAAAATGCTATCAAGTATCAAAGAAGGTTACCTCTGCAGTAACTGGCTAAAGCTTGAGTTTGTGTTAACTTCTTATGGGAATGGTATTTCTTTTAACTTCCCTTCCAAAACACGTGTAATATTTCTGCACAGTTTCTGGCTTCCAACGCTCCAGGAAGTGTGATCAATATGGAAATTCCCAGACAAGACTGGGTAGTTTCTGCTTTAGTGTGAATTAAGTTTCTACAGTGGGCTACACTGTTATCTGAAGCAGGGTGATGTCGAAAAGACCACCAAACGCTGAATGGAAGCGAGGCAAAGGAAGCGAGGCAAGATTTTATTTAAGGCTGGGCCAAGGCTGGGCCAAACCTGGTCTCCTAATCTTAAGGAGAAAAGTGCAGAGAATGGCCCCGAACAAAGGTGGCAGTGAGATTATATAGACAGTCACAGCATCTCATGGTAGCCAATTACATTGTAATACACAGACGCTAGTTTTGTCGGGAACCTATCAATTTAAAGTTCTTTGTTCTTTAAAATGACCAATCATGGTTAGGCAATGACTAAGCGAATTTTCTGTGGGCTTGGCCTTGGTCAGATCTTAGCAACCATATAAAAGGGGTGGGGAAGTGCTTTGCAACAAGTTATCTATTACAGTCCATAAGTAAGTTAACCCATTACATTCCATAAGTTAACCCATTACATTCCATAAGTGAGTTAACCTATTACATTCCATAAGTGAGTTAACCTATTACATTCCATAAGCTAACCTATTACATTATCCAGCCCTAGTCCTCCTCCTCGAGAGCACAGAACCTGGAAAATTTTGAAAAGATTGGTGACACTGAATATTTGGTAATATGTTTTCCACAAAGCAGTGATAGCTGTTAAAAGTCAAATATTTTTCAAGTTTTCATAATATTCCATAGTTATTAATATTTGCTCCCTTTCATCTCTTTCTTTTTCCTTCACTGGTAGAAACTCCTGTTTCTTTTTTTTCCTTTTGCTTAAAACCAAACATTATCGCATGCGAAATGATTCATTAAGCTATATATGCTCACCCAGAGCTTATAAATTGATAGATGATATCATGGAAAGACTTGAAAGACCCAAGTGTTGATCCTTTACACTACAAACGTTGGGGAGAGGCAATTTATGTTTTACTGGTATTCACCCTATTTGAAGTAGTTAACTTTCTTTTAGAATTCTAAAAATGTGCCCTTTCAATTTTGTGAAGTAAGATATGACAGTAGGAAGAGTTGTCACAGATTATGGTTTCCAATTGTGTTATCGAATTTGAATGCAAGTAAATAAAATAAATATTAAAGACAAGTAATAGTACCATGCATAAACCTCTGGTAAACAAATTTACCATAAATCTTTACTAAATGTCCTTTCAGATGCAGAAATTGGCATTCTTGAAGTTTTCTAAATGCAGAAGAATTATAGGATTTTTGGGTTTTGAGGCATCCGAAAGTCATGGAGGCTAACCATATCTTATCTATGACTCTCAGGTTCCACCAAATAAAGGGCCTGTCTGGTGCACTCCTCGACTTATTAAGTATGTGCAGTGCACCAGCTGCTATGCCAGGGGCTGGGTGACCTCCAGAAAGGACCTTTGTGGGTAGAGAGAATAGGAAGACTACAGATGAGGAACAGGAGTTCCTTGAACAAAGTGAGATGACGCTAAGAGTCAAAACAAAACACAGTGTGTACCATAACATCCGACAGGCATTTCTACTTGGCCATTCCCTCCAGCCCCTCCCCCAACCTGGCCATAGTGACACCTGTTACGGCACATGTACATAATTGGTCTTCTGTCTCCATGTATGTTCTGCAAAATATCATTTCACCGCTCAAGTAGTGTTACATTGACCCACATTCCCCATGAAAATGTTTCAGGATCTAAATCCTGTAATAATAGTCAAGACAACACCGAAAACAGAATGGGCAGGGTTGTCTTCCCAATTTCTGTTCTCTTGAGTCTCCATCTGGTGTTCTTGAGAATAACTCTGGGGACTCTGTGGGACTCCCGAGCGCCAGGAGGTAGCCTGCATGCCCATGTCATTTTCTAGCCCACTCTGGCCCCACTGTATCCTTGAGCATGGCCGGTGGACAGTGCAACGTAACCTGCAGACATGGCCATCTCAGATCCTGTCAGCCAGGGGGACAAGGGGGTGGGAGGGAGTGACTCTGAGCCAAGCCGCTGTCACAAGGGGATGGGAAGAAGATGACAACTGCTATCCATAATGCCACATAATGCCAACCACTCTGGGACACCCTATACTTCTCTTGAGCTTGGGATGCTGTTTTTATTCCAAGGGAACAAGACTATTATTCTTGTTCACTGACATGGAAGGTTATGGCTCCCAATTGTGCTTTAGGCTTCCAGGGTCTCTTTCCTTTCTTCTTTCTCTCTTTTTCCTTCTTTCCCTTATCCTTTCCAATTGTTTTTTAATTCCCTTACCTCCTTTACTCCTTTTGTTCTTTCTTGCCTCCTCTCTCTGTCTCTGTCGGTCTCTCTCCCTCTCTCTCTCTCTCTCTCTCTCTCTCTCTCTCTCGCTAGGTGACCTCTGCAGATGGGCGAGCATTCTGGGCATTGATCTAGAGACTGAGATAAAAGTCTTGCAGCAGCATGAGGAGGACCAAACAGCGGACTAGCATTCAGGAAACCTGGATTCTCTTCTTGGTTTTGTCATTATTATTTGTGACAGACAGGGTAAGATGAAAGATGTAAAAGTGCTTTGAGAATTAATACAGAGCACAATTGTCTATTCTTCCCGAGCTACTGCTCTCACAGTGAGGGATGCCCAAAGACAATAAGAAATCTGTTCAATCACCCGTCATTGTGCCCGGCAATGGGCCAGAGCCTCTATTCAGCATACAGCACTATTTTTGAGTTTAAAAAGGCCCACTTACAGCAAGAAACCCTGAAGAATGTGTGCAATACCAGACATGCAGTGAAACATGAGAATATAGTAATTCCTGAGCTCGGTTTAAAATCAAGATCAATGTTGTCATTCTGAAGTCATTGTTTCATTTAGCTCCATGCCAAGGATTACTGCCACGCTGAGTGATGGGGCCACTGGGTCCAGCTCGGTACCATGAAAAACATAACACAGACAGATGTTGTTATCTCTAATTACACTCTTGAATGCGCCACTACTGATCTCTCTGATACAGCCCTGTCCCCAAATACATGCTGCCGGGAAAACCTGTGCGCATGCTCAGGGTGATCGTTGCTTCATTGCATCCATGCTTTCAAGCCCTCTTTTCTTCTGGGTTTCTCGGCCCGAAGGATACAAAGGATGGTCAAATAAATCCAATGGGACACTTCAGAAGCTGAATGATCAGGTGCAGTTGAGGGCTCCGATGAAAGAAAGCAGAGGTTCTAAGTGTGGTTTCCAGTCCAGCTGCATCGGCATCTGCTGGGAACTGGACACATATGCAAATTCTCAGGCCCCACCCAAGACCTACTGAGTCAGAAACTGGAGGATGAGGCCCAAGAATCTGTATTTTTGTAAGTGTATTTATTTATTTTAAGAGAGACAGAGACAGCGTGAGCAGGGGAGGGGCAGAGAGAGAGAGAGAGAGAGAGAGAGAGAGAGAATCACAAGCAGTTTCTGTGCACAGTCAGCACATGGAGTCTGATGCGGAACTCGAACTCACAAAACCGTGAGATCCTGACCTGAGCCGAAATCAAGGGTCCATTGCTTAATTGATTGAGCCCTCCAGGCGTCCCAAGAATCTGTGTTTTAAGAAGCTTTCCCGGGGTCCTGATGCATACTGAATGTACCCTTTTCCCACTGCTTGTAACCAATTACCACAAAGTCAGTGGCTCAAAGCAACACTAACTACTGCGTTATCTTGAAGTTCCATAGGTCAGAAGTCTGACTAGGGTCTCAGGCTGAAATCAAAGGGCTGTCGGCTGCATTCCTCTCTGGAGATCCTGAGGGAGGACCGTCCCCTTGTCTGTCCCTGCGTCTAAGGGCTGCCTGCATTCCTTGGCTCAGATTTTTCCTTCATTTCCAAAGCCGGGAAAGCCGGTCCCATCCTTTTCATTCTCATGTTCTCTAACCCATCTTCCACTTTGGAAGACTCGTGGTTCTTTTGAGCCTACCCAAGTAATCTCTCATCTCACCTCAAACTCACCTATTTCAACCTAGGTTGCACCCATCCCTGTTGCCACACCGCATGACATAGTCACAAGTTCCAGGGATGTCCAAGGTGTGGACAATGTGTGTGGGGGTGGGTAATCCTGCCTACTGCAATCCACCCTCCAGCCACCAGAGTTCCATGTCTGTCCCCCATACACAATGCACTCACCCCACCCAGGTCCCCAAAGCCTCAATGCTCGACAGCCTCAACTCAAAGTCCAAAATCTCACTTAAATCTCAGCAGCCCAAAAGTCCCCAGTCTCATTATCTAAATCTTCCAACTAAGATACGGGTGAGGCTCTGGGTGTTATCCTTCCTGGGGCACAATTCCTCTGCACCTGCAGACCCGTGAAACTAAACATACAACAGGAGGAGAGGCATAGGACACTAGTTATTGACAGTTTTACTCTAAAAAAGGAGAAAAGGAAGGAAAAAGAGAATCACTGATTTCAAGCCATTTCAAAATCCAGTCGGGCAAACTTCCCCTTGGCTTCAGGACTTGGGAATGATTCTCTGTGGCTCATTGCTCTGCTCTTTGGGTCAGCCTGCCTGTGTTTGCAGCCTGAGTAGCTGTATCAGCCTGTTTCCTGAATTTTGGAGGGCCCATAGGCTCCTCTCATTTCGTAATTTCTCTGACCCAATCTCCCTGACCCTTTCAGTCCAAGCTGGAGGAGTTTCTGCTGGTGTAAGATCCCCAGGAACCTTGTGGGTCTTCTGTGTAAACCATGGCGATTCCCTGCATTAGACAAGAGGATCCTTCCCCAAATCTTTCTCAGATAACCTCATGTTCACTTTTGGCTTCTGTTGAGTTGGCTGATGGGATCTACGAGCCCCAATTTTCATCTACGATGAGATTTTTTGTGACCCAATGTTCTGAATGTTTCGTCTTTCTAAGGTGTTATTAAGATGCTGTCCAGTCGATCTCTCAGGTTTTCCTCGAGGGCATGCTTTCCTGACAGTGAGTCTCTGTCTAAGCATTTTAGCAATCTGGGTAAGCTGAGAATTTTCCAAATCATCAGGTCCTGGTTTCTTTTGGTTTAACTCTTCTTTCAATTGATCTCATCCCTCTGACATTTTACTCTAAGCAGAGAAACCAAGCCCCACCTTCAACACCTTCCTTGGAAATCTCACCCATGGCCCAGTCTCATCACTCCCTAGTTTTACTTTCCATGTAAGTACAGGACACAATTCCACTAAGCTTTCTGCCCCTAGATAGCATGGCTTCCCTTTCCCCTAATTTCCCATAACATATTCTTTATTCCTTATTTATGCTTTCTTTACCATGTTCCTCATATGCCCCTAAATTTTCACTAGCAGAGCCATTAGCAGCTAAATTTCAACCAACAATCTGTTCAAGGCCATTTGGACTTTTCTGTCATGCTCCTCAAAATTCTCCCAGCCTCTACCCATCGCCCAATTCCAAAGACACCTCTACATTGTTAGGTATTTGCTACAGCAGCACCCCCACGGACGGTACCAAAATTTGTAGTCATTTTCTATTTCTGCCATAACAAATCACTAAATATTTAGTGGCTTAAAATAATACAAATTTCTTATCTTACAGTCCTATAGGTAAAGTTTTAAGAAGGGTCTCGATGGGGGGCGCCTGGGTGGCTCAGTCAGTTGAGCGTCCGACTTCAGCTCAGGTCATTATCTCACAGTTTGTGGGTTTGAGCCCCGCATCGGGCTCTGTGCTGACAGCTCAGAGCCTGGAACCTGCTTCCGATTCTGTGTGGCTCTCTCTCAAAAATAAATAAAAATGTTAAAAAAAAAAATTTTTTTAAAAGAAGCGTCTCAATGGGCTGAGGGGACAAGGTGTCAGACTTGTCAGCAATCTTTGGACGTAGACTTTGATGTGGAGAGGTTAAAAACGTGCCTGTGACCGCACAACTGGCATGACAGTGGGACATCTAGCACAATGCTTAGGGTAAAATAGGAGTTCAATAAATATTCATTGTAGGGAGACATGACTATAACTTTTATTGCTGGCAAAGAAGAGATTGAGATATTAACATTTGAAGAACTCAAAGAAAAATACAAAGAGATGAAAAACAGTGAGAGTATGATAACTACAGAAGACATAGATGTTCCAACATAAGAATAATTGGCATTCCTGAACTAAATAGCCTGATAAATGGATCAGAAAAAGTATTCTAAGATATTATGTAGGAAAGTTTTCCTGAATTGGAGGATAAAGTGAGTCTGGAAATCAAAAAGTTCACACCATATGCCAGGAAAAAGTCATACAAAGCAATCAGAATGAAAAATACTCTGGTTAAGTTATTAAAATCAGAATTCAAAAAAAAAAAAAAAAGCCAAAAACCTCTACGCATCCATGAAGAAAAATAAAACTATCTACAAGGGGGAAAATTACTATCTCAAATTTCTCTAAAACAATATCTAATGGTGACAGATAATTGAACAGTGTGTGAAATTCTGAGGCAAAATGTAACTCAAGAGTATTATATCTAGTAAGATTGTATTCAGAAATAAATGTAAAAAATAAATTTATGTTCGTTCCATGCAATGGTAAACTATGCATGCTTCCAAGAATAAAGCAGCTCTCTATGTCCTATCAGAACATTGTTGTATCAGTAAATAATCTCCAGGATGTAAAGTTAACTGAAAAAAAGGTGTTAACCAGTAAACATAGAATAACAATGTTATTGAGTGCCACTTTGTAACCTTTGAATTTCTGCTGTGGCCACATAGTTTTTGAATTACATAAATAAAAATATTTTTAAAGAGAAAATAAATACATTTTAATTAAATATTTTAAAAATAAATATATATTTTAAGGGGTGCCTGGGTGGCTCTGTCAGTTAAGCATCTGATTTTGGCTCAGGTCATGATCTCGCAGTTCATGGGTTCAGGCCCCACTTCAGGCTCTGTGCTGACAGCTCAGAGCCTGGAGCCAGCTTCAGATTCTGTGTCTCCCTCTCTCTCTGCCCCTCCTCTGATCCTGCTCTGTCTCTCTCTCTCTCTCTCTCTCTCTCAAAAATAAATAATAAACATTTAAAAAAATTAATAAATATATATTTTAAAATAAATATTCCAATTTCTTTAAATCTTAAAAGTTGTTATCATGGGCACATGGGTGGTGCAGTCAGTTAAACATCGGACTCTTGATCTAGGCTCAGGTCATGATCTCATAGTTCGTGGTTCGAGGCCCACATTGGGCTCTGCACTGACGGCACGGAGCCTGCTTGGGATTCTGTCTCTCCTTCTCTCTGCCCCTCCCCCACTAGTGCTCTCTCTCCCTCTCTCTCAAAATAAATAAATAAACTTAAAAAAAAAGTTCTCATCACAAGAAAAACTTTTATAACTATGTGTGGTGAGGGATATTAACTAGACTTATTATGGTCATCATTTTGTGGCATATACATATATCAAATCATGATGTTGTGCACATGAAACTAATATAATGTTACATGTCAATTATACCTCAATAAAAATATGTTTAAGGGAGAATAAATGTAAGAGACAATCTCAACATGAAATAACTCAGTTAATATCATTTTTATGATTTTTTTCTTTAAAAAATTCATTTGATGAAATTCAGGTATCTGCATGAAAAGTCAAAATAACACAGAGATGGAGAATCTGTAACCAAAGCACCATTGTTGAACATTGTTCCATGTAAGTGTAAATTAAGACTAATACTTGGGGTATTTTGGATTACAAAATGGAACATAAATGTTATGAACTCTGCCTATCAAAATAAAAATAATATATGTCACAAAATCTGGAGATGGGATTTGAGAAGCTGGAGGACATTTTCATGCTAAAACATTGATATTGCCTAAAAATTCTTTTTTTTTGGCCTAAAATTCTTAATGTAAATAAAAATAAAGACTCAAACAAATGGCATACTAGACCCTTAGAAGATTCATGATACACTTGGGGCTTTAAAGGATTTGAGTAGCCACAGTAAACAAATGAATGGCATTTCTCAAATTAACTACAGAAGATATTTTCACAGGACGTTTCAGGGAACAGATCTCCAAGAATGCAGCACCAGTCACAACAGGTGCAAGATGAGAACCATCGGGAATTATGCAAAGAATTGGGGCTATTTGATCCAAAAGAAAGAGAAGAGAAGAGAAAAAGAAAAGAAAAAAAAGAAAAATAAAGCAACCTTCAGCCTCAAGCATATGAAGGATTGTTGTAAATAAAACAGTGTACAGTTGGTCTCTCTGTACATGAATAAAACCAGAAGAAAAAGACTATACCATCCAATCAAGTATTTCTTGAATGTTAATCATCTACTCAGAACAGTGTGAACACCACAGGAGGTGAAGGAGTAGAAGAAAAGATCCACACTTAAAACATTCTCCTGGGAAATAAAATAAGCTTTCTGAAACATCAGTGTAAAACCACATGAAGCTTCAAAAGTAAGCGTCACAATTTGTAGTGAAAATGACAATATGATAGAGGCTCTGGGGTAAGGGGGGGTGTCATGGGAGCTGATGGTACTATAAACTCGTTCTATGAAGTAGTTGGGTAGGAGGCAATATTCTCATAGAAGTTCTAAGCCACCGACAGAATGTATGTCAATGTGGAAATGCTCTTTTGGAAAAAGTGCTCCTTTTGCTTCTATAAAGAAAGAAACAAGGGCTTTTCATCCAGCAATTGGTAAGATATGCAATACAAAAGGCTGAAAACCATAGCCCTAAAGGCCACCCAGAGAATACTGTAAGCGATCCAAATGATCAGTTCCTAAGAGCTTCCCTGTTGAGAGCATAATACTGCAGCAAACGGCAGCTCAATGCAGAACACATCCTGAAGTGACAAATTCCTTTGAAAATATGAGTCCAAAATGGAAATACTCACTGTGAGCCCTGAGATTACAGGAGACTTCAGTGGGGAAAGGACTTTGCAACAAAAGAAAGTACAGGATTTTGTACCGTACTATGGATGTTTGTTTTGTTCTGATTTGATTTTGGATGTACTCAACATCCTTTACTGGAGAGCGGACGTTCAGTAGGAACCGGAAATAATAAGTTCAACCAAGGGTGTCACTATCTTTGTGTTCAACACACATAGTCAAAACAAATAAGCAGAAAAAGGCCTCCAGAGAGTCTTCCCTTTAGGACGGCTTTCTCCAGGTGACATGAAACAAACACAGCCTCCCACACCAACGGAGCCCTGTGCCTCTCGGGAGGCGGCTGCAGAGAGCTCCGCAACGCGTGGGCTGGAAGCATGCCGTCTCTGACAGACTGGAACAATCCCAGAGAGGAGGATGGGGGGTGTTGCACTGCATCCTCAGAAGCTGCTTTCACACTATGTGAGGGCCCTTTTATCTGGAGTTTATATATATACACCCCATTCAAATGGGAATTCAGGGAATTCATCAAGCCTCAAACTTCTTTTTCAAAGGAATCCTCTAACATGTCTATTTACCTTGTTTTTCATAACTGGTTTTAAAATGGCTGTTTACTGGGGTGCCTGGCTGGCTCAGTCAGTTGAGTGTCTGCCTCTTGATTTTGGCTTAGGTCATGATCCCAGGGTAGTAGGGTTGAGCCCAGTGTTCAGCTCTGTGCTGGGCATGAAGCCTGCTTAGGATTCTTTCTCTCTCTCGCTCTCTCTCTCTCTCTCTCTCTCTGCCCCTCTCCCCAGCTCATGCTCTCTCTTTCTCAAAAAAAAAAAAATAATAAAATAAAATAAAATGATTGTTTCTTGTATCACCTTTTGAGTATATACACCTCCTTCAGAAGATGGTGTGAGTAATCTAGGAGCAGGAATATATTGTAATATACTTGGGGAGTTCAGAAGGGACACTCAGAGTGGCCAGGATGATTTCTTCTGAGAAACACTAAAAAAATGCCTTAAACCCCTTCTGGAGTTGGAAATCCCAGTGAGAGCCTTGTCCACCTCACCTTGGGCAAGGGTCGCAGCTCACTCTAACACGCAGTTTCCTTTTTTATGAAATCTTTTCCGGAAGCGAATTGGATTGGGTCATTGATGAGTCAGAAACTGGAGGGTCTGAGATTTTAGCCTACTTGAAAGCTAACAAGTTAGTCTGCCACAGGTTTACAGGAGACACAATAACTCTGGGTCAGAGACAAAGAGCATCTATTACTCGGAGCAAACGCAGCAGCTAGAGCAATATCTTGCTTTGGTGCCCAACGTGATGAGAACCAGATGTCACCTGCACGTGCAGTGGGGTGTATCAGAGCAGATGAACTTTGAAATTAGGAAAACCTGATCTTATATAGGGCTGCTGGTAACCTTCCCATCCTCTTGGAATTTAAGCAAATTTCTGGGGAGGGGAAGAAGTGGGCTTTATCTTTATTACTGGTATGTCTCCAGAGAGACGGAGAAATATCTCTAAGCTTTATAAAAACATTGGGTATAAATGCCTTTGCTCAAAGAAGCTGGACCATGCAGGAACGTGAGGACTGCATAGATAAATGTCACCCAGCATTTGCTTGCTTGTTTAAAGCCCTCAGTGGTTCCCCTCTGTAATTAGAATAATATCCAACTCTGCCTTGTGGTGGCGCAGGAGGCCCTACTTGATCTGGTCCCTGCCTACCTTTCCAGTCTCATCTCCTTTATTTCCATGAGGCTCCAGCCACACTGGCCTTTTCAGCGTCCCCGAAACACCCCAGGTTTATTTTCACCCCTGAGTCTTTCAACGTGCAGCTCCCTCTGTCTGGAACACGATTCCCTGGGACCTTCCCAGGACTGACTTCTGCTCCTCATCTAGGCGCAGCTCAAGTGTCACTGCCCAGGGAAGCCTCTCCTTTCCCCAACATGAGTCCCTCTGGACCACATCCCCATCTCTGTCTTCAGAGCCGTTACCATTATCTTCTGTTTAGATCTCTGTTTTCGGGCTGTCTGCCCCTGCAAGAATGTAAGTCCTGTGAGAGTAGAGAACTTGATTTGTACTCGATTTTTAATCTAGTAGTTAGAATAGTATCTGCCTTATTACAGTAAAGATTTGTTGAATGAATGTTGGATCTATACAATGGGGATAATCATAGTTGTCTCATAGAAGTCTCGATAATTAACAAATGCAAACATGTTTTATAAACTGTAGATATATATAAAGGAAATGTATTAATATGGAATCCGATCATACAAGGATTGAGGGGAAGGCATCTTATAAGGGTTAGCCCTACATTGTTCTTTAAATAGTCATTAGCCTACATAGCATCCTCTGGCAGAGGACATAACCCAAATGCACAAAACTCAAAAATCTGTGGGGGCCTCATTTGTATGTCCATCTTAACTTTTGACCGATTTATGAAAAGCTATAGAGATGCGTAAATGAATTTGATGTAGCCATATGAGAATTTTTTTAATTTCTTGAGAGTTTAGCCCAATATAGGATGAAACACCCAGCAAATGTACATTAAAATGAATTAATTATACAATATGTAAATAAAACTGCTCTGGGGGCATAAAGATTTTTCTCCTTATCCAACAAATGCTCATTGAGAATCCTCAATATGGCATGGAGATTTCCCCATGACCTAGCACCAGACAAATTCCCTAACATCATCTTTTGCTCTTCCCTTAGACACAATTGACCTGCTTTTATGGCCTGACCTTAGTCTACTCTTTCAGACTTCCGTTTCCTTCTTTAACCTATGCTCACTGACTGGAAAGCCTTGAGCACACCCACCTTCACCTGCTGAGGGAGGGCTGCACTTTGCCAGGAGGCACTCCCTGATTGATGTGCACCTCCACATTTTCTGGAGGTGTGCCTTTCATCAGTGCTCCCACATATGTCTCAGTCATTGCATTTACCCTGTTTTATGATTTTCTGTTTACATATCTGTTTCCCCCCATTGTACTTGCCTCTTCTGTGATAGACTACATTTGAATTATCTTTTAATCTCCAATATCTAATCTGTTATATAACAAAGTAGGTGCTCAAATAATACTTGTTGAAGGAAAGAAGGAAGGGAGGGAAGGGGGGGTTAATGAACGATGGAAAAAGGAAGTAAGAAATAGAGGGAGGAAGAATCATTTTTATTGTGGAAAAAGTAACTTTCAAATATAATAATCTGGTTAAATAAGGTGATAAGAAAATAGAGACATAACCACTTTGATTCTGTCTTGGTTAAAATGGAAAGAAATTATAGGTGAGGATCAATTTGATACCTCGGGGGCAAAATTCTGTTGTGTCAAATACTAGTCACTAATACAGAGATGGGTTGAAAAACATTTACATTCTAGTAATCTCCGTAGGACAAAGAACAAAGAAATCAGACAGGAGAGAAAAATGGCTTATTTGTATTTGAAATATATGAACCATGGCCATTGCTATGTTTCCTAAAAAATATGAAGCTTCCTGAGAATATTCTCAAGTTCTTCAGGGGCTTTTCTCTCCGGGATGGTCTTCAAAGTTAAATATAAATTTTCTCAAATGTAAACTTTAATCACAAAGCATGTAGAACAGTGAATTGTTTATTTAATCTATAGAGTACATTTGTTTTAGGGACTGGAAATTGTTCACTTAAAATGTAACTGGTTTCTCTCTCTCTCTCTCTCTCTCTCTTTTTGTTGTTGAGGTAAAAGTGATATATAACATTATATAAGTTTCACGTGTACAACATAATTCAATGTTTGTATACAATAAAGTGATCACCACCATAAATCTGGTTACCTTCCATTACCAGAGAATTGAGCCCCTTCACCCATTTCACCCACCCCTAACTGCCATCCCCTCTGGTAACTACTTTTGTTTTTGTTTCCTTTGTTGGTTTGGTTTGTTTGTAAATTAACTGTTAATCTAATCCATCATTATATAAATTGTGTGAAAATCTTTAAAGAAAATCATTGGTGGCGGGGGAGCCTGGGTCTAGTTTTGCTGTATGCCAATTTTGTAATACATAATAAAAATGAGAAAGTTCTAAGGCCAATTCAAACCCAAACACAATAAGTCCAGTATCTTTGAAAGTATATTATCCCTTAACCACACACTATTATCATGGATCCGGTTTTCTAAACACTGCTGGAGATCCAGTCTTCTATTGTCTCTGGTATTAAAAGATAAAACGAAGGCATATTGAAATTTTTAAGAGTTTATTTGATCATGGGGCGCCTGGGTGGCTCAGTCGGTTAAGCGGCCGACTTCAGCTCAGGTCATGATCTCACAGTTTGTGGGTTCGAGCCCCGCATCGGGGTCTGTGCTGACAGCTCAGAGCCTGGAGCCTGCTTCAGATTGTGTCTCCCTCTCTCTCTGACCTTCTCCTGCTCACACTCTGTGTCTCTCTCAAAACTAACATTAAAATTTTTTTAATTAAAAAAAGTGTATTTTATCATTTATTGACTCAAATTAAGGTCCAGAAGTGGCTAGGAGAGCTGCTTTCAGAAGCAAGGAAAGGAAATTATTTGCCTGGCCACAGTTTAAAGCCCGATGGACTGTTGTGATTGGTTGTCCTTAGCATTTTGATTTCCTAACCTTGTGGCCTTTACAGGCTGAGATTCTGGTTTGCTTACACGGACCAGCCATCTCAGCATCAGAGTCTCAGTCGAATGGCCCCCTCGTTTAATTAATTTAACACTAGATAGAAATTCCTTTCAAAATCTCACAGTCTTCATTTATGTTCTAACTTTTTAAATGTAAAAAAAATAATACAAATATCCTCTACTTTACCACAATCTGAATTTCCCAAACATTGGGAACAATTTGACGCGATTCCTTGATCACTTTTTCCATTTCAGTAATATTTTCCCCCTTTCCTCTTAAGGAAGAGATTAAGGTCATTTTCCATTTTATGACTTGGCTGCTAATAACAGGGTATTCAAGATAAATCTTCCAGGGCGGAGGGCGGTTGGGAGACCCCAAGAGCAGCTCTATATTCCCTGTCTAAGTGCATCATTGTGTCCAAAATGAAATCGCTTCTCTCCAAGACTCAGGAGAGTGGCAGCCCAGGTTTTCCGGCACAGGTACAAGGAGACCTGAGTGCTGATCTCAGAAAGCTTTAGGAAGCAGGACTCTGACTCTGCAGAAGGTTTGGTACATGTGTGCATGGCTCGCCTGCGAGGTGACCTCCTCAGACACCTGCAGGCCCAGGCTGGGGGGCGGGCTTCCGGCGGATGTTTATGGCCATCAGATGAACCGCCACAGTTGTGTGAATGATAGGCTATTCAGTTGGCCTTAGGAAAAATAAACAAAGCCCAGCTGTATTTCTAACGTCTCAACTCCTCAGTAGAAGGGAAGGGCCTAGCTTTATCATTCTCGGCTGAAATTGGTAGATTTTTAAGATGTCAGATATATTTCTTAGATTTAGGAGTGGGAATAATAATACTCGTAGCTGCAGTTTACTGGACACTTAATCTATGCTACATACTTTGCATTTATTTTCTCAGTGAATCTCCTCAGTCACCTAATGAGTGCCACTGTTCCTGTCTTACCAGGAGGTAAGGTTATACAGCTAATAAATGGCAGATTCGGGATCTGAACCCCTAGTCTGTCTGACTCCTAAGCCCTAGCCCAGACCATGGCCCGTGGCAGTTGCCAGATTTTAAGCCACCTGCAAGACAGGCACATCTGCTGAGGGAGGACGTGCATCTGCCTTGGAAATAAGCAGTCACCAGTACCCTAGCTCAAGATGGCACTTCCCAGTACATACTTCTGGGGCTCAGTACTCACGAGTGAGGAGGAAAAGGTGGGAGAGTAATCTGTTACTGAATGGAGCAGGTGTGGCTAAGGGAGCTGAGGTTTCTCAGGGCAGTGGGCAGGGAACACGTGATTAAGAGACTTTTCTGCAATGCTAGCAGTTAGGACTTCTGTGCCAGTGAGCAACCCTTGAAATTATTTAAACAGTGGAGGGTCACCTGGGTGGTTCAGTCAGTTCAGCTCAGGTCATGATCTCACAGTTCGTGAGTTCAAGCCCCATGTCGGGCTCTGTGTGACAGCTCGGAGCCTGGAGCCTGCAGAGCCTGAAGCCTGCTTTGGATTCTGTGTCTCCCTTTCTCTCTGCTCATGCTCTGTTTCTCTCTCTCTCTCTCTCTCTCTGTCTTTCTCTCCTTTCTTAAAAATAAACATTAAAAAAATTTTTTTAAAGAAATTATTTAAACAGTGGAGTAATACAAACAAATTTGTGTTTTGGAAGATCCCCTCTTGGCATAATATGGAAGGTCAATTGAAGGTGAGCCATGATGGTGGCAGTGAGGAGGCAGAATTGGTGGGATTTGGTGACTGAGTGTGTGAGAGACATGGAAGAGGCAAGGATGACAGCCAGGTTTCTAATCTGATGGGATGTGTGGCTGGTGGTACCACTCACTGAAATAAGAAACTGGAAGAGAAGAAGGATCTTGATAATGTGCTTAGATTTGGATGTGTTGGGTTTGAGATGTCTATAGGATATCCAGGTGAGTGACAGACAAATAAATCTGGAGCTACGGAGGGAGGTACAATTGGAAAATGGGAATGTGGAAGTCATTAGCTTACTGTGACACATGAAGTCAGCAGTATGGACAAGATTATCCCAGGAAAGTCTAAGAAATAAGAGCAAAAACCTTGGTCTAGACCCTTGAGGAATAACAATAGTTCAGGGATGAATAGAGGAAATGGAGCCGTGAAAAGAGATTGAGAGGGAATGACCAGAAAAAGGAAAACCAAGATGTATTATTCTAGAAACCAAAAGAAGAAGTGTAAAGAGAATTTGCCCACCCATCTCAGACATGGCAGACGGGGTCAGAAGATGCCCTCTGGACGCCCCAAAACACCCGCCAAAGCTTTTACTGTGTCATATACTGTTTGTTTGACTGTGTCTCTTCCTCAGAGGTGGACAGGTTCTTCAAGGTCAAGGACTGGTTATTTGTCTCTGTATCCTCAGGACCAGGACTTGTCCATTGGCTTAGGCAACTGAGAAAAGCTTCCGTGAAGTGGTGGGGGTGGAATTCTGGTTGGAATAGACTGAGGAATGAACGGATGAGCAGGAATTTAAAATGTATATCTCAGTTGTCCAAGCTGAGGGAACAGAACAGAAATGTGGGTGAAACAAACAGAAAGAGACAAACCCAAAAGTGATATTTGGCTTTGAACAGAGACTCCATAGAAAACCTGTGTTCTTTCATAGATGCAGACGGTCCTTCCCCCAGTCCCAGCCCTCCTCTGATGTGGCCCTAATGCCTGCACCTGAAACTTGCCCAGGAAGAGAAAAGAAGGAGACAGTAGACACCTCAAAGGGGATGAGCCTTTGCTCTGTGGTTGAGAACTGACTAATACGAAAGGGGCCTAAAAAATGAAGCTTTGTGTAAGGAAACTCTGCTGCTGTAGATGACATATAATCATAAGTTGTATCATCTCTATTTTCGTGACAAACAGAAGGCCTGAATGTTTGCATGCCAATAAAACATCCTCAAGCATTGGAGATTAGTGTACTTTGCTTTTGGATGAATGCCACCAGAAAACGTTTCCTTTCTGAAGGTGTCATTACAATAATGAATGCTTTGCATTTGGGGAAGTGGTGTGATATTTGGAATGTTCAGCCAAAGGGAAAAAGATTAGTAGCTAGCTCTAATGACTTCTGGAGAACATGAGAATTTTCATTTCTTGAGTCTTCTTTTTTTTTTCACCCCAAAGTCAAATGAAGGGTGGAGTAAGGAAAAATGGAAAACAAAAACAGATGATTGGCTTGATCATAATAATAACAAAAGTACTTCATGTACATATCAGTTTGTTCTTAAAGTGCTTTGACATATATTAAGCTGATCTTATGTATGTTTACATTTACATAATCATTTATATTTAAATAAGCCATAATTAAGGCAAGTTAGCTGTGATAATCCCATAAAAGAGATGAGGAAACTAATGATCAGATATAGCTTCATCCTTTGCAGCACCATCCCTTTGCAAAATGCCCAGGCCACCCTCATCCCTTCTCTCCTTTTTTCCCCTCCCTCCCTCCCTCCCTTCTCTTCTTCCATAGGGCACGGAGTACTCTGCCCTGTGATGCTTTGATATAATAAGAAATGTAGATTTTGGTCTTCATTCATGGCTCCTTAACACAGTCCCAGAGCAATAAAGGTGAAAGCAGCACCTTTTGTTATAAAATTTGGTTTCTGTCCCCAGTTCCAGAAATAGTTCTGGTTCGATCAAGATAAAAAGATTGTCTTTTCTTATTCATTATAAGCCCCTTTCACCCCACCTGAGTTTATATTAATGAAGTGACTTTTAGAAAGTCCTTAAGAATAGGGGTTAGTTTCCAGGGGAAGCAACCTTATAATTAGAGAGTTGGAACTTTCAGTGCCCCCCATCCCCATTCCAACTTTGGGGGGGGGGGGCAGTGGGAAGGGAGAGGGGCTGGAGTTGGAGTTAACCACTAATGGTCAGTGATCTAATCAATCGTGCCTACCTAATGAAGCTTCCATAAATAAAAAACCCTAACTGAAGGGGTTCAGGGAACTTCCGAGTTGGTGAATACATGGAAATGCCAGGAGAATGATGCATCCAGAGAGGTCATGAAAGCTCCATGCTTCCCCCATATCTTGCCCAATGGGCCATATGGGAAAAACCCCACATGTTCATGTTAGATGTAGGAGGAGTAGTAGTTGTTGTTGTAGTAGTAGTAGTAGTAGTAGTAGTAGCAGTAGCGGTAATGGCAGTGGTAGTGGTGAGAAAAATGGAGTTTTCTTTTTAGTCACGGATTATACAAGGCATCAAATCTAATAAATATCTCTTCTTCTAACCTGTGCTCCCAAGTTACCTTAGTTTCAAATAGACATTCTGGAAGAATGAGAAGGTTCATCCATAGGAAGATGAGAGCTGCCTGGTGGCCCAGGACAGGAGTGCTGGGTCCACTTACAAGCTCTTTGACCGTGGGCCAGTTAATTAACATTTGTGTGCCTCAGTTTCCTCACTAGTAAAATAATCCCTCCTTTAGAAGGTTGTTAGAAGTATTAAATGAGTTCGTATCTATAACTCATAAACCTTATTTAAGTGTGTGTTCAATAAATAAACGAGCTGGGTAGGCTCAACATTCCTTTGTGAGGGAAGAATAACTCTTTTTTTCCTTATTGCTCAGCAACTTGTTCACACAATTATAACTGATCTCCAAATACACGGGAGCAAGACATTCACTTTATTGCTTCTTTCCGCCATCCAGAAGAAATTCCATAAATGAAAGAGTTTATGAGAACCAAATATATATTACCAAACATCTTTTATAAGGGCTCAGATCCAATGCCTCCTTAAGGAAGAAAGGCTGCCTCTCTCCTAGGGCGCACCCTTGATTCAAGTCCCGGGGGACATTCCATATCTGAAATGTAGAAGTTAATGATTCCCAGAGACCACTTTTTGAGATTGTTGAACTGAATTCATCAGTTTCTGCCATTTGTGGGTGGGTGGGAAGATTTTACAGTTTGCTACCAATTCTTTCCAACCGCTGGAGAAGAATATTCACTCATGGATGCTTCTTCTAAGGTTGTGAGGTCACAGCGTAATTTTTTTCTCTTGTCCTTACAAGGAAATCTTCAAAACTTTCTTCAGACAGGGAACCAAAAATAGTGACAAGGAGAAAGAGTTGCCAAAGATGTGTCCCCTTTATTTCATTTATAGTAAAATCTTAAATCTTTGAGAGCCAGTTTTGCACGTTCCTCTCACTGGATAGACACTGTTTATTTCAAATTGTAATTCATGCTGCACTTACACCCTTGCACTCAGGTGATCTTGTTTAAATATTCCTTTGTGGTCGTTTTTACATGCCAATAATTTTCCTCTTTCTGTCTCTGCCAAATTTTGCAAGATTTCTGCAGTCTCTGAGAGAGGCAGCAGTGGGCAAAACACCATGGGCTCTGAGGGCAAAAGACATGAGTTCAAGTCCTGGACCCACCATTGGCCTTGAACCTTGGGGAAGACATCTGCCGTATTTCCTCACTTATGAAATGAAAGTGATGATACTGAAGGCTCTCCTTCCTTCCTCTCAGAGCTATTGAGAAGATCAAGTTAAATGATGATGTAGAAGCACTTGAAAGCTCTATTTAAAAGTAAGTTACATTTAGGGGCGCCTGGGTGGCTCAGTAGGTGAAGCGTCCGACTTCGGCTCAGGTCACGATCTCATGGTTTGTGGGTTCGAGCCCCGCGTCGGGCTCTGTGCTGGCAGCTACCTCAGAGCCTGGAGCCTGCTTTAGATTCTGTGTCTCTTTCTCTCCCTCTGCCCCTCCCCTGGTCACATTCTGTCTCTCTCTGTCTCTCAAAAATAAATAAATGTAATAAATAAATAAAAAGTAAGTTACATTTATGCTGCAAGCATTTTCCTTATATGTATATTTCACAACAAATAAAGTAAAAATAATTGAATGTGAAAAATATAACTATGACATTTATAAATTATTGTTAAATTTGCAAAACATAAGATGTGGATTCAAATATTAGGATCCTATTTTTATATATAAATATATATTTATAAACATAAATATATAGCATAATACACATGTATATACACATATATATCTATAGATATATAGATATATAGACATAGATGGTAGGGTACTAGACATGTCAGTGCTCTAATCAGGCCTATGAACTTCTGATTTAGCATCTCTGAAATATTAGAACCTAGGATTCAGAAAACAGACTGTATTTTTTCTGCTCTTCAAATATGCATCTTCTCCTCTTTCAAATGAACGGAGCCCAGGTTTTTAGCGGGGCACGCTGATCCCCAGCTATAGGACAACTGGCCTCATGTTCCCCTACAGTTTGGTGTGGCCGTCACAGTTCTGGCCAATGAGATGTAAGCAAGAGTGTCATGTGGGATTTCCAGAAAGTTCTATAAGTTCTGCACCTTCTCGCTTCCCTTCTTCCCTCCTGCTGTCTGGAAAGTGGCTGAGATGTCTGATAGCACAGCCGCCATCTTGGGCACGAGGGAGCAGGCCACATCCTAGAGGAAGTGAGGGTAATACAAGAAAGGTTTCGTGTAGCTCTTGACAATGGAGTCAACAGACAAAGCCTGGACTACCTGCTCCAAACTTCTTATGTGCAAGAAAGAATTAAACTACTGTCTTGTTTCACGTTTTTGTGTGTGGGGGTGTGGGAGGGGAGGATCTGTTATTCACAGTTGAACCTAGAAATGAATTGAACTGGAAAATGTCTCCCTGTGACCCATCATTTCCAAAGACAAATTTCAATCTCTTTCCTAAAGTAAGATGTTGAAAGGCAAAATAGAGGATCCCACATGATGATTTGGCAACTTACTGATGATTTGGTGATAAATCCCCACAACGACTCTTGGACTTGGGCAAGCAACATGACTTGCAAAGGAAAGTTTGGGTCCTGTCAGTCAGAACAAAGCAGAGTGGCTTTTTAAAAAAGGTGTCTGAAAGAATAGCGAATGAAGCAGAAGATCACCATGGAGTTGCATGTCGCTTGCTCAAGGAAGCTGATCTGACAGAGCAGCACCCCATCCCCAGACATGGGTCTGTTAAAGAACCAGGGTGCACGTGGAGTGAGACGGATGAGCACATGTAAGTACATGGGCCTGTCGTGTTGTGCAAGGCACGGACAGAATCTAGCATAACATTTATAGCTGCATTTGGAAACTGATGAGGTGATTAGACAATCCGTTCATATTTATTGGGCAACATGGTATTTTTGTACTCACAAAATAGCCTTGGCCATCTTGCTCTCAGAATGTGTGGTGCAGCACTGTCTTCTTTATTCACTCACTCAGCAGGTTGGCATGGAATGCCTACTGCATACTGGACTACATGCTGACATCGGACCGCCTTGCAGATAGAGTTCCCCTTTCTGGGATGACATCTTGTATTCTCCCCTCGTCTCTCAGAGGCCCAGGTCTGGTCTGAGAAGGCTTCTCTGACCTCTACAGCCCTCAGCAGTGGTTCCCTGCTCTGCTCCAAGCCCCTGCAGTGCTTTTCATCTACACAGCCAATTGGGCACTTAGCCTTTAAGCCTACCTTAAATGTTTTTATATTTATTCTACTGTAATGTGAGTGCCTTGAATTCAGAGACACATCTTTGGTGTTTAATAAATGCTTGTGGATGATATCATATTCATTTCATACTTGACAATTTCTTTGGTCAACATTAATTGGACATCTTCTGCATGCCTTGTGCTATATTAAGCACTGGTGGGGAGAAAGGATGAACAAGACTCAGACATAAGGGCCACTGGAGAAAGAGAAGTGTGAAAAAATCATTATAATTCACCACCATATATGCAAGAAAAGAGCTTGGAGCAAGTATTAGAGTAGAAGCTTCTGACTTATCCTTGGAAAGAATTCACAGAAGAAGCAGTGTCCCGCCCAGTTCTTCAAGGAAGAGGAAAGCCCAGGGGGGTGAAGGAGCCATTCACACACATTCCACCAATGGCTCTTCACGATCTCTTGCAAAGTAGGCAGGGCAATCGCTGTATCTCCACTTCACATGAAGAACTGGGAGCAGAACCTGTCAGAGCATGTTGTCCAGGAGCTCCTGGCTGTAAAGAGAAGGGAAGTGGGCCCAGAACTCAAGCTCTGAATCCTAATCCAGTGCTCTTTCTACCATGCCTCCTGGTCTCCCTAAGTAACGTGGATGACCATGAATTCAGCCCTGGAAGGGGTCAGGTGTTTCTTATTTTCTCAGTTAAAATGAGTCGAGCAACCCAGTTCATTTAATTTATTGCATTTTCCCCTTCCATTTTTCATAATTCTCTCATTTATGAGGCCAGAGTTCTCAGCAATTCCCCTTCCTGGAATCTTCCCTAAGGAAATAATCAAAGAGGCAGACATAAATTTATGTACAAAAATTTGCCTAGCAGAACTATTTATAATAGAAAAATAGGAAACAACCTAAATTTCCAACAAAAACAGACTAGTGGTCAGGCGCTAAACATCTTTCCATATATTTTAATGACATTTTTTAAATGCTCACAATTAATGTTATTTAAAAAAAGGCAGGATAAAGACCTATGATTCCAATATTTTTGGGTATACATGCCAATAGATGCATAGGAAATCTATGCAAGGAGATCTTCAGCAAGATGCTCACAGTGGCCATCTTGGCACAATTTGTATTGTTTGTGTTTTCCACAGTGTGCATTTTGCCATCAGAAAAATAAATATAAATAAAGATAGTTGAATAAACTACGAAAGTCATCAAGAAACGGAGACTGGATTCCTGTATTAATCAGGATTGTCCAGAGAAACAGAAACAGTGAAATGTGTGTGTGTGTGTGTATATATATATATATATATATATATATATAGTGAGAGACATTGATTTATTTTAAGGAACTGGCTCATGTGATAATTATGAAAGCTGGCACATCCAAACGCTTTAGGGTAAGCAGCAGGCTGGAGACCCAGAAAAGAGTTGATGGTACAGTTTGAGTCCAAAGACAGTTTTCCAGATGAATTCTGTCTTATGGAGAGGTCAGTCTTTTTTCTACTAAGGCCTTCAACCAACTGAATGAAGCCCACTAATATAATGGAGGCTGACTTGTTTTACTTAAAGTCTACTGACTTCAGTCTTAATCTCATCTAAAAAAGACATTCACAGAAACATTGGGAATAATGTTTACCCAAATACCTAGCTATTGGGGCCTAGCTAAATTGACACAAAAATTAATCACTACAGTTCCCGAACTGCTTAGGATTTTTCACCTGTAGACCCAACCACTTGAAGACCAACCGCTGTCTCCTCCTCTCTATCCCTCTGTCACTCAGCACAGGTTTGGCTCATAGTAGATGTGCAACAGGTGTTGGAATGACTATGTCAGTGAGTGAGGGAGAAAACTGCTAAGAAGACAGGCAAAAATATTACTAAATTGCCAATCCAGAATGTCACAAATCTATAGTCAAGTTTCTTTAGCCTGGGACCTGGCTAGCCTTCAGGGGAAGCCATATCACACCATAAGGGCAGGCCCTGACCACCACGATTACCCCACACCCATGATTACCCAGCCCTACACACATTTCTAAACCGACCAAAAACTTGCCCTGAGCCCAGAGACCACTTAGGACACACAGTCCACCCCAGTGATGTCACCCAGCCCTGAACAATGGTCAGTGGGAGGCACAAGTCCTGTAGGACCAGAGATATGGACCCTCTGGGGGCTGCTTGAGTAGAGGGTCCTCACTAGACAGCCGCCATTGCCTCAGACCAGGTAGGTGGCTGTGAGAGCAGCAGTTCACCATGACCTACAGTCAGATGGTGGCCTCTCACTGCCTCAGCCCCTGCAGAGAGCATAGAGCTTCTCCAGACACCACAGAGTCCTCTTCCACTTTCTGACACGGGCGTTTGTCCCCTCTGGGTTTCTTGTTTTACTGATGAGTTCAGACTTGTGTGCAAGAGAGTCTTTCCTGATGCTGAAGAGCCCCAGATCTGCTGATCTGCCGATATTCCATTTCTCTCTGGAGAAGGGCAGAACTCTGGGTACCCAGTCAGCTCAGAACAGCCTGATTTAGTAAAAACATTCCAATAACTATAATCGCCGAGGTACAAAGTCCAGGAAATCCCCCAGAAAGTGGTCCATAAAGTGATTTGAAAGAAAGAACAAGGAGCAAGTTTGCTTTTCTTTATAATGAATAAAAAGGATTAATAAAATTCTTTATTCAGGGACACCTGGGTGACTCAGTTGGTTAAGCTTCCGACTTTGGTTCATGATCTCTCAGTTCATGAGTTCGAGCCCCACGTCAGGCTCTGTGCTGACAGCTCAGAGCCTGGAGCCTGCTTCAAATTCTGTGTCTCCATCTCTCTCTGCCCCTCCTCTGCTCATGCTCTGTCTCTCTCCCTCTCTCTCAAAAATAAACATTAAAAAAATAACTTAAAAAATCTTTATTCAATGTGGTGATCTTGTTCTAGTTATGCAAAAGGGTTTGTTTGTTTAATGAAAAATCTACTACGAGGAGTAAGTTCTAAGATCTCACTTATTTCATAAGATAATTCAGACACAAAAGTTCTTATTGAGAGAAGAAGATTGTGTTTTTATTTAGGGATGGAGAAAGAAGCTGTGGTTGGTAGACACCTGACCATGTCAACCCCTGTCAGAAGCCAGTGTGAGGTGGGGATTAGAGGGCTGGGCTTCACCCCACAGAGGAGAGTGGTCCTGTTAGGTGACCTTGTCCCTTTCTAGGCACAAAAGTGTTGGCATGCAGTCTGGATGGAAGGTGTTAGCTTTATGTACAGCAGGTGAGAAGCATACATGGGGGGCAGTGTCCCAGAAAATCAGCTGCCTAAAAGGTATGGGTCAGAGATGTTGTCTGGTGTGACAACAGCATACATTTACGGGTCACTTACACACAGCCAGACACCATCCCAAGTGCTTTGCATAGATAATCTCATTTAACGCTCGCAATTTCAATTGAAGTAACTACTAAAATTCTCCCTGCTTTAGAACTGTGGAGTCTGAGGCCTAGAGAGAGGACATGACGTAATTTGCCGAGTACACAACTAGTAAGTAATGGAGCTGGGAGTTGGTCCCCAAACAGTCACTCTTAAATGATATACGACATATACATTCACACACAGACACGTAAATTTCTTGGGTGCTTATGTCAGACGCCCTTTCTCTTCTCCTCTTACACAGAAATGGTATACACACTCCCTTTCTTACCTCCCTGATCTCAGCCTGAACCAAATGTCTCCCATCCAAGTACTAACCAGGCCCGACCCTACTTAGCTTCCAAGATCAGATGAGATCAGGTATGTTCCCAGTGGTGTGGCTGTAGACCTGAACCAAATTTCCATCTCACTCCATCTCTCGCCCACACTTCACCTGCAAATCTAAACAGCCATATTCCCATCTTGACCTTTTCTTCCTTATGTCCCCCACTGTGAAAGCTCTACACCGAGAAGTCACCACATTCTGGGATTACTAGGCATTGATTGTAAGCCCGCGATGGCTGCCCCTGACACCCATGTCTTTGGCCGTGGCTGTGGAGAGGAGCTGAAGAGCTCTACATGAGAACTCGGGACACCCCAGTTCTACCTCCAACCAACAAGGCAGCCTCCTGGGCACAGGGTTCTTACCTCTAAACTGAAGAAATTGGCGTTAGCCATCTCTGAAACACTAACAAATTGTGTTTCAGTGGTCTATTTCCACGGGTGCAAGACTGGTGATTCTTCTTTTTGTAGCTTGCCCAGTCAACTTGGTGGTCAATTCCTCTTTTTGTAACTCTTGCCCAGGCAGTTTGGTGGTCTGTCTTTGGGCAGGAACGAGATACAAGGAGATTTATTTGAGGAAACTGGCCATTCACACACACACACACACACACACACACACTCTCGCGCGCGTGCTCATGTCCTCTGGGGCATAGAAAAAGCAAGACCCAAATACTGACAGTGATTGCGTCTTTACCAAGTCTTGCAGGGGAGCTTTCTGATTTGCAGGATCAAATTTATTTCTCAATTCAGAACAACTTGTTCTCCTTCCTCTCCTTTCAGGATATTTGCGAAGGAGAATTTTAGAATCACTCAAAGTCATTCGGTGAAAATAAAAATGGCATGAGACTAAATGACTAATCCTCTTAAATCAATACTAGTGAGAAAGGTAAATATTTGTAGTTTATCCATTCTGTGCAGTACACAGCATTAGGAAAGCCTTAAATAACAAAACTATCTTCTGGGAGGCAGGCAGATGCCCAGAGGCTTTGAGTTAGCTCGACAGACAGGTAGTTAAGAAAACCACCCCTCACAGAGGTAGTGGAGACCTCCGCCTTGGCCTTTGGAATTTGCTGATCTTTCCTTAGAATAGCGGGATTAATGCAGCAAATCAAATCCTCTTTCCGGCTTTGCTCCAAAGAGAAAATAAATATGCTTAGAGGGTCGGCAGCCAGTGAGGTGGGTGGGGTGCTGATATTCCATCATTCCTGACTAGCTAATTTCTTGCTTTATGAAACCCTCCGTCCCAACGTAGAAATCCCACAAGCAACATTTCTTAGCTTTACTCATACCCAAAGTACAAGCATGTAACCAAGGCCAGATAGATAATTTGTGGGGCTCAGTGACAATTGAAAAAGTGGGGTCCCTTATTCAAAAAGTAGGAGGGAAAAGTGCAGTCAAAGGCACTACAATGTAATCCACTTAAAGAAAATATTTTGTTACTTGTAAAATGTACTAAGGGGTAATAGTGATATATTAGTAACAAGGTAAATTTTAAAATTGCAAAAAAGTGTGTCATAATTTTAATCAGATAATAGGGAACAATATATTAATGTGCTATCTTGACAGATCTTAAGATTTTTCTAACTTGCTTTTCTGAAAATTAACTTATTAGATCCTCAAAATTTATGCTTTTAGCAACATGACTCTCAATCAATGGAATCAAAAGTGATGTCAACTGGTCCTTAGCAATTGTAGGATCACAAATAATTTTTCATAATTTTTTATTTTGATTTTGATTTCTGATGCCATGATTGCAACTATTTCTGAGCTGTTAAGAATATTTTATAGTCTCTGACAACATTGGGATGCATTTTTGATGAGTTGCTTTGAAATACAAATTTTAGTTCATCTAGAGTTGATAATTCTTGCAGAATAACTTTTCTGAAAAGGTTTAGCTCCTATACAAATCAGTTTTGTGTAGGTCTGAATTTAATTTTAAATGTAAATTTATACAATGACAATTTGATGTTTCCTCTCGCGCTTCCTATAATTTGTTGGGGTCATACTCATGATTTGTACATAATTCAGAAAAACTGTTTCCACATTCCATCACCATGTCTGCAATGGCAAAGACAAATTAACCGTAGAGGTGCCTGGCTCAGTCGGTAAAGCATCCAACTTCGACTCAGGTCATGTTCTCACAGTTTGAGGGTTTGAGCCCTGCATCAGGTTCTGTGCTAACAGCTCAGAACCTGGAGCTTGCTTCAGATTCTGTGTCTCCCTCTCTCTCTGTCCCTCCCCCACTCATGCTCCGTCTCTCTCTGTCTCTCAAAAATAAATAAACATTAAAATAAAAAAGAAACTAATCATAAAACTGTCTTCCTTGTTGATAACTGGTTCATCTAAAGCTTCCTATGAAAATAGAGAGAACTTGCCTATGTCCGTGGAACTAATGAATGGTACAGTAAAGATTCAGACCCAAAGCCTAGGCTCTTAACCACCACACTGCACCAATTCTTCGTCATACAACATCAGAGAGCTCAATAAATCATCCTCTATACTACATCAGAACCTCGTACTGAGTATCTGTTGGATTTGTCCTTGGATAACATCTGTCCCGAGGGGGAGCTGCCTCTTCTACACTTGGTAGTATTGTCAACCACATGCCTTAATTACCCGCAAATGGGAGGTATGTGAACGGCGCAGTCAGTCAGAATATCCTATCATTCAAAACACAATGATGGACCCAGTGGTGGACTCTTGACCCACACAAGGTCATTCCCAGTCCACTGTGGAGGACTAATACACATGCAGGGAAAGTGGGTCTCTCCTTCTGAGACTGTAACATGTAAGTTAATTGGGGCCATTTTTTCTATCCAAATGGTGTAAGAAGCTAACACAGAATTAAGCTGAATTGAGACACTCTGATGATGTCATTTTAATGGCTGGTTCAGCTATTCCTGAAGCCTATAATGATCCAATAAATTTTTCTTTTTACCTCTGCTAGTTCAGGTTGGTTTTCTGTCTCTAAACATTAAAACTACAACAACGACAATGACAACAAAAACTTTATAAAGTACTTCCCATAGCAGAAGGGACAGTAGACTTGAGTCATACTTTCTGGCTACCATCTGCTACCTGCTTCTACAATTGCTTGTGGAGACTTCTTTGATCCAAATAGCTCCTCACCAGGGACCATATCTCTCCCATTATTTCTTTCCCACTTCTGTTCACAATGGAGGTCCCACTGAGGAGGAATTAATGCTACAACCACTCACTCTACATATAACTCATGAATCCTTCCTTCTCCTTATCTTTTGTTCCTGGCCATGCCTGACTCTCAGATAAAAAACATTATCAACCCCTGTCAGAGACAGAGAATTAAAAAAGGTATTAAAAAAAAAAAGAAAAGTTTATTTATTTTGAGAGAGACAGAGACTGTGTAAATAGGGGAGGGGCCGAGAGAGAAGGAGAAAGAGAATCCCAAGCTGGGTTTGTGCTGTCAGCACAGAGCCTGACTCAGGGTTCGAACTCATGAATCCATGAGATCATGACCTGAGCCAAAACCAGGAGTTGGACACTTAACCGACTGAGCAACCCAGGCTCCCCGGAAGAGCTTCTCTTTATTTATTCCATTTTATATATTTTTGAGAGACAGACAGAGCGGGGAGGAGGGGCAGAGAGAGAGCGAGACACAGAATCCGAAGCAGGCTCCAGGCTCTGAGCTGTTGGCACAGAGCCTGATGGGGAACTGGAACCCACAGGCTATGACATCGTGACCTTAACCAACTGAGCCACCCAGGTGCCCCAAGAGCTTCTCTTTAAATTCTAGGTTACCTGTACAATATCTGGTAGTTCCAGTAACAACATGAAATAGTGTGGATCGTGTGGTTTATTACAGATAGTGTGATTAGATTAACACCAGTGTCTGCGTTTCTTTAGAAATACAAACTAAAACGTACTAAATGGAACCATGGAGATAATCCGTCTCAGTGTCAGTCAAGTGTGGGTGGCTCTCACAGTTACACAAAAGACGATTTCATAGGAACCTGGACAGGGCATTACATAACACTGAATCAGAAGCAGCCCATTCTTTCCTGAATCTAATCAAGAGGAAACACGAGCCAACCAGGAATTAAGAACCAGCCTATAACTAGCCTGCATTCTTCCCAAACATCAGTGTCATGAAATACAAATAAAGGCGAGGAACTGTTCCAGATTGAAGAAGGCCAAAGGGACATGGCCACTAAATGCAGCACATGATCTGCGCTGATTACTGTACTAGGGGGAAAAAACCTATAAATGACACTATTGAGCCAATAGACAAAATTGAAACATAGCCTACAGTTATTTCGGTGATGTTACATTTCCTAACTATGATCATTACACCATGGTTATAAAAGAAAATATCCTTATTCTTAGGAAATGCATACCAGGGTATAAAAGGTGTGGTGTTTGCAACCTACTCAGTGGTTTAGGAAAGAACTTTAAGTATATATACAGAAAGAAAGAGAATGATAGAGCAAATGTGGCCATTGTTCAAAACTAGTAAATCCAGATAAAAGATCTACTGGAGTTCTTTAGTACTAGTCTTATACCTTTTATGTAAGTTTGAAGTTATTTAAAAATAAAAAGCTTTCCTAAAAAAGAGTTAGCCAGTCTTTCAAGTTTCTTTCTTTTTTTTAAATTTTATTTTAGAGAGAGAGAGCGTGCACGCTTGAGTTGGGGAGAGGGGGAGGGGGAGGAAGAGAGAGAGAGAGAGAGAGAGAAAGAATCCAAAGCAGGTTCCACACTCAGTGCAAACCCCAACATGGGGCTCAATCCCATGACCCTGGGATCATGACCTGAGCCAAAATCAAGAGTCAGACGCTCAACCGACTGAGCCAGGCAGGGGCCCCTCATGTTTCTTTCAGCCCTCATGATTATGTCAAAGAGAAAATATCAGTTTGGAACTAATCTGTCTTTAACATTTTCAAATACTTGCTAATCTCCCTCTTTAATAAATAGAGAACAGGGCTGCCTGGCTGGCTTAGTCAGTAGAGCATGCAACGTTTGATCTCAGGGTTCTGAGTTCAAGCCCCACATAGGGTGTGGATCTTACTTATATACATACATAGTTACATACATACATACATACATACGTACATAAAATAGAGACCAAGCCTCAGGCTCAGTTTTGGCAAGCAGCGGTTATTAGCTAGAATGTAATTACATAATTTTGTGTTCATTTTATTTATTCTCTTTGTGTTTATTTAAATATTCTCTATTTATGCCAAGTAAGGTAGCTTTCCTTGTATGGTAAGATATAAAATCTCCCTTAAAATAAATTTATATAATTAAAAAGGAGTTCATGTAAAGAAAAACATTAATATAAAAATGCAGGTAGCATTTGGAGGGTACAGATTTGACATTCAATCATAAACTGACGTTTAGGAAACACTAGTTTATTCTAATGATCTCATTTTGCAGAAGGGAAACTAGAACTCTGAAAATTGGGTGGCTTGTCTGAGATCACACAGCCCCTCATGATGACAAGGCAGGAACGCAGACTCAGGAGCTGTCCCACTATTGCCCATTCTACCACAGCCCGTTGCCATGTGACTGGAGACACAAGAATGCCAAGAGCCAATGCTACAATAAGAAATACAGCTCAAGACACAACACACATCATCATCGTCACCAGGGATGTATTATCTACACGCCCGCACTCACTCACACACACAAACAAGGTCTCCATTTTATAAATCATGCACTCAGCACAGCACCCCTCACTATTGGCTTAGACCTTTGACACTGTAACAGTCTTGTTTCTTCTCTTCTAATGTCCCACGTAACCAATGGAACAGAGTGAGTCGTTCCTGTATAGTTTATAAACAACTTCAAAACACTCTTTGTTAAAAGCACAGGTATGGTCTTAGAATCCTCAAAGTCTGAAATAAAAGCTAGTTCAATCTTGTAAATAGTTTCTGGAATAGTTGAGGGAAGCAGATCTGGGCATTCACATGTCTTGAGGCAGTAGCCCCGTATCCCAGCTCTCACACTTAAAATTCCTGTACTTGACAGTTAAAATACTTCCTTTTTCTTTCATGTTCTTGCTCTCTCAACACTGTTTTCCATGAGTCTGTAGGTGGATTTTATTTGGCCCACCACAAACACAAAAAATTAGACTTACTGTGGTGAATGCTAAGGTGTATGTCTGATCTAGTCCTTTGGCTACTGTCAGGGAATTCTAGTCTCACTAGAGAGAAGTCCCTCTGCTCATGGGGGGCCAGAGGAGGGCATCTGACAGCTTCCTTAGAGTCATTCCAGACTTTACAGCTCTGACTGGCAGGACAGCCTTCCTCCGGCTAACTGAATCCATCTGGCCATGAGCGTGAGTCTGCGTCCCCTTGTTCACTCTTTCATGGAGAGCCAATGGCCTCCAGTCTTTGTAAAACAGTCTTTGTGTGCTTGACAATGATTACCAATCCTCCGTCTGACCATCTCTCCCCAGTGTGAACTCACCCAGTTTTTCCATTTTCATGCATAAAATAACTTTCCAATCTGCTCATCATCATGGCTCACCTCTGTGCTTTCCTGTTATTTTTTCCTATCACTCTAAAGTTGTTGAGCCCAGAAGAGAGTACAGTATTCTAAGGGTGTTTGCAGTCCGGGAGAAAACGCCCAACATTCCTGCTTCCTTGGGAAGCCAAACCTCCAGGGTATGCCAGGACCCCCTGGACTCTCCAAGCCCCAGCAAATCTATTCCAGAGCCCTTGGAGTCCTAAACATACCTTTGTTTATTCAAAGTCCATCCACACAGGCTTTTAAATGAAAGATGTTATGAAAGGAAAGTTAGATCCAGTCTATAACCTCCTAAGTGGAAAGTTCCATATATTACTAGGGTCACTTAGTGGTCTAGAGGACTACTGAAAGGTTGGCCAGATCCTAAAGTCCCTCTAGAGAACCAAACTACCTGTTGGGGGAAATCAGGCAGGCAAATCATTCTGAGACTTGTCAAATTCCTACCAAAGTAACCTACTTATCTAAGGCTGCTATGTGGAATGATTTTAGGGACACTAAGAAATTACAGACAGATGCCCTTCTTCCCACTACTATGGGAGGAATTCTACACGGTACTGAAAATTTCAATTGACTTAACACATTCGAGCTTCATCTGGCAATTCTGTGTAAGACTCTTGCCCTGCCCACCTTGCAGTAATGTGAGATTACAATCACATATGGTGACACTCTGAAAACAGTAAAAGCAGAGAGATGACAGGGGGAGCTGGAAGTAGAGGATTTTAAGAGCGAATTTTCACAAAGCCCTGTCTGAGGCAGTCTCAGAAATGTCCCAGTACCTGTCATGAGGTCAGTTCAGGACATCAATGACCCACCTGGCAGATTTAGAATCAGCCCCAAAGTTCTGAGATTCCCCCATAGGTTGAAGGGGGCAGTGGCTGTCAAATGGCAGCATATTGGACAGTCTACCTAAATAACAGTAAAATCATTCTCCAGACAGTTATATGCTGGTTGTTGGAGACCAGTGAGTCTAGACTTCTACTATGTATGGGGAAACTGAGGCCCAAGGTCAGACAACAAGTAGTGGCAAAACCAGGACTAGAATTGACCTCTCTTTCCTTGGCCATTTTGACTTTCTCTGAAAATACTCCAGCATCAAACCACTGAATAAAATGGGAGCAATTCCTTCATCTCTCCATCTAGACATTTGTGATAAATGGGAGCATGTCAAGTGCCATTTTCTGGTTCAGCTCAGATGGCAAATGCAGGGAGGCAGGTTTGAACAGTGAGTGTGTGTACATTTCAACTTCTTTCTTTGCATTTTGATTACATTTAACAATGTGTTACCTCTTCACGGAGTAGTTTATATCATTGCAGGATGCCAAGAATGACATCAACATCTGTTAAAACCTAATGTTCCACGTTCTCAACTGTAAACATTAACATTGCTTAGTTTTCAGATATAAACTCAAAGTCATTCTGAAGTTGCATGGTTTCTTTCCAAGAAAGTTGGTGTTACTGTAATGAAATTTACCTAATTAATCTCCTTAAGGAGGGAAAGAATCCAATGATGACTGTTAATAAAGATCTCAACGTTCTTCTTGTAATCAGAGCAAGGCAATCTGTGGATTCATTTTGGGAGACACCATAACTTGCCAAATAAATCTTAGTAAAGCTTTGCAGACAGGGCACTTGAGCTATTTCCCCACTTGGCTCACTTGCTTTCAGCCTTAACTAGTACTGTGTAAACTTCTCTACAGCCTCTGGGTGTATTTATATTTTACCTGGGACTTGGGACCCCAATGTCCAGGGTCACTGTTCTTGATGCCAGAACTCATATAAAAGGTAAATTTGAATGTGTCATTGATGGAAACTCTTGGTCTGCCATATTTTAATGCCATCCCCTCTCTGGGCACCATCTGCATGTTGCATGTAAGGGCCCACCCCTGGATACCTGCATAAAATTTTGGTTGCACCAAGCACTGATTATGAAGAAAAGTGGCAACCACCCTCTGCCAGGGCCTTCCCTGAACCCCAATGGAGCTGTCTACATACATGGAACCAATAATTTCTCCTTTCAAAGGAGTATGTAATGTCACACCAGGGTATAGGAAGCCATACTGGGGAGTAAGGAGACTATTCCCCAGTCTCCTGGTCCTGAGTTCAAGAGGGCTGGAGAAATGGCACCCACAGGAAAGAGTCTTCGGAGAGAGAGCCTTCTATGAATATGTTGAGGGAGTCGTTGGGTCTCTTAACCATGGAACTAGAGAGTCCAACATATAGAAAAGGAATCACTGGGTGGGAACCTTGGGAGGTTGGGTCAAAGAGTATGGGCATGTGAGTATAAAAGAGCTTGGAGGGTAATAGAGAAAGACTAGGAATGTGGCAGGAATCCCGTTTTCCAAGTTCGGGCAGCCAGCCATGGAGAGAAAAAAGCCAAGGGTAACTTCATCCTCAGCTCCCCAACACAGAGCTGGATCTGTCTAAGTCCTTACTGATTCAGGACATGACCAGACAGGAAAGTGAGGTGGGGTTGCTGTTGCAGGTGACAAGTGGGACAAAAAAATGTCAAGATAGGTAACATGTTAGGCCTGACACTATCTCAGCAAAGAAGGTCATAAGGAGGCCAGTGACCTGGGTGAAATTTTCAAGAACAGACTCTCTCCACCACTCCCCACCCCATCCATGGAAAACTATTGTTTAGGCCTCAGTATGGTAACATTCTGAAATAATTCATCCCTAAAAGTTCATAGCAGTCATTCTATGCTCTGCAGCCTCCAATCTCCTGGAAGGGGTCTAAAATCGGAGACTGGGCTCAGGCTTTATTGAAATTGTTGGTTTCATCATTTGTGTTCCACACTGGATTATAAGCTCCATGGGGGTAGGGAAGAGAACTAAGGCTATAGATCAATTTCCAGTACAATGCTGACACTCAATAAATAATTGACAAAAGAGAGAATAACTATGGCGGATGCTATTACCATGCTCAAGAATTTACTTCCCCCTTTCCTGTACCATATCCCTTTGGGTTTGACCATGAGACCTGCCGTGGCCAATGGAATACAAGTGGGTGTGACACAAGCCATTCTGAGCAGCCCGTTGAAGTGGGATTGCATGGCTTGGCTCAGCCTTGTGCTTCTAGTCTGCCACAAGGCTGCATGTTGCAGGCTAGGACTGCTTCTGTGGCCTGAGCCCCAGGAGAAAATGTGAGATAGCAACCCAGAGTCAGCCCACAACCTCGAGGAGAGCCATGGCCAATCCACTGCTTTCATGTTGTATTACAAGAAAGGAATGTTTGCTGGTGTAAGCCACCTGGATTTGGGGGTTGTTTGTTACCATAGCAAAAGCCCTGAGATATGTCCCATTTACTCTCACTTAAGCGCTGATACAGCTGCCTTTGGTTTCTCTGTTTTGCCAACGCTGAGAGCAGATGCCAACCCATTTGCCTGCCCCCTGTGCCGTCTAGCAAGTGACCTTTCTGCTTCCGCTTCTCCAAAAGAACAACCAGGGTTTCCTCACCCACTAGAGAAACCCAATAGTTAACTGTCAAGCCTGCTTTATGAAAAGCTGCCTAAAGGAAAGTTTACATATCATATCTTAAACATTTACACAGTTTTTAAATAAATACAAGCCCGAAGCCAGCTCCAGCCCTCTTCCTTTCTTTACCTGCCACTGAAGTGTGTTCTCTCCAGTTCTTCAAAAAGCCAGAGTGTTACTCAAACTCTGAAGATACAGTGTGGTCTAGAAGCTGCAAATGATCTGGTTGAAATCTTGAGGGCTTCTCCCTCTGCACCAGACTTCAGTATACCTTGGGCAGAATGTCGAGTATAAAATGTGCATGGGACTTGGGCATGAGAAAAGGCAGACTAAGAGAGATCCCGGGGACAGGATTCATTGCTCAGTTCTGTTGTTACTTCCTGAAGCCATCCATACGGTATTTAAACTTTTGAAGAAAGGTGGGGGGAAAATGCAGAGACATCTATGGGATAGAAGATAGACAAACATTTGTAAACAACTTAATGGTTTGTCTTTTCACCAGAGTCTGTAATGACATCTACCCTCCACCAATACGCTGGTAATTCCAAATTCTGCTTTTTCTGACCAGCTTTTCTCACAAGGTGCAGGTCCTTTTAGCCACTTGGTTGTCCACACACTTTAGATGCAATATGTTCGAAATCCAACATTGAACAACCCCATAAGCACGGGCTCCTTTCCCTTCATTTCCTGTATTGATTAATGGTACCCTGTCCGCCCCATTGTCGGATCCAGAGACTAGGGATCTTGCTGGAAGTTTTCCTCTCCCTCAGCCCCTGCAGCTATCTGACTATCAAGTCTGCAGGGCTACGCCAAACACTTTGTGGGAGAAAGTGGGCTATAAATTATTCATACCTACATATATAAATAAAGGTCCTACTTATAGTATCTCTGAAATGTCCCTAAAACTCCCCTCATCCCTCTCAGCGTCCCGCCCCCTAACTGTCTCAGTTCACCCCCACTGTTGCCTAAACCTCCTAATGGGGATCCTCATCCGGTCTAGCTGCTGTCCCCCTGACCCACAGTCCATCCTTCAGACCAGAGTCCCCTTCCTCAAACGCAAGCCTAATGATACCATTTCCTTCCTGGAAAGCCCACCGTGACTTTGCATCGGCTACAGAATACAGTTCCAATTTGACTGACTCATGAAGAGCTCTGTGACTGGCTTCCCGGAACTTTCCAGGCTCATCTCCCACAGTCCCCGGACTCTGAACATCCTTTTCCCCGGGGAGTACTGGTTTACCTAGGGGACTCGTGCTTATTCGTCATGACTCAGCCCAGGGGTCCCATCTTCTCCGAAGAGTCAGGCAGCCTCCTTGACCTCCAGTAGCCCGAAGCTCTTTTATGGCAAACAACAACATTGCTTCTCATGGTACGTTCACATGTCTGTGTCCTCTGTCAAACTGTGAGTGACGTGAAGGTGGCAAACCTGCCCGAGTTATCGCTCTAACCTCGGGACCAGGAACACTGCATGTGTTCTGTGAAGTCATCAAATAAGTGGAAGGATAAATTCTCTAGCCATGGCCTCAGTATCCTTAAATGGATAAATGACTTAGCATACTACACTTTTTAATGTTTACTTACTTACTTTGAGAGAGACAGAGACAGTGTGAGCAGGGGAGGGGCAGAGACAGAGAGACAGAGGGAGAGAGAGAAAGAGAGAATCCCAAGCAGGCTCCTCAGCATCAGTGCAGAGCCCAACGAGGGGCTCAAGCCCATGAAACTGTGAGATCATGACCTGAGCCAAAACTGAGAGTCAAAGGTTTAACCGACTGAGCCACCCAGGTGCCTCAATGGTTTAGCGTATTAATTTCCCTACCTCTCAATAAAAATTAGAATGAGAATCAGCAGGCTGATTTTTTTTAAGCAATATGCTTCTCAATAGAAGGACAAAAAATTATGGTCTCCCAGCATTATATCTGTAAGGATGATGACATTTGCTGTAGAACTAGAACATGAGAACACAGAAGCAGGGATGTAGAGCATGATGTCCCCAACACAGCAGTGTTAAAGGGGAAATATTAGGGAGGAAGATGTTTAGAACCTAAGATTTTTCCTTTGTAATGAGAATACATAATCGCTTATTCTGCAGAGCTTCCCAAACTTTTCTTTGGTGGATTGTACAGTCACTCAGAGTATGACCTTTGGAGCCCAAACTCTCAAGGTTTGAGTCTCAGCTCCAACACTTAACAGCTCTGTGACTGTAAGCTTTCCTTTCTGTGTCTCAGTTTCCCTGTCTGCAAAATTAGTTTGCTAATAGCATCTATGTCATAAATTATTATAAGGATTAAATGAATTAATGCATATAAAGCACATAACACCATGCGGCAAGGGCACCTAAGTGGCTCACTCGGTTAAGTGTCTGACTTCAGCTCAGGTCATGATCTTAGGGGTCGTGAGTTTGAGCCCCGAGTTAGTGCAGTGCTTATTTTCAGATTCTCTATCTCCTTTTCTTTCTGTCTCTCCCCACGTCTCACTCTGTCTCTCAAAAAATAAATAAACATTAAAAGAAAAAGACAATGTGGCATAACATAAGAGCTAAGTAAACCACGTATTTTCCCTGAAATAGTAGGATCCATTTTCTAAGTCTAATAGATGATTGGATGCACTTGAAATGGCATGTATCCTAAGCCATTTTTGTGTTTGTGTGGTTCCTCGTCACTAGTTATTGCCCAGAGTTTTACAAAGTCCACACAATTTTCATGACATGTACATGAAGATTTAGAGAAATGGATCCAAGATATAGAGCTTCAGGGAATTTATCCCCAGCTCCTGCCTTAACTATCCTCCTTCCAGCTTTCATTCAGGGAAGCTCAAGCCAGGAACAGTGAGCGCAAGAGACCCAGAGGCACGCCATGATGTGCGCGCCCAGTGTCACTGTGCCATCTAGTGGACATAGAGCTCAGGCGCCCTTTGAAGCCCTCTGGATTCCAGGGAAGGGTTTAGCCATAACCGTTCTGGTCCATCTGGCCAGCATGAGGCTGATGTCATAACACCACCCCCTCAATGTGCATCATCAGCACTAATCATCTGGGATGCCGGGAATCTCCTATAAGCTGCCGGCTCTACCCATGAATTCAGCTTGTCCATCATCCATAAAGCCATCTTTGCAAAAAGCAGGCCAGAAGACAGGGATGGAAATGGACACAACAGTATCTATAAAAGTGAGAATAAAGCTAGTCAACATTCACCTATGTTTTAGTAAGGATCTCCCGGACGAGCCAGCCAGCAAGATGTGCCAACGCTTGGTAACTTTTTGACCTCCGTTTCTGGCTTCAGTGCATATTGGCACAAGGAAACCCGGGGCTGACAAGGGCTGAAACGATTGAGGGCTGAATTCCCCTTTATTGAAATGTTTTTAGGGGAGGCCAACTGCTTTTTGTAGCTGATTAAAAGCTTATCCCCAGAAGGCAAGTAAACCCGGCTCCGCCAATAACTCAGCTCTGGCATGCAGAGCAAGGGGTATTGAACACCATAACCGGGAGAGAGTATCCACATAAAAACCCAATCAAAGGCACGGTTTGCCTTTGAGGGGTGCTTGGAGGCCAATAATCCACCTCGTCTTTATTTTCCATTCAAAGTTCTTGGCCACAGTGACCAGGCGGACCAATATTAAACTTGAAAGACAATGGGTTTGGAATCAACTACTAACTGAAATCACTTGCTTGGGCACATTCAGCACATTCCATCAACAGACGTATTAACCAGTGAAATCAGCAACGGGTGAGTTTAGCTACATCTTGCCCAGAATGCAGGTTCTTTGGGTGATCCATTTATCCCATGGTCTTTTGAAATTTTTATACCACTATTAGAATAAAGTCTCTGGGACGCTGTTTGTCCCAGGACACTTAATTTTGATGAAAAGGAAAATTACAAATCAGAAAGATTCAAGTTGGCAAGTTTTTTAAATATTTTAAAATAAAAGTTTAAAAAAAAGGAGCATGGGGTGAGAGTTACAACACTGGGAGAAAGTCTAGACACATAGGTAGATTCTAATTACGTGCTCTTTTTGCTAGTTCCAAATTTGCAGAAACAAAGCATTGGTTTTTTAAAATTTTGTTTTTTAAAATTTTATTCTTTTATTTTAAAGTTTTTAATATTTATACACCCAGGGTGGGGCTCGAACTCACAACCAGCCAAGCACTCCAAATTTTTTTTTAAAGATTAATTAAAGCAACATTTTGTTAAGATGCTAAAGGAGAATAAATATGCTACTAAACAGCACTGTTTATACTGCAAAGGTTTACGGGAGGGAGGAACATTTTGTGCCTCATCTCTTTGGTGACTAGCTGTCCTGGGCCAGGAACCCTTGGTTATGCCCTCTAATGGCCCTTGGGGGACACAGGTCTTTGAGAGTCTAGAGCTAAGAGAGCAGAATTTCAGGTCACATACCCCCCCATAATCCTTCACACTCCCCAACAAAAAATGCAGGTCCCAGAAAAGTCAGCGTCACTCAGTTTGTGAGTGGTGGAGCTAGGATTCAAGATTCTCAAGTCCATGTTCTTGACTTCATGTCATTGCTTGCGCAACAAGAACCCATTTTAGAGGGTTCATTCATTCATTTATTCTTCATTCATTCAAAATATTGTTGAGCTTCCACAAAATGTGAAGATACCACAGTGAATAAGATCTAGCCCCTACCTGAAATGGGTGTGTCATCCGGTAGAGGAAATAAACAAGCCACAGTTACAAAGCAGTGTGGTGACTGCTCTAGGTGGTTTGTATGCTGTGGCTGTAGGACAGAGGTCATCCAAGTCAGCTCAGGAGGGTAGAGGAAGGTTTCACTAAGAGACGACACTGACTCCCAGAGGATGAATAGGAGTTAATCAGAAGAGAGAGGGAAAGGAGTTCTAGAAAGGCCTCCAAACATGGGAGAACATGATAGATGCAGAAGACTGAATAGCTTGGACATGGTTAGAGCATTTGGACATGGTTAGAGCATTGGGTGTCGGTATGTACACTGTGTGTGTGTGTGTGTGTGTGTGTGTGTGTGTGTGTGTGTGTGTGTTGTGTGGGGAAGGGAGTGATGTGGAATGGAAGAGAAGGAGATACGACTGGTCGCAGCCCGATCATAAGGGTCTTGAATGCCATGCTATGTAAGGAGTTAAGCTTTCAGCCTGAAGGTAATGGAAAGCCACTGAAAGATTTTATCTTGATTGTGATTTAATATCTACAGAGAACTTTAGCAGTAGTGTGGAACTTGAATTAAAAAGGAGAAGGAGTAAAATTCAAATGGTTTCCAAAAAAAATAGCCTGTTTCCCCAACTAAAATAGTTTTCATAAATATTGACTATTATTGGACATCCTTTACGGGCAGAAGAAGAAACAAGGTACACTCAGCCAGCAAACCCTCCTGAGACATATATACCCTCAGGGATGCCAAAGGGTTTCCTGTAGGTGCCTTAGCACCTGCCTGTGGAACAGGCACAGGGTCCCTGCCAAGGTCCCACCCTGGGAGCCCTCCACGTCGGCCATGCTTATTGGACAAGGTGGGGCAGACACCTGATCTAAGGCAGCCTATCCAGGATGTAAGGTGTCACGCGTGAACTGCCTGTCAGGAATCATAATGACGTAGTGCATGAATCAAATCCTATTCTAAGGAGTTTGAACAGGAGGCATGGAAAGAGGGTTGAGCAGTGGGTAAAGGAGTAGAAGTTGAAGAAATTTGTAAAAATGAAGACAGAGGCTATCTGGCCATGGTGACAGGGTGTTCATGCTACCGAGGGGGCACGAACCTAGCCACTGAACCTTTCCATTCCCAAACCACTTCCATTCTGGGTGAACCCCAGCTCTTTCTGGGTACTCACAAGGCTGGTCTCTGTAGTGGAGACTCCTTTGTCCTTATTTCTATGGTATTCTGACAACAGTGCCCTGTTAAGTCAACTGCATGTCTGCTCCTGGTAACCAAGGAAGGGCAATGAACAACACACACCGGGCTCAAGGGAGCCAGACCCAGGTTTAGATTTGTTGATGCGGCGTCAGACTTAGCAGCAGTTTACTGACTGTAATCTAATCTCCCACAGTGCAGCTTCCTGATCCTGCCTTAGGGAAGACAGCACAGGGTCCTTAAGTCCTCTTCCTGGGGTGACAATTGTACGGCAGGTGTCACAGAAACACCTTGAGCAGGGTCAAGAAAACGGAGCCCATTACAAGAGCCTAGAAGTCGGCCTGTATGTGGCCGGAAATAGTGGGCTCCACTCCTGTGGCTTCTCTGGAGCCGTGAAGAGCCGCGCACACAGGCAGTGGCCTGAACTGTTTCTGGAATTGCACCCCTGGTGCGCTTGGAGCGTGTGACCCCAAGGCGCCACCGGACTGTGAGATCCTGCCTGAGCACAGTCAGCCTTTTCGCAGACTGACATCTGTCTGCTGACTCTGAGGGTGGCAGCGATCAGCGCAGTCTACTCAGAGAGATAGGAGGCTTTCTGAGAAGGATTTTACACCACGTGCATCCCCTGTGGTAGGGTGGTAACAAGGACCAGGAGGTCCTGTCACTTCTGGTTATACTGTTAACCTCTCTGGCCCCTGGGAATAATACGGTCTGCATTGTCTCCTCCTGTCTTTAATAAACATTAAGTTGCTGCTACACACCTTGTGGGATTATTTTGAACAATTAAAGGAAAAACTCCCACCTCCTCCCTTCCCCCCAAAACGTATGAAGGTCTTTGAAAGGACAGATAGGACTAATGATCCCAAAATACAGCCAAGGACACTTTCTTCTTAAACGAAGGTATTTTCTCCCGTTCCTTTGTTCTTGAAGGAAAGATAATCTCAGAAGATTGGCTTCCTAGCCTTTCCTTTTTTTTGCCCCTTTGGATAGCGGGCGCCTGGTCTGAATTACTCAAATATCAGAAGCATGCTTGTGATTATGCCCTTTTACACATTTAATGTGGAAAAACCTCACTAACGAGAAAATAGGCACGCTCCGAGATAAAGAGCTTCCTTCCTCTTGCGAGCCGGGTGTGCGCCGGTGGGCCAGCCTGGCTGCCCAGCGTGTGCGCAGCTGCCGGCGGTGCCCGGCCCTGTGGCTGCCACCTGCCCCGCTGGGCCGCTCCTCCCCGCGTGCGGAGCAGCCCCTGACAGCCAGGCCCGGGGCCGTGGACTTCAACTCTACAACGGGAGGATATGGAAGTCAATCAAGCAAACAGAGGTGACTCGGCCAGCTCTAACGGCTTCTCTTTTATGACGGACTCTACATGAGATGAAGACCCAGAAGATGAAGCACTTTGAAGGCCACACAGGCCCTTGGCCGGGCAGGGCTGGGCTGGCAGAGGCAGCACCCCACCCTGTTGAGGTCGCTGCCTCTTCACTCTGTGGGTGAAGGAAGGAGTCCCACCCTAGGACTTGGGGGATGGCCAAACACCGAGACACTGGACAGATACCAAAGGGCAGTGGCTTATTAGTCATGCGAACTCTCAGCTGGGGGAGGAAGAATCCAGAGGCCTCACCTTGCAGGCGGAGCAGCAGGGGACATTGAGGCAGGTTTTGTACTGTCAAGAGGGTGAGGTGCCCCCAGGTTCCCAAGGGAGGATGTGATCGGCTTGTGGGAGTGATTCCCTGAGCTGGCAGGGAACTGAAGCCTGATACTCAAGGCTAAGCAGGCCCTGTGCCTTGTGTTGGGACATGCAGGGCTGTTTGGCTAAGGCATCTTATCCACAGGAGCAGAGTGGGGACCTTGTGATTAGCCCATTCAAGGCCCTTCTGGTTTCAGGTATCAAGACAGCACACAGTACTGGGCTTACTTTTAGGCCCTTCACACACAGCCTCCCCCACATCACCTTCCTTTCCATCTTCTGTGTTCAGGATACAGCTTTCTCTTAAATCTCTCTTTTTTTTTTTAATGTTTATTTCTGTGAGCATGCATGTGCGTGCACACACTAGAGAGAGAGAAAGCACAAGTGGGGAAGGGGCAGAAAGGGAGAGACACAGAATCCAAAGCAGGCTCCAGGCTCTGAGCCATCAGCACAGAGCCTGACGAGAGGCCTGAACCCATGAGCCGTGAGATCATGACCGCAGCCCAAGTCAGATGCTTAACTGACTGAGTCACCCAGGCACCCTGTCTATGCAACTTACTAAACAGACATCTCCTCTTGGTCTCCAGGAGCGCAGGAGGAATGCTGTGGCATGCCAGCTGAATTACTGTGTGCCTCATACTGCAGGAGTGACAGGAGTGACAGCAAGTGACAATTCTCATTTTCCTCCTCTCCATCGATATTGTGGATATTATCACCAGTCCCACCTGGTGTGCAAGTCAGGATGTTCTTGTTATTGTTCTGTCTTACATTCTTCTATTCTTTCTGACTTTGATAGTTCTCAATTTTTGGAAAAACTCCTTAGAGAGTTCCCCAAGAATCCTCTTCTCGAAAAGTCACTCAGAACGAGACAGATAACACCCCCAAGATGTCAGAGCAGCTGGCGGGAGGTATTGGAGGATGATGCTTCGGGCTTTGCCATTAACGATGCAGTGTTGACACCAACATTGGCTCTAAGCTGTACCACTGAAGAATGAGCCAGAATTTTGTTCTATGACACAGTGTAGGCCAGAGGCTTAAGAAGCTGACTTCTCCTTTCCCTGCCTCTCCCCAGGGCCTCTCTCCCACTCACTAAAACTTGATTTGCAAAAAGGATTTGAGAAAAAAAAGTGGGAGGGTCTTCATGTTATTGTAAAGTGCTACAGAGTGGCTCAGTATGGACTATGATTGAATACCTAAGATTTTAAAAAACCAGTGGGTTTGCTGTAAGAAGCTTCCAGCAGAATATCCAGCACACAGTCAGACAGAGCCTGGCATATTGGCTAAATCTGGAGTCAGATCCTCTTAGATGAAAATCTCAGCCTTGGGATCAGGCAGCTGTGTGACCTTGTATCCAGCACTCCAATCTCCAATTCCTCATCCGTAAAATGAAGCTGATAAGAATACCTAGTAAGAGAGGTTTGTAAAACTCAAGGGAGATAAGCCTATACTGTGCTTAATACAGGGGGCTGGCCCATAGCAAGCACTTCAAAATGCTAGTTAGCTGTTACCGTCTTAATAAGTACATGCTGATAATGATGATAAAAACAAAATCATAGAGAAAACTTCTCTGTCTCTAAGTATAGTTACTGCTCCCGGCCACTCTAGGGTTGGCCAGGAGTGAGGTATTTTTAGCTGTGGGCAAGAGGCAGAGCGGAACCAGGGTAGAAGCAAAGTACAACAGGGCATTCTAGCTTTCTAGGCTGCATGTTACAAACTCTTGCTTGATAAAATGCAAACAGGAGTTGTGCCTGCCTTTTCCCTGAGAGATTTCAGGGAAACCAGACTTTACATGCAACCATATTTGAAATTCACGAGGAAATTTTCCTTTTTTAAAAAGACTCTTTACAATTAGTCTTTTTTATAATATAAATGACTATAATTTGATTAAATACAAGCAAATGTTCAGTTTCTTTAAAAAAAGATATCCTGAAACATTTTTTTAAGTGTCACTACATTGATAGCATTTTTACAGATGTGGCCGAGTGGGGGAAATGATCATCTTAGTGTCTAGACCCCGTGCTCCTAGGAAGGAAACTTATTTTTGCGCAGGAAAATACATTGATAAGCCACTTTGGGACAGAAAATAAGAATCAGAAGATTCAACCAAAAGAAGTGGCCAAACTTCACAGTGTTAGAAATAAGCGAGCATTTGGAGATGGGAGAAATGCAGGGACCTTGGGGTTGTTGAGCAGCTCAGTGTCCTAGAAAAAGTAGGGGTGATGGTTAATTTCATGTGTCAACTTGCCTGGGCAGTTGGATTCCCAGATATGTGGTCGAACATTATTCTGGATTTTCCATGATGGTGTTTGAATAGATTAACATGGAAGTCAACAGGCTTTGAATAAAGCCCTCCATAATGTGGGTGGTTCTTTTTTTTTTTATCAGTTGAAGATTTGAATAAAACAAAAGACTGTCCACCCCTCCCCCTCCCCAGCCGGAGAGAATTCTGCCAGCAGGTGGCCTTTGGACTCAGCTCCTTCTGGATTCTCTAGTCTGTCTGATGGTCTTCAGACTTAAACTGCAGGTTTTGGACTTGCACACTTCCATAATCATATAAGCCAATTCCTTAAACTAAATCCCTCTCAATAGATAATAGATAGATAAAGTTTCTCTGAAGAACCCTGACTAATACAACCAGATGTCTGTTATTAGATGTGAAGTGGTGCTGCTGTGAAGTCTATCTCCACTCCATTTTCTCAAACCCATTTCCATCTGCAACCCACCTGCCTGCCTTGTTCAAGTGGTTTTGTGCGTGTGTGTGTGTGTGTGTGTGTGTGTGCGCGCGCGCGCATGTGTGTGACCCAAAGGAATGGGTTAAGTTCTGTGTCTGGGTTGTCATAGCACAGAACAAAAATACCACCTGACAGATGGCAAGATGACCCTCAATCTGAACTAGTCCAGGAAAAGCAGAAGCCAGAAGACTCCGTGAGAAAGAGCCTTTCTTCTGTCTGCCCAGGAATTTGTGCACCTTCAGGGAGGGCAATACGTTTCCACAATGTTTAAACCAAAGTCAAGGAGCTCTTAAAAGATGGGCCAGGGAAACTTCCCCCCCTACCCCTCTGCCCCCCCATCATCTGGACATCTGTGTTCCATAAAAAACAAAACATTTTTTTCTTTTAAATTCAGACTACTTCGTATTAATCATCTTCAGCTAACGTGCTAAGAAGCACTAAACCTTTGCTAATAACTACAGCTTGCTTCTAAGTATTCATACTAGTCTCTGAGATTAAGGAGGAAAACACTGGATAAAGCAAACAATGCAAAAAGAGTGAGTGAAGCATCTTGATTCTGTAAAAGAGGAAAATGAAAAATGTCTCCCACTGTGGTCCCAGGTACTCCACTGTGAATGCTTCATTCCCGCTGGGCACATCAGTGGCCCCCTGTCCCAGGCAGGGATGGAAGAAGGGCCGTCTTGGATATTGCTGGTTTGGGGGCCACTTACCACCGGGCTAGCATGGTGGCCCATTCCCTGGGATTAGCAGAGAGAACCAAGTCCTTCAGAGGGCATGAGACAACAGAGATGCCCAAAAGAACTAAAAACAAGTATCTGAAAAAATGATAAAGATCAGGATGAATTTCAAATCTATGTGTCTTAAGGGAGGAAAAAATGGTCGCCTGGGGACTGAGCTGTGAGTTCTCTCTAGTCCAGCAGAATTCATTTCTAAAGTGTTTCTTGACAGGCGCTTGGATCAGATTGCTGTACCCTAGGTGCATGCAGCAACGGTGGTCTTTTATAGTTGCTAGGAAACAGAAGTAGAATTAATGGTGTTTGGTGTTCTCAGACAAAAACCTGCCCTCCTCCATACGGCTCGTCTCATCATTATCTCAGTCAGAAAGTTTGAGAGGCGCATAGCCTTGCTCTTAACTGCCTGAAATGAAATCCAAACGCACATGAATATTTTCTTCTCTCTAAACCCTGTTACGCAGAGTAAGTCTGTGTGTGATTCAGAGGCTACATGAAAGAAATGTGAGACTTATGATTTATTTTTAAAACCCCAAACAGCACATTCTCAGGGTTAAGTAGAAAGGTCACAACCAATAAAAGCATCTAATCAGCCTCATTAGTATGTGCCTTTAGCCACATTTCTCTTACTCAATAGAGCATGTCTCCTCTGAAGAACCAGATTTCACAATAACACATGGAAAGACCAAAGGAAGAATCTCTGTGATGCAGCCAGGACCCATCAGACCAGGAAGCATCTGCCTCAGATGGAGAAGACAGAGAAGCAAATGTTTAAAAAGGAGCATCAAGCCTCTGACATGTGCACATAACTGCAAAGCTTAATAATGTTTTAATAAGGTGCCCTTACATGTAACTACAGGAAACCTTGTACTGAGCTCCAAATGAGGGGCCCGTCTCGCTCCTGTGGAATTTGGAGGAAGTTTCTTTCAAGAACCAATTAGACTTTGTCTTACTGTTGATCTTGGAAAGATACAGGCTCTTGCCCTCTTCCCAGCGATGGCAGACTTCTGCATGGTATCATGAAAAATCCTGGGTCCAAGAATCCAAAAGCAATTGGCAGTCATTTACCTAATAGTCAAAAGGGTTAATAGAGTCTTACTATCTCAAATATCTGTTGAATTAATTACAGTGTTATTGTGACTTAAGGATTCTTACCAAATCTAGATTAAAAGCTTCCTTCAAGGGATCCTTAAAGTCTTTCCTCTGTGTTCCTGGTCACTGCTTCTCTGTCTTCTTCATGCTCCCTCCTCTTCCTCCTCCATCCTGTGTCAAATGGGTGACCTCTTCTGTCGACATCCTTCCCCCAGGTAACCCCATACAGTCCAGAGACTTTAAATATCATTTCTATACTATTAACTCTCACAAGTAAATCGTCAGACCAGAATTCCCCTCTGACTTTGGAAGGTGAGTATCCAACTTCTAACTTGATGCCTCCACTTGATTTAGAACTTCACATGTCCAGCATAGAACTCTTGACTTTCCCTCCAGATCTGGTTTCCTATCAGGAAGTGGCATCGGCATTCATTCCATTGCTCAACCTAAGCCTAGGAGGCACCCTCGACTGCTCCCTTTCCCTCCTACTTTCCATCCGGCCCATCATCAGATACTGTTGGTTCACTTCTAAAATGAACTTCACTTCTAAAATCCCTCCTTCTCCTCTGGTACCTCCAGAGTCCAGACTACATGCTCTCAGAACCAGGCTCCTTGCTCGCCTCCTCAACGGCCTCCCCACTTCCACTTATCCCTCTAAAATACGTTTTCCACAAAGCAGCCAGAGGGAGGTTTTAAACATAAAATCCCTCCTTCTCCTCTGGTACCTCCAGAGTCCAGACTACATGCTCTCAGAACCAGACTCCTTGCTCGCCTCCTCAACGGCCTCCCCACTTCCACTTATCCCTCTAAAATACGTTTTCCACAAAGCAGCCAGAGGGAGGTTTTAAACATGTAAATCAGATAATAACCCTCCAGGAAGCTCTGCTCCCACTTAGGATGTAGAAAGCCACAGGACAACAGAGCTCTGCCAACAATTCGAACACGGAAGATAATCTACAAAGTCATCATTTTCTTGAACCCATCAAGGAGCTGAGGTCACACGACAATTAAGTAAACTAAATCCTAAAGAGTGACAAGCACTGTGAGGAGAGACGGAACACAAATATTGTTTCACCTCTAACAGAGCATGGATGGAGGACGTGACTGCCACACAATTCTAAAATTGTGAAATATTCTTAAAAGCCAGTATGGGCTAGCATGTCAGTTTGGAATAAGCAGGATCACCAGACACAAGGGAAGTTGGCATGCACTCATAGGCTCTTGAACACTGGCCTCCAGATGGTACTCATGAGGAAAACTAGGGAAAAAGCAAGCGACCAGACACCGACCCTCTTACTGGTAGGAATATAGCTGACCCGACCAAAAGGCTAAGCTTGTCAGATTGTATTAAAAAACAAGACCTAGTTGTATGCTGTCTGTAAGAAACCCACTTTTAAAAATAGGGAAACAAACTGATTAAAAGTGAAAGGATGGAAAAAAGATATACTATAAAATCACTACTTCAAATAAACAGAAGTGGTCATATTAATATCAGAATATCAGTGTTTCAGAAACAAAAGAAAATCACGTGGGATAAAGAAACACATTGTGGGCGCCTGGGTGTCCGACTCTTGGTTTTAGCTCAGGTCATGATCTCATAGTTCATGCGTTCAAGCCCCGCATCAGGCTGTGTGCTGAGAGCCTGCTTGGGATTCTCTCCCTCCTCTCTCTCTGCCCCGCCCTCTGTTTGTGCTCTCTCTCTTTCAAAATAATGAATAAACATTAAAAAAAAGGAACACATTGCATAATGACAAAATGGTCAATTCATCCAACAGCTATAACAATCCTACGTCTTCATACACCTAACAGAGCTTCCAAATATGTAAGTTGATGGAACAAAAAGAAAAAATCGATAAATATACAATTGTAATTAGAGATTTTGACACTCCTCTCTCAGTAATTGATAGAAAAAGTAGAAAATCAGTAAGACTATATTGACCAACACTATTAAATAAATTGGCCTAATTACATTCAGAGAACACTTTAACAACATCTGAATACATATTCACTTGATGTGCTTAGGAAATATTCACCAAGACAGACCATATTCTGAGTCATAAAAGAAAGCCTCCACAGTTTTTTTGAAAATTAAGAACATATAAATGTCTGTTCTCTGACCACAGTGAATTAAAAGTAGAAATCAGTAACAGAAACGTATCTAGAAAAATCACCAAAACACATTATATTAAACAATATCCTCCTAAATAATCCTTGGTTAAAAGAGGAATTCACAAGAAGTGTTAGAAAATGTTTTAGGGGCATCTGTGTGGTGGCTCAGTCAAGCGTTGGACTCTTGATTTCAGCTCAGTTCATGATCTCACAGTTTATGAAATGGAGCCCTGCACTGGGCTCTGTGCTGACAGTGAAGAGACTGCTTGCGATTTTCTCTCTCTCCTTTTCTCTCTGCCCCTCCCCGATGCACTCAATCCCTCCCTCCCTCTCTCTCTCTCTCTCTCAAAACTAAACTTAAAAAAGAGGGAAAAAAATTTTTTTAATTTATTTTTGAGAGACAGAGAGAGACAGTGCAAACAGGGGAGGGTCAGAGAGAGAGGGAGACACAGAATCCAAAGACAGCCTCCAGGCTCTGAGCTAGCTGTCAGCACAGAGCCAGATGCGGGGCTCAAACCCACGAATCTTTAGATCATGACCTGAGCCGAAGTCAGACGCTCAACCGACTGAGCCACCCAGGCACCCTAAGAGAAAATGTTTTAATAAGATTAAAAAGAAAACATAACATACCAGAATTTGAGGGATGCAGCAAAAATAGTTCTTAGAGGGAAATTTGTAACATTAAATGCTTACTTTAGAAAATAAGAGATCTTGGTACCTGGCTGGCTGAGTTGGTAAAACATGCAATTCTTGATCTTGGGGTCATGAGCCCAGAGGGTTGTGAATTCAATCCCCATGTTGTGTGTAGAGATTACCTAAAAAAAAAAACCTACACGAGAATAATCTATCAAAAAGTAAAACAGATCTCAAATCAGTAATGTAAATTTTGGGGCACCTGGGTGGCTCAGCGGTTGAATATCCAACCCTTGATTTCAGCTTAGGTCATGATCCCAGGGTCATGGGATCGAGCCCTGAGTCGGGCTCCATCCTGAGTGTGGAGCCTCTGTCTCTCTCTGTGCTCATCTCTCTCTGTTCATGTTTTCTCTCTCAACTAAAAAATAAAAAGAAATTTAAAAATGTTTTAAATGTAAATCTTGACATTGAGAATCTAAAGAAAGGAAAGCAAATCAAGCTCAAGCAAACAGAAGAAAAGAAACAGTAAGAATAAGAGCATATATCAAGTAAATGGAAAATCAATAGAGATCATCAATGAAGTCAACACCTGACTTTTTGAGAAGATCAATAAAATTTATAAACTTTGAGCCAGTCTGATAAAAAGAAAACAGAGAAAAAGAGAAGACACAAACTACTAATATCAAGAAGGACAGAAAGAAAATCAGTATAGATCTTACAAATATTAAAAAGATAATAAAGTATTGTGAACTATATATCAGTAAGTCTGATAAATAAATAAAGTCCTTCAAACCACAAACTACAAAGGTCATTCAAGAAGAAATAGATGTTTAGAGTACTCCTATATCTATGAAAAAGTTGGAATTTATAGTTAAAAACATGCTCACAAAGGAAAGTCCAGGCCCAGATGCTTATTGGTAAATTCTACCAAACATTTAAGAAATAAATAATACCAACTGTAGAAAATGGAAGTGGAAAGAATATTTCTCAAACTACTTTATGAAGCCAGAATTACTCTGATACCAACCTAGACAAAGATATTACAAGAAAAGAAAGGTACAGGCCAGTGTCCCCCATGAATATAAATCCAAAATTTTAGCAAATTAAATCCAAAAATATATAATAGGGGAAATATATCATGATCAACTAAGGTTTATCCCTAGTTAAAGGGATGGTCCAACAATAAAATAATTGATCAACTTAATCAGTGCAATATTAAAAAGAAACCTGGAACTAAAACAAACCTATGATTATCTTAACAGATGCACCCCCCAAAAGGGGGGAGAGCAGTTTAAAAAACCACCACTCATTCCTGAGAAAAGATTTCAACAATCAGGGAATAGAAGGGAACTTCCATATTCTGATAAAGGGTATCAAAGGAGGACCTACAGCTAACATCAAAATTAATGATGAAAGACTGAATGCTTTCCCCACAAGGTCAGGAACAAGGTAAGAATGTCTTCTCTCACCACTGTACTGCAGCAAGTTCAATAGAACGAGACAAAATATAAAAGATTGGAAAGAAGGAGCAAAAGTCTTCATTTCAGACACCATGGATTTTGCAAAAAGTGTTATTAGAGTGAGTTTAGCAATGTTGCAAACGCAAGATAAATATACAAAAATCAGTTGTATTTCTATATTCTAGCAATGAATAATCAGAAATTGGAATTAAAAACTTAAATAATTTAAAATTAAAATCAGCTACAATTGCATCCCCCCCAAAATAAAATATTTAAGGTTAAGTATGACAAAACATAAGTAAAACTTGTAGCCTCAAAATTACAAGGTATTGTTGTTGAGAGATATAAACAAAATGAGAGATATGTGTCTATGAATTGAAAAAACATTGATGTCAATTCGTACCAAATTAACCTACAGATTTGACCCGATCTCATTCAAAATCCCAGCAGACTTCTTTTGTAGAAGTTGACAAGCTGATTCTAAAATCTATATGGAGATTTAAAGTACTTAGAATAGCCAAAAACAACTTTGAAAAAGAACAAAGTTGGAGGGCTGACACCACCTGACCTCAAGACTTATTATAAAGCTACAGTAATAAAGACAGCATGGTAAAGACAGTAATAAAGATGCATGGTATCAGCATCAACAGAGACAAATAGACTAATGAAATTGAACACAACGTCCAGAATTAGGCATATATATATTTATAATTAGGCATATATATTTGATTGTAACAAAGGTGCAAAGGCAATTCAATGGAGAAAAAATAGTCTTTTCAACAAATGGATATTCATATGCAAAAATGAATTGAGATTCATAACTCATATCATACACAAAAATTAACTCAAAATGGAGTATAGATCAAAATATAAAATCTAAGACACTGCTAGAAGAAAACAAAGGATAAAATCTTCACAACCCTGAAATAGGTAAAGAGTTCTTAGATACAACACCAAAAGTTTAATTCGTAAAAGAAAAGAAAATGATACATTGAATTTCATTAAGCTTAAGAACTGCATTTCAAAAGTCACTGGTAATAAAAATCAAAAGATAAACCATAGACTGGGAAAAATATACATCGATAAAGGAATTATATGCAGAATATGTAAAGAATTGTCAACAACCTATAAAAAGGAAACAACCCAGTTAAAAGAAAAAAAGGGCAAGAGAGCTACAGACCCAGTTTGCCAAAGCACGATATGGACGTCATAGAAGCACATGAAATTATACTCGGTAAGTCATTAGAGAAATACAAATTAAAACCACATTAGATACCACTATATAACTATCAGAATAACTAAAATTAAAAATCTTACCAAGTGGAGGAGCGGGCAAGATGGCGGAGAAGCAGGGAGCTCTGTAATCCGCGCACGCCCGTATGGATTGAACTGAGAAGGACTGAAGGGATAAAACTTGGATTTGCAAGTGGGGGAAAGAAGAAAC
>CM053569.1:56513443-56568087 GCA_028646485.1 Cryptoprocta ferox | reverse complement strand
GGCCCATCTCAGTACATACATATAGCAAACACTTCATAAATGGTATTGAACCAAACTGAGGCAAACATTAGGAAACCAAACTGAAAACATACAGTCATCCTTGAAAGAAGTCATAGGTCACACTTGTGCATACTTGTGATGGGGGAGACCATCTCAGAGAGAGATTAGTACCTGACTCAGTCTCTCTTTCTCTCTGTCTCTTTCTCTCTCTCTCAGGCCTCTCTTTAAAAAGCCTTAAAACTGATTAGGCCAGACCCACCCAGGATACTCTCTAACTTAAAGACAACTGATTCAGTACTTTAATTACATCTTTAAAACTCTTCATAGAAGCACTTTGATTAGGTTTGGTAGAACAACTGGGAAAATGTGTGTGTGCGCGCGCACACATGCGCATGATTATGTTTACAGAAGTCTCCTGTTTCCCTTCTATTCTCCAGCTCTCATGAGAGATTATCTCTTGTTGCCTTTTCTATTAGGAAGGGAATACTAGAGAAGGAATTCTGGATACATCTGTAGTTTAGCCCAACCTCACAGACCACAGAGCCATCCTGATGACTAAGAAAACATTATGAAGGAAAGAAAGAGGAAACTAATATTCATAGCCATGCACAGCAACCACCAAAAGGCATACAATGTAGTTGTTAAAATACCAGCACTTGAAATGAAGTTGCTTGGGTTTGAAGCTTAGCTTGTGAGTAATACTCTTGGCAAATTTCTTCATCTCTCTGTGTCTCAGTTTCTTCTTTAGTAAAAGGAAAGATAAAATAGCACCTAACTCCTAGAGATGCTGGGGGCACTAGATTGAAAAATTGCGTGGACTAAGATTAGACTGCATGCCTGGCACAAAAGAAGGATTCACCGTTAATATTGTGTGATACCTACTTCGCATATTTTCCTCATTTACTAGCTCACTTCATCATTCAATAAATATTCATCAATATCTACTGTGTAGCCACTGGGAAAAGAACAAAGGACAACAGCCATGGTCCCTGCCCTCAATGAGTTTGCAGTGAACAAATAAGTGGTGAACAAATAACACAGTGTGGTCAGCACCAGTAAATTCACCATAACCCAGTGGGGTAGGTAACATTATCATTCTTTTATAGATAAGCGAGCCAAAATTTATTGAAATTAAGGAATTAGCTCAGAATTATATAGTATACTAGTTTGCCAGTGCTGATGACAAAGTTCCACACGCTAGGTGGCATAAACAACAGAAACTTATTGTCTCACAGTTTTGGAGGCTAGAAGTCCAAGGTCAAGGTGTCAGCAGGGTTGGTTACTTCTAGGAGTTGTGAGGGAGCATCTGTTCCATGTCTCTCTCTGAGCTTTGGTTTGCTGGTAATCTACGTGTCCCTTGGTTTGTAGAACATCACCCCCATCTCTGTCTTCACCTCCGTTCACATGGTATTCTCTCTGTGTGCGTAGATATGTCCCAATTTCCCCATTTTATAAGTATACAAGCCATAATGGATTAGTGACCCAGCCTACTCCAATATGACCTCATCTTAAATAATCATGTATGTATGACTCAATTCCCAAATAAGAGGGTTAGGACTTCAACATATAAATTGGGGGCGGGGGGCACAATTCAGCCCATAACATATAGATCCTAGGTATCAAAATAAGAAGTCAAACTCAAGTCTGTCTGAACTGTCTGATTCAGAGGCCATGTATCACCCCTCTTCACTCTGGGGAACAGATGTGTAATGGACTATTGGAAGAAAACTAGGGACCTCAGAGTCTATCCTTGACCTGTGAGAAAGCCCTGTGAACAGCAAACTATCTAATCTCCCATTCAACGTTTTGCAGGTGCATCAGACTGAATGGCCCACTGGTATTTTTAACTGACACTCTAATTTGTAATGCAAAGTGTCACTCCTCATTTGGTGAAATCTACAGCTCATGTCCACCAGAAACTTAAGACCCATAAACATATCAAGAGGTAACCAATTTTGAAAGTAAAGCGGGGGCGAGTTTATTTGGCAACTTTCTGCCCATTTAAAATTAGTCTGCTCCTTTGCAAAAAAAGTTCAATTAGTCAGTTAAGATACGGAGAACATCTCATTTCTAGTTTAGACAAATCCAAAGGGGTTGGCAGAGCACACTTTGATTGCATTTCAAGTATCCTGTTGGTATTTGAACCGTGCAGCTGCTTCTCTTTTGAAACTGCTTCATGATGTTATTGTTACTCTCTTATTGCTTGTACCAAAAAATGGGGAGATCGTGCTTAGGCCAATGTTTTCATATAATTCATAATATTCACAACCATTATTTTAAAACTTCAGTATTCATTCCAGCTCAGGTCATGATCTTGCAGTTCATGAGTTCGAGCCCTGTGTCAGGCTCTTTGCTGACAGCTTGGAGCCTGGAGCCTGCTTCAGAATCTGTCTCCCTCTCTCTCTGCCCCTCCCCTGCTCACACTCTGTCTCTTTCTCCAAAATAAATAAACATTAAAATTTAGAAAAAAAAAAAAAAGAAAACTGTTTCCAACATCCACCTCAGAGAAGGGCATATGGAGGCTGTCAATAAATATGTGGAGAATTGAACTGTATTTCCAACATCTTTTATTTTATTTTATTTTATTTATTTTAGAGAGAGTGTATGAATGGGGGAGGGAGGCACGGTGGGGAAGGGGAGAGAGAGAGAAAATGAATTCCAAGCAGGCTCCACACTCAGCACGGAGCCCAACATGGGGCTCTACCCCACAGTCCTGAGATCATGACTGGAGCCAAAATCAAGAGTTGGTCCCCCAACTGACAGAGCCACCCAGGCGCCCCCTTTCCAACATCTTTAAATATGGAATGTATCTCAAGACTAAAGAACAAATTACAATTAATTAAAATTCATTCATTAGCTTCTGTCACTTGAAACCTTTTTTTTTTTAGTTTATTTATTTATTTTGAGAAGCAGTGGTAGGGAGGGGCAGACAGAGAGGGAGAGAGGATCCCATAATACTTCATGAAGGGAAAAGTTTGAATTATGGGGTATTTATTACATATTTATTACTTTAATATATATTTAATAACTAAATTACACACAATGACTAATTATAATAATTTTGACATAATTATCAACAGACATTTCTGAAAACCTACTTATTTCAGGGCACTCAGTGCGATGGGCTAGGGAAAAGAAGAGGTAAATAATTATTCAGTTGGAGAAGTAAGTCTTAATATAACTAGTCAAGGTCTTGAAAGGATTTCCTTAAATGACTACGTAAAAGTGATTTGTGTTAGCATTTCAGTTGTTTCTTTGCCAGCTAGAACTTATAAGTACTTGGAAAAAATATTTTCCTAACTAAAATAATCTTGTACTTAAACTTTAGAATATGCTACTAAAGGACTATGAAAACTCATTTTATTACAGAGAGTATAAAATTAAATTTTAACTAGTATCTGTGTGAATGACACAAAATTTAAAATTAACAGTCTGAATTGTGTGTTTTCTCCTTATGTATGTTTGTATGTGTGCGGCGTGACATTTATATAATAGTACTCACAGGCGATCCCAGCATTTGGGGTCAGCGTGTTAAAAGCTGGCTGTCAGGCCTGCGGGCTACTCAGATTAGAAACATCCTTCATCCATTTTACAATTGGCAACTTCTACACTCTTTGTTACTTAGTGTTTTAGAAGTGTAGAACTATGTTTTCCTTCCCCTCCTGGGACAATACTGGACATCTCTGGTACATAGCATTTCTCTGGTTGACAGGTTGGAGCAGAACCCTCCAGATATGTCTACTTATTTAGGGTTCAGGAAATGGATCTTTCTCAAAATTCTGGGTTATCATTAACTATGGACTGGCCCAGGCTGAATAATATAGTGCTGGGCACGATGAGGTTCATTTTGTCAGTCCCCTGGCATGATCCCCTCCTTTGGATGGAGTCAGTTATTAGGAATCCAAGTCAGTGCGGAATTCAGTATTCATGAGGATTTGAGCGGGCAGTAGCATAGAGGGGATTCCAACACAATCTCATGACTGAGACACTTTGAGGGAGCCTGGCTGACTAATAGAGAACAGCCCTGACCTTCAACCCTACAAATTCAAATGCAATTTGTCATCCAATATAAAATGAATTTGGCCATGTGTACTCCTGCACTATGGAGAGATCTTGTCCCAGAAAAACTCATGAACGTGAAAGAGGAGCATTGAAAAATAAAATCCACAAAATGCTTGAGAAGACTCATCAATATGCTAATAGGAAATTCCTTTTCTAAAATAATGGGCAGCCCTGTGATTCTGTGGGCAGTATAGACTCCATCATCACACAAGGGGTGGAAGTGGGAAATTGCTGCTAGTTTTCTTCCCTCCATGGAATTTGAATTATGTTTTTGTAATTGATTATGGTTTTGAATTTTTTTTATATTTATTTTTCACTATCTCCTTTTGTAATTTAAAATTAGGCCATTCTGTTATGATTATTGTGTTCTACCTGTCCCTGGAGAGTAAGAAGAAGTAAGGTTGCATTTCAGTAGTCTTTCTCTTGTTCCAGAAACTTCTTTCCTCTGAGGTCTTTTCTGAATGGGTCAGGAGGCAGGATTGGATAGAACTCATCCTCTGGGAGAGACTCAGAGAACCAAACCTGAAATTAAAGCACCAAATCACTCAAACTCTGTGAGGATTTCAGGACATTCACTCTCCTCTCACATCTCAGGACATTCATTCTCACTCACTAGGGAGTGTTTTGGGTTTTTTTTTTTTTTAATGCTTATTTATTTTTGAGAGGAGGGGGGCAGAGAGAGAATCCCAACCAGGTTCCATACCATCAGCACAAAGCATGGGCTCCAACTTCACGGACCATGAGATTATGACCTGAGCCAAAGTCGGACACTTAACCAACTGAGCCAGCCAGGTGCCCCTCCACCTAGGGAGTTTTTAACTGCCTTAGCATTATCACAAAGAGCATTCTCAAAGTAAATTCCCCCTTCACTCAATTTCTAACTGGCTTTAAGTGTCACTATTAACTGTGTAGCAGATATGAAGACTGGAATAGCCTGGAAGCCCTATGAATTATGATATGCATCAAGTTTTTTATTTGATAATTGGGGTTCATTATTAACACCCACCTGAAAGCTTTCAACTATAAAATAGAGTTGATATCTCATAAATAGCTACAAATAATTTTCCAGTGGGTTCTTTGCACAGCATACACTTTTTCATGGAAGTTACTTGCATGATAAGAGTAAGTAAGAAAACTTCCATGGGTTTATTCTTATGTTATCTCCAAGTGTTTTTTAAATTTCTTCCCATGCAAGACCAAGAAAATATTCAAAAATCCCACCCTGATCTGCCAGAGACACTTCTTAAGGCACAATAAGTTATCCTCAGTCTTGTCCTCTGTAACTGTAAGAGAAGTAGCTTTACTTTCTAGAGATCTACTTTAACGGGGAACTCAGTGGCCCAAAATTGACCACAACCCAAGGGAATCATTATGCTGTTGAATATTTGGAAATGTGAATCTTTTTCTAAAAAGAGTGATGATGAAAATTATATGCAAGGATGAGATTTGCTGCATGTCTTTATCATAAACCCTACCTATAGGGGTCCCATATTCTTCACCTCCCCATACACATCTCATGCCTTAGTCACAAATTTCTTATTATCCCATAATAGCAACGTATACGTTCATACATTCATACGTTCATACCCCTGAGCCACTGAATACTCTATTTCCTTGACTTGTAATGACCTTCTATTCTCTTCTCTGCCTGGCAAATCCTCCCCCAAATGATGAGAATCTGTAAGGCTCACAAGCAGAATTAGCCCCTCTAACTTCTGTGCTCACACAGAACCTTATACACACTTCCATTTCTGCACTTGAACCTCAGTGTTGGAATTGGTTGCTTGTGGGTCTGCATTTCCCTCAGTGAAGAACCAAAGAAGAAAAGTATCTCTGTGTTCCTAATTTCTATCACAGTGCCTTCCACAACGCAGCTAGTGGTAAATCATTCCCTAAGGGAGGTAGATCAGTGATAATTGGGGAACCCATCCTTCTGTCACACTATGGGCCCAAACTTTGCCACTCCTGGGGAAGACTGTACTTTCAATTCAATAAAAATACTGGGATTTGTCTACAACACTTCACAATCGTTGCCAAATCATTCCCTCATATTCAGCCTACTCCTGTCCCCAGGCCTCATCTTCACCCAGCGGCACTGCACTAAGTTTGCTATTTGTGCCTACAGAGTAAATATTCACCTCTCTCTATGATTCATTTTGGGGAAAATGAGTCTAAACCACACACCGGGATGCAAATCTATCAGTGTGACTCTTCCCTCACGTGGCAAAATCAGATGCTCCTTTTGTTCTTTTTGATAAACCAATAGTAAAGATAAACTCAGGGACAGCATCAAGATACAATCACACATGTTCCAGCTCATTCTAGGCTACAAGCTGCTTGAGAAGAGCAGCCTATCTTTTCTATAATCTCACAGTGGATGCCACGTCCTGGGGGGCAACATAATGGTTAAGAGCATGGGCTTTCGCATAGGACAGACGTGGGTTCAATCTCCGTTCTGCCATTAACTGGCTATGGGACCTCAAGAAAATTACCTAACCCACTTGAGCCTCACCAAAAAATAGATGTAATAATGATAACAATACCTGGATTATTGAGCTGTTGTGAAGAATAAGTGAAATATTTGCTAAATACTTGGTACAGTACCTGACGTAGACGAGGCAGACGACAATGATCATGATTCATCTGAGCATCCTCTAAATATTACCTGCTTTGGCCTATCCTCATCTCACAGGTCTCCATGGAGATGTCATATTCCGTCTTAGCAACCTAACAACTCTTAGTGTTCTGACTTTGGGTCCTACTTCCTTGACAACAAGGGGGTGGAGGCAGGGAGGAGATGGTGAAAGTTGCTGTTTTCAAGATGGGGGCATAATACAGTAGCTCACTCACTGACTGATTATTTCAAGTGCATGATTCATATATGTCTTTCCTGTGCCAGTGTTGAGCATTGAACAACAGGGCTGTGAAGAAAGAAAAAAACTTTGGGAGGGAGGAGAAAACCATTATGGGGCTGGCAGGGGGCGTATGTGGGAAGGAATCCTAGATTCTGTGCTATTTTCTTGAAGGACATATTGGATATTGGTGTCCTTTACTTGGAAAGTAAAGAGGGAAAAGAAGCTTATTTATTTATTTAAGAGGCTATACATCAACATTTGAACTCTTATATGAGCATTTACTTATTTTATCTTTGAAAAATGTACTCATTTTCCCCTAAGTTGGAATTGTAAACTGTCACCAGGTAATTTAAGGAATCAGAACTTCCTCCCTGGTGGGACAGAGTTCAGGCATGTTCAGAAAAGCCTTGCGAAACACACTTGCCCCATCACCCCCACGTTAGCATCAGCATTTCCGGAAAGAGGACTCAAGCTGGGTTCCTCTCCCACCCTGTGCCCCCCAAAGGGAAAGCCAGGTCTCCAGGAGGGCACCAGGGTCATCTCTTCACTGCATATTCCTTAATCCAATCCTCAAGAAGATGCAGAGAAAGAACGGGCACACAGCGGGGGCTTGTGATGTTCTTGTCAGGAGCCTGCGAGCCTTCTTTCATCTTACTAAAATTATACCCTTTCTGCTAAGATAGAAAAGAAAACCAGAAATTGGTAACTGAATCCCACGCAACCCCTTCCAGTACAAGGGCATGGAAGAGGGAAGTGGCTGATCCGTCCTTCTCGGGTTACGATACTGTTCATGCAGAGCTTCTATTTCCCACATCACCCCAACACTCCGAGGGTTTTGCTCAACCCCTGAGAGATGGGAACCATCCTGAAGGATTAAAATAACACAATCAAACACCATGTGTTAAAAACTTTACGTACGTTATTTTTCTTAACTTTCCCAACATACCCAAAGAAGTAGGTATTGTTATTACTTTGGTGTTTTTACATCGCAAGTTTCCAGATGATACTTGGGGAAGCAAAGAAACCAGACCACAGTTAAACAGCTGGCAAATTTCAGACTGGGGATCTGACCCCAGGCAGCCTGGCATCAGAGCTCACACGGTTAACCTGCATTCTAACATGAACTTCAATACTCCATCCTTCTGGGTAACGATCCTCACCTCGTTGTAGAAGGACTGCGACACTCCTCATCCACACTGCTCTGAAAGCAACTGATGTGGCACTTAGCAGCCAGCTGGCCATGTGTGGTTCTCATCTGGCCCCCCAAGACCACCTCCCTGACCCCTGGGTTGGATTTCAGGAAGGACTGGAAATCACTTCGGGCCATAGCCACACCCAATATTGGTCTTCCCAGGTCATGGACAAGCTGGACTGTGATAATTTTGCAAAGAAATAGGAGGGGGCACATGGGTTCACCTGAAGGGTTGGTCCATGTCAGGCAACTTAGAAAACCATAGCTTTAACTATTCTGTCTTAGAGAGGTAGCTATGGCAGAGCCATCACTGAGACTCCTGAGGGGACATGTCCAGACTCTTGGCGGATCACATTCCTTCCTCTGCCTTTTGTTGCACTGCCCTTGCTTCCCCTTCCTTCCCCTGTCCAAACAAGCGCTGCAGGACTTGGCCTGCTGCTCCTTCAATCACTTCACTTATCAGGGTGCTCCAGGGCCCAAGGGATCCTGAGTAAGGAGTGTGGAGATGCAGGGGACCCGATGCCTCTTCTTACACCATGTTGCCAGTGGCTGTCATTTCCCATTTCTGCATGTCAGACCCTCAAGGGCAGGAACCATGCTCATTTTCTTTTGGATTTCCAGTGACTTAACCCAGTTGTCTAGTATATGTAAGATCGATATATATCGAAGTAGTTTGATTAATTAGTAGTTCTCCTTATAGATTTCTTCATGACTGAATTTTACTTATCAGCTTCATATACCCTGCATACCAGGAATGAAGGCTTACATTCAGTGTTGTGCATTTACATTAGTTTGCAATATTCATACCGTATCATACATGCTCTCCCATCCACACTAGTGTGAAAATCCTTGAAGGCAAAAACTCTATCCTACTTACCTTTAAAGGTCTGCTGCAATGCCTTACACATGGTTGGCTCAGTGGTTGTTTAGTTGATTTAAGTGATCTCTCTACAAGCAGAGACTGTATGCTTAGATGGAGATACTCATCCAAGGCCTTCTACAACTTCTACTAAAGAATTCAGGAGTAGAATTCTTTCTAATTTTGTCAAATTATAGGAAAAGTTTCCTTGAGCTAGTATGGCTTTCACAGGAATTCACAGGGTTCAAATTCCATTGTAACAAGAATACCTTTTGTTGCCCACTTGGGGGCCCCCATTCATAGGCTCGCCACATCTTACCACTGTGTGTTGACTTTTCATCTCGGTATATGACTAGGACTCTGTTCATCTTTAGCTTGAGCTGGTCTTATACAAGCTATACCAGAGTCCTTATATTTCCCTGAGAGCTTGCAACTCCTTGTCTAGGGCCAATTTCTGTCATTGTTGAAGTCATGAGAATTCCACTCTTTCCCTGAGCTGTGGAGTTGAGATGGGTGGATCTTCCGGTCCAAACACTCTTTCTAGGCCCCAGCACAAGTGTCCACCAGCCCCAAATGTCTTGGATGTCTCAGGTGTCATGTTGGGGCTCAAACGTCTGATCCTCAGAACACAGACAGCTTTCTTTTCTTCCTTCCCACCTGTTTGGATTAGAGTCCTCCACAACACAAGAGCTCATTCCTCTCCTGCCACCATAGAACTTGACCGCACACCAGCTAGAGTTTGGCCACAGAAGGATCCTAATGCATATAAGGGTCTGGTTGGCCTCCCTAGGGTTAAGGAAGACCCGACCTTAGAAACAGAAAAACCTTCCACTCTGTCCTGGGACGTTAGTATCTTCCCTTCTCCCCACTACTGGCCAGGCCCCCACTTTACCCCAGCCCAGAAGAGGGGGACTCTTCCCTTAGCAGTGGAAAATAAAACACGAGGAAGGCCTCCACACGCCATGACTTGCGTTTGTGCTGCACTATCATGCTGGGGGTGCCACATGGATCATTCTTTTCCCCCTTTTGTACAAAGCCTCAGAATTTTTTTGCCTATGTGTTGAGATGATAGGAGTCAAGCCAAGAAGAGAAAAGTAAAATAGGAAGAAAGGAAGTCAGTCCTGAACAAAACAGAAGAATTTAAAACTGTCAATGAGAATGTACTTAATGCGACCAAATTGTACACATAAAAATGGGGTGGTAAATTAAGGTGGTAAATGCTGTTTTGTGTATTTCACCAAACACACAAAAAGATTATACAAACAAGATCTGCAGTGGGAGCAAGGGATAGTTGTCACAAATTGTTTCAAGAGTGTGTGCCAAACCTTCTAGTGTGTAAATCAACTTCTGAATATATTTAATCTAAAATATATTTAATGTCTAAATATATAAAAATATATTTTATATATTATTATATATTATTTATGATATATAATATTATACATAATAAATATAAAATAAATAAATAATAAATATATAATTCATAATATATTATATTATATATAATAAATAAATAATAAGTATAAACATAAACATAATAAATATATAATTAAATATATAAATATAATATGTAATAAATATATATAATATAAATATAAGTAAATATATATTATATAGAATAAACATAAATATATAATATATACATATATCATAAATAAATAATAAATAAATACTAGATTATATAATATATAAGCAATACATTATATTTATATAATAAATATACATTATTAATATATTATATATAATAATTATTATATATATTAAGTGAAATTGACTGGTCATAAGCCACAGGTGTCTTCCCTTCTCTTTGTTGTTGTCAAAACTACACTCCATACACATAGCCTTTAAGTCTGTCAGCTACCTCAGATATCATCACTTTTAGGATGGGGTCCCTGAGATATTTTATCAAATCCAATTTTTGGAAGATAGGTTTTGGGCTCTGTTCATGTGCACGTTGTCTCAGATTGCACCCAAGCTACAGCTTGTAGAAAAATTACAGACTGGTGTCTCTTTCGTTTCAGATAAAAACATGGCACAAGCAAAACACTCTTAATGTCTATCCTTATTGTCTATTTTGTGTAGATATCAACTTGCATTCTGCACCCCTAACTGTGCACCCATCCACTTTCTTGTGTTTAGCTGAATACTTGGGTGAAATCACCAGGCGCCGGTGGCAATTGCCATACTTCTTTAAACACAGGCATCAGTCAGGGTACAGACCATAAGCACTTTGAAAAAGCCATACATTAAGGGGCAAGAACTGCTTGAGGAATCACAAATATTTATTCTAAAGCGAGTCTTAGTTTAGCTTTCTTCTGACTCAGGCTGTCTGCTGACATCAGCCATTTATTCAACATCACAAACCCATTCAAATAGGAGCCAGCTCCTCATACTGCCAGCTGGTAGTCTCCTCTTTTTTTTTTTTTGTTTTTTGTTTTTTGTTTTTTGTTTTTTGGTTTTTGTTTTTAGATTTTGGTTTAGTTTAGTTTTAGTTTTTATTTAAATCCCAGTTAGTTAACATACAGTGTAATATTAGTTTCAGGCACAATTGAAGGATTCAGCACTTACACACAACACCCAGTGCTCATCACAAGTGCCCTCCTCAATCCCCATCATCTGTTTAAACCATCCCCCCACCCACTTCCATCCATCAACCCTCAGTTGTTCTCTATAGTTAAGAGTCTGTTTTATGGTTTGTCCCTGTTTTTTTTCTTTTTTCCCTCTGTTCATCTATTTTGTTTCTTAAATTCCATATATGAGTGAAATCATAGTATTTGTCTTTCTCTGCCTTATTTTACTTAGCATAATACTCTCTAGCTCCATCCATGTCATTGCGAATGACTATTTCCCTTCTTCTGCTGGCTATAAACTTCATTTGTTGTTCTTTTTCTAGCTCCTTTAGGTGTAAGGTTAGGTTACTTATTTGAGACTTTTCTTGCTTCTTGATGTAGACCTTTATCGCTATATACTTCCCTCTTAGGACTGCTTTTACTGCATTCCAAAGGTTTTGGACCACTGTGTTTTCATTTTCATTTGTTTCCATATATTTTTTTAAATTTCTTCTTTGATTTCCTGGTTGACCCATTCATTCTTTAGTAGCATGTTGCTTAACCTCCATGTATTTGTGATCTTTCCAAATTTTTTCTTGTGGTTGACTTCAAGTTTCATAGTGTTGTGGTCAGAAAATATGCATGGTATGATCTCAATTGTTTTGTACTTATTGAGTACTTGTTTGTACTGTTTGTACTACTGAGGTATGATTTATGACCTAGTATGTGATCTATTCTGGAGAATGTCCCCTGTGCACTTGAAAAGAAAGTGTATTCTATGTCCATCAACTGATGAATGGATCAAGAAGATGTGGTTTATATATACAATGGAATACTACATGGCAATGAGAAAGAATGAAATCTGGCCATTCGTAGCAAAGTGGGTGGACCTCAAGGGTGTCATGCTCAGCGAAATAAGTCAGGCAGAGAAGGACAGATACCATATGTTTTCACTCATAAGTGTAACAGAAGAAACTTAAAAAAAATTTTTTTTTTGGTTTATTTATTTTTGAGACAGAGAGAGACAGAGCACGAGTGGAGGAGGGGCAGAGAGAGAGAGGGAGACACAGAATCTGAAGCAGGCTCCAGGCTCTGAGCTGCCAGCACAGAACCCGATGCGGGGCTCAAACCCACAGACCGCGAGATCGTGACCTGACCCGAAGTCGGACACTTAGCTGACTAAGCCACCCAGGCACTCCATGTGTAACAGGAGAAACTTAACAGAGGGCCGTGGGGGAGGGGAAGGGGGAAAAATAGTTGGGGAGAGGGAGGGAGGCAAACCATGAGAGACTCTTGAATACTGAGAACAAACTGAGGGATGATGGGGGAAGGGGAGAGAGGAAGGGGGATGATGGGCATGGATGAGGGCACTTGTGGGGAGGAGCACTGGGTGTTATATGGAAACCAACTTGACAATAAACTATAAAAGAAAAAAGAAAGAAAGAAAGTGTATTCTGCTCCTTTAGGGTGGAATGTTCTTAATATATCTGTTAAGTCCATCTGGTCCAGTGTGTCATTCAAGGCCATTGTTTCCTTGTTGATTTTCTGCTTAGATGATCTGTCCATTAATGTAAGTGGGACTGTAAAGTCCCCTATCCCCTATTATTATTGTATTATTATCACTGAGTTTCTTTATGTTTGTTATTAATTGTTTTATATATCTGGGTTCTTCATGTTGGGGGCATAAATATTTACAATTGTTAGATCTTCTTGTAGGATTGTCCCCTTTATCACAATGTAGTGTCCTTCTGGATCTCTCGTTACAGTATGGTTTGAATCTGGTTTGTCTGATATTATTGTTACTCTGGCTTTTTTTTTTTTTTTGATGTCCATTCACATGATAAATGTTTCTCCGCCCCCTCACCTTTAATCTGGAGGTGTCTTTAGGTCTAAAATGAGTCTCTTATAGGCAGCATTCAGATAAGACTTGTTTTTTTATGCATTTTGACACCCTCTCTCTTTTAATTGGAATGTTAGTCCACTTACATTTAGAGTAACTATTTTTTAATGTTTGTATATTTGTTTGTTTGTTTTTGAGATAGAGAGAGATAGTGTGCTGCAGGGGAGAGGCAGAAAGAGAGGGAGACAGGATCCAAAGCGGGCTCTGTGCTGACAGCAAAGAGCCTGATGTGAGGTTAGAACCCATGTACCATAAGATCATGACCTGAACCTAAGTCAGAGTTTTAACCAACTGAGCTACACTGGTGCCCCAACATTCAGAGTAATTATTGATAGACATGGATTTTTTTTTTTTTGCCCTTTTATTACTTGTTTTGCAGTTGTTTCTGGAGATTTTATCTGTTCCTTTCCTGTCTTTGGCACTTTTAGTCTTTCATTTCCACTCAAAGGGTCCCCTTTATTATTTCTTGCAGGGCTGGTTTAGTGGTCATGAACTCCTTTAGCTTTTATTTGTTTGGGAAACTCTTTATCTCTCCTTCTATTCTGAATGATACCCTTACTGGATGGAGTACTCTTGGCTGCAGATTGACTCTGCATTTATGCTGAAGGGTGGGGGAGGGAAATGGCACCAGCCAGCTCCCTTGTCCGCTGGAGAGGCATCTCTGTGAACACTACCTCTCAGGGATATGTTCCAAGGAGAGCAAATAATCTCCCCTCTATGCCATCTGCCTCCCACCGCCGGGGTTGCTTGCATGCCTTCTTTCCAGGAGTAGGACAGCACCCCAGGTCTCTATCCCAGCCAGGCTCACCTGCCTTTAAAACTCCAGTCCTTATGCCCCGCTGGTTGCAAGAACTCACAAAAATCATCCCCTCTCATTTTCCCAGCCAGTGGCTTTGGGGAAGTGTTCTTGTGCATATCCCGGTGCATTCTACTCTCTCTGGCCTTTGTCCATGGCCAGAGCTCCCTCCCCTCTGCAGTGCCCACGATCCGTTTCTCCCCCACATCTCTGCACTTCCTACCTTCTTTGATGTGGCCTCTTCTCTCCCTTTAGTTGTGAAGTTTGTTCTGTCAGTCTTTAGGATGATTTGGGGGTATTAAGAATGGTTTGATAGCTGTGTTCAAAGGACGAGATGAGCTTAGGGTCTTCCTAGTGTGCCTCCATCTTAGCTCGCCTCCTCCCACAGTGTAATGAGATTGTAATTTTAAGTAATCTCTACACACAACGTGGGGCTCTAATTTATAATCCTGAGATCAAGAGTTGCATGTTCTACTGACTGAGCCAGCCAGGCAACCTCTCTTATTTTCAAAAGAGAAAAATCCAGATAGAAAAGCTAAATAAATGTTAAGTGCTTAAGATTAGATGGCTCATTATATGAATCTATGATGGACCTGAAGGTGCTGTGGCAGGCTGCTTCTCAGGAACTGTGTGGCACTGAGGGAGCGACTGGGCTTAGAAAACCCTCTGTTGTCATTATCCATGAAATCATCTATATGTAACGTCCCTATGTAACCTCATCTTCCAAAGCTCTAATGGAATCTTGTGAGTGAGAGGGCTTTGTAATCCATAAATCACTGTACAGAAGCCAGTTATCATTAAAATTTTAAGTTATTACTTAGGATTCTATAATATGTCTATTTATTTTCTAAGACGGGGAAGCTAGACTTCCCCTCCCCTGAAGCTTCAGGCCCTAAATGGGTTGAGGAGGCAGGAATTAGTGATAATCAAATTTGTATCCATAGCTCTAATCCAGTGGCCGACACAAATGGTCCATTGATTACATGTTGTTGATGGATGAGTTTAAGTGGAGAAGCAGGGACTTGCCCACAAGTCAGGAACATGGAAGAACACTTTTTGAACAGAAAAGACATTAGCAATGACATTCAAAGAGGACATAATATGATGGAGATCAGGGACTTGAGAGTCAGGTGAGCCCAGGTTCAAACCCTGGCTCTGCAATTTACAAGCAGTGGGAACTTGGTTATGTTACTCACAATTTCTTTACCTATAAAATGAGAAAACAATACCTTCACCTTGCTGGTCATAATGGGGATAGAAATGATGCATGCAAAGCAATTGTTTAGATTCCTAGGGCCATGGAAACAAATTACCACACACTGGATGGCTTAAAACAGCAAGCATCTATCCTTTCATAGTTTCAGAGGCCAAAAAACTAAAATTAAGATGTCAGAGGGCCACCCTCCCACCAAAGCCCCTCCTTGCTTCTTATAGCTTCCAGGGATTCTAGGCCCTTCTTGCCTTGTGGGCACACAACTCCAATATCTGCTCCTATCTTCACATGGCCCCACCCTCTTCTCCTGTGTCTCTCTTTGGGTCTTTTATAAGGACAGTTGTCATTAGATTTAGGGTCCACCTGGATAATCCAGGATTATCTCATCGCAAGATCCTTAACTTAATGGCATCTGCAAAGACCCTTTCCCAAAAATGTCATATTCATTCACAGGTTTCAGGGATGAGGACATAGACATACCTTTAGGGCAGAGGGGGCAGACACCATTTAATCCATCACAGTATCTAATATGTACCCAGCATAGAGCAGCCACTCAATATATTATTAGCTTCAGCTAAATAATTAGCTGCTAGAATAATAGTTATTATTACTATTCTCAGCACTGAAGAACAGGGCTTTTTGTCACCATCACCCAGTCCTTCCTTCTTTCCTGGCCTCAGTCTTGGTAGGCAAGGAGCTTAACCTGAATAACACATCAAAGCAGTGTTATGGGTGTGGTCATATTTACCAGGAGGGATGTGTGTTTGTCTGTCAGTGCTCCACTGTGACAAATATAAAAGACCAAATCTACCTCTGAAGAGAACTGTTTATGAGCTACCACCATCTCATATTCTCAGGAAAAGTCATCTCCAGAACTGTGACCTTCCAGAAGGGGACCAAGACAGGGATGGGGAACAGTAGGTTAGAGGGGCTAAAAACAAAGAGGGAGGAGACCAAGAGGGGAGGAATCCCGGATGCCTGGTTTGGGCTGACTGTGCAGGAAGAGGAACAAATATCTGCCACCATCATTTGGATTTATATATGTTCATTATGAAAACTGGTACGTGTTTTTATAACGATGGACTGCAGCCACATATCCTCACCCCCTCCCCATCCAGTCAATTCTCTCACTTTACATCTCATATTTTTCAGGTTGCATAGTATACTCAAGCTTCCCTCCTGAAATTCACTTGTTCAAATCCCTCTGAAGGGAAGATCTGGTCTTCCATCTCAATCCCTGTGTTGGAGACCTTAGCTGGAACCAAATAAAAACAACAGAGCTTGATGGGAGTGGAAGCAAGATCAAACGGTCTCTGAATTATGTGGAGGTTGTTGATTTTTTGCTTTCTTGGGCTTTATATTACCCTACATAGCTCCTTTCCCTCCAGTCCCTCTATCCTTCCAATATCCTTTGTTCAACCCCACTCCCATGCTTTTAGGTCCAATCCTCACATCAGAAAACCCAGCCAAAACTCAGTCCCACCCCAGACTCTACGTCAGCCTCAGTCTTGGTCAATAGAAAAGTCTGGAAGACAGGCTGAAGCAGCATCTCAACCTTTGTCCCTGGGTTGAGATCTCTGGACTCTTTTAATTTGTGGTCTTTGCTAGTTGTTCTCCATTTGTTTACCCCAAATCCACTCTGTTTACCCTGCTCTGTACCAAGTTGACTCCTGTGGAATACTTTGCCTAGGCTCCATTGCCAAATGACTTCAGCTGGGTTTGGCCAATGGGAGGCACTAGCAGGAGATGGAGAGTGGCAGTAAAAAGAGGTCAGGGACTTACCAGCTCCCATGGTGCACCTCCAGCATCCATCATGACTATGGTTCCTGCCAGACAGTTGTTCTTCTACAATTCAGATCCCACTGGGCTCAGGTGATACTACTTTCCTCTCTTCACCCTTCAATCCTAAGGTAGTAATAACCTTCCACTGTTGGTTATCTCAGGGTACTTTGTAGTCTGTCTGCTTCCTTGATGCTGACCATGAAGTCTCTTCATTTGAATGGTTTCCTGGCAAGAGTCTTACCAGTTCATGGTCAAGCCATCTTCTCCCTTCTCCTTAGGTGCTCATCTTCATTCCTTACCTGATACTTTGGATGTTTCTGGGGAAAGGATTGGTGGCTGCTGTACTGTGCCACCTAGATCTCTTTCAGGACTGCGACAATCATTCCCTTCTTGAAGGAGGTGATCATGGATAGTGGTGCTCATGGTTGTGTCCTTCTTTAGGAATTTCCCTCAGCAGAAGAGAGCCACCTTGCCCAGTGTCACACCCTTCCCCAAACACAGTTCACATCCAGTGGTCCAATGACTGATCAGTGGGGAGAGTGGTGAGGTATATAAAGTGAAATCTTCTTGTTTTAGGGTTAGAAAACCTTGAAGGGCCTTTCCAGCTCTAGCTCTCCATGTGGGATTGGCTGAAGATTTCATTGACACTGTATTGCTTTTCAACTCCTCTGCCCTTCATTCTGCCTATTCTCCCTCATCAGTGCTGTTCCTGACAGCCCTCCCCAGTAAACTTCTTGGGCACACACCACATTGTAGTGTCTTTTTCCCAAGAACCTGTCCTGAGACAATGGGCTCCAGACTAAAGTTCAAGAAGTAGTCTCTCAACTCCATGCTGCCAGCCTTTGAAGACAGTGCTTCCCAGACTAGACTAAGTTTCTTTCTGTTGCATCGAATTCTAACCACAGTTTGCCACTCACCTGTCTGGATCTCCCACTTGTTCCCCACTCATCAGAAATCCTATTAGTTGATCCTCTCTCCCTCTGTGACTAGAGAGTCCGATATCTCTGGTTTGAATGATCTCATCACCAACTGACCTCTGGCTCAGATATTCTTCCTCATAAAATAATAAAAATGCATCTCAGTTCACACTATGTGCTGAGCACACTGCCAGGTACTAGGGACACAGAAATTGATAAGAAGTAGTTTCTGCCTCTGAGAGTTCAAATCCCAGATATTCCACTTTACTAGCTGTATGACTTTGTTAAGGAGACTGAGAAGAAGTGGCTAGAAAGGTAGGAGGAGGATTCAAAGAGAATGGTGCTCTGGAAGCCTCCTCAAGGAGGAGCGAGAGATCAACTGTGTCAGATGCTGCTTGATAGGTCAAATAACATAAACACTGAGAATTTTCATTGGCTATGGCTACACAGATGTTACCAGAAAGCTTGAAAAGAGCTGTTTTAGTGGAGCGGTGGGGGCAACAGCCAAATTGTGGAGTAGGTTCAAGAGGGAAATGGGGCCAATGATGTGGAGATGGAGTGCATGATGTAGAGATACAGTTTTGCTGTAAAGGGAGACAAAGCAATGCAGTGGCAGATCATAAGAGGAACAGGAAATTTTGGAACAAGTTTTTTTTACTGTTGAAATGATCAAGAGGAGAAATTTTGATGGTTTGGGGATACGGGTGCTGGAGTGAGAGGAGATAGAGATGTATCTGGTGCACAAGTGAGGATGCTACTCTTAGGAGCATGGAGACGAAGTGGAGGAGGACAGAGGCAAGCAGGCTCATAGACAAGACACTGCCCTTCTATTGCTTCCATTTTGTCAATAAAATAAGGAGAAAGGTCAGAAGCTAAAGTGAGAAGCTGGAGGAAGGCACTAGTGATTTGAGGACAAAAGAAGTGTGCAAATAGTCACTTGGGAGAATGGAGAGAGAATGAGTTGACTAAGGCTTGTGAATTGGGTTGTTGGGATGATTCAAATAGATAGTAAATGAAAAGTATTTAGCACAATTCCCTCTACATAGTGAACATATTTAAAAATAGTTATTAAGTCAATCTGGTGATGACCTCAAAGTACTTTGAGAATATAGAGGAAACACGCCTCCCAGGAAAACTGGGGAGCTACCCCCAGAAGAAGCAAATTCAGAGCTGGTCTGCAGGAAAGAAGAAACAATGTAACAAAGAACACTATGTGCTACACATAGTACTACTACTGAGAATGAACCAGCTGGTGACCTGTTTGCATAAATAAAGTTTTATTGGAACACAGTGATACCCGTTTTTCTACAGATGGTCTATAGCTGCTTTCATGCTATAATGTCAAGTAGTTGCAATAGAAACTGCATGGCTTGCAAAGCCTAAAGTATTTACTATCTAGCTTTTTACCAAAAAAAGGTTTGTTGATCCCTGAACATAGAATTAGATAAGGAGTGATTTTGGACCTAAGAAAACAAATTAGAGACACAAATAATATTATTATAGGGTGAATTGACTAGAAACAATGCGGGGGGAAAAAAGCAATACCACTAGAAATAGAATTGCTGACCTAGAAGAAATTGCTAAAATCATCAATAGCCAATGCAGTTCGGGGAGGAAAAAACTCATGGATTAAAGCAATCAGAAGGAAAACAGAAAAATATTGACAAATCTTACTCTCCAACTCTCCAGATATTTAGAACAGGTGAAGATGATATCAAGGATATTTAGTATTCCTAAAGTAGAGAATTAAAAAAAATATGGAATAAAAGGAGTAAGAATTAAGGTATAATAAAAGAAGTTTTCCAAAAATGCAGGAAGAACTGAATCTGTCGTTCTTAAAGATCATACCGTGTTCCAGGAAATCTTGATCTAGGACATCGCACAGTGAATCATATTCTGATTCAGTTTCAAGAATCAAGAAAATCTTCAGACATCCAAGCATAAATTGCAAATGACCCACAGGGATAAAAAAGTGTGAAGAATCATATTTCCCCACAGCAACAATTAATACCAAGACACAATGGAATAATACCCATAAAGCTCTGAAGGGAAGAAAATATTCTTATTTTTTGTAATCTCTCAACCTTAAAACAGTAGTTCTCAGACCTAGCTGCACACTGGGATGTCTGGGGAGTTTTAAAAATGTCCCATGCTCAAAGGCCACCCCAAATCAGCTGGATCAGAATTTCTGGGAGTAGAGCCTAGACAAGGGTATTTCTCAAAAATTCACCAGGAGACTCTAAGTGAAGGTGATTTTAAGGTAGGATACTCAAAGTGTGGTCCCTGGTTCAGCAGTAACGAGCCTGGAGCTTGGTAAAAATGCCAAGTGCCAACGCCCATCCTAGACGTTTAGAAATAAATACAGACCTATCTGTATTTTAACAAGCTCTCCAGAAAGTGTAGATTTGAAGTTTAAAAAGACATGAGGAAGAATGCTCTCTCTCCCTCTCTCTCTCTCTCCATTTTGTTCACATTATTGTTATAAAAACTTGCTGGCTCTGAGAAAGGGTTATCTTTTGGTGTGGTGACTTACTGCTCCTTAGAAGACCAGGGAATAACCTCTGTGTGAGTGACCAAGTGAAGCAGAAGCCAACGCTCATGGAGAATGCCATTCAACGCCCAAGGTCTCTGTTTATGACCTAAGCTCAAGTTTCCCCTGCAACAAAGATCATATTTGGAAGCTTCTTTTGTTAATTCATCTTTAGAAGACTTCATGTGGGTTTTTCTAAGTTGACAAATGTTGTAGATCAGAAAGAGAAGTTTCCTGCAGAGGAATCTTTAGGAAAGAATATCTCTTTTGGGAAAGAAGGTCAAGATCTAGATTAAGAGATAAATCGAAAGATGGATCTAAATATAGATTAATACAATATTTTAAAATTAATAACATTTGGATTTTAGCAATGTCTTCTGTTGCATTTAAATATATTTTTCTTATATCTGAGTAAAATTAAGTTGACTGACTTTGACATAGCATATATAGAATGATCCCATTACAATAAAAGTATTTCTGTATCTTTCTGCAAATATACAGAGAAAGATGTTCACATAATGTTATTTATGATTGGTGAGATCTAAGATGATATTTGAATTTTCTCCTTCTGCACTGTTGAAATTCTTGAAAATGTAAATTATTCTTCCAAAAATACTAATGTTATTTTTCTAATTAAAAAAAAAAAAAAAAACCCTGGGGGTGCCTGAGTGTCTTAGTAGGTTAAGCGTCTGCCTTTGGCTCAGGTCATGATCTAATGACTCGTGGGTATGAGCCCTGCATTGGGCTCTCTGCTGTCTGCACAGAGCCTGCTTTGGATCTTCTGTCCACCCGCCCCCCCCCCCGCCGCCACCTCCCCTGCTCACGTGCTCTCTTTCACTCTCAAAAAACAAAAAACAAAACAAAAACCCATCAATTCATTAATTTCATCAGGATGATAAGAATCTGCACCAGCTCACACCAACCAAATTCGCAGAGACTGTGAATCAGAATTGCAATACATTAATTAACATACCCATTCCAAGATCTAAGATATGTCATCCAGACAAGGCACCTATATTTTGGTGACTATATTTACTCAGGACTCTAAACTACACATGTGAGGGTTGCTTAATGAACCTAGAATTAGAGAAAAGGCAGTGAGTCTTGTCTTCATAGGAAATTTTCTTGAAACTCTCGTTGACTAATGATTTGTCTTTCACTGAATTAATTATTCTTTCTAAAGAACTGCTTTCTCCTCCTAAAATCAAGACTCCATCTTCCCATCCTAAATATTTACCATAAGGTACAGTTTCCCGAGATTATGATTGATATTGCTTACACTGGAGGAATTTCCAAATCACAAATGCAAAAAGATCATTTCTCGCAAGATTGTCTTCAATCTCAAACATAAATTTAACATCCATGTTAAGCTACAATATCAGAAGTTGGCATCTCATACTTATCTCTAAAATATTGGATTTACCTCACCTGGGGGTTGTTTGAACCTTCTGTGTACTAAATACAACCTGTTCACTGGAACAAAAAGAGTTCATACAGCGTAAGGAAGTAGAGCCTATGGGGCTTTTCTTCCTTTTAAGGATTTAGTGAAAAACGTAAGTTATTAAATTTCATCCAAGGCTTAAAAGGTGATTAATTATTGTCAGTTTATCTCATATCTTTGTTTACTAAAAAGAAATAAACATTCCACTCCTCTCTTGCATTGGCCTGCATTGAACTCTTTCATGGGGGAGTTGGGGACAAGAGATTTTACACTCTACTAATACAAATGCTACAGGATGTGTTAGTGTCATAACTTAGGAACTCAACTCAATATTAAGAGCTATTTTTCCCTGTGGAAGGACTGTCTTCCTCTAAATTTAAGTAACTAAATCATGATGTATCAACTAAATTTAAGTTTTTAAAAAATTATTATTCTAGGGGTGCCTGGGTGGCTCAGTTGGTTGGGTATCCAACTTTGACTCAGATCATGATCTCGTGGTTTGTGAGGTTGAGCCCCATGTCGGGCTCTGTGCTGGCAGCTCAGAGCCTGCAGCTGCTTCCGATTTTGTGTCTCCCTCTCTCTCTGCCCCTCTCCTGCTTGCTTGCTCGCTTGCTCTCTCTCAAAAAAAATTTTAATTAAAAAAATAAAAAATAAATAAAAATAAAAACTATTATTCCATTAAGTTTATGCATATGGGCTTTGAATTCTACTAGGTTAGAATTCTAATTCTCCTGTTTTCGAACTAGAGACCCAGTGTAAAACAAAAACCCTTTATTTCTTTCATTTATAAAACAGGAAAAACATCACTTACCTACTTTTTAGGGTTTTCATAAGGTTTGCAAAGTAGTATTAAATGTTTAGAGTACATACTAGGAGTTCAATAAATGAAATCCATTTGATGATCAAAGATGTTTAGAAGTGCTCATCCAAATAAGAGTTCATCAAATTTTGATTTGAGAGTAGATTTTCTCCTGTCTCCTGTTTCTCAAATCACTGGCCATACTTGGAGTAAGTAATCAGAAGATAGAAAAAGTGCAGGTAATATCTTAATCATTCTCAATTGAAATTCAGATGTAAGCACAAACATACCCACTTAAGTTTCCTTGGTTTTCCCCCAGGAATGATTGCGTTGGGAGAATGCATAGGAACACATACATATTCCTAATGTATTTTACACATGAATATAAAGCATTCAAGGACATGGAATATGTTCATTCTCCCACATCTGTGGTGGTTTCTTTTATTCTTCTTCTGTTTTTGCCTTCTTCCTATTTCCTCCCATCCCTTAGGAATTTGGGCTCTCTTCTCACTCTACTTTTTTTTTATCAGAGAAAACAGCCTATGCCATGCAAATGTTTCTCCAAGTTCTAATTCTAGTCAGTATCTTTTTCTGGAACTACACACCTGCTTCCAACTACCTGTTTGGCATCTCTGTCCTGTTCACACCCTCCATCGAATATACCCGAAGCTGCATTCATCATCTTATTGCCCCCAATATGGCACCTCCTTCTGAGAATCTTATGTCTAAAATTAGAAATGAGATGGTTTGGAGTCGTCCTCTCCTGATACCCTATGTCTAATCAGTTAATAGTAAGTCATTTGCCATGACATCTTAATTATCTAGTCTCTCCTTCCCATTCCCAGTTCTACCTTTCTACTGAGAGATTCTTACCTCGATTTTTATAACAACCTCCTAAATGTTTTCCCTCCCTCCATCCCCCTCCCATTACAATCTGGCCTACACATTATACCTGGATGAATCTTCCTAAATCACAAAAGCAGTAATTTACCTTCATTCTTAAAATCTCCCATTGTGAAACAGAGGAAATATAAACTCATGCTTAGCATCTAAGGTTCCCTACAGGTATCATCCAGTTATCTTCTGAACCCTATCGCCCTCGATTCTTTTGACCCCGAGGTTGCATAAATGAATGACCCCACAAAGGCAGATCTAGTTTGTACGTGAAATTTTCTTTGACCCGCACATGGTTTAGAAATCGTGAATATTAGTTGCTTATTTCAATTAATTGCTAACATTTACATATTCTTGCAACTTTGGGGCTACATTGTCACATGACACAAAGCTGGTGCCCTTTTAAGTGCAATATCATGGAAAAACATGCCCAGCTCACCAAAGCCTTCATTAAATTGGTTCAATCTGGTACTGACTCAGTGCCTGTAAGCACAGGAATTTATGACATTTGCCTTATACTACCTAGTGCTCCAGCCAAATGCATCCTTCCCAAATGCACAACATATCTTTGCTTATGTGATTCCATCTTTCTAGAAATGCCTTCTCCCTACCTCTTTACTGTCTTCAAGGTCCATTTCAAACACTGTATCTTCCACGAAGCTTACTCTGACCACCCAGCTGTATGTTACTGCCCCATTTTTGAGCCTCTGTAACACTCTGTCGTTCTCTCATGGCCTGTATCCCACTCTTCACTGGACCAGTCATTGGTATCCTTGACTTCTCTCCATTTCTCAGGGAGGTGTATCGATGATGCCTGTCCCCCACTCCTCAAGGCTTTCTGAAGGAGGAGTTCTCCCCTTGACCTAGATCTTCCCTCCTCCTCCCCAAAGAGATGGAGCAAGTCTCCATCTCTGATGTGAAAGGTGAGCTTGTCAGCAATGCCTGAGTGTGTACCTTTGTCCAATTCTGAAGTTCAGAATTAGGAGGCCTTCTGTTGCCACACATCTAAGACAGGCTTTTCCTGCCAGGTTTTACCAGTAAACAAAGCCAATATTTTCATCTGCTTGAATACTTACCTTACAACGGTTTTCAAACTCAAGTAGGGAAAAGGAGAGGATCTTATTGGGCATCTTCTAATCCCAATAATGACTCACTCTGTCTTGAATCTTCTGAAGTTCAATGCAAAGTCATTAACTGTACAGAGAGGCACTCGAAATACACATATCAAACTGAGTCAAAGGACACAATCCATGTGCATGAAGTTCATGGAATGTAATTTCCCCTATGCTGTGTTCCTATAAACCATAATTTAAATGTCTTTTTTGTAGATGTTAATGAAATACAAATGATTCTGTATATTACATAAAATATTTATTTCTTATTTACATTTCTACATTTTTGTAAATCATTGCACATCATAACACATATCAAGAAAAGAAAAAGAAGGAAAAAATATATAAACCTTAGACATCAGTGAAGAAAGCATCATACCATGTGATACTTATCAGCAGTCTCGCAGGTCTCGTTTCTTGACCTTTTTTGATTTTCTAGTAGTTTCTTGACGAATGGTATCATACTCCAATATGGCCATTTTGGAAAGTCTCTGTAAGTATTGAGATGGTGCTCCAGCAAGAGGATCACTGAAGCCAGAACCTGGGAAGAAAAAGAAACCAGCACACAGAATGACACTGTCTAAAATATCTCTTTCTCAGAAAAACAATTAAATAAATAAAATAAAATATCTTTCTCAAAATGACCAGTGAACACTATTAGTTCTTGATAGATCACATTCTTTGAAGTAGAAATAGAAAATATTTACTTTCTAAAGTGAATGTGATATTAAGTCATCTCAAAAAAATATTTAACTAAAAAACCTATATAATGTTTGTATTTAATTATGTAAAACTAAATCTGAGTCGGCACTTCTTTTTTTTTAATGTTTGTTTGTTTTGAGAGAGATAGCATGCATGCACATGTGCAAGCAGGGAAGGGGCAAAGAGAGAATCCCATGTAGGCTCCATGCTGTCAGCACAGAGCCCAACATGGGGCTTGATTCCATGACCATGAGATCATGACCTGAGCCAAAATCAAGAGTTAGACACGTAACCAACTGAGGCACCCAGGCACTCCCTGAGTGTGTATTTCTTAAAACACGGGATGGCTGTGGAATTTATTCCAAAGCAAAAGGCACAATCCCCATAAATAATTAACTTGTTTTATACCTTACATGCTCAAGTTATTTTCTTCAAATACACTGTTTCTCATAAATGCTAAGTTTAGTAAAATAGTAAAATTGTAAAGTAAAATAAATCATTCACTAACTGAACAGCATTACTCAAACTTCTATTATAGAGTGGTAGTAATAATAGTAATAGCATATATTGAATGATCTCTTTGGGCCAAGTACTTTACATTTATTTCATCCACACAACACTATAAAGTAGGTAACTAGTCGTATCTTGGACCACAGATATAAAACGAAGATTTACCAGGGCTAAAAAAATTGCCCAAGGGCAAAGGACTTGAACCCAGATTCATCGAATTCAAACTTCCTATGCAATTACTACATACTGCTCTAAATAAGTGAATACGTACAAATACTTCTATTTCAAGACATAAAACTTTGAAAATATACAGATTCAAACTGTTTTAAAATGCTACTATTTAATTTCAAATGGTCAAGTATCAGAAAAGCTATCTACAATTCTCCAGTATGGTTGTTACTTTTGGTTTGTTTTGTTATTTGAGTGTATAACATAAGTAGGAAGTTTAGAGAGAGAGACAGAAAGACTAGAGGGGAAAAATATGGTCAGAACACCTGTTCTTAGCAGTATAATGAACCTGACACTTAGAAAAACACTCTGGTGGAGCACGTGGGTGGCTCAGTCAGTTAAGCCTCCAACTCTTGATTCCGGCTCAGGTCATGATCTCACAGTTTGTGACTTCAAGCCCCGCGTCCAGCTCTGGACTGACAGTGCAGAGCCTGCTTGGGATTCTGTTTCCCTCTCTTTCTCTGCCCGTTACTGCTTGCTCTCTATCTCTTTCTCAGAATAAATAAACACTAAAAGAAAAACCTCTGACTACAAATGAAATATATTCTAGACCATAAGCAAATGTCAAAAAACTTCAAAACTGCAACTAAGTTTAAAGTTGTTAATAATAAATTTTAAATTCTCAAATACTTAGAAATTTATACATACATTCTAGATTATTCATCAGTCAAAAAAGAAATCATAGTAAACATTAAAATATTTGTAACTAAATGATAAAGAATATATTACAAAACTTGTGCCATGTATGCAGAGGTTTATACCCCAAATCTCTATGTTAGAAAAGAAGGCTTGAAAATTAATAAGCTAGATATAAGATATACATTAGGAGAATAATAAACCCAGAGAACATGGAAGAAAAAAGCTAATACAGGAAAGAGAAGAAATCAATGAAGTAGAAAACAAATTTACAATAAGAAAGTTTTTAGATGAGTTCTTGATTGAAGAGACTAATAAAGCAGAAAAGTCTTTCATAAGAATAATCAAAAAATGCAGAAACCACAAATAAATTACAATGCAAAATATAGAATATTATATTCTATATATAGAAATTATAATAGAAAATATAACTTACCAAAATTGATTGAAGAATTAGAATGCCTTATAAATCCTAAAATTAAAATGATTGGATCAATATTAAAATAATAAGTCTTGCCTCACAGCCTATTTTGTTTGATGGTAGCATACCTACACAGTCTTTCTTTTTATTAGTGTTTTCATGGTTTATATTTTTCCATCCTTGCATTTTTTATCTTTCTTTCCCTTAAATTTAAAATATTCCTCTTGTAAGCAACATATAGTTATTTTTCTCAGTCTGATACTTGGTTCTTTCATTGAAATATTTAGACTGCTTATATCTAATGTAATTGTTGTTATGTTTAATTTTAAATCTTCAGTCTCACTAGGTGTTTTCTATTTGTCCTATACGTTTTTTGTTTCTTTTTTCCTCCTTTCTTGTTGTCTTTTGAAATGATCAAGTATTTTCTGGTTATTTATTATATTTCCCCTTTCTATTATTAGCTTGTGACTTGTATTGTGGTTACCACACAGATTATCACATCTCTTTGATATATTATAATCTACTTTAAATTTGTTATTTTACCATTTTCCAGATAATGCAAGTATCTTACAGTATTTTAACTCCACATATGCCCCATCCTACCTCTGTGCTACTGTTGTCAAGTATATTATTTCTACATATATTTTTAAACTTCATAATACTACTGCTACCACTTTTCATTCTTTCCCAAGTTGTTGTACTTCCATTTTGTATCATTACTTCCTTAATATTTTTAGTGAAGCTCTGCAGATAATAAATTCTTTCAACTCCTATTTGAATGAAAATATAAAATATTTTCACTGGGTATATAATTCAAGTTTGGCAGTTACTCTCTTTTAGCACTTGAAAATGCCATTCCACTGTCTTCTAGCTTCCATTGCCTACATTTAAAAAGTCAGTTGTATCTCTTAACATTGCTCCTTTGAAAATAACATTTCTTTTTTCTGCTTTGGGTTTTTTTGTTTTGTTTTTTTAAAATTAGTCTTGTTTTTATGACATGCCTATCTGTGATTTTCTTTGTTTCTATCCTGCTGAGGATTCATAGAACTTCTTGTATCTGTGGCTTTGTATTTTTCATCAATTTGGGAACTTATCAGTCAGTATGTAAATACTGTTTTTGTCCTATTCTCTCTCCTCTTATTCTGGACTTAGAATTACACACATGTAAAGCAGGTTTACCTTGTCACATAATGACTTGCACACTCTGTTCTGTATTATATTTTTTCTCCCTTTACTTGAATTGCGTATTTTCTAATGACCTTTCATTTCACTAATCCTATCATCTCTTGCTTTCCATTTTCCCCCCAACTTTAATGCAGTATATTTGACAAATAAAAATTGTATATATTTAAGGTATACACCCAGATGACTTGATATACATATGCGTTGTTAAATCATTACCACAATTAAGTTGATTAACACATCTATCACCTCTCATAGTTATCTTTTCTGGAAGGAGATGAAAACACTTGAGATCTATTCTCTTAAGAGATTTCAGTCTACATTACAGTATTATTAACTACAGTCACTATGCTGTACATTGGATCCCCAGAACTTATTCATCTTAGAACTGTAATTTTGTATCAACATCTCCCCATTTGCCCCAGCCCAAAACCCTGGTAATTACCATTCTATTCTGTATACTTGAGCTTTTTTTCTCCCCCCATAAGATTCCACATACAAGTGGTTGATTCTAGTAGGAATAAAGTTCCGTGCAGCATTTGTCTTCCTCTGTCTGGCTTATTTCACTAAGCATGATGCCCTCTGGAATTAGACATTTTGTCACAGATGATAGGATTTCCTTTTTTACAGCTATATAATACAGTATCCCCAGCCTTTCAACAGTTCACATTAAGCCACTTCAGTTTTATGAAAGACCTACATTAGTACCTGTTTTTGCTAACTGAAAGAGGTCCAATAAAAATTTTCACTTTTATTTTAAAAAGGTAGAAACGGAAATAGCCTTCAGTGTTTGTTTTGCAGCAAGCCATTTTGGAGGCGACATGCACCCTTAACAGAGAGAGTGGCACCACCAAGCTCCTTCCTGGGGAGCTACACTCAGTATCTCAGCATCAAGTTCCCACAGCTTTGAAAAATTTCAAAAGTCACAAACTCGAATGGTGTGCAGGCCATGCCATGGCCCACATGAGAGATGGATCCTGAGCTAATAAAGATATGTGCACATTGGACATAGCATACACTACGTTTAAAAAATAAACCAAGCTTAAAAGAAGCATTAACATAACAAAGCAATTAAATCAGTGGAAAGAATCAAAGTTAAAAAAATAAGCATTATACAACCTAATAAGACATGTAATGGGAGAAAAAATGAGCCAACTTACCCTTTGGTTTCTCCTGAATTGGTACTACAGTGCATTTCTCCTTAGTCTTCCTTATCCTAAAATTATATATATTTTCATAAAATCATCTTATATAAATTCAGAGTACACTAATTTAAAATATATAATAAGAGACAAGAAGTTGTCTCACTTGGTGAAAGACATCACATGGAAATTAAATAAACATTAAAGAAAGCAAACTCATTCCATTGTAACTAATCCAATCAGAAGCAGATATGAATCACCTCCATCTCTCAGTTTGTGTTAATAAATTTTACCAGTAGATAAGTGTTATATCTAATTTTTTCCATGTTTATCTTATTTTTTTAAGTTTATTTATTATTTGTTTATTTTGAGAGAGACAGAGACAGTACAAGTTGGGGAGGGGCGGAGAGGAAGACAGAGAATCCCAAGCAGTCTCTGCGCTCAGCATGGATCCCCAGGTGGGGCTCAAACCCATGAAGCCATGAGAGCATGAACTGAGACAAAACTAAGAGTCAGATGCTTAACTGACTGAGCCAGCCAGGCGCCCCTATTTATTTTATTTTTATCTTAACTTTATCTAATCATGATTCAGGGAATGCTAAGAGGAAGGGAATCAAGATTAGATTAAGAGGGCATCTAGATATGGCAGATATCAACTATCACTTATTTGTGCACATTTTACCTATGAATCACCACAGTCTGAATTTTATCTTCATTAACTTTTGTTCCTACTGGAACAGACCTACATAACAAGTGAGTTATTAGAGGAAGTAGGTCATGACTGAATCTGCTGTGGGTGAGATAATCCATGAGAATTGCAAATTTCCTGTAACTATATTAAACTTCAGAAGTCAGCCAGAACTTTTAGATGCCCTTCACCTCTAGGATTACTGCTATCAGTTATGTTACCGGAGTGTGCCTTGAGAGTCACTGAAAATGTATGATTGCAATTAAAGAAATTTGAAAAAACAAACTTTTATCCACATTTGAAACACAAATATTCATAGATATTCATATGGAGGGAAACAAGGTATGAAGGGGTTGTACACAAGACAAAGAAAAATGAGTTACTTTCCTGCTTGGCCACGGCTGTTCCCTCACAGGACGCTGTGCAATATGCAGAGGAGAATACAATACTGGCAGGCAACTCGACATGTTGTCACTAGAATGGCTAAAATAAAGACACTTGCTTCAAAGACAGGGAAGAGAACTAACATTTATGTTTGCCAAGCACTCCATAAAGATTAGAGCACGAAACCGCCACTATTCTACTTCGTACACGAAGCATACTTGTCAGAGCATGAATTTAATATATTCAAATTATCTCTCATCGACTAGGTAAATTCACACGGAGTCCATGTACAGTGGTGAGGAGTCATTGCACAAAACAGCCAAATTGCAAATGAAAAAAAAAAAAACTGAAGTAGAGTGAAAATAGTAGTAAGTAAAATGAAGACTTAAAATTAAGAGGTAATTAGGCTAATTCAGGGAGTGCTTTCGGATCTTTAGATGATCATATGCATTGAAAGAAGGGTAACAAGACTGGTCTGTACCAAGAAAAGTCCATTACCAGAGGCAGCCCTCCTCAAAGGGCCCTGGGATTCCTGATAAAAATGACAAGAGTGAGGGGAATGTTAGGAACACAGGTGTGTCAGGAAACTGGAAACTCACTGTCTTTAGGCAGGTGTTTTACTCATGTTTCCAACAGCCTCTCTTCTTTCGACATCTCTGCCATCCCTCCTCTTTACCTGTTACCGTCTACTCCATTAGCAACTCACTCTTTCTCTTCCACCATCCCTGATTCTCCCATATTTCATTACAGTCTCAGGGAAGAAAAATTTCGCTTTTTGTATTTTTATAGCTTGGAAATCTGCCCTCAGATAATATTAAATTCCTCCTAAATGATGGGAAAGGTTTTCTGTGTGCTATTGTTCATTGTGATATTACTTATGAAGCCAAAAAGTCAAAGCGACTTGTAAGTACAATGATAGGAAATGGTTAAATAAACCATGGATCTATCAGTGGAATACAATGTTGCCAGGAAGGACTGTTTGGAGATTATGCAGTGACATGAAAAAGTGAATATACTTTATAATAAGTTAAAAAGGCAGAGTAAAAAATTGTAAGTTCACTAAAATCATAGTTAAAACAAAAGCCCATGAAAATGAGGAAGAAAAGAGAACGCCCTATAATAAAAATGGATATGTTAGGATGGGTAAATTATCAAATCATTGTTTTTCTTTTCCCAAATTTTCTTTAAAGTTCTTATTTGTTTTCATGATTTCATAAATTAGGCAAAACTTTTCATTTTTAGTATATTCTAGTTCTCCATTTATATGACTAAAATTTAGTTCAAGAGTAATTAACAAGAACAATAACACAAGTAAAAAGCTCAAGAAATATATTCTAAGACTTCTATATTTGCATGCTACATGTAACTGGCTGACTTTAAAGCACAGTGTGGCAGGAAGAGAATATAAAAACATAAATTTTCCCCTAAAGACAGTAGCAATGCAGACTACTATAAATGCTTCACCTTTTTTAGCCTGGCAGAGTGAACAAATTCTAGACATTCAATAAATACCTGATGAATAAATAAACAAACCAAAGCAGCAAAAAAATAGAATATCAGTCTGTCTTACTAATTTATAGATCCCTTTGGAGAAAGGGGTTTTCTTTTGATGGTATGTCAGTCAGTCCAATTTATAAAAGGGAAGGCAATTATGATAATGTTTTCAAACACCAATATTCAAAGTCGGTGGGACTTTTCTGGCTGACAAACTCCACTTTGATAGTCAGTGCAGGGTCTTTGTTAGGATGACATCTCACTTAGAACTTCCCCTCACACTACGTCAAACTAGAAACAAAACACAAGGTACTACCTTCAGCTTTCAGAAACCTGTTAATATTGCAGAGCTCGTTTACTTTTATTATGAAAAATTCCAATATTCTCATAGGCAATCTACTCTAGGGCAACAGATATTTTTTAAAGGAAGCCCTTAAATCCTTTCTGGCAATGTCACTTGAAAACGGAGAAAAGTGCCTACTTATCAAACTGAATAAAACTGCTTACCTTAGATTTATAAAATGAAATCTTTTATGAAAAAAATATTAGTAGGCAAGAAAGAATTAAATTCACTAGCCAGGAAAACCCGACATTTAGTTGTTACTAAGAATAAATATTGAATGAAAGAGAATTGAGTAGAAACGGTCTACCTGACTGGAGGTATCTCGGTATCGATATGTAGCAGTCTTGGATGAACTTCCAGTGGACTTGAACTTACACTTTTTTGGCAACTTTGCAGTCCTGGTAAATATGGCCTTTTGACACATTCTTTGAGCTCTTCTAGACCAAATGCTGTGGTGTATTCTAATTAAAAATAGTATCATAATCAACTATATTATTTCTTGATGAAATGTCTTCTTTTACGACATACTAAAACGCATAATACAATATACCGAATCAGTCATTAAGTAAAGAAAAATAAAGCTACTGTAGTTTATCTCATATCTTTCCCAAGAGAATACCTTTCGATTCCTCCTATAGGGACTGTAGGGAAGAGGTGATTAAGGGGCTGATTAAGAAGTAGAATAAGGAAAAAGGACAGCTTCATGGATTTCCCACAGTCATCACTGTCCTCTGCTTCATCATTTTACATAATTATAATTTCCAGAATATTAGAGACATTCACACTGACAGAGTTTAAAAGCACTTTGAAGAGTCTTATATTACCTGCTATTTTAAATCTTTCTACCTTCCTGCTTTTATGTAAATTAAGAGGTATAAATACATGATTATTGAGCTAACAATGAGAGATAAAAGAATTTTACTTCAGGCATTGTTTTAATTTTCTCTCTGCAAAATTTCATACCAAATCTACAAACACTAACCCGAAGCATCAAGATTGCTTCGCCTATTGACCTCACATAAAATTGGACAAAGAGATTGTCAAATTATTAAAATGAAACAAAGCAAATTTCAAAATGAAGGCAATGAATGGAAAAAACAGATTAAGAAACGAAAGGTTTGGGTGATCTTTAAATTAAATGTTGAAAATTGTTTTTTAAGCTTTCTCTCTTTTTTGTTTTGGGGGGAGAAGGGCAGAGAGAGAGGGAAAGAGAATCCCAAGCAGGCTCCATGCTCACTGCAGATCCTGATGCAGGGCTTGATCCCTTGAACCTGAGATCATGACCTGAGCTAAAATCAGGAGCCAGACACTTAACTAATGAGCCACTCAGGTGCCCCTTAAGCTTTCTCTACTAAGCAAGTCTAGCATAGGAATAAAAATAGTATCTAACGGGACTGGAGTTATATTAAATGCTCCAAATGCTACTTTGCAACCTTTGATTTTTTTTCCTTTGGAAAAAAAAATTGTTTCTCTTGATCAAAAAACAAATTCTCTTTTCAGCAATTAGATTTGGGCATAGAAGGACAGATAAACTAAAGTAGCTTTAATGGGAATCTATGAAAAATGTTGAAAAAATAGAGCAACACATTCAAAACCAGGAGTAATGAAATGGGTTGGGGAGTTCGAATTTTGTGGTTTTGAAGAATTACATCTCTACTTATAAAGCTGAAGGCAGAATTCAGGATAAATAAGATACAATTATAATTTGAAATTTGAAATATAAATTGAAATTAAGCTACTAATACATTCATATACATATCAAAAGTCCTCAAATTAGTCTGTATCGAGCATCTGTAGAAAATAAGATACTTTCCACATAACTCATGAAAAAACAAAGTTTTGGTTAGGATTATCAATGCAAAAATGTGCTGTTAAGGATTTGGGTTTCTTTCCCAAACAAACATTTTAAACATAAAAACCAACTTGAGGTATTTAAAAACAAACACAATTTATAAAAAGTAGTATGATTCAATGGAGATATTACTGCATTGATATCAAGACAAGTAGTTCTTCAAAATTTGCTTCCATCATGATTACAGAATTACATTAAGTAAATTAGTTCTAATTTGCTTCCATTTTTATTTTCCACAAACTTAGGATATTATCCTGACATAAATGTTACAAAAATTATGTCTCTTGACTGCTTAAAAAAATACATATGTAAATTGAAGGCACTATTTCTATATTTTCTTCAGCAAAATAATTGTAAAAAATTAAGTTACCTTTCTTCATTTTTTGTGTTTCCAAAACTGCTTTCCTCCAACTACTCTCAAAGAGAAAACAACTGTCAAGAGAATTTCTGGTGACATTAGATGTATCAAATTTGATTCCAGGGGATAACACTGGCATTGTTTCTTCTTCTTTCAACAGTGTTGATGAAAGTGAGATGCTGCTCCAGACACAGGACATGAAATACAAAATAAATAAATAAATAAATGAATAAATGAATAAATAAATAAGTGTTTCAGAGATAAATATTTTTCTTAATTTTTTTCCACTATACAAAGTAAATACTAATATAAACTTACATGAAAAGTTCACTTATAACATGTAAATACATATTCTTGGGATTTTAAAGTAAGAGGCCTTTAAAAATGTAGCTAAAATAGGTAGTAGAAGTTCTTTTCTTTTAAATATTTTAATGAATTCTTTCAAACCACAGGTCACAGATATTTAGCAATATAAGAAAATTGAAGTCCAATGGTAAGCTATTGTGTACAAGACAATAAAATGCTTAGGGTTCTCTCAAATATATTACCATTATACACAATAACCAAGTGGGACTTATCTCTGTGATGCAAGAATGGTTCAACACCCAAAAATTAATGTGGCATACCACTTTAACTGAAAAAAGGATAAAAAATCACATGATCATCTCAATAGATGCAGAAAAAGCGTTTGATAAAATTCCACACTCTTTCATGATAAAAACTCTCAACAAACTAGTAATAAAAATTAGCTCAACATTATAAAGGCTGTACATGAAAAGCCCACAAGGGCTTCACCCTAATCAAGGGTGAAAAATCAAAAGCTTTTCCTCTAAGATAAGGAATAAGGCAAGGATGACCACTTTTACCACTTCTATTCAACTATAAGTAATAGGCAGAGTAATTAGGAAAGAAAAGGAATCTAGACTGGAAAAGAAGTAAAACTATCCTTGTTTACGGATGACAGAAACCCTGAAGACTCCACCGAAAAATGATAGAACAAATTAAGGAATTCAACAAAGTTGCAGGATACAAAATCAATAAACAAAAATCACTTGTACTTTTATACACTAACAATAAACTATCTGAAAAGGAAATTAGGAAAACAATGCAGTTTACAGTAGCATCAGAAAGAATAACATACTTAGGAATAAACTTAACTAAGGAGCAAACAACTTATACACTGAAAAACACTGATGAAAAATTAAAGACACAAACAAATGGAAAGACACCCTCCATGTTTACAAATTGCAAAACTTAATTTTGTCAAAATAACCATACTACCCAAAATGATCAACAGATTCAATGCAATTGAAATCCCAATGCATTTTTTACATAAATAGTGAAACAATTCGAAAATTCATATGGCTTCACAAAGGGCCCCAGATGGCCAAAACAATCTTGGAAAGAAGATCAAGCTGGAGGTATCAAACTTCCTAATTTCAAAGTATATCACAAAACTAAAGTAATTAAGACATTGTGATACTGCTAGAAAAAACAGACCACTGGAAGAATAGAATCCAGAAGTAAATCAACATGTATACAGTCAACTGATCTTTGACAAGGATGCCAAGGGGTACACAATAAGAAAAAGATCTCTTCAACAAATGTCATTGGAAAAACTAGATATCCACATGCAAAAGAATGAAACTGAACCCTTACCTTACACCATATACAAAAATCAACTCAAAATGGATTAAAGACTTAAACCTAAGACCTAAAACTGTAAAACTCCTATAAGAAAACATAGGTGAAAATCTTGAGGACATTGATCTTGCAATGATTTTATGGATGTGACACCAAAGGCACAGGAAATTGAAGCAAAAAATAGACAAGTGGGACCTATATCAAACTAAGAAGCTTCTGCACAGCAAAGGAAACAATTGACAGAGTGAAAAGGAAACTTTGGAGAAAAACACTTGGAAAAAGTATTTGCAAATCATACATGTGATAAGGGGCTAATATCCAAAATATATAACTCCAAAGCAAAAACAAAACAAAACAAAAAAACTAATAACCTGGTTTAAAAATGGGCTTGGACTTGAATAGACATTTCTTCAAAGAAGACATACAAATGGCCAAAAGGTATATGAAAAGATGCTCAATGTCATTAACCATCAGGGCAATGCAAATCAAAACCACAGTGAGATACCACCTAACACCTATGTTAGGTGTTATATTATGACGGCTACTATTAAACGGTTGAATGCTTATTTATTTATATTTTTTTAATTTATTTATTTTAAGAGCAAGTGGGAGTGAGTGCTGGAGGGGGGAGGGGTAGAGAGAGAAAAGGAGAGAATCCCAAGTAGGATCTACACTATCAGTGCAGAGCCTGATACGAGGCTCAATCCCATGACCCTCGATATCATGACCTGAGCCAAACTCAAGAGTCAGACACTTAACCGAATAAGCCACTCAGGTGCCCTAAAAAAAATTTTTTTTAAAGACAAGTGTTGATGAGGATGTAGAGAAATTGAAACTCTTGTACACTACTGGTGGAAATGCAAAATGGTGCAGTCGCTATGGAAAAAAAGAGTATGGAGTTTTCTCAAAAAAGTAAGAATAGAACTACCCTATGATCCAGCAATCCCACTCCTGGGTAATCCAGAAAAACTGAAATCAGAATATCAAAGAGATACCCACACTCCCATATTCACTGTGGCACTCTTCGCAATGGCCAAGATGTGAAAACAATCTAAAAGTCCATCAACACCTGAATGAATAAAGAAACTATGTATAGATATACAATGAGATCTTAATCAGCCACAGAAAAGGAACAAAATCCTGAAATATGTAACAACATGATGAACCTTGAGGACATTATGCTGAGTGAATAAACCAGTCATAGAAAGACAAATACTCCAAGATTCCACTTATATGAAGTATCTAAAATAAAATAGTTAAACTCCTAGAAGCATAAAATGGTATTTTCCAGGGGCTGGGGGAGGAGAAAATGGGGAGTTGCTAATTAGTGGGTATAAAGTTTCAATTATGCAAGATGAGTAAATTCTAGAGATCCACTGTTCAACATTGTACCTAGAGACAACAATACTGTATTGTACACTTAACAGTATCTTAAGAGGGTAAGTGTCATGTTAAGTGTTCTTACCACAAAATATTTAAAGCTTTAAAAATATATGTAAGTGATGAATCACTAAATTCTACTCCAGAAACCAATATTGCACTGTATGTTAACTAAAATTTTAATTAAAAAAATTTCAAATGACAAATTACAAACTAAAATATGGAGTCAATTATAATTTCCAGAGTCTCAAAAGACTCTTAGAATCACAATCCTCACTCCATTCTAAATACTTCTTTCTCCTTTTACTTGTAAAGGTGAAAATGACCAGATAGCTTTCTTTCATCCCCAAGGCAGACCCTCCTTCTCTTCTTAGTAACCTGTCCACCAAGACAGAAGAAACAACCAGGGACTAACAATAAATGCCTCTTCGAGTATTCTTCAAACCAGGTGAAGAGAAAACTTTCTTAAAATGGAATATTTTGAAAAAAGTTCACACAATGAATACAAGAGGGTTCATTATACTAATATCTCTACATTTTTGTGTATGTTTGAAATTTTCCATTATTAAAAGGCAGGAAAAACCTCACAGCTGCAAGAATGTACAACTTAAGGAATGTGCTGGGGGAAAAAAAATCCCACACAAACATTTTTGATCTGATGTTTCCTGAAAACATAACCAACTGCAGTGGAGAGAGAAAAATTAAGGGCACTTTATAAATCTTAAAAAATAAAAAGGAGTGGAGCACCTGCGTAGTTCAGTTGGTTGAGCATCTGACTCTTGATTTTGGCTCAGGTCATAATCTCACAGTTCGTGGGTGTGAGCCCTGTGTCTGACAGCGTGGAGGCTGCCTGGGATTCTCTCCCTATCTCTCTGCCCCTCCCCTGCTTGTGCACATGTGCCCTCTCTCTCTCTAAATAAATAAACTTTAAAAAAATTAAAAAATAAAAAGGACTGATAGAAAAACCCCATGGAGAAAGAGATATTATACTAGGTTTTAGGGCAGACCGTAAAGAACTCACTCAAAACAAATGCCTTTGCAAATTGATGGTAAGGAGACTCAGGATTGAGTTTAAACTGTTTAAAACTAATAGCTATAAAACAATTACTATATTTTCAAGGCACCTCAAAATATGGGTGTATTTAAACATTTTTTATATTAAAATATTCCAAATGTTTTTAAAATTAAGATTATCTTTTTATCACCTAGTTTAGAACTAGAAGGACATGTTAATTAAATGTTTGTTCATTATTCCATCTATTCATTCATTTAACACGGATGTAGTGAATAACAATCCTATGTCAGACACCAGATAAGGTGTCTCTTCTCCTGAAGCTTAGTAGCGGGAGACAAACATTAAATGAGCAAAGAAATTAATAAAGTTTGTTTCAGATAAAATACATCTAAAGTATAGCTAATTCTCATTATTCACAATAGTTATGTTCTATAATGTTGCCATAAACACTAAAGGAGCAGATAGAGAACCACTGCTCCTAGAGGAAATATGAAATTAGGTTCCTGTGAGCCTCTGGTCACAACATTTTTATCAACTGAATGATACTTTCTTTTTGGTGTGTCTCTGTTTAAAGATACCTTATTTAACATATATTGTTGACTCATTAATATCGGAGCCACGGCCAACAGCAGTGTAACTGAAGCTTATCTAACACATATATTTTCTCCATATGACACAGCACCATCTTCCTGTGCTTAGAACACCAGAGAGAACTTCAGCACTACACTTCTGGAAAAATCACCAAAAAAAGCACAAATATGTAAAAAGATGGCACCAAATAGATAGTGAAAAGGACATTTTCTTACAGTATGAACACGGTAACAAGAAGACGGGCCATAACCTTGTTTAACCTCAGTGGCGAAGTGTATGTCAGGCAACCCAAATTTTTGACAACTCTGCACATGTCTGCAAGTGACTGGGAATGCACCACAACTACTGATTTCCGAATTACAGATAAATTTTAATGAGTAGGTTTATTAGAAAATACAGAATCCATGAATATTAAGGATTGACTGCAGTTCATCATGGCAATGTGCCGAGGGGCAGGAAGTATTTTGGACTGGGTAGCTAAAGAAGGCCTTATAGATGAGGTGGTCTTGAGCAGAGATCCAAACGGACCAGAAGCAGAGATATTCGGAGAACACGTAAGGAGGGAGAGAATTCTTTGTAAAGAGAACAGTGAGTGCAGAGACCCCCAAAGCGAGAATAAGGTTGGCATGTTCTAAAGGAGAAAAAGATAAATTTCTATGCTGTCTGATAGAGTAGCCACTAGCCATATGTGGCTCTTGAGTACTTGAAATGTGGCTAGTCAGAAGCGAGGTGTACTGAAAACGTAAAATATACAGCAGATTTCAAAGACTTTGAATGGAAGAAAAGAATGTAAACCATCTCATTAATAATTTTTATTTTGATTTTATGTTGATACTATTTGGATATGTCGAATCAAATAAAATGGATTATTTAAATTAATTTCACCTCTCTTTTTACCGTTTTAATGTGGCTTCTAGAAAACTTAAAATTATATATATGGCTTACAACAAAGAGGGGAATAAGATATGGCCGGAAAGATAGTAAGTATCAGATATTTCATGGCTTTACACACCATAGTAAAGAGTTTGGATTTTATTCTAAGTGCACTGAAAATCCATCAGGAAGTTTTGAGTGGGAAAGAAAATATATCGGTGTTGGGTAAAAAGTAAATCTCAAGTCAAAAGGTGCATAAGGGGTGCTGTGGAACCACAGAGGGAGTAGGTAACTCTCAGGAAAGGCTTTGAGGAGATGACCCTTAAGTGAAGTCTTAAGCCAAATCCAGGTAAGGGGGAGCGAGTGGGTCAGGGCACTCTAGAGTGTCATTGCTGGGTGATGATAGCAGTATCAAAAGAACTGCTCTAGTCAAGGAATGCAAGTAGTTGAGTATGGCCAGAGTGAAAATGTCTTCCTTGACATTCTTCAAAGAATCCTGCATCTGTATCTTCAGGCCTCTCTTCTGAGCAATAGGCACATATAAATGACTGCTTATTAGATATTTTTCCTTGGATATCTCATGTTACCCCATCAAAACCTGTTTCCCTCAGTATTCCCTAACATAGCACATGACATTGCCATCCTCCAGTTGTACAAAGTAGAAAGCTGGTAGCCAACAGCGACAACCTCTCTTTTCTCCCAAATCTAGTCATTCAAGAGCCATTAGTAGTGAAGGCCTAAACCAAAGAAATAGCAGCTCTACCAAGCTGGGTAGAGGTGAATGAGGTGGCATCCAGAGGACCTGGGAACTCTATATGACTGTACTATTCACAAAGTTAGGAAGATGGGGTGAGGAACCAGTGTGAGTGAGGAGAGAAATTCAGTTGTGTAGAAAATGTATTTGAGATGCCTGTGTGACATTCACAGAAGGGGATATCAAGAGGTAGGAGTGAGTTTAGCCAAGAGATTCAGTTTGGTAGGCATAGGTAGAGCCTTGAGAATAGATCAGGTGACGAGTTATGAAGAAGAAGAGCATGTCCAAGGCAACTAATATTTGAAAGACAGAAAGAGAATCTATTGACCACAGAGAAGACCAAAAAGGACTGGTAAAATAGAAGAACCAAGTAAGGGGTGCCACTAAAACCCAAAAGCAAAGAGAGTTTTAGGAAAAAGAAAGTGGTGGGGCCCATGGGTGGCTCAGTTGGTTAAGCGTTTGACTCTTGATTTTGGGCTCAGGTCATGATGTCATGGTTCGTGAGTTAGAGCCCCACGTCAGGCTCTGCACTGTCAGTGTGGAGCCTGCTTGGGATCCTCTCTCTCCTTCTCCCTCTGTTCCCCTCCTGCTCTCTCTCTCTGTCTCTCTCTCTCTCTCTCTCTTAATAATGAATGAATGAATGAATGAACTTTCAAAATAAAAAAAGGAAAAGGAAGTGGTGACCAATTTCATGAGAGAACAACATACTGCCAAAAGAGCTGTATTTAAACATGAGAGACTCTTGAGCACAACTATAGTCTTTTAAAGATAAAGACAATCCAAAAGGAGAGATGGAAAATACAAAAGAGGAAAAGAACCAATTAAGCATTATCCTGCAGATGGGAGAGTGAGAATCAAAAATAACTGCTTTTTACAATCAAAGATTTTTTTAAAAATGTTTCTATTAAACAACAGCAGACAGAATAAGGAAACAGTGCAAAAAAACCAAGAATATATATAATACGTACATACATACATACATAATACATATGCCAGCACTATGCCACAGACTGGGTGGCTTCAACAACAGAGATTTATGGTCTCACAGTTCTGGATGCTGGAAGTTCAAAATCAAAGCTTCCATAGAGAGGGTCGCTCTAAGCACTGTGAGTAAAAGATCTGCCCCAGGCCTCTCTCCTCCGCTTGTAGAAGGCTGTCCTCTCCCTTTGTCTTCATGTCACCTTCCCAGTGTACATGTCTTGTGTCCAAATTACCCCTTTTTATAAGGACACTGGTCATATTAGGTTAGGGCCCACTCTAATGACCTCATATTAACTCGATTACCTCTATAAAGACCCTATCTCCAAATAAGGTCACATTCTGAGGTTGGGTTAGAACTCTGACATATGAATTGGGGGTGGGGGACAAAATTCAATACATAACTCTACATCACAGCCTATATAAAATATGTGTTGGAGACAACTTTTAAAATTCTATTAAGTAGACAGAAAAATGCATTCACTCCCTCAAAACCAGTTTCTAAAATCAAAAAAAGGATAATACATTACAACTGAGACCTTCACAATTCTACAATACAGTAGTAACTGTTGATGTTCTTGGTAACATTTAAGGGAGAAAAATACTCTGAAAAGTCTTCTGTATCTTTATACACAGAAACATGTGATGGCTGCTATTATTATCATAATCATCATGATTATTATCATAGGCCAAGAATCAACTAATTGCCGGATACGAGAGGTACAGCTTGACTCAATGCCTCTTCCTCTCTTCCTCTTTTCCTTTCAGGGCAAAGCTGCAACCCTAGACCTCTCCTCTTTTGCTTCATACTGTCCTGTTCTTGCCTTATGGTTTCCATGCCTTCGTCTCCTTGAATAGTACACACTTAAGTATTTTCCCATGATGTTCTTTCAGTTTGGTGGTTCACATCTCCCAGTTCCTGCATCTGCCAAGTCTCCTTCTCTGTGGCTTATTTTCTTATATAATTTGTAAACTTTGACTGTGAGCTCATCTTTAAAGAGATTGCTATTTACAGGAGTCCAGTATTCCCTGAGCTATGGAAACTTTGCTATACAGAGTTTTCCATTAGTCTTTGCCTCGGCCTGGGTTTCGGAGGTGCCGGACCAGTTAATATGTCAGGATCCTGGATTGTGGTCTCCAAAGCATGTAGCAACGTGAATTCAGACCCCAGACTTGAGCTGTGTGGGTAGGAAGCTGTGCAGAGTCTATGTGCAGGGTTTAACAGTGAACTCTTTTCCTGCCATAGTTCAAGTGGATGGCAAGCTTCCTGGCAACCTCCTCCGGCCAATGAGGGACATTTTTCTAGTTATCATCTCAGTGTCTATAGCAGGTTGTATTTTTCAAAGAAGGATGCACTAAAACATACCTATTCCTACATGGTCTTCCTTCAATGTGATACTGACATTTCTCCTTCAAGAGGTGAGGTCTGTGTTCCCCCTCCCTGAAACTAACTTCCTGAGTCAATAAAGTAGAGTAGAAGTGACACTGTGTGACTTCCAAGCCTGGGGCATAAAAGGAAACAGAACTTCCGCTAGCTCTCTCTTGGGATCCTCGCCTTTGGAATCCGGCCACCATTTTGTGAGGAAGCCAGGTGACAAGAAGAAGCCACCATATAAAGTTGCAGCTGACATCCACAGCTAAGGTCTCAGTCCACAGCCAGCATCAACCATCAGACATGGGAATGAGCCTGCAGGTGATTCTATCCCCAAGCTTTCAATTCGCCCATCTGAGGCCCCAGACACATCGTGAAGCAGAGCCAAGCTGTCCCTGCTGTGCACTGTCCGAATTCCTGACCCACAGAATCCCTGAGCACAATAAATGGTTGTTTTCCACGACTAAGTTTTGGAGAAATTTGTGATGCAGTCATAGTAACTGGAACAGTACGCCTTTGTGACTTCCAGCTTTCGGCAGATGCTCAACAGTGGCTTCCTATGTGAGCATTCCTTCATTTCTGGCACCTGGGGATTTCCTTCCCATGGTCTCTAGCTCAGCTACATTTCCATAAATCATCTTATTATATGTTACCCTGCATTTGAAATATACTGAAGTACAATGGAGTCCCTTCCCTGTCAGCTCATTCTGCCACACTGCCCAGAAGTTCCCATAACTTTTCAAATGAGGACATAAAAAAACTAATGAATTTAATTTCTTTTATATATAAAGATACTTAAAAATAAAAAAAAGAGGGGCACCTGGGTGGCTCAGTCGGTTAAGCTTCCAACTTCAGCAGGGTTTAACAGTGAACTCGTTTCCTGCCATAGTTCAAGTGGATGGCACCAGTTGAAACCAATTGGATCAGGTCATGATCTCGCAGTTTGTGAGTTCAAGCCCCATGTCAGACTCAGAGCCTGGAGCCTGCTTCGAATTCTGTGTCTCTGTCTCTTTATCCTTCCCCTGCTCAAGCACTCTCTCTCTCTCTCTCAAACATAAATAAATATTTTTTAATTAAAACAAAGAAAAAAGAGAAAAAGAAAATGAAGCCTATAGAAAATGTATTTATTTATTTATCTTGTATATTTATTTTTGAGAGAGAGAGACTCAGAGTGTGAGTCGGGGAGGGTCAGAGAGAGAGGGAGACACAGAATCGAAACAGGTTCCAGGTTTTGAGCTGTCAGCACAGAGCCCGATGCGGGGCTTGAACCCACAAACTGTGAGATCTTGACCTGAGCCGAAGTCGGCCGCTTAACCGACTGAGCCACCCAGGCGCCCCAGAAAATGTATTTATTAAAGAACAGATCATTCATTCCAGAAAAAGAAATACAAATGATCAATAAAAGTTCACTGGTTCCATGAGCTGTGGCTTTTGCCAATCAAAATGGCAAGGCGTTTTCTCTAATAGTAGACAATGTAAGATGGGGTTCAAGGACAACAGGCCTTCTCATAAGGTGTCAGTGTATGTATGGGTATAATACTTCCAGAAAGCAATCTAGCAACATACATGTCCTGATAAGTTTACATACTTTTGGCCCAGCTATTCTACTTCCAGGTATTTATCCTAAAGGAATGATCATTGATACATACAAATATTTATCTTCAAGGATGTCAAATCTTGTATTTTTTATAATAGAAACGAAAAAAGGCTGAAAATAACCCAAGCATCAAAGGGTAGATTTTTAGCTTTGTTTAAAGCACAATATTTATCAAGTGAACATAAAGACAAGTTGTGGACTCGTTGAGAAAGCTGGTTATTTATTTATCCACAATGCCAGTCATTGTTCTAGGAGCTAAAACACAAAAATGATGAACATATAAAAGCGTATAGTATGTTGGGAGAACAAAGTAAACAAACAGTTACAGTTCATTACGATAAATATTTCTCTTTAAGTTTATTTATCGAGAGAGAGAGAGTGGGGAGAGAGAGTGCAGGAGGGGAAGAGAGAGAGAGAGAAAGAGAATCCCAAGCAGGCTCTGTTCTGTCAGCACAGAGCCCCAACCAGGGCTTGAATTCAGGAACTGTGAGATCATGACCTGAGCTGAGATCAAGAGTTGGACACTCAACCGACTGAGCCTCCTGTAATGGGCGCCCCCATTACAATAAATACTGATGATAAAGCTATGTTTCAATTCTGTGGTACAACACAGCATTTGCTAACCTAACCAGATTGGGGAAGTGGGAGTTTTGCTTTTGTTTTTGAGCCAGGGATGTTCAAGCAAAGTCCCACAGGTTTTCCTAAGTAGAAATTGTGACACAGAAGGCTGAATGTCTACTAAACTTCTTGCTCCTCCAGAGCATAGAGTTATTTCTGAGAAGTGGCTACCTCCCTGTGATCGGAACTAGTGTCATGTGTAACACTGTCTGCAAGAAGCTTTTAAGAAGGAGGTCCGCTTTCTCCACACTTTCCCCCTTCCTTTCTGCTGGCTGCAATGAGATAATAGGGAAGTGCTATAAATGGCAGAGCCTGGGTCCTGCAACCCATTGGAAGAAAGCCGCCTGTTGATCAGGAATATCTGCCTTGGAACTGTTATATGAGCAGGAAATAAACTTTTACATGTTAAGTCACTACAACGTTGAGGTCTGTTTGTCATTATAGCTAGCAACAGGCTAATACATGCCCAAGTGGGACGATATTAGCTCACTTAAATATATTCACTAAGCATGCACTATGTGCGAATCAATATGCCATGTGCATGACGAATACAAAGATGAACTAGAGATTCTGCCTTCACAGAAGTGACAATCCAAAAAGAAAAACAGGAGCCACTCATACAACTGCAGAATAAGGCAAAGTGTGACATTGCAGCCTGAGGTAAGATAGATACCTCACATCAGGAGAGTTAAAAGAAGGCAGATAGTATTTTCACATAGAAGTTCCAAAAAGACTTGGAAGAAGCTAGAAAATGACATTTAAATAGAATTTAGACAGGCAGAAATGTTGGTATAGGCATTCCAGGAAAAGATATAGATGTGAAAGACACCGTGGAGGGACGCCTGGGTGGCTCAGTCGGTTAAGCGGCCGACTTCGGCTCAGGTCATGATCTCACAGTTTGTGGGTTCGAGCCCCGCGTCGGGCTCTGTGCTGACAGCTAGCTCAGAGCCTGGAACCTGTCTTCGGATTCTGTGTCTCCCTCTCTCTCTGACCCTCCCCTGCTCATGCTGTGTCTCTCTCTCTCTCTCAAAAATAAAAACATTAAAAAAGAATTAAAAAAAAAAAAAGAAAGAAAGACACTGTGGAGAACAGAGAGGGCGTTCAGATAGGGGCACTGTGAGAGATACTGAAATGGCAGATTGGGTGAGATCACAGACAAATCTGAATGTTCGCCAGCGTGGTTTGTACTTCCTTCTTTGAGCAATGGGAAGGCACTGACGGGGTTTTGAAGAGAGGTGGGGCAAATTCACAGCTACGCTTTAGGAAGATTAATCTGGCAGAGATTAGAGCTAAATTAAGAGGCTACTGTACTGATAATAGGCCAGAGTGCTTACATCAGAGTAGCAGAAGTGAGAATACAAGTTGATTGAATTTAGGAGGTTCAGTAAAGACAAAAGATGACTGAGACTGTGAATGCAGGTGACTAAGAGAATTATGAATTACATGCAAAGAGAAATTGCTAGTCTGGGGGTGGAGAGCAACAAAGAGCTCAGTTTTAGATAAAAGGAGCGTAGGACATCCAGGTTGAGCTATGGAAACTGGATCTAAGCTGTAGAAAGTGAGGACTGTAGCTTTGGTTGGGAGAAGAAATTTTAAGAGTTATCTATCTGTTCACTTGGTGAGAATTAAGGACAGAAACTGGATTAAAGTTGCCAAAGAAGACTTGAGAGGGGGAAGAAAGCCAGATTTCCTTAAAATGTACAAAACAGGAAGATAAAGAAAAGGCTGAGAGGTGACTGGAGAGGCAGGCGATATGGAGAAATGAGAATTACAGGAAGCACTGGACCGCGTCCAATTCTATAGGAGTTCGTAGTGGAAAGAACTGCTAATAACACTGTAGCAGCAAAAGCACAATCTCATTTAATCCTCAAACAACCCAATGAAACACAATTCCCCGTCAATTACTGACCAGGAATCCCCGTCAATTACTGACCAGGAATTCACACCCAACAAAGAACACATTTTATTCAATTGGAGTAAAATGAGCCTGGATTCTAATCTTGATTCTGTGGAATACGTCTAAAAAATATGTCTTTAAATTTTTTTTAATAATAAGCACAGATTTTTCTCAACACTGTTGATGGAAATATACATTAGTAAAGACTTTTTGGAAGGCAATATTCCATCCAAAATTTTTAACATACACACATCTGACCCAACAATTCTGCTTCAAGGAATTCATTTTATAGGACTGTTCCCATGTATAGGAATGTTCACTATTGCTTTATTTGTAATAAGGAAAAATTGGAACCAATCTTAATGAGGAATGGTTACATAAATTACAATACAGCCATGCCATATGATCACCTCTACCACATCAATGCAGACCTAAATAAACTGATAGGAAAGGTATCTGCCACATCTTTTTAAGTGAAAAAGACAACTTCTCAAAAGAATCCAGATATGATTCCAATGATGATTAAAAAACAGATGAAAAAAGAGTAGAAAGATAAACACTAAATTAACTCTAAGAAGTCTTAGAAAGAAAGAAGGAAAAAGTAAAGAGGGCTTTCATCTCTACCTCTATATACTTCTGTTTGAATGAGAACTACTAATGTATCATAATGTAACTTCAAAAATGTAAGAATTAAAAAAAAGAAATGTCAGGAGTGTTTGTGAAGAAATGCCAGTGAAAAGGGCGATTTAAATTCACCATTAGCGATGCAGATAAAAAGTCAAAGAAGAGTCGGGATTCTTGGGCTTTGCAGAGTACAGTACCCTGAAAATGGTGGCCAGATTGCATTTCTTTGGACAGAGGCTTCAATTTTCATGTCTATGATCCCAAAAAGGATGTAGGGTAGAATAACCTATACAAGAGAACAGACTATTTGCATTGCAGAAATCTTTTCTTGTATTTTTAACCCATGAAAAAAAGTAACCCACACGCAAACTATAGGTAAATCAGAAATGGCACAAAGCAAAATTGGCAGTGAAAACGGGGTCAGAGCTAATTAAGACGCTGACCGTCCCAAGTTCTGCTCCACGTGGCTGGGTGCAAGAGCGAAAGCAAGGGAGGCACAGTGGCAGTCAAGGGCAAGAGGGTAGGCACATCCCCCCGCCGCGCTTCAGTTTAAACCCTGGGCGCGCTGGAGGGTGACCCTGTAAGGGCGTGCCTACTTAAGGCACGGATGTCCATGCTACAGACTGTACGGAGCTTGAGGAGTGTGGAAACATACAGATCTGGTAGGCAGATCCTCGTGCCCGGGTCTCGTGCCCGTCTCTCTGCTTCACCCGTCCCCGTCCAGCAGCCTTGGTCCGGTCCTTCAGTCCCCGCATACCCGCCAGCTCCCCTCAAAGTGCGACAAGAGAATCCTTGGAGTGACCCATGAGCCTCACTGGGCTAGTTTCCCCTGCCCAGGAAGGGGCCTGATCAGCTGACCTCTGGGCCCCACACCCCCTTCAGCCTCGCCCCTGCAAGCTCCTCTGGCCCCCCGGCGCCCCTCGATCCCCCTAGGCCAGGGCTCCTCCGCAGACCGCCCGCACTCACGGTCCCCGCAGATCCACCGCGGAGGCGCGGGGCTTCTTCGCGTGCCTGGACCTCTGCGGTGGGGCCCACGTCTGAGGCTCCGGCAGGCGGGTCAACGGGGACAGCGGACAGCGCGGGAGCCAGCGGCGGCCCGCAGCCGAGCGGAGCCCCGGGCTCAACCCGGCCGGGGCGCGGGGCTGGCCGTGGCGGCGGGGCGGGGTCGGCGGCCCGTCGCTCTCACCGGCGCCGCTCTCGGGGAGAACATGCTCGGCGGCCAGCAGCCCGGCGACGCTCAGGAGCGCGGCACGCCCGCCGCTCAGCCCCGCCCGGCCCGGCCCGGCCCGGCCCGGCCCGCGGCTCCGGTGGCTGCAGCCCCGCCCGCCCGATGCGTGCCGGTTGCCAGGCGCCCGGAGCTTCCGGGCTGCCTTCCGCGCGAGGTCACCAGCCGCGGTCCTCCAGTAGCAGGGACCGACAGTTGGGGTGCCGCAGCAGGAAAGCGCTTGGGCGGGCAGGAGGCCGCTAGGACTCACTCGACAGCTACTATAGGTGCCACCGCCTTTGCAGTCACAGTACACCCGGTGGGAGGGAGGGTGCTGAAACAAGGCTGGGTGTATAGGAGTCAGTCGTGGCACAAGGTCTGTGGGGGCACGAAAAGTTGTGCCATGCATCTACAGGGTGGGTAGCGGGCAGCTGGGCCAAGTTGGTGATACTCAGTTCTCTGGGTTGCATTTTTAAGATTCAAATTAACCAGGCTCTCCAGTGTACTGAGTCTGGAACTTTCTTTCAAACAGCCCAGCAATACTTACCCAACCAATCTTAGGTTAAGTGACATAGTCATCTCCGAGTTCCCTCACCATGCCAACCCGAATTCCATGTCCTAGGTCTCCTTTGTCTAGGTTCTTCGGTTAAAGGGTACGTGTGCTCTCCCTAGTTAAGAAGCCTAGCATCCTGACTTGTGCGGTAGGATCTTAGCATCTATACTTTTGCCAAATTATGTTCAAAACCCTCTGCCTCCATTTCTTGACCCCAACTAGGGCTGCAAGTTTAGCCCTGGTAAAATACATGCTTTCAGGTCCGACAAAACTGAAGGTGCTCCCAAACATACTTTTCTGTTTTCATCAAGCTCCATACTCACCTTCCTCAGCTCCTCTGGTTAAGGAAACTCAAATTACACCTAGAGTCTAGTACTAGCCACACCACTTACTTGGGTGATCCTGGGGGAGGGAGAGTTAACCCCTCATCTTAAAAATGGGGATAGTGGTATACTTACCTAATGGAATAGGCTGCACATTAAAAGTCACATAGAGAATTTAAAGGGTAAGGCCTGGGACCCATCCCCCAATTAATCGGTTTTGTGATTGCAAAATGGAGAACAACTGAGGGAGGATTATGTGGATTAAGTGTACACTAGCAGTCAATACATGACCAACTGTTATTAAATGGTCTGCTCTTGAGTTTTGCTATCACATCTGCCACTGCATTGTCTCCCAGCTCTTGGCTCCTGCCTGCTGTCCTATCACAGGTGTCCAAATTCTACCTCCTTTGTGAAATCTCCCAATCTGCACACCATGAACATCTCCTATATTCCCCTAGCATGCCGTTCTATTTTCACATACTATTATCCCTACACATTAACTCATTTTTGAGTCTTTACAGTAATATACATATCCATACACAATGCAGGCGCCACTCCTCTCCCCATTCACCAAGAATGTGCCAGCAACTGGAAAATCAAAGTTTTAAATTGCTATTACTGTTAAAGAGGCTTGATTCACTCAATCAAAAGCAAAAGGCCTGCAATGCACCAGGCCTATCCTAAGTGCTAGGACAGAGAAGGCAAACACCCAAACCTTACAGTGGTTTCAGTACATATTCTCAAAAATTTGAGTGGCTGTGAAGAGCAACAAGAATAAATAGAAAAAGTATTGCAGGTAATAAAAAGTACTATGAAAAATACAGGGTTATAAGACGTGTCAGAGAAAACCTTTTTCCAAAATGAAAAAGCAGCTTAGTACAAAGACCTGAGGGCTGAGTATTCCAGACATAAGATTACAAGGGCCAAGACCCTACATTAGAAGCTTGTCATTTTTGAGGAACAAGAAAAAATATAGCTAGCAGCTATAAAGATCAAAGAATGGCCGTCCGCAAACACTTCCCTGCCATTCCTGGAAACTGCAAATATGCTGCTTAAGGTAGGGGCTTTGCTGATGTACTTAAATTAGGGAATTTGAGATGGGGAGATTATCGTGGATTAGCTGGGTGGCACAATTTGATCACAGGGGTCCTTATAAGGGGGAGGAGGCAGAGGATCAGCGCCAGGGATGATGGAGAATGGAAGGAGAGATTGATTACACTTTGAAGATAGAAGAGTGGCCTATAAGCCAAGAAATGCAAGTGGTTTCTAGAAAATGGAAAAAAAGAAAATGATTCTCTCCTAGAGCCTTCAGAGGGTGGGCAGGCCTGCTGACACCCTTAGCCCAGTGAAACCAAATCTGGACTTCTCACCCCTGTGATTAAAGACAATAAATCTGTGTTTTAAGTCAAAGTTTATAATTTGTTACGGCAGCAACAGGAAACAAAAACTCAGCACCTACTCTGTCAGGTACTGGGTAGCAAGGATAAAAAAGCTGGCCTTAAAAAGTTTTATTACCAGGGTGCCTGGGTGGCTCAGTCGGTTAAGCGTCCGACTTCGGTTCAGGTCATGATCTCACAGTTCGTGGGTTCGGCCCCGCGTCAGGCTCTGTGCTGACAGCTAGCTCAGAGCCTGGAGCCTGTCTTCGGATTCTGTGTCTCCTTCTCTCTCTGACCCTCCCCTGCTTGCGCTGTCTCTGTCTCTCAAAAATAAAAAACATTAAAAAATTTAAAAAAAAATTTTATTACCAAAGATAAGGGAGGCACCTGTATGAAAGCAATATTCTGGTTTGATACCAAATCTGTAACAGAAAGCAGTGGGGGGTAGAATGTTGTCAGTTCTCCCCACAGGTGGTCCCGACACCCTAAAAAGCGCGGTAGCACTTATCTCACATTATTTGTGTTGTCTAGCTTGCCCATTAGACTGACACATGAAAGTAGAGGCCACCTCCATTTGTATTCGCCTGCTAGGTGCTCAAGTTACAATACACAGTACTTTCAGCCAGGGAACTGCTGTAAGCATTTTACATGAACTGACATCTTCATTAAAATCCTATGGTATTATGCACAATTTCCCGTTTTGTTAAGAAACAGATTTACTGGCCCAAGCAATTAAGTGAAGGCTGGTTATGAAGCCAGTTTGGCCAGCACTCAATCCAGCCTACCACAAAGGAACTTTCAAAGATAAGCAATCTGAGTGAGCACCTGCTAAAAACCAGTGAGTCCAACCACTAAACCTCGTGACATGAAGCGACCGAGGTAGTCAGTGGAAGACTTTAGGACGCTGGAATGTTGAAGGGTAACAAATGTAGATTTACATTTGTGAGGTCTATTTTTGTAGTACAACCTGCTGGGTAGGCCCCAGACTTTCAGAGTTTGGTTAGTGGACAGTCCCTTTTAGGGGACACATTTTAGGAGGTAGCTTTTCTAAGTTAAGGTGTTAACCTGCATTTCAAGAAGCTCTAACAGTTCCCAAAATAATTTCATACCCCTTATCTGAAGCATGTGTTTCAGAACTTCCCATGGCAGAATTAGAGGTCTGCCCACTCCTCCGTACTCTGGGCCTCTGGCGCCACTTGGAAAGTAATTTATATGGAGAGCTGGATTTCCCAGACTGAAAACAGAAATGTGCCTGCAGAGCACACACATACAGCCAATATACTTTGTGTCCGTTTATCCTACACGTTCCTAACCCACCCAAAAGCTTCTCTACTTTGGGTGATGCGTCCACTTGTGGGCTATTATTAACTGTACAAGAACTATTGATAGTGTTTATGAAGATACTGTATTTCTTGCAAAACACTCAAACATGTAACACTGATTTTATAAAGAACCTTCTAAATTTTTCTGAAATTCCCTGACCATAAACTCACTAATCCAGAGAGATTGCTTCCAAGTCTAGAGAATTTAAATTACTAAATATAATACTAAGAAGTAACAGAGTCTAGCTCAAAAGTCAAAAGAACAGGGCACCTGTTTCATACAGCATCACACCACTGGCACAATGAAGATTACAAAAACTTCTTTTATTAGATGTACTTACTTCATATTATGTTCTACACTGAAAACCTTCAGTTCGCTAGTCTGAGATACAAACAATATATAAAATTATTTATAAAGTATCTCATCTTTTCTATTTCAAGCTTTTGCTCACTAGTTTCATTACACATTCTGTAGGTCTCCAAAGGTTGCATCCATGGCAGAAATTTCACTTCTCCCTTTGTAACATATTTTTAATGGAATTATTAAAAACTCATCTGAATAAGTGAAGATATAAACCAAATATGGACTGCAAAAGGAAAACATGTTCACAGTACTTTGTAGAAAAACCAAGCCTAAGCAGATAGAATTTCAGCAACAGTATTTTTATTTATCAATTCAATTTTTTATTACCTTACCTATAAATCATGCACAGAAACCCATGAAACAGGCTTTCTAATGCAATGGCACAACTGAAAAGTGAAAAATTAAGTTTTGTACAAGAGAGTTTTTAATAAACCCAAGGAATGTTTTCCACCAAAGCACAAACAAGACCCTAGTTTTGTACACAAAGGCAAAACCTGCTTAAAACTTGCCTTAACTGAGGGTGCCTGGGTGGCTCAGTCGGTTAAGTGTCCTTTTTGGCTCAGGTCATGATCTCACGGTTCGTTCCAGCCCTGGAGCCCACTTGGGATTCTGTCTCTGGCCCTCCCCTGCTCAGTCTCTCTCTCAAAATAAATAAAAATTTTTTAAGTTTAAGAAGACAGCTTAATTTTATCACACATCAAGATTTGTCCCAATAATTAAAGGACACCAGAGTCAGGCTAGCAAAAAGTCACTGAGACAACAACACATTTTAATTTGAAAGTAGTCGTTTATTAACTGACCAGATTACAAAAATAATCATGGTAGATACCTGAAAGAGAAGAAAAAAAAACTCATTAAAGAAACCACCTTGATAGATTAGAATTAACATAAGCCAGGAAATTATTAAGAAAGTACTTCAGTTTCCATTTTTAAGTAGGAAAAAAACCCTGGGTCTTTTCTTTCCTCCATAAATGCCCTCTAAAGGAAGGAACAATCAAACCAGCTGTAATCAGGTAACACGGTTGGCTTTCCCCCCGTTAAACAGTATTGCTTAGAACCCAACCAGACCCTTATCAATATTTAGTGGAAAAAGTAGGAGATTAACACCACTTTTACCCTTAGTATTAAGTACACTTGCATCGAGATACAGCCGCTCACCTTAGTTCATTCTTCTAATAAGCCTATTGATCTGGTCTTCCCTGTTGCCAGCATCTCCACCTTCTACAAAATGGGTGGTCTTCTTCTTCATTCCCCCTCGTGGAGAAGATAACTTGAAGGGCCATAAAAAGTTGTTTGCTTCCTTGAAACGTTTTCCAAC
>CM053569.1:56491250-56512943 GCA_028646485.1 Cryptoprocta ferox | reverse complement strand
ACCTTAGTTCATTCTTCTAATAAGCCTATTGATCTGGTCTTCCCTGTTGCCAGCATCTCCACCTTCTACAAAATGGGTGGTCTTCTTCTTCATTCCCCCTCGTGGAGAAGATAACTTGAAGGGCCATAAAAAGTTGTTTGCTTCCTTGAAACGTTTTCCAACAGTGTAGATCTCATGAATCAGATCCTCCATGCAGATGATGCCGTATTTACCTGAACATTAAGGTCATTAAAAATTGCTGTTTTTACAGTTTAAGACATTCAGCAAGGACAATTATAGGCTATGATAGAGTTTAAAGTAACTCAAGGATAAAGCAACAAAGAAGGAAATAGACGGCTGTATTTACAAAGATAAGACTCAAGCCAATGAAATCATAACTCACATCTTCCGTAAACTTCTGCGTTGTAGAGAATATGGGAAGATTCATAATAGAAATTAGCAACTTTGTATAATTACCAAACTTTTCCTTAAATAGGCAGAACCTACCAAGAGATCGAGCAATCAATGTGTTATCTGTCAGGGCAATTCGCTTCTTGTTGATTTTGCCATAACCACGCTTGTAGATTAATTCATTCACTGACTTCAGGTTTGGGTACCTGATATATGAAAAGCAGACATAAATGACCAAATAATAGGGTTATCACCATCAAAACACCTAAATTTCACCTTGTTAACAGAGCCAGTCTGCCAGAAAGAACTCACAGGAAAAGACAAGACTCACCCCCATGCTATGTACGGTTCCACAATCCTTAGCATGTTAACCGAAGCCTTGTTGAGCTTAACAAAGGTGCCATTGAAGATCTGGCGAAGGCGAAGGAGCTGCAACACCTTTCGCACCTTTGGGCTCACACCATTGATACTGCAGTGGAGAAGAAGCACCAAGTCACTCAGCTTTATCAGAATTATTAACAAAGGATAAGAAAGTGACCATTATAATTTTGGGCAACGCAAGTCCACCTAAACAAACACGAATTGTTACAAAGACCACGGGCATTTCTTAGCTTAATTATTCCATCCCCTGCCCCACCTGCCTCTTTCACAAACAAGCGATCCTTGATACATACCTTTGACACTTAAAACCTCCTCGGACCCTTTCAGCACTGCCTACTTTTCCGTCTTTGTCATAGCACTTATAAAGCTATACATTTAGCTTACTTTTGGAGATAACCTCCGGGACACTGAACTAAAACTCACAACGCTCAAGTGGAGAGCTTTGGACACAGCACTTGCAACTAAACCATTAAAATACTCCCCCCGCCCCAACTATGCCCCAAATACCTTTATCCCAATGACCCAGAACCAACCCCCTCCACCCCCAGAAGTCACGTGACGTTCTGCTGAGACTGTTGTAGCTTTGCCGGCAAAGCAAGGATGCAGTTAACACTGAACTTACCCTCTGATCCTGATGACAAACGCCAGTTTGGGCTCCGCGGGCACGTAGAAGTTGCCAGCTTTTCTCGCCATCCGAGCCATTCGAATCTCAGTTCTGTACATCTGCCTGTATTCCTTGTGGTAATGTTTGGCCTTCTCATAAATAAGCTTCCTCCTTGCCTTTCGAAGCTGAAAACCAATACCTGGTTGTTCGTCTGATTTTATGCTCCCCAACAGTTACCACCACCAGTTCTTTTAAAAGAAAAATGTCCCCTCGAAACTTTTTCCTTGTCAGAGCACGCGTTAACATTTCAAAGTGTGGATCCTACCTTCGACTAAACACACTCTAAGTTACCTTAGGACAGTTTACTCACCATTTTTTGGGCGAACTTCTTTCTCAGACGCTTGATCTTCAACTCTGCGAAATTCCTTCGCTTTTTCTTAAGGGTTTCTGGCACAGCCGGAACCTTCTTTTTCTTCTCTCTGGCATTAGTAAACAGAACTTTATTAGTATTTCGAGAAGCACACAATACCGCACTACGCTTGTGTTGAACACGCTTTGCATTTAGCAGCACTAGGTCATGGGCTCTAAGCATTTCTATCTTTAGCTGCTCTCCAGGAAGCTATGGTGAAACACAGACTTTAGGCAGTTTTTAGGCCGATCATCTTCGCCTCTAACACGGGCCACTTCACTTTAATGCACGATCAGTTCTCACCTCCGACAATTAAACTCTCCACAAAAAAGGTTAGCAAAACGTAGACTAAGAAACTTCTGCAAGAAGGGGGCTTAGAATTCTCGGGAAAATAAATTCTGAACCAAAATTCACCTTGGTTCAGGTCTGAAGTTCCACATGCTAAAAGCAAAGGCCTGACAACGGGGACGACTGGGCCAAATACCAGCTAAGAATGACCCCAATTCAGAGGTGCTGCACCTCTCTTGAAAAGGAATTGGAAAATTCGCCAGTCCCGCACATATCAGGCTCTCACACCGCGTTCCCGGAACCTCCAAAACCTCCGACCCAAGGCCGCCTGCATCCTATCTTTGCCCGGCGCCTCCACCAGTGTCACAGCGCGTCACAAACACACAAACAAATGGGCAAAGATACAGGCTACAGCCGGACCGAGGGAAAATGAGACCAAAAGTCACTAGTTTCGTGGATGGAGAAGGATTCTCAAGAGGACGAGGAGCTACTTACTCAACACCCTCCATGGTTCCAGCCGAAAAAAAAAAAGAGGATGTGGGCGCATGCGCACTGTCCACTTAAAGACGACAAGCGCGAAGCCCCACAACTCATAGGTGTCCCAGGATAAGCCAGAAAAGAACTCGGAACTGAGAACTCGTCTTGCAGACGCAAAATTGAGAACTGCCTGATTCAGCCCCTTACGATCAAGTTTCGGGTAAAACTTGTATGGGAAATGCATGCACCGATTAGACTCTTTAATCAATATGACAAGAGCAAAGACTGCTGACACCTTTACTACTCGGGGTCCTAGTCCCTAGGCTGCGTTGACAGGGTACCTTCTCGTATTCCACCTAGTAATGTACGCAAATAACACGCCGCAGCGGTGCGAACTACAAATTCCGGCATGCACCACTTTCATTGCTCATCCGGCGGGAGGGCAAGGCTTGACTGGGACTGTAGGCAACCACTGCGGGGGTGATTACAGCCAGGGAAAACGAGAGCCTTTTGGCCCACGTTCCACAGGGTTAGGTGCGATTCTAAGTCGCTCCCGAAACCTGGGTTTTGACGGCCTCCTCGGCTCCGCCAGCTCTAGCCATAAACCGGCACCCTACTGCCGCGCTGCCGAGGTCCTTCTCTTCGTTCCTCCAGCCTACAGGGCTGTCTTCCGCAGCGCCTGATCACAAGGGTGGCCGTCAGAGTCCCACGCTTAACGAAAGTGGCGAGATAGGAACAAGCGAGGACCCGACGGCCGGAGGAGGATGGTCGGGGCCCTGCCGACCGCCAGGCCTGGCCGGCGGAGGCTGGGACACCCCAAGGCAGGGGGCGTGAGCTGTGTAGGGAGGTGCGACCGGGGCTGGACGCTGCGGCCACGGCCATGTGAGAGGGGCTGCCCCGCCGCGGTTCCGCGGGCGGCTGCGGGCGGGCGGGGGGCTGGGCCGGGGGCGGGGTGCGTCCGGGGGCGGGGTGCGCCCGGGGGCGGGGAGGGCCGAGCGGGGGGAGGGCCGATGCCGCCGCCGGCTCATCCTGGTCGAGGGTTATATAGCGCGGAGCGTGGAGCCCGCTCAGAGGCGGCCGGGAGCGCTCCGACTTGCAAGCGGCGCTGCGCTGCGGAGCCCAGTGCCCAAGTGACAGCCGCGGGGAGTGCAGGGCAGGGTACACGAGATCGCGGGGCAGCTACAAGCCGTTGGGCAGCGCTCGACTGCGCCGAACGAGTCGCCCCTTCCCGGCGCTCCTGCTGCCCCGCACCCCACTCTCCCACCCTCTCGCAACTTGGGTCAAGTTGACAACTCCCGAGGCGGCCCGCGGGCCCGTGCGGTCTCCGCTGCGCGCCCCTCCCCCGGGGTGAGAGGGAGACGCCGCGCCAGCTGCTTGGCCATGAGGGGAGCGCGCGGCGACTAACTCTCGGCTGTCACCGCTGCTGCAGCGGGACCGGCCGGCGGGGCGGGCGCTGCGGGACGGGCGGGCGGCCGCCGGCAGGAGGCGCCGAGCCGGGCGGCTTGCCGCGGCGGGCACAACCCGGGGCCACCGCGCCGAGCCCGGGCGGGAGTGGCCCCGCGCAAGTAGGGAGCGGCGCCGCGCACTCCAGCCCGGTGGGCACCTCGAGAGAGCGCGCGGGGCGCAGCCTTCTGGTCTCGGCGGCTCCGGCAAACGCCCCGGGGCCGAGAGCCGGGCTGCCCTGCGCGGGTGAGCGCGGACGCGGACGCTGGACTCGTGCGGGCTTCCGGGCGTCGCGATGAACATCGTGGTGGAGTTCTTCGTGGTCACTTTCAAAGTGCTCTGGGCGTTCGTGCTGGCCGCGGCGCGCTGGCTCGTGCGGCCCAAGGAGAAGAGCGTGGCCGGCCAGGTGTGCCTCATCACGGGCGCCGGCAGCGGCCTGGGCCGCCTCTTCGCGCTGGAGTTCGCCCGGCGCCGGGCGCTGCTGGTGCTTTGGGACATCAACACTCAGAGCAACGAGGAGACGGCGGGCATGGTGCGCCACATCTACCGCGACCTGGAGGCAGCCGACGCCGCGGCGCTGCAAGGTAACACGGACCTGCGCCGGCTCCAGCCTCGCCCCCCCACCCCACCCCCGAGCCGTCCCCGGGAGGGCCCCAAACCCCATTGCCCTGGTCAGCGCGGCTCTCGAGGCAGAGAACCACCCCCCTCGTCTTCTGCGAGTGGAATTGGCCCCTTGGGAAAGGAGCACGGTCACCTCTGTTGTAGAAGGGGGAAGGTGTGCCGAACCCTTGTCTATACGGAGGTCCTGTCTCTTTGGGGACGAATGTCGGGTTTCCTAAATCCTCTGAGAATAGGAAAGGCAGAACTTGTTAGGACAGGTTTGAACCCCTAAGAAATGCTTCACTCGCTTTTGCGTTGGAAGACTGAAGTGTCTGGGAAGTTGTTCTCAGAATCGACTGATGCCTGTCTGTATGTTACTGTGGTCTGAGCCGCTCAGGCTAGGGCGGCATTGATGATTTCACTATAACTTTAGCCGCGAGAAAATAATTACATTGTTGCACCAGAGACAGGTAAGTGCTTTAGTTACATACTCAGCCTGATTGAGAGACGTTCTGCCTCTTTGAAAGCGCTTGGAGGATTTAAGCCTCATTGTAAATGTATTCCATGTTTTTGATAACCTCAGGAAATCTGCCTCGCTGTATATTTATTAACATGAATCTGAGATTTTTTTTTAAGCCAAAGCGGACACCATAACCAACCATAAATATTGGTACAGGAAATTTGATAATGGCTCTTGCTCTTTGACAAAATTTTTCATTTCCGGAAAAAAACATTGAACTACACTGAGAAGATTAACTTGGGGCCCACCCCTCCCCCATATCGATCATTTTCCACCAAAAGTATTGGCACCTGCCTTTTAGATCAGAAAACCAAAGGGCAAAACTGTTACATCTTCAACAGTGGTATGGAGGGGTAGCAAATACAGATATTTGTGTTCCCTGCTGAAACCTGAAAGATAAAGGTATTCCAAAACCAGGAAAGAGATTTTGGTTTTTAAAATTGAGATTTTCTGTGGTGAAACTGCAGATTTACCTGTGAACTTGATTTATGCCAGGTGCTTCTGGGGAGAGCTCAGCTGTTAACAGTTAAAACAAACCTGTGACCTCCGTTCTTTCATGAGAAACTTGAGGTTCATTTCTTCGCTTTGGATGACTTCAGATTGTTAGCTACAGTTTTGGTTCGCGAGTCTTAAGGAAGGTTCCCGTTTTGAAGGTGCTCTTCCTAAAAGAATGAGAGCCGGTTCTGGCCCCTGGTCCTCAAAAAAGAGGAGCATGTAGTATTTGTGTTTGGGAGGAGGGGGGTGTTACTCTCTGGGCTGAGATCAGTTCTTTCCAGGTGTCTTTAGCTCCAGGAAGCTGATCCCATGAGGTCTGACTTGTATTGGGCTTGTCACAATTACATGATTTTCCCCTAAGCAAAGTTATCCAGTAAATTGCCGTAATTCCCAAAGACTCTTGGCGGAGGAAGGCAGCTGTAAGTTCAGTCATTGGCAAGCCTTATGGTGTTAGAAATTTGAAGCTCACTGTAGTATTTTTGTTTTGTGTGATCTTTGTCCTACTGATTGCCGTGTGACTCATGTTTCGCACCCCCCACCCCTCCTGTGTTCCATTCTCCTCCCCCCCCCCCTTCATCTGGACTTCCGAGGACAGCTGGAAACGGTGAGGAAGAAATTCTGCCCCACTGCAACTTGCAGGTTTTCACCTACACCTGTGATGTGGGAAAGAGGGAGAATGTCTACTTGACCGCGGAAAGGGTCCGCAAGGAAGTCGGCGAGGTCTCAGTCCTGGTCAATAATGCCGGCGTGGTCTCTGGGCATCACCTTCTGGAATGTCCCGATGAGCTCATTGAGAGGACCATGATGGTCAATTGCCACGCACACTTCTGGGTAAATATAAACATCCTTGTTTTTATTGCTAGGCCCTCGTCAATGAGAAGGTTGGGGAGGAGCCAGACCTCAGTACCAGCCTGGAAGACACCTATACTGGTTCACCACAAAGCTTCCTTCTGACTTGCTGTTTCCCAATGGTGAATTACACTGTATGCCAGTTACTATCAAATAATTATTTTCTCCCCCGTCCCATGCAGCCTTTCTTGAGAGAGTAAAAGACTGAACATTTTGAACGAGTTTGAAAGATTGCCATAAAAATAACTAGAGGGAGCATAAAACCCTGGGTTTGTTTGTTTTACTTTCTGTTGAGTTTGTAAAACATTGGTTGTTCTTATGAATTCCTGAAGTCAGAGTTTAGGCTTCCAAATTACTGCTCAGCCACATTTTAGAAAGTGCCAGAGATTCTGAGATCAGCATTTGTGGTCCATTGGGAGTGGTCAGGCCACCCTGGCAGTCATTTCACATCCATTGACCAGCCCCAGGGGCTGTGGCATTGTCCTGATGGTACATCTCAGAACTTTCTCAGCTTACAAGATGCCTCTCTCAGGAGAACAGAAGTCACCCTAATAGGACCACAGAGTCGCTAGATAAGGGGCAGAAGGATGGTGAGACTTGGGGAAGGAGAGTCTAAAACCAGATCAGCTTCTAACCATCAGAACTACTACACCATCGAAGGGTGAGAGGGAAGCAGGGCCTTCTGTTGCTCCTGGGACAAAACTAATCCCAATTTTCCAGCTAAACTTCAGTAATGGTAGGTGTGAAGCTCTCCCCTATAGCTGGACACTGTTGACCCACTTTATTCTCTTCCTTCTCCGAAGTAATTCCCCTTTACTTTTGTAGACAGGTAAGAGCCAATAAAGAAGGGGTAAGGAGGTAGCATTTTTGGTTTTGTGGGTTTTTTTTTTTTTTTTGTATTTTCCATAGGCAGATTAGCCTTTTAATGGAACACAACAAAGAACTGTTTCTTTTAAATATGTCACATTAAACCTCATTAATTTTTTAGCAACTGCTTAAAAACTTAATCTGGCTTTAGAAGTGCTTATTCAAATGTTGTTCCTTGAATATCAAACCATTTCTCTGATCCTGAAAGAAGCTTTCTTTAATGTTTTATTTTCAAACATGAGCTCTATTTAACCCATTTTCAAACGTCTAGAAATGAACACATAAATGACCTGAGCTGACTTGAGCTAACTCATATCAGTGTTTTAAATGAGTAAGGAAGATTACCAAGGAGGAATTTAAGTGTGCTTGTTTGTGGGAGCCTGTGCATAGGGGTGTGTGTGTGTGTGTGTGTGTGTATGTGTATGTTGTGTGCAGTGAGGGTGGGGAACGGAATAAAAGTCCCCGCTGCTGTGGGGTCCACGAGAGCAAGTGGCAAGTGGCAAAGGGGTGCACCAGGTGAGTAAAGGGCAATAAACTTGGCAATACAGTTTATCAAGAAGCATATGTATTTAAAATTCTGAGTAAAACAAACAACCACCATTTGAAATAAAAGACATATGAATTGCAGGTGAGCTTGTAGTTTTCATATTTGAATAAGGATGGAACTGCCTTAGAAATTCCAGTTGATTTCAGTCAACTTGTCATCCTTAAACAGATATACAGCCATTGGTGGGCTGGTTGTGAACCAGCACCAGGACGGTTTTTTTCCTAATAACCTTTGAGATGATCCTCAGTTTCTGAACTATAAACTTTGACCTACACGATGCTCTAAATTTTAGCCATCTTGCCTTTCTCTGCATGGTTACTTTGCTGAATTGTAAAACAGTAAATGCAATCACACTTTTAAAGAAATGCCATACATTCTGCAGTTAAATACTTTGAAGAGGAATGCAGCCTGTTCTCGCTAGACATCCTGTAAAATGAGAGTTAATTTCGAGTGTGTTAAGCACAGAAAATTCATAGCTTTAGCTTTGAAAATGCACATCATTTGATATACTGTACCTGTAATATTAGACTACTTTCTAACCTAAGGAGAAAAATTGAACCCAATCTCCGACAGAAAAATTATTGTGGAATTGAATCTATATACGAAGGAGGAACATACCACCTTCCCAGAGTCCTTACTTTGCTTTGAGATGTTGCTTAACTACACAATTTAGGGAGTTCTTGGAAGCTTGACTGTAATGACGTCACTTCATATTAAAATATGGGAGGCTCCTGAATTCTCCAGCTGTTTTTCCCCTAAGCATCTAAACTTAAGAATTTATTTTCAATATTGAGTCAGAAAATTCATTTTAGAGTTGGAATTTCTGACTTCTTGCCGAGACTTCTTTTAAGAAGTTGAGACCTAGCATCTAAAATTTAAAGGAAGACTTAACTATAATTTTTATAAGGATGGGGGTGGGGTGAGTGCGAATATGCAGTGATGTAAGAGCTACCTGAATTCAGCTTCCCTTCCAGTAGTCCTCTTTAGCAAAAATGTGCATGACAACTGTCTAAAGATGTATTGGCATGTGCCGTTTTCCTTCCAGAGAAAATAACCAATGTCTTTTTACTGTATTTGGATGGGGGAAAGAAGTTGCCACATTCATTTTTAAAAGTAGATCAGCTGAGCAGTTATTTAGTCATTTGAACAGATTGTCTTGAGCCAGACTTTTAAGTAGCAGTCGATGTCTGTTTTCATAAAACACTAAATGGTTTGTTGATCGTGACCCAGAGTTAAAGTCACATGTAGTGAAATGGAAAACCGTGTGGACTTGCACTGAAAAGCTGTGGGTGCTCCTACTTTCAAACCCTTCTACTACTGCCCCTGCCTGGAGACCCTCTTCCTCCACTCTCCTACCTTTTAAGGCCTAGCTCAAGTTCTTAATATAATCTTCCCTCCCCACTCCAGCCCTTTTCTGGCATTTTTGCATATTAGAGCTGCAAGGATCCTTAGAGATCATCTTGTCCAATCCCTTGTTTTCTGATGAAGCTGCCGTTAAATGACTTGTTTAAAGCTTTTCTCTTCTTGCCATTATTAATCTCTTGCAACATCTCTTCATTTTCCTTCTTTGTTGTACAGTATATGCTCTTTGGTGTAATTTTTTTACGCATTGTGCCCTGAAATTCCGAAATCGATGGCAAGCAGTCTGAAGGCAGTTTGTTATATACTTCTGTTCGTTTTCCCCTGCCTGCAATAGAACTCTACTCATAAGACTCAATAAACACTCAATAAATGTTTGATAGTGTAGGCTAGACTTCTGCTTATTCAGAAGGTAGCCTACTCAGAGGATGCTCACAGGGGCCTGTCTTCTGAAATTGCAAAAGGTAAGCATTTTGATGGACTAATTCAAGCTGCCTAAGATTGATGAGATTTCAAAATGGGGCTGGCTCACATTCATAATTGTTTGTATCTCCTTTTGTTTTCCCGTACAAGTTTTCCATTCTCCCTGTGTGCCTGTGTGCTCTTATTTACTGTAGTATATTAACTCTGCCCATTGGTGCGAGGCTATCGACTATGAGAAGGCTGGTGTTGATAAAGCAATTTGAATCAAGCTCCAATTGAAAGTATGGCAGCCATTCATCCTTCCCAATGGCTGGGCCTCAAGGAGAGGAGTTTTCCTGCATTCCTTCCTTGATTCTTAACCTCATACTCTATACTTCCAAGCAATTGGAAGTTTTTACAGTACTTGCCATTGTTCTGCACAGCTCTCCACTCTGCTGTGATACTTCATCGTCCAGTATTCTTCTATAACCAACAGCTCTCCTAAGAACCTGCTCTTGGTCACCAGTCAAGAAGTGATAGATTTGGGGTGGGTTCTAGTCAGTATAATCTGTTGTGTGACAGCCTTGGTTAGGACAAGACCAAGGAGAATGTATGTAATACGACGCACTTTAATTGAGGCATAATCACAGAAACCATTCACTTAGGTTCCCTCTGTATCTCTGTGTGATACAAAAGCTTGAAAATTCCCTTCTAGTCTCCTTTGAAATATGGCAGATTGGCCTCCATACAGGAATTGCAAACCCGTGTTTCCCCCCAAAATGTTAATGTTGCTTCACTTGTTATTTTTTAAGAGGAGTCAAATCTTAGCTTGCTGTTTTTACAAGACATAGTTTATCTGTAGATCTTTTTTGACCAAAGAGCTGCATTTGGCCTTTATACGTGAGCAGCAAATTGATCCCTGATTAACCAAAAGGGGGTAGCAAAAGCATTTAACTCCAGGCCTTTTATGTCCTGAAGAAATTTTGCATGGTAAAGGACTAAATCTGTCAAATAGCTAGTCAGTAATTTACTTCTATTGATACGGTAGTCAGACAAGATAATTGGTAGTTAATTAATAGACCACTTAACTTAAAAGGTTTCACAGTTTTAAAATACTAATTACTGAATTAGGCATTTATCTATACCCAAATGTCTAAAGTCTATTTAGTTAAAATCCATCCAGGAAAAGTAAAAGCCCACCACCTAGATCTGAGTAATGTAGCACTTAACGGCATTAGTGCTATGGTAGTACCTAATATCTCATGAACGGTCCCTAATCAGTAATGTTTAAGTTCCTATGTGATTTACTGGTTTTTAATCTCAAATACTGTATTGTTCTCTGGTTAGAGAAATCAAGGCCTCTTAGATTTAGAATTTTAAAAAAAAAGATCATTTCTAAAAGTGTTCATATAAAACTACTTGGCCAGTACTTTCTCCTTCAAACCATATTAAGAATTGTTATACCAAATATTTTATACAGTGTTTTTTTCCTGTCTTAGGATAGCTACTGGAAGGTTGCAATTCCAGGCCATTTTTTAAGTCTGTACTGGAACTGGTTTCTGTTTGTTAAAAAAAAATATCATATGCATAAATATCATGTTTGAGATTTAGAAATAAAGATTTCTTAGGTCTTGAACTGAACTGTAAATTGACATAGGGTAAGCATACTCTATCTTACTAATTCTTGTGATCCCAATTCAGAACATCTCTTCGGTAGCAACCATTGGGATACTTGGACTGTCCCTAACAGGATCATTGCATAGCCTTGTTTTCTGACACAGAATAAGATCACATGCCCAATGAATATTGAGTTTCTGTGTTTGGTATGTTACATGCTAGGCCCAAATCTATTGCTACTAGAAATCAACATCTATGACACGGTAAAACGTCACTTTACGTAACCGGTCTGAGCAGGGAACCATCCTATAAAAATCTTTCCAACATTTTTGATATATGTTCTAATCTGTGTCTAGTTACCTCAGTTCAGAAAATCTTGCTGAGTAACTAATATCATATGAAGAAGTAACAGTACTCCCGTAATTGCCAAATCCAGTGTGCAGCTTGATCATTCTACAGAATGTGGTCCTGTTAACCAGCTCTGAAACTCCAGTCTTCAGTTTCCATGGAAAGCCCACTTTCTGCTGCTTCACTTGTCTTCCCAGTCCTCCTGGCCTCCCTGCTTCTGAGATGTAATGATTAGGGCTGCATGCTCAGACCTTCTCTCACTGTGTACCTCTAGCTGGGTAATCTATTTATTTCAATGGCTTCTTCTAATTTCTGAGACCGTTCCCGAGTTCACACACCTGTCTTGGCTGTCCCACTCATTCGCTAAAATCAACAAATCTCGTAGCTGAACTAACTCCTTTTTGCCCCTTGAATTCCCTGTTGTGGCCAGTGCCAGGCTTGGGAACCTTAGCAGTGTCTTTAATTCTTCATCCTTCGTGAGTCCTGACTGTTCTGTTGCTACCATGTACTTTGATCCCCTCCTTGCCAGTCCTGCCTCATCCCATGTGCTTCTATCACCTCTTGCCTGGACTTTAGAAAGAGTCTCTGAACGTCTTTCCCTGTTCCCAGCCTTTGCTCTTCAACCTAGGGTGATCTTAGCAGACTCGAATTTGTTATGTGCCTGCTTAAAGATTATGCTGATGAGAACGTACTCCAAACCCTTGGGTGACCATATTGTTCACAGCATGAAGTCCGGGCTCATTAGCATGGCAGCTTAGATCTTCTGAAGCTGATTTCCACCTGCCTTCCAAACTCACCACCTATCCTATCTCCTGGTCAACCCGAAACTCCTGCGGGGCTGGATACCTCACTGTGTCAGGAGGGAGCCCTGAGCACTCAGCTGTCTGCCATTTGAGTCCTGTCTTACTGGGAGACAAAAGAAGTTGAATAGTTTAGACAACCATGTATCGGTACTCCTGAGAGAGAGAAAGTATTCACAATATTTCCATGGTAATAGTCTCTCTATATATTAAGGGGGGCAGTCCTTGTAGAATAGTTTAAAATTCCATCCAGGGAACGGCCCACTCTTGTTTGATTATGTCCTGTTATCTCGATTCCCCAAAGCAGAGTTGATGTTTGTTCTTTTCTCCCTCGTTATTTCTGCATCTAGGGCTCTACCCATTATCTATCCAAGTAGAAATTAATCTACAGGACTTGTCAAAGTGAAAGCGTTCTTTAACCTGTGCTAATACTAACACTAAATAGCTTGTTCAAAAAGCTTGAATGGAGTGTGCCTGGGTGGTGTCCTTAGCCATTCATTGCAGGATTGGGTCACTGGGGCCTAGGGAAGAGCTCCAAACCCTATGGCCAAACACTTAACTGCTCATATTCTCATCGTTTATTCTCTCCCTTTAAATTTGTTTTTACCCTAGCCATTTTTCAGACTTTTAAGATCTTTGGCAAATTCTGGTGAATTGACTTTAGTTAACTTGAATACAATTCCTTTCAAGAAGTTTAATAACCTCCCTTGGGACGTAGAATAATTTTTTAAAGTAGGAAACCCCTTTTTATTTAAGTGTTTTCCTTGAGTTAAGGAATATTAACAACAGACTCATCTAAAATTTCTGTTCTGTTTCTTTCAGAAACTAAAATTAAGCTTCATTCAATTATGTATAAGTAGCCAGTTAGCCTCTGTTTAATTCAGATACCTGCCTATGTGGATAGATGTATAGATGACCTGTTTGCTTGTTTTGGAATGCTTGATGAATAACAAGGCTCATGACTATGGTGTATTTATAGCCAGAGGCATGGAAAAAGTCTATTTGAGCCACTGTGTTAAGTCCTAAATACCCAGGATGTTTTTGGAACCCCAAATTGTATGTACTATGCTAAATTTCCACTAGGGGGTGTCCTGGAAGGGTGGATTTGTATCTTCTGTCCTTGTGCACACACAAGCAGTAATTTTCCCAAGATAAAGGGCCTTTTGTAGGTAATCTTTGGAGTATGACAAACTCTGATAGTCCTTAAGAAATCAGGAACTACTCCCTGTATCAGCTGAATGAGTTAAATCCAATTTTTTTGAGCCTGGAGCTCTAGGGATCAGATTAAAATGTGTTAATCTCTCTTGGTTTAATTACTGGTTTGTTTGTTTTTTTAATCTCAGAAGTTACTATAGGAGTTAGCTATACAAAGAACTAACCCTTTATAGTTTCTATTAATCCGACCTAAAGATTTTAGGCTGAGACCTCTTGTAAGCGTAATGGTAAAATAGCTCAGAGGATGGTATTTGGTAATTCTTTCGTTGAAAATAGGTAGTGGACAGGTAGAGCGCACAGCCAGTCCTTGTAGTAGGCCAGCCTTAGAGAACTTTCCCATATTATGACCTAACACATAAGATACCACTGTGTAGAGTAAAGGTTGTCAGAGCAGGGCCACAGGATTTAATCACAGTTACCCTGACACATTTGGCCAGCCAGTGAGTTCTGGTCGGCCTGGGTTTGCAGGCTCTCGCCATCCCAGCACTGGAGGGTATGTATGCCTTTCAACACAGGGAACGCTTACATCTTTCACTTGATCTTACCCAGCATGGCTCATTCTTGGATTCCTTTTTCATTTTACTTTATTTGTCAATTCTCTTAGAAATCAAGTTCACACCTGTCAGGGACCATTTTCCTAAATGCTCTGAGACTAAAATTAAGTGAACCATGGGGAGAAAACTGAATATCCTCTCATAATGATCATAAAACTTTCAACACTGCAGCAAATGCTGCTAGAATATTTAACAAGTCAGGGCAATTACTGCCGCAACCTTGAGTGCTGTCAAATTAGCCCAACTGACAAGCCACTTACAATGAATTCACATTTGGAAACAAAACATTACTTGGTCTGTGAAACTTTCAAAGATCACAGAAAGTTATGTGTGAAAGATGGCAATGGTGTTAACATCGTGAAAGTTGTTTTTTGTTGTTGTTGTTTTGCTTTTTTGTTTTGCTCGGTTTGGGGAAACCGTGCTGTTTCTTTCATTTGCTGCTTGCATAAAAATGTGACTTTTTCTTGCCTTTTTTTCAAATAGCTTAGTACTGGAATTTTAAAATATTAACAAGGTTCAGCTTCTTAGTGTTATTCTAAACAATGGGGCTCAAAATAACACTTCCCAAATCAGTGTAACTGGGAAAATATTTGTGCTGTAACTTATGTAAGCACATGGGTATTTTGAGGACAACTGAAACTTAAAAATTCAAAGCCTGAATTTTCCCACCTGCAAATTGCACTTGACATACTGCCCCCTCTGATTTCTCAAGGATTTTTTAAATGGGGATAGTTCTATAATCTCTTGGGAAAGAAAAACATCAGGTATAATAAATTATCTTGAAAGAGTTCTGCACTAACTTTTAATATATTTATGTTTGCTGGACTCTTCTCTGTCAAACATCGTAATTTACATTTTCAGCAGCTGTTTTGTGTTCCTAGTACAAGGGGACCGGAGGAGAGGATGGGAGAAGAGGTGTGACTGGAAAGCGTGTTGTTGCCCAGCATCATCTAGGATTCTGGATGGAGGGGGCTGGACAGCTGAAGCAGCTGCTTAGTAGTATCGTTTTGAGGTTCCTTCTGGTGGCCAGCTCCTGGCATTTTGCCGGAAGTGTGGTCTGGTGCTGTGCGGAGGGCGGGGAGGCTTGGGAGCCGTACATAGTAAGAACCAGGAATTGCAGGAACTTGAAGAAACAACATCACCAAAAATAGATGGCACTTGTAACCAAAAATAGCCTGTAAATATACGCTTAATGAGTCTTGAGTGCATTTACCATACTTTTATATAGCACTTAAATTTTACAGACCCTTTCATGAACACTCTCCTCTCATTTGAGCCTCAAAGCAACCCTGAATTAAAGAGAGCCATTATCCCCATTTTTATGGATGAGGAAACAAACCGAGAGAGGTTATAGGAATTGCCTAAGGTCACCCCTGGGGAAAGAAGAAGCTAGGACCCAGACCCTCATCCTAAGACTTTAGTTTAGAACTTCTACAAATACTAACCTGGGCCACAGGTTCAAAGCTCCTTGTCGATTTTCTTCTATGAGTCACTTATGCTTGTGCCCTGTGGTATAATGAAAGAATCCACCTTCAAATGCTTTTGTTGTTTTTTTTTTTTTACTAGCATAGTTCATTTAGCAATGACTAATGAACCCTAGCTTAATATCCCCAGAAAGTTTGCTCCATAAATTAGACAAGAATGTAAAATTCTAGACTAAAGAACCAACACCCCAACAGAATTTTATTACTAAAGCCCAGTTCATGTGTTTTTCCCTGCCTTTTCTGTAATTTTCCGTGGTCTGCATCTGAGAGGGTTACCTCATTGAGAAGACTGTAGGATATCCTTGGTCACTTGGCTTCCTTGCTTTTCCTGGTTCACATGTCAACATTGATTGACAAGCTGGACACAGAAAGTAGCGAATAAACAAGGCACCTCTACGAGGACTGGCTACACAAAGTTCTAGAAATACTTGGTACCATAAAATGTCATTAACAGGATGGTTTTAGTTTTTTTGTTTTTTGTTGGTGTTGTTTTAAAGCTTATTTCCTGGAAAATGTAAAACTTTTATTCTGTTACATAATAATCTTATGGGATTAGAATTCCAGATAACTCTATAAGCTTTGCCTTTGGAAATGCTAATCATGGATTTTCAAAATTATGCAGTTTTGCCCAGCTGCTGTTGTCCAAACTTCTGGCCCAAGCATCTGTTTGTAAAGGGCTAATTTTTTCCTAGGTAAGGTTTTTTCTTTTCTTTTTTTTTTTACCAAACTTTTATTTATTTTATTTTATTATTTTTAAATATTTTATTCTCAAATGAGATAACATACAGTGTAGTCCTGGCTTCAGGAGTAGAATCAGTGATTCATCATTTATGTATAACACCTAGTGCTCATCTGGATTAGTGCCCTCCTTAAAGCCCATCACACATTTTCCCCACCCCCATCAATCTTCAGTTCATTCTCCGTATTTAAGAGTCTTCTATGGTTTGCCTTCCTCTCTGTTTTTATCCTATTTTTCCCTCCCTTCCCCTATGATCATCTGTTAAGTTTCTCAAATTCCACATGAGTGAAATGATATGGTACCTGTCTTTCTCTGACTTATTTCACTTAGCATAATACCCTCCAGTTCCATCCACATTGTTGCAAATGGCAAGATGTCATTCTTTTAAGTTGCCAAGTGGTATTCCATTGTATATATATACCATATCTTCTTAATCCATTAATCAGTTGGTGGACCTTTAGGCTCTTTCCATAATTTGGCTATTGTTGACAGTGCTGCTATAAATATTGGAGTGCATGTGTCCTTTGAATCAGCACTCCTGCATCCTTTGGATAAATTTCTAGTAGTGCTATTGCTGGGTCATAGGGTAATTCTATTTTTAATTTTTTGAGAAACCTCCACACTGTTTTCCAGAGTGGCTGTACCAGTTTGTATTCCCACCCACAGTGCAAGAGGGTTCCCCTTTCTCCACATCCTCACCAACATCTGTTGTTTCCTGAGTTGTTAATTTTACCCCCTCTGACTGGTGTGAGGTGGTATCTCATCGTGGTGATGAGCCATGTTGAGCATCTTTTCACGTGTCTGTTTGCCATCTGGATGTCTTCTTTGGAAAGTGTCTATTCATGTCTACTGCCCATTTCCTCACTGAATTATTTGTTTTTCGGGTGTTGAGTTTGGTAAGTTCTTTATAGATTTTTGATACTAACTGAATGGACTCTTTTTAACCAAGAATTAAAAGAAGTTAAAATACCATATTGCAGTGCTTCTCAGACCACCTTTGGTGTAAAGGCCCAACTTTAAAAAATTTTCAATCCGTTGTTGACTATTTGTTTTGTAAAATGCAAAAGAACCAAAACTCCACCCACCCCCCAAACAACCCCAAACATAATTGAAGTATGGAACTGTGAATGCAAGATAAAAATGAAAGCTCAATTTTTAAATTATATTTAATAGATAACATTGCTTCAAAAATATAAACAAAACAAGGAAATAGAAAAAAATTATAAAAATTGTACACATTATTTATTGCAAATGTGTATATAAACCAATTAAAATATTAAATAATAATCTCTTGCAGACTGGTAGCAAACCCTGGTCTGCAGACCACACTTTGAGTAACACCTAGGTAGGGTTTTTTCATGAGCTTACCAAAGCATGAAAGCTTCAGAAAGGTAAATGTGAAGAGTGGAAAAGGTAAAGGCTGAGGTGGAATGAGCAATTCCTTGTCTTGAAAGCTGAGCCTTCAGAGCCTCTGTGGATGCAGAGAGAAGACTTTGAAGACTTCTAGGTCTCTGTTTGGGAGCCTGTTCTAATGGCTAAGTGGGTGTCCTCGTCCCTTTGCACTGCTATATCAGAATGCCATATACTGTGTGGGCTATAGACAACAGAAATTTCTGTCTCACAATTCTGGAAGCTGGAAGTCTAAGAAGATCAGGGTGCCAGCAGGTCTGGCATCTGGTGAGGGCCCACTTCTTGGTTCATAGACTGCTGTCTGCTGAAACCTCACATGGCCAAAGGGGTGAGGGGTTTCTCTGGGGCCTCTATTAGAAGGGCACTGATCCCCTTCCTGAGTGCTCCGTAAGGCCCCACCTTCTAACGCCATCACATTGAGTGTCAGATTTTAACATGAATTTGGGGAACATAAACATTCAAATTGACAGCAGCGGGGCTTTCTAGTGCTAAAAATGGATCCAAGGCAAATTATAGAGAATCAGTCTGTAAATTCTCATAGTTGTCTATAGAAGGCTCTGGGAGCCCTTGACATTGGTTTGAACCAGGCTTTATCTTATAAACGTTGTTGGAATGGTGTGGAGATTGGGGCTGTGCAACCCTTAATATCCTGGTTCAGAGAACGTGGGTAGGATAGAGGGCAGCAAACTTAATCTTCCAGTTCTGCTGAGATTGTAGGAGAAATGGATCTGAAGCCACTTGAGGTTTAGAGTAGACAGATGCCCCAGCTCTTGCTAGAACCTCGTGTTCAGCCTGTGGTTCAGAGCAGCGGCAGCAACGGCATCATACGGCACACTGCATGTTAGAAAAGCGGACTCTCGGACCCCATCCCAGACCTACTGGGCCAGAATCCATATTGGACTTGGCTCCCGGGTGATTCTTTGACACGTCAAACTTTGAAGAGGAACTGGTCTTGAATACGCATTTTCCTTCTCACTTTCTCAATATTCTCCTTCCCCCCTGCCTTTTTGTTTTTCTTTCCCAAGCTAATCATCCCTTTAGGAATCTTGCAGACAAGAAAAATGCCAGACCACACACTCTGTGTTCCAATCCTAGTCTAGGTTTATTATTATTATTTTATTCCGGTCCAGTATCTAAAAGGAAGAGTGCAGGTGCTCTCTTGCTCACTATTCCCCTTGGTCATCGTGCCCAGGATGGAGTTTCCTGAGTTTCCCTAAGCCTCGTGAAACAAGTGAAGACCATGAATTGAAGAGCTACATTCTTCCTGCCCAGGATAAGTTACAACCTTGCCTATTGCGTATGCCCCCTCCTCCACTCCTGGCCCCTGGCATATCGTTGGCATCCAATATCGGATAATGGAGGGCATGATTTCTCAGGCACTTGCTGTACCTAAGAGGAGGTCTTTCTTTTTAGTTTTCACAATTTAGGAATATTTTAGGTGGTTTAGCCAGAGTTGTGATTGGTAAGTGATTAGTAGTTGCCTTCTGTTCCACTTCAGTACTGTTCTTCCGTGAGGAAGCTAGGATATACCAGACCAGTTGCTGGATCAGCAATCATTGTCCTTGAAAACATCTCTTAATTTAGTAGTGGAGTGGTAGTTTGAAGGTACTGACACATAAGCTACAACTGATGAGCTTTTGAGCCCAAATTTAAGTTGTGATTTTTTTTAAAGTCCGAAATGCCTTCTGAACCTAGAAAAATGTCATTACATTTTTCTAAACTAAAGCTTAGAAACAATCATCAGTGTGGAAGCTGATTTGCTAATGTGCATGTTATTCCAGACATTTACAGAGTTTTCTCTTTGACAGTGCCTAATGCAATATAGAGACCTCATAGACCCTCATCTATAAATATATATATATAAATTCTGTGTTACAGGGCACGCTTAAGAATAAAAGAAGTTTTCCAAGAGCAACCTCTTGATTATATTTTCTACTTATGTAAAGATTTTAAGTTTTTTGAAGATTCCACGGTAAGCAAACTAGGAAGCACAGGAGGATGTAAACTATGTGCACAAAATACAGAGGATGTTGGAAGGTGATCATGGGGACATTGCTGGGCCATGCTGTTGGAATGGGGCAGAGGGACAAAGGAGTCTGGCCCCTTTAGATGGCCTGAGCAGTGGCCAAACTTGTGTGTGCAGTCTTTATGCCTCCTGGAAGTGGTTACTAGTCACTAGAGCAGAAGTGGGGCCTCTGCTCTTTGAAAGATCTATCGTTATTCCAAGTTCTGAGATGTGATTTGAGTTTGGGGCAAAGCAAAGGGATTAATGACAACTTGTTGTTTAGCAGACTATTTGGCTGCAATTTTGTGGGTTAGTTTCATTATTCCGTAAAGCGTTATTAAACAGGGAAAGGGGCCTGAGCTTGAAGGAGATCATGGAACACTCCTTTGATCATCTGGGACTCAGCCAGGGGGAGGGTCAGGGAAGACAGCACTTCAGGAACCGGACTCAGCATTCAGTTTCTTTTAACGTACTGAGCTTCCCTGAATTCAACCAAGACACAGAAAACCGATGTTTTGCAGAAAATGTGTAATTTTGTTGATATGTCAGAGGCTTGAATCAAGTTCCATTATTTTAAAAGGCACAGTCATGACATCATATAAACGTTTAATGAAGAGATTTTTACTGCTCACCAGATGCTGGCATCTACACTAATGGAACTGATACCAGATTGAGTCATTTACAAGAGTCTTATGCAAGTTACACCTCAGTGTTACAACTTGTATTTCAATGTGTGTAGGACTCGAAGAAAGAATTATTGGATGTAAGTCATTGTAACATTGTTGAACAAAGAAACCTTGGAGAACCTTCTCTTTTTGTCTCACAAATGAGTTAAGATCAAGATCCAAAGAGGTCAAGTAACAAGGATGGTTAGTTGACTGGCAAGTTGGCACCATGTGGACTCCAAAGACCAGTGTACTTTCCAGACAGATTGAGTTTTAAGTCCCCTCCCTTCCAGCATTTATGCATAGCGAACCCTAAAGTGCGAGGGAATGTTGATGTGTAAGTCGCTGCCTTGGGGTAGATTCACCCCATGGTTTAACAGTGGGAAGGCAAGTTAATGAAGCATTTATTTCTGCTGAATAATTCATGGTGTCGTCATCTAGGTGTTCATCTGAAAAGCCCATCTCTTTTATGGGCTTCTTGGTTGCAAGGCAACTGTAGGAATGTTCTAGTGCATGTGTGTTAAGCATTAACTGCTGATGCCTTCAAACGTTAAACTAATCCCCGTAGCCTCAAAGTAATAATAAAAAGGAGAGTACATGTAACATTGGTGTGAATTCAACAGTTAGGACATAATTCTTTAGCCTCTCCTCTATAGCCAAAAGCAGAACGTTTTGTGTCAATCAGATAAGAGATTTTGACAAACATTTTGTTAAGTCAGAGGGTCGTTCCAGGCTTCAGTATCATGGGGCCCTGTTGCACAATTTGTCTGGAGACTTTCCTGTCTCTACAAACACACCAAATTAAAAAAAAAAAGCTGTCATTCAATTACAGTGATTTCAGAATTTGTGCTGTCAAATGCAACTAAAAGATTTAAAGTCAGTCAGCATATTGCTAGCAAGTATAGATTTAGTTTTTACTTCCGAAGTAAAGATAATTTTGTGGGACCCCTAGCTGGCTCAGAAGAGCATGCACCTCTTGATCTCAGAGTCATGAGTTCAAGCCTCATGTTGGATGTAAAGATTACTTAAATAAAAAAAATTTTAAAGACAATTTTGTAATGAAAACTTTCAACTATCACGTTCTGTGGTCAAAGTGAAATTTCTAAAGTTTGGTAGTCAGTATATTTACCAAGCAGATACCTTTAAATCTACAGAATTAAGGGTATTTATTTAGGCACATATTCCTTTCCCAGGTTAGCTTGTTGCGGGGGGGGGGGGGGGGGGG
>CM053569.1:56458561-56491150 GCA_028646485.1 Cryptoprocta ferox | reverse complement strand
TCTGATAAAGATAAGTTACTCCCGTAGCGACAGAGGCAGAAGAAGCAAAACAGCAAATGGAATTGTTGCAGCAGGCGGCAGGGCTGAGTGTGTCCACTTAGGTGTGTTTGTGCAGTGGAGTCTTGACCGTACTTTTTTTGTCAAATCGTGCATATACTGCTGTTCATTTGGGGATTCCGAAACGCCTTACACATACTTGAGAAAACTGTTGAATATGTGCTGATGGTGTTAATCCTTTCTCCATCATAATATGAGTTGTTATCCCCTTTAGAAATGAAAGTCTCCTGTTTCAGTGTTCAAATGAGAGATAAACACCTTAGAATGATTCTTTTTCAAAGATGCTTTTTCAGCAATTGACCATAAGACAGTTATACAAACACACAAAAACATGGTATGAGGCCTTTTTCCTACTGTGAGAAATTAACTTTGCTTTTCCCTTCGTGTCCATTAACCTGGAATGGCTTGCAAATATGGAAAACACATTCTGGGTGTCTTAGCCACGCCTTTAAAATTATCATCAGTCTCTAAATTTCAAAGGCCAGATTTTGCCGGATACCATGCTTCTTCACATTCCCTTTCGTTGGACTTCAGGTTAATCTGTCCTGACAGTGCAGCCACAGGCTCTGCCTTGCTGTGGGCCATTAAGAGCACTAGGAATGATCTGGAGGGTTAGAACTGTTGGAAGTTAATGTGGCGTAAACCTAACTTTCAAAGATTTCTCGAGATATGACATGTCATGTCTATGTCCAGTCACACTTCTGTTTAAGGAATTCTTGTTTATATTATAAATATGACCTTTACAGTTATCTCTCAAAGTGCCCAGTGCTTTGAAGAAAAACCCCGAGGAGCTGTAGCAATATTAGATTTAAGTATGTTTCGTAAGAATGTTGGTGTCCATTTGAATGTCCTCCTCATCCCCCCCCTTTTTTTCTTTTTAGTCCCATAGCAACCCCATAAGCTGGTGGCAGATTATGGTATTGGAGTCGTGTGATAAAATTACTCATGAGTATTCAAAGGTCTGTCTCCACACTTTTTTAGCCAGAGGCAGAAGGAGCCAGAGATAAGAGTTATCTCTTGCTGCAGATAAAATACTCCCTAGGTCCATTCCAACTTTAAATTCTCCCACTGACTATGCCAACGAGTGCATATTGGTTACTGACTCTGAGTCCCCCTAAATCAAGAGTCAGCCATTTTTCCTGATGAAGAACTACGTGTCCTCTGTTTCGTAGACATTTGAACAAAAGGACATAGCGATGGAGTGCCGTTCTCCGACGTAGGTTAAGCATCTAGCCGACTTCGCCGGCCCCAATTGGCACCAGCTAATAACTCTGCACTTTCTGTAGTGCTTCCTGTACTGGGTGGTAACTTCTGATCTAGGTAATCCGTCCTTCGAGTGGGGATCACACAGCAGCCCAGGTGTTCAGTGAGTTATCTGAGTTGCCCCTCTCAGACTCACTGATGGTGGCAGACGCATGAATTTAAACTTAAGCCACTTGGGTGTGCTTTTAGATTTGCCCTTCATGTTCTTTTAATGACTCTTTGAGACAAAGTTAAAGATCACGAACCTTAGCTTGAACTGACTGGTGTCATGGCAACTAGCACTTCACCTTTTGCCAGTCCCCATCTCATACATGCTACAATATTTGTGCACATTAATAATTCATTGCAAAGTGCCAGATTTCTTTGTGCTGTCAAACTGTGTCAAGGACAGAATATGCTGTGCTATCTCAGATGTCATCTACCAGACTGTTGAGGGCAAGAGTAATTAGAAAAGAAAACTAGTCAGGTTACTTGGGAAAATTCCTGAAAATATGATGCTTTATAGCCACCCATTTATAGCATTTTTCTTGTAAAGTTAGGGATAGAATTAGTGTTGATCAAAGTTTATTTGGTAATGTGCCCCAGACACAGGCAGGACTTGGGTTGTGGAAATAAGGCACGAGCAGTAATTGCTTGCCTCCATTCAGGCAGCAAAGGAAATGATTAACAGCCTTAGTGCTCAGTCACGTGGATCAGGCTCCAGGGCGAACCCTGAAAAGAAACCTCAGTGGTCCTGATGTGAATGCTCTTCTCTCAGGCTTGCCTTTGCCTGGCACACAGTAGGAGCTGAGTGTTTGACCCCAGTTTTGGAAAACAGCGAGTCTGGGTTTCAAGGCTGACCCTGGCCTTAGATAGCTTTGTTCACCTCCCAGTTTCCTCAACCTTGTTTGTTGTCAACATTGATAGCAGTTGGCGTTGTATTAGGCCTATAATTGATGAGCTTCCTGAATAAAGAATATAGGCCTTTTGTCTGAGGATGTAGAAAATGCAGTGACATGTTGGATTTCATTTATACAGAAGGTCATGTTTGTCCCTGATTCGGCAAAGAAATCACATCTTTTAAACTAGACAGTGACTGCCACTGCTAGAGTTTTTTTTTAAACTCTCCCTCTCTAAAGGGAGCTTTAAAACAACCTGTGTCACACTTTACTAGTTACTCGAAGTGAAGCATAAATCTCTGAAAAATGTTTACAACCCACGATTGGAAAAGATTTTAGTCACATAGCCACATTTGGGTTCTTTTATTCCTCTTTCTCTTTCCTTCCTTCCTTTAAATACAAAACCAGTAGCTTAAATGTCCTTGTAGACTACTTGGTGGGAGGGCGGGTGGTGAGGAAAGCAGGACCAAGTCACGTGTGTTAGAACATGCAGCCCTAATACCCCGTGGATAAACTAGAACTGTTCTATCTGATGCGCTGCCTTAACAGTTACGTGCTGGTCAGTGTAAGTTCTGCTTAGAGACAGGCCCAGAACCAGCCCTGTTGCAGCCGTCGTCATTTGTCCAGATCATAAAATAGTACCTGCGTGTGACAGATAGATGTTCAAGAAATAACCTGTTGAATGAGGAAGTTAATACCACCAGACTAATTTCAGGAAAGGGGGAAGGGGTCATTAATCAGTTTTAGAACCATGTAACAAGTTACACTTAAAAACCAGTTAGGAACTTGTTAATCTGGTATCACCTACCCTTTATGTGGTGCTGGGGGTCTGGATTAGTCATATAACACCTGCAGGTAACAACGAACATCGCACACGAGCACGGGGAAGTCTTTAGAGCCAACCTGGCTCGGTGTCCGTGTGTTTCTAGCCAGGGTCAGCCAGCCGCCAGCTGGAGTGAGTGGTCACTGGTGGTGTGAACAAGCAGGGTCAGTGATTTGGATTCATCAGGTAATTGAGCAGCAAGTTCTTGCCAGCGTTCTATACCGTGTGTCATTTCTTGGGATTCAATATTGAGACTTGCTACTAAAGAACTTAAAAGTAGGATCTTTGAACTAAATCTATCCCTGTCTTCCAAGACCAGGCAAACTTTCAATACTTAGAAATGGTCTCTGAATAACATCAGGAATAAATTTTATACTTTTTAGCCAATCAGGGAACAGTTCATCATAACCAGATACTTAAAAGAGGACTTTCAGACTTGATTACTTAAGGATATGTTTTCTTATTTAGATTGGAATATATATGCTTCTTTAATGATGTTATTTTATTGTAATTCTGTGATGTAATGGCCATATATTAAAGTATTGAGCCTAAAATTGAACCTATAATGACTAAGTACCAGGCCTTGCCTTTTTTGGCTATCAAGCAGACCACAATAGTAATTACTATTGTAATTGCCCTAGCCACTCCCACTAACTACTACAAAGAAGTAAAATCCAGCTGAAACATGTCTCTTCCATCCAGCAGTATGCCAGTTCTCTGAAGTACTTAAGGCACATTGTTCACATTGTCTCCTCCACAGGGTATCACAGGGTAGTAATTCTCCCATAATCTTTGAAGCTTCATCTTGCAGCTTCATCTGAGGCAGCCAGACAAATAAATATAAAACACTCAAAATCAAAATCCCGTGGAATATGTAATTATGTGTTATGGTGAATGGTACTGACCATATGTCTTAAAGAAATATGAACAAAATCAAGGTGGTAGAGAATTATATAAAGGCTCAACACCTCCAGTAGAGAATTATTTGGAAGCTCTTGTGACATAAGCATGTTGAGGCTTTGTAAACATGTGATTAATATTACACTTTGAATGACATAGGAGGGCATTGGGAGTAGATTGTCAGAGAAGAGAAGAATTCACGGGTGAAACCTCACAGGTGAGAAGAAGCATGCCCTGGGCAACAGCAGCGAGGAAGCCCAGACAAATGGAGTAGGAGGTGGGGGCAGGGCAGTTGCATGCTCATCAGGAGGTAGACTGGGGACGACCTTGGGACACTTGACAGACATCCATCTGGCAACTGTGTGCATCATGGATTGGAACACAGAAAAGCTTCAAAATAAATGGAATGACCGTTTTTGATCTTGTACCAAAAGTTATTGTAGCAAATTAGGTATTTAACGCAAAAATTCGGTGATCCTTTGGCCAGGAGATCCTCAGAGAGGGACATGCAACTCTTCAAGTCCACTGTGTATTGTTTGGGTTTTTTGAACTTCATAAATCATGGGGAGGCTGTGTTGGCAATGGGATATAACTCAACGGTAGACAGATTGCTCTTTGATGCTTTGTTTTAAGAAGCAGGTTATAAAACTGTTGGGAGCTTTGTAGAGTAGTTAATAGATCATCTTAAGCAATTTGAAGTAATTTTTTTTTTTTTAAATACAGCCTTGTTGTGTCTTGAAGGCAAAAGAGCCAGAGGGGGGAAAAAAGAGTTTAGTGAATAAGAAATCAATGCCTCCCCTGGTCTGTTGCCCTGAAACTTCTGCCATGTGCTTGGCTACACCAGCCAGTCACCTGCTTCTGTGGGCAAGTCACACCCTGTCAACCTCCACAGACGAGTTTGGTCATTCAGAACGTTATAAGCTCTTGGCAGTGCAGTCAGCATAGGACACAGTTTTCATTAAAACAATCCTGTACTTCTGTCCTGCATTTTTATGTCCCCAAGTACTTGACCTCCTATAAGTACACTGTGGTAATGAAGCAGTGAGTGCTGGCAGATGATGCTGGGATCTCTCTCCATTCACGGCTCTCTTACCACATGTGTATGGCCCTAAGGTAAACATTCATACCAGGCACTTCTTGGGTAAGCTGGAGGGCCTCTCTCAGACCGGGACATGGCTGTGTTCAAGTGTCATAAGCACAAAAAGATCTCTGACCTGGGAGTAGTTTAGATTAGCAGATAACTAGCACTCGAAAGGTGATGAAGAGCCTTCGACTAATGGCGTTCTTTTCATCTCTGGAGATTGTCCCCCAAAGCTCTTATGTTCCAGTCCTTTTGGTCATGGCTTTATAATAGGCCTGCCATACCAATGATATGGTGTTATGTTCACCAGACACTTAAAGGATCTTCTCTTTTAATAAGGGTATAAATAAGATTTTTAAACTGTGGGTAAAATATTATGTAGGATTAGCTTTTAGATGAAACTCTCAATGTCCGTTCTAAAGCTTGAATCTTCCTTCTCTTCCAGACCACTAAGGCTTTTCTTCCTACAATGCTGGAGATTAATCATGGTCATATTGTGACAGTTGCAAGTTCCTTGGGATTGTTCAGTACTGCCGGAGTGGAGGTTTGTGTGTCATATATAAAGCATTTCCTTCATTCGGTCGGTTTATCTCATGACGAATGTGCCAAAATCCTGTGAAGAGTACCTACTGCCCATACATTTATGAAACCACTCTACCTGTGTGCTGTTTGTGGAATGTTCTACAGTAACCAGGGCCAGCTGTTGAGGCGCAACTCTAGTATCCTCTGCCATAAACTCACTTCTGCTAGTCTGACAAAGCAGCAGCAGGAAAAGTAGGTGCACCGGTCCCCAGCATGCCCCATGTCCATTAGCAGTTTTGCCTGATGACGGCGGGGAGGCACAGGGTTGAGAATGAAACCATGGAGGGCACTGGCGGTGCCACGGGAACCAGATGAATGAGGCCCAACGTTGACGTTCTGTTTTGGTCAACTTGCCAAAAGTGAGCCAGCCTGTATCAGCTCCTCAGAGGAGATGGCTGCGGCAGATGGGCGGTGTCTTGCAGGGTTAGATCTGTAGATCTGGGCTTACTCAAGCCCCAGTCTTCACCGCATTCAAGTTATAAAGCGCGCATGTGTGTATCGGTCTGTATCGTCTGTCCTGGGGCTGCCTGTAGCGTAAAATTAAAAAACCCGTGCAAGTACGCAGGACACGGAATAAGAGATGGCTTCCATGTTCTACATTTCCACTCCTACATTTCAAGTGGGTTAAAGGAGAAGAACTTTCTATGCCATGTGTTCTTAGGTTAAGGTCTGGCTTAAGTTTGCAAGGTATAGTTATTTTCTTCACGTTACACTAAAAAGAAAAGTAGACCATAACAACTTATAACCTAAGCTAGACTTGCCTTTGCTCTTGTAGCATTAATTAAACAAACTGGATTTTTATTCTCCTTTATTGAACAAGAGGCCATCTGTAAATCTTCCAGACACTTCAAAGTGAACCTGTCTCCATTTTTAGCTTCAGCTTGTTAGCCTTTATAGAATGCTTTGTGGTAACTTCCCCAAAGTAATATGATACTTGGTCGATGTGGCAAAAAGTGTTCGTCTGTTTCTGCTGCTGCTTTGAAAATATTCTTTCTGCACCAAACCACATCAGATAGCTGTCCTTTAAAACGCTTTACTTTCCCTTGCTTAGTCACCTGTAACCTTCTGTATCAAACATGTAACCAAAGTAATAGGATCAGGGAAGCTGGAGTTTGGTCTGGTGGCTGGGGGATCTGTGCATATACTTAGTGTTTCCGTTCTCTCCCCCTCCAACTCAGGATTATTGTGCCAGTAAATTTGGAGTGGTGGGTTTTCATGAATCCCTGAGCCATGAGTTAAAGGCTGCTGAGAAGGATGGAATTAAAACAACGTTGGTTTGCCCTTACCTTGTAGACACGGGCATGTTCAGAGGCTGCCGAATCAGGTCAGTGAGAACCTATCTTATTACTGATAAAAAAAAAAAGCTGGTTTAGAAATCATCTTTCCACATTGGGAGCATACGTAGAATCGGATCTTGCACTATAACTATCATTGGACAATTAAACCTGTCATCTCATTGGTCAAGGTTTGTAAAGTTCGAGTGAAAAAGATTAATAGCTGAGGGTCAGGTGCCACACAGATACTAACGCGAGGAAGTCAGTCTAGAAGCATCAGAAAGGAATGGGCCTCTTTGTACCTTCAAGAAGGAAACATAACTATCCAGGATTTTCCTTAGAAGCTACTTCCTTAGGAGTTTTGTTTTTTTAGTATTGGTAAATGACCGTGACTTTGATTTGGATATGAAACAGTGTCACTGTCACAAGAGCGTAACCCTTTCTTCTGATAAGGCCTTTGAATATTGCTCTCCAGATGTGGGAGCTTCCTTTGGCGGAGATAATATATAGGTACATTTATTGTGACAGAATGAGAATTATTTAGATTTACTTAGAACGAAGTAAAACCCCCACCCCCTTTGAAAGGAAGGATAGGGGAATATAAATGTCAGGTCACGTTGGGCTTCAACTAAGCCGGTAAACAAGTCCACGAATCATTAATAGGCTACCTGTAAAGACATGCTTACTTTGAGATCTTTGCTGGGAAGAATTGGAAAGGCAAAGGAAGATAACTGAACCAGCTCCCTGCTGGTGAGGGCTGTTCTTAACACATCCTGAGCCTGGCCACGTTGGGAAGCAGGTGGGGCTTGATTTGAGTCATTCCAGTCTCAGGCTGACTCCCAGTCTGGATTGGGACCAGACTCAAGCTCTGCCTCTTTCCCAGTGTGTGTGTTTCTTCGTCTTATATACTTAGAAGTGAAATGCCAAGAGTGTAAGGAGCACTGTTTCCTATTTAGCATCAAGGCAGGTGTCCAAAACTGGTGAGACAATGAAAAGTGAAAGGAGTACATTATATTATTAGGTTATTTCAATGTGTAACGTTATGGATTCAGCTGAAGGTAGGATGTCTGTATGCACTTTGTTTCAGATACCCGCCCCTCCCCCCGCCCTGCCCCGAGAGAAAATACCTAGGAATGTGTACAGCTGACTTCCTTCACTCCAGGAAGGTTATGCCAGCATTTACGCCATCATTTCAACAACACTTAGCACTAAAAGTTTGGTGTCGTTGAGGCATTGGTGGCTCAGTCAGTTAAGCATCCAACTTTGGCTCAGGTCATGATCTCATGGTTCATGAGTTCAAGCCCCGCATCAGGCTCTGTGCTGATAGCTCAGAGCCTGGAGCCTGCTTTGGATTCTGTGTCTCCCTCTCTCTGAAAAATGTTTTAAAAAATATATTAGAAATAAAAGTATGGCATAATGTTTGGGTTTAGTGTTTGTTATACCAAACACCCTCTTTTTCTGTTGAAAAAATATGAAATACATTTTAAGGCATTTTAAAAACACGATTTTCTCATTTTACAGGAAAGTAGACAAATTTTTTGTTTTCCAGACTATACAAAGAAAATGTATTCATAGTAGGAAATTTTGGAAAATACAGAAAAGTGCAATGAACCCCCATTAGATAACCTATTAATGTTGGGGTGTGTATTTCCAGTCTTCCCTACTTTGCGTTCTTAATTTCGTTTTTCTAACGTGTAACTTCCAGGAAAGAAATTGAGCCTTTTCTGCCCCCTCTGAAGCCTGATTACTGTGTGAAGCAGGCCATGAAGGCCATCCTCACCGACCAGCCCATGATCTGCACCCCCCGCCTCATGTATATCGTGACGTTTATGAAGAGGTAACTGGGGTGCCCTGGTGTGCTGAGTCTGTTCCATGCCCACCCCGCCCCGCCCCTGTAACTCAACACGAGACGTCACCCGTTTGCTAACCGCCACCTTTCTCTTTTCAGCATCCTCCCTTTTGAAGCAGTCGTGTGCATGTATCGGTTCCTAGGAGCGGACAAGTGTATGTACCCATTTATTGCTCAAAGAAAACAAGCCACAAACAATAATGAAGCAAAAAATGGAATCTGAGAATCCATCTTTTTTGTATGGAATAGCCTATCAGAAGACGATCAAGGTATTTCGGTCCGATCTTGATCTGCATCAGCATTACTGACACCCTCTGGATTCCAAATCCATGTTGACTTTTTTTTAAATCACCTTTTTAAAAAAAAAAAAATAAAGTGTAAATTAACCGACTAGAATACTTGGAAAATGTGATCAGCAAAAGTGAGCTTACGTTGTTGCCAACAGGCTCCTTTTAGGCCGAACCCCAAAACCTGTCAAATCTTTTAGACAAGCACTGTGTGACATCTCCAGGCTACCATTATTTTTTTTAATGAGCAGAAAGTCTAGAGATGATAACAGTGTGTTTCAGCTGTGTGGGTTTTTTTAAATCTCCATAGAGTTTATTAATTCTTGTAATTAAACTCTAGCCAATTGACGCCCTTGCAACTTCAAGGACTGATAGTGCTCTATTTTCTCATGTTTTCTAAGTTTCAGTTTTGCAGAGCCTGTGTGGCTTTTCGTGGTGTTTGTGTGTACAGCTCTTTTGAAAAGGAATTTTGAAATCTCCATCAATTTGAAGTAAACAATGTTTGATTATTACAGTAAAGGTAATCAGGTCTCTTTCTTAAAGTCATAAGGACTAAAGTGTTAGCTGAATTTTTAATTTTGTCTCTGAAATCTTTCCTTAAGGATCTGTTACTCTGCAGGCCTAGTTAACCACAAAGGTCAGACATTTTCTACCTGTGAATTTTGCTGCATCCAGAAAGTGCCCTTTTATCTAGAATACATAGCAGCCCTGCAAAGAAATAGTTTCTAAAATTGGGAACTCCACATTAAAAAAAAAGTCCCCATTTTTGTGCCAACTAGGATTAATGAGGGGGAAAAACCATATTCTATGGAGTACGTATGGAAGGGTGTAAAGATTCTTCTGAAAGTTTTATTCACATTGTAGAACAGTAATTGACATTTTTACAGTATTTTTTTGTAAAGCAAACTATTTTGTGCCTTGAATTTGGTAAATGTGTATTAGTGAAATGTTGTTAAAGTGGACTTCTACCTCTGTATCTAAATGTATACCATCCACTTGTAAATTACTATAAACTATTATGTGATTGCTTTTTTTTTTTTTAGAATGTCTTGTTTAGCGACCAATGTTTAAGGCTATTAAAATAAGCCATCTTTTACTAATTAATTGGGACATTTTATAAAGGACTGATTAAATTTAAAGAATTAACCTACACGTGCAATGGACTGTGATTATTATCAGCAATATTGTAGAGAAAATCATTGCATCCCCCCCCCCTTTTTTTCACACTTAAATGTTTGAAGGGGGTAATGTTCAAGAACAGCCATTAACAACTCAGGGTGCCACGCACTCAGGTTTTGATTGTTACCATCTCCTTAGATGAGACGCTTCAGTGGAGGCTTGTTTGCACTGAAAGTGGGAAGACAGCGTCCCACTTCCTGTTAGTTTGCTCAGTGGATCAAATCAGCTCTGTCCTCACAGGACAGTCCTGCTCACTGCGTGCGTTCGCAGCGCTGGTCTTCACGAACAGCTTCATTTATAGTGGAATTTCTCTAAAAAAAAGAAATGATATCCAAGTCTGAGGCCATTATACCGTTTGAGGCATTTGGATTGGAAATCGTGCTTCATAACACTGTGGGGTAGTCATATTCTCAGTTTGTCCAGGTCTGCCTTCCAGTTACCCAGAGCACTCTCAAACTGTCCTAGAGAAGTCTGGGCTACTTTCACGTCCCATTTACTGGTCTCAAGACTAAGGAAAGCCTTACTTACGTTTAATTTTATTCCTTGAGTTATCATTTACACCTATTTCTATTTTTGTTTGGTACTGGCATTCTAAGCTTGTCCATCTCTAAGTTCAGTAAACCTAATTCATTGAACTTTTTTGTGGCAATCTTCAATTCCCTACTGCAGGCCCAGTTTGATTAGTTCGGTGGCTCTCCCGGGAATGCCGTCCAAATTCTCTTTCCTGTCTTTAGCTGTGGAGTTTAGAATGGGATAGAGGTTAATGCAAGTTTAGGACTATGAAATTGCTACATGTTGTATTTCTTCACCCTAGTATCACATTCTTAAGATAATGCTACTTTGACGATGACCATTGTTTTCCCTAAATGAGAACCCTCCCCTAGTTGGGCCTACTAGCGTATTGATCACATAAGTAATCACCAAAGTTACTTTTCCTGCCGATTATTAATCTACGCCCCCCAGCCCTCCTTGACATTCATGCTGACCTTGTGTTCTCTGTCATCTGGCTCATTCAGGCCAACGTTCAGGACTCCTGGGCTCAAGCCTGACACCCAGCCAGGGAGGACCACTTCTTTCCCTCAGCTATAACTGGTTTGTGCCCTCCTTCCCACCGCACCCCCCCCCCACCTTTCAACCAGTTTAATGATAATCATATTGAGTGGAACCTAGGAATCAAAAGTTTTAAAGCCGGCATAGATAAATCCCAACTATTGTTCCCCCCCACCCTTGGTCTAGCAGGTCTGCTGCTCTGTCACAAAAGATTAGATTGACAGGATTGAACTGCATAAAGCTAGGCTTGGGTGGGTGTGTGTAAGTATCTGGTTTCCTTGAAAGGCTATAGCTTTCATATTTTTCCCAAGTTAAAAAAAAAAGTCAAATGTCATTTTCAAAGTTTTCTTTTCCAACTGGCAGAAAAAATTCTAAATTGGTGTTGAACTGAATCTTGGAAATTTGCTTTTGCCTCCAACAAAATTTAAAATCAGTGGGGTTTGGGGGAGGAGGGTAGTTCTTTCCATGCCAAATTTATTGCTTGTGTCTGATTAAAAAGAGGACGGACAGCAAGGCTGGGGCGGGTCAGAAAGGCTGGGACACAGGGCTGGTGGGGGATGGGGCAGGAGTGGGCATCTGCCTGCAGTCCGTTTAGCAAGTACACCAGGCATTTACTAAGCCTGAGGGCCAAGCCCGGGGACTCAAGTAGCTTGTGGTTGACTCACAAGTTCAGATACCAGTAATTCTATGTGCGTATACCACAAATGAAGCCTCTGAGTGTGACAAGTTCTCAGCCAGGTAGCAATTGAGAGAAGCCTGGAAGATTGGGGACACAGCAGATGGAGATGAGAGTGGGAGCTCAGATGTTCCAAGAAATTGATGGTCAGGAAAGGCCCAGAGTTTGAAAAGGAAAAATTATACTCCTTGTGCCTGAAATAGGACCCATGTGGAAAATGCCACATGTTCCCTAAGTAGGTCCCATCCTGAGAATAGCCTCTATTCCAAGATGAAGCTGGAGAAGGAAGTCTAGGAGGGTTTGTTTTTTATGTTTATTTTTGAGAGAGAGTGAGCGCCAGTGGGGAAGAGGCAAAGATGGAGGGAAAGAGAAGCTCAAGTAGGCTCCATGCTATCAGTGTAGAGCCTGACATGGGGCTTAATCCCACAAACTCTGAGATCATGACCTGAGCCGAAATTAAGAGTCCAAAGCTTAACCGACTGGAGCCACCTGATTTTTTTGTTTTGTTTTTTTTTAAGCAGGAAAGGGCATGAGCAGAGTTGTGAAGTTAATGGAATCAGTTGAGGTGCAATAAAGACTTTTGGAATACAGGAAGCTGGGGGGCCAATTAGGAGGGAGGCTCTTGTAAAAGGCTGAGAAGCCGTGAGCATGTGAAGGAAGAGGTGGCCTCAAGTGTCTGTGGAGCGAGAACTCGAAGGCTTAACCGCTGACAGCACAGGAGACTCCACCTCTAAGCTTAATGACAGAAGAACAGCTCATCATGAACCAGGCTGGATTTAAGTGGGAGCCGCAGAGCAGACAGTGCTTCTGATCGTAGAAGTGCTGCCTTTGAGGTGCGGGGTGACAGTCCCTGGCAGACAGGACAGCAGGAAGGACATCAGTGCTAGGATTTTGGAGTCCTCTGCAAAGAAGCTGTGCAGGGAAGTGGAGCGGGGGGGCCGGGGTGGGCAAGGGGAGCAGGGGGAAGCACACATGAGAAGGGCCAGGGACTGAAGCTTGGGGAACACGAGCGAGCAGCTGAAGGAAAAGTCATAAAAGGTGACACTGGAGAAAAGTTAGAAGAAACCAGACTAGAAACAATTATCTCCTCCGCCTGGACCTAATCTCCAGCCTGAGTCACACTTAAGAAACCTCAGTCTGGCCCAAGAAAAAGCATCTGTGTGGCCAGCCCTGGGGCAGAGGCCCAAAAGGTGAAGGCCAGTGTTAACAGATAGCACATGGGGTCTTGAAACGTGCACTCGGGTTTCTAGTAACTGAATCCATTGTTTAAATGACCAAAGGAAAATTTCTTCCTAAGTGAAACCTGGAAACCGTTGTTTGGCAGTTTTGTTTGCTTGGCCTCAAAAGCATGACTCACTTCAATGTGCAGGCAGTGTTTCATGAGAACCCAGAGGAAAAACAAAGTGCACTTCAAGTATCATCGAATGGATACATGTTAGCTCAAATGAACTCTCCTTACTTGCCAACAAGATGCGACGCGACCAACTTCTATCAGTCTGCTCAACTGGACAGTCTCCTATCTGGTTCCCTCAAGTACTGAACTCGGCCCAAGCCAAGGGCGCTGGGGGCACGTCCCTAGGTCAACATGGACATCGTCTGCACTCCCCAGCGCTCCCTGGAGAAGTCCAGGCAGAGTGGGGTGGTGACCACAGTCCTAGGCATTATTTATCATGACTTCCGGGGCTTGCAGTTCCCACGTGACACTCCGCTAGCTATGTCAAAACACGTACCCACGTCCGTGACTAGCTCTCTTTTCCGGTAAGTGTTGGGGATGTGCAGTCACATCACCCAGAATCCGGCGCAGTAATTATGTCTCATCTGACTTGCTCCATTTCTGTCGAGCATTTTACGCAGTGTCTTCCAGGAGGAGCTTCTAACAAGCTGTTTAGCTATAATCATCGAAACCTTTCTAAACACTAACCAAAAGCAAGAGAATTGATTAGCAAGAAAAACAAAGGATCTTCAGGCCAGATTCCAAGTTTGAGGTTTTCCTGTCAAGGTGATTTAAACCATGCTGCAGGGAGGTGCGTGTTCACGGCAGCGGTGAAAACTGCCCCCTTGCCTTGCACATGCGTCCTGGGTGGTCCACCTGGATGCCACCCGGCAGGCGTCCCCTCCCCCACGGCGGAGGGGCCTGGCTTCAGGGTCTCTGCATGGCCTGCGTGGCCCAGGAGGCCAACAGACGGGGGAGTCCTGGCCCCGACAAGGCACATGGCATCCCGCAACTGTAGAGTTCCCATTTAAGAGCTCAGTGTTACGGATCGAAACGTCTCCTCCTCAAAGAGAGAACACTAACGTCCTATCCCTCCAGTTCCTGTAAATGTGACCATATTCGGAAATAGGGTCTTTGCAGTGTAATCCTGGTGAGGTCGTTTTGAATTACGATAGGCCCTCAGTCCAACCCCTGGCACCCTTCTGAGAGAGACAGAAACACACAGGGAGAATACCATGGAAAGAGAGAGGGGCAGAGATTGGAGAGATGCAGTTACAGGCCAAGGGGCACCATGGGGTACCTTCAAGGAAGAAGCAAGGAGCAGACTCTCTCAGAGCCCACAAAAAGGAATCATACCTGTTGATCTCTTGATTCCAGATTTCCAGCCTCTGGAACCGAGAGAGAGAGAGAGAGAGAGAGAGAGAGAAAGAGAGAGTAAGTTTCTATACTTTTAGCCACCCAGTTTACGATACTGCGTTCAGGCAGCCCTCGCTGCACATCCTCAGGGCCTAGAGCCACACCTCCAGAAGCCTCCATGAGTGTAAACTGGCAGTGACAGCAGGATCCATCTCACGAGTATCACGAGGGACATAGGCGAGGACGCACATAAAGCACTGAGTCTCATGCCTCCCACAAACTGAATGTTGAAGAGATTGCACTGGGTTGATTTGCTGCTTTCAATTATCTTTGACCTACAACCAACGCCTTAACAGTTCAGCCTACCAGTCTAACGGTGGTGGTGGTGGTGGTGGGTAGTACTGATATCAGAGTCCTGGTTTAGGATACTGTTTGGTTCTTCCAATAATTCTCAATTCTTTGACACCAACTGGGTGTCCTACAATTCAATTCCATTTTTTTAAGTTTATTCATTTATTGATTTTGAGAGAGAGGGAGAGAGCATGAGCAGAGGAGGGCAGAGAGAGAGAGGGAGAGAATCCCAAGCAGACCCCGCACTGTCAGTGCAGAGCCCAATGTGGGGCTCAAACTCATGAACCGTGAGATGGCGACTTGAGCCAAAATCGAGAGTCGGACGCTTAATCGACTGAGCCACCCAGGTGCCCCTCAATTCTGACACTTGTCAGAGTCAGCACAGACCCCACAGGTGAAGGGCTCAGTCCTGTAAGACTGCTCCCACTTCAGACACCATTTGCAAACGGGGGCCCAAGCTACCCACACATCTGCCCAGCTGACTATAAATTTAGGGGTTTCCACAACCTCTGCCTCAGGTTTGATAACTGGCTAGAACTCAGAACTCGGGTGAACACTGTACTCATGATTACAGTTTGTATAAAAGATACAAAGGGCCAAATGAAGAGGTACATAGGGGAGTAGGGGATGCGGCACACAGCTTCCATGGCCTCCCCAGACACCCACCCTCCCAGCACCTCAGTGTGTTCACCTACCCGCAAGCTCTCCAAATCTCATAGATCAAGAGTTTTTATAGGGGTTTTTTTTTTTACCTAGACTTGATTGATTAAGCCATTGGCCACTGGTGAATGAACTCCTTCTCCATCCCCTCTCCCCACCCTGGAGGTTGGGAGGAGGGGTGGTGGAAAATTCCAACCCTCTAAGGGTGGTCAGCCCCTCCCTTCAAACTATCCACATGCCCACCCTGTGTCACCTCCTTAGCAGGAACTCAGGTATGGTGGAAAAAGCCTTTACTGAATACCAAAGATACTCATCACTCAGGAGATTCCAAGGGTTTTACGAGCTCTGAGCCAAGAATTGGGGCAAAGACAATATATAGATATTGTATATATATCTAGACATCTAGATATATATACAATATACAAAGACAATATATAGATATTGTAGATATATATAGTTATCTAGATATATACAATATCATAAGCACTTACTGCATTACAATGACTTATTTGTACATCTGAGGACAGGTGTCCTGTTTCATCCCACGTGGTTCTAGTTCTACCCCTCATATAATGCTAAGCTCACGCAGTAGATGCTCAATACATGTTGACCTGCATCTCCAAAGACGACATCCAGATGGCCAACCGACACATGAAAAAATACTCAACATCAATCATCATCACGGAGATACAAATCAAAACCACGATGAAATACCACCTCACACCTGTCAGAATGGCTAACCTTAACAACTCAGGCGACAACAGATGTTGGCGAGGATATGGAGAAAGAGGATCTCTTTGGCACTGCTGTGGGGAATGCAAACTGGTGTAACCACTCTGGAAAACAGTGTGGAGGTTCCTCAAAAAATTAAAAATAGAACTACCCTACAATCCAGCAATCGCACTACTAGGTATTTATCCAGAGGATACGGGTGTATAGTTTCGAAGGAGCACGTGCACCCCAATGTTTATAGCAGCACTACCAACAATAGCCAAAGTATGGAAAGAGCCCAAATGTCCATTGATGGGTGAATGGATAAAGAAGAAGTGGTATATATGTACAATGGAGTATTACTCAGCGATCAAAAAGAATGAAATCTCGCCATTTACAACTATGTGGATGGAACTAGAGGGTATTATGCTAAGCAAAATTAGAAAAAGACATATCATATGACTTCACTCACATGAGGACTCTAAGATACAAAACAGATGAACATACGGGAAGGGAAGCAAAAATAGTATAAAAACAGGGAGGGGGACAAAACATAAGAGATTCGTAACTACAGAGAACAAACAGGGTTGCTGGAGGGATTGTGGGGGGGATGGGCTAAATGGGTAAGAGACATTAAGGAAGACACTTGTTGAACACCGGATGTTATACATAGGGGATGAATCACTGGATTCTACTCCTCAAATCATTATTGCACTATATGCTAACTAATGTGGATGTAAATTAAAAAATAAAAATTAAAAAAAATATTGACCTGCATGACCTTTGTGCTCATCACACAGCACCTGGTGATCTCATCTGTGAAATAGAAAGGTACTTTTCCAAGTCTTCTGTGCACTTGTTCTTTTTCTGTTCCCCCTGTTCTGCTTCTTCTGAAGGAACTATGAGGACAAAGGAAATTTCTACTCATGCATCTTTGGAGTCTTTTCTCTCATAACCTCACCTGTATGCGGAGGTTACTGAAGACCAGAAAAGTTTGTAAGGTACCCCCCACATTGGTTCTCCAGCCTCTCAGAATATCTAGCCATCTTGGGGGAGGGGGAGACAGAGAGACAGACAACAAAAGTTAGGTCCTAAAACCAATGTGCAGTGAGGCAGACACGGAGAACTTTAACCTGACCCCTACACCATCATTTTCTTCCAACTGGAATGGACAATGGAAAGCTTATCCTTCGGGAAAAAGAAAATAGTAAAGATAGATAAGATGAAAGACAGACACAGAGACAGACAGATAGGAATCTCTATTGTGCAGAAGTTGCCTTTTAATTTCTACCCCATTGCCCTGACTTTGGCAATGGCACTGTCAGATTCAGGGGGATTTACTGCAGGATGGACGCTAAAGGGTCTTGGCAATACCCCTGGAAGTGTACGGAAGATGTCTTTCTCAGGACGGCCTCCGGAGCCCAATGCTCTGCCCTCCGCATTCCTGAAGCAGAAGGAGGCCTTGGCGGACTGAGAGCTGGGAAACGCAGAACCTGGCCAGGGAGTGAAGGAATGAATAGGACTGTCATGGAAGGAACTAGATGGAGCAAAAGCTGCAGCCCCGGGGAGGGGGGTGGGTGGAGATTCCCTAACCACTGTTCCTCCAGCTGCTCACACTTCCTGCTCCAACCGCCTGGAGTCTGTCCCTGAAGACATTCCAGCAGCCAGCGGAAAGCCCGGGAACCACTGCTCTTTACCTGCTACAGATGCAGGAGAGCGCCTTCTGGAGAAGGGGGGTTGGCCAGACTTCCCTCTCTGGGACCAAGCTTTTGGGAACAAGTTTCACTCACGCCTCTCGGTTTTAGCTCAGTGAACCACACAATAAGAAGTTTGTGCAATTTGGGCACTTTGAGTCTATTTCAATGAAGAAATATCAATTCACAAGGATTTAAATTTTTTTTAATGTTTATTGGGGGGGGGAGAGGGAGAACGAACAGGAAAGGACAGAAAGAGAGGGAGACACAGAATCTGAAGCAGGCTGCATCCTCTGAGCTGTCAGCACAGAGCCCTAACGTGGGGCTCGAACTCACAAACCGCTAGATCATGACCTAAGCCGGATGCTTAACCGGCTGAGCCACCCAGGCATCCCCAAAATGATTTATCTTAGAATGGAAGAAGTAATGTTTTAGGTATGAGAGGGGGGAAAAAATCAAGTAATTTAAAAAAATCAGTTAAATGTCAGCTCAAGAGGAAAGGATGAGGTTATGGAGGACTAGGGAAACACACGCACAACTGCAGAATTCACTGGGCTCTCCCTGGCAGTGGAGGCGTGTGGGCTGAAGTAGATTTCTTAACTAGCCTCTAGGGTCTCTCGTGTTTTCTTATGGTATCAGACCCCTAAAATCCGATTCATTTGAAATCAAACCAGTTACACACTGGAAAATCTGGGAGGCAGGAAGATAAAAAAAAAAGAAAAAGAAAAAGGTTTTAGATTTCCAACTCCAAGTGAGATCTGTTCAGAGAACAGAATCCAGTCTTAAAGAACAGCTATTTATAAGACCAGAACGCTTGTGCACTGTTGGTGGGAATATACAACGGTGCAGCCAGTATGGAAAACAGAATGGCAGTCTCCCCAAAAATTAAACATGGAATTACCATATGATCCAACAATTCCACTGCTGGGTAGATACCCAAAAGAACTGAAAGCATGGTCTTAAGGTGTCTGTATACCCTTGTTTATAGCAGCACTATTTACAATAGTCAAAAGTGGAAGCCAGCCACCCAAATGTCCATTGACAGATGAATGGATAAAGTGTGATATGTACACGGAATGGAATATTATCCAGTCTTAAAAAGGAAGGAAGTTCTGAAACCTGCTATAACATGAATGGATCTTGAGGACATTATGCTAAGTGAAATAAACCAGTCACAAAAGGACAAAGAGTGTATGATTCCATTCTTATGAGGTACCTAAAGTAGTCAAATTCATAGCAACAGAAAGTAGAATGGTTATTCCCAGGGGCCGGTGGGGGGCAGGGTAAGGGGGAAGGAAAGGGGAAGTATTGTTCAATGGGCACAGTGTTTGTTTTGTAAGACAAAAATGGTTTAGAGATTGGTTTTACAACCACATGAATATACTTAACACTGTTGAATTGGATGCTTAAAAATGGTCAAGATGGTAAATTTTCTGTTATGTGTATTTTACCACAATTAAAACACACACACACACACACACACACACACACGTAGAATGGTCTGGACTTTGGGACCACTATTGAGAAGGTGGCATTCCATCCTTTGGTAGTCATAGAAGATGGTCTCCTTACCTGATGCCATCCTTGCCTGTGACAAGAGAGGAAGAAATCATAAGACAAATACTGTGGGTTGATGCCACGTGCAGGGCACTGAGATGTGGAGGTGACCAGGACGTACACATTCTTTCTCAGGGGATTGAAGACCGACTACTCCGATGGAATGATTTCTTTGTGAATGCTGTAAAGGCCAATGCCACATGCACCTTCCAACTGACTAGCAGTGCCTGCCCTGGCTTACCACGGCTTCTGCAGCTTGCAGGCTGCACCCCATACATAATGCTGAGTGTGGACATAAGGAAATATGCCACCATTTCCCCAGGTATGTCCCTTAGAACTCCTGTCTCATGATATGTTACTAGAAAAGTGCTCCATGTCATAGACTGTTCCCAGTTCACTATTAACACTCCTCAGTCCTGAGGGGTACTCAGTTCTGAGCAACCCTGAGAATGCAGCTGCTGTTTATGCCTCATGGGGAGTTTGACCCTGGCTGGACCAGGTGTTTTCCTTGCATCAGGGATGCATCTTGGTTTTCCTCCTCCCTCTGGAGTGCTTGGCACCCCATAGGCATTCAGGGCACATGCGTTAATGCATGGGACTCTTGTCTTCCTGACAAAGCTAAGGAAGGAGTTCATCTAGTGGGGAACCAGCTGTCTAACTAGTCTAGGGTGGAAAGTAATGGAGGACAGACTGTTTCCAAGAGTCTTCTGATCCTTTGCTTTGGTTGTAAATGACCTGAGAAGAAACCATGAGGCTGACGCCTTGGGTGGGGGGAATGGACAGCCCACGGGGCAGTCCACAGAGCTGGCTGTGGGCTCAGGTAAACTGAATGGAAACCCTGAGGGCAGGGGGCAGGTTATTGGTAGTCCCAGATTCTGCACACCAACCCTGGTGCCAACACAGATGTCACCTAGTAAGAAACAGGACACCTCCAGGCTCCAAGGCCTTCGGGCTGGCTTTTCTCAATCACACACCTGAGTAATAGCAACCTAAGAAACAATTGGTTGTAGCCCCCTGTTGCTGCATCTACGGACAATTCTAGCCAGACCACTACCTCGGTTCCATGCGCTTAGCATCCCTGGGTGAAACTTCCCATTCTTCCTCTTCTTCCTCCTTCGCTTCTTGCTTGACCTTGTCCATTTCTAATTTTGTGTCATCTCATTCATCTATTTTCTTCTCACTCACATGCCTTCCCCACCTCCATTCCCGGTGTTCTCCTAGATTTACTATCTCCCTGGAGATTTTTGAGCTCTGGCCAGGCCATTCCTACTCTTTTCCCACCTCTAACATCGGCTCCTGAGCTCACTCAACTCCCTTTCTCCTGGGCCTGCCTCAGGTGTTACTCCCTTCAGGGGCCCCAAAATTGCCCCTCCAGAAGTGCAGTCTCTTTCCCTCTGCTGATCCCTCAAAGGCCTGAGTCCTTGCCGGGAGCACTCACCATTCACATCCCTCCTGAGGGCAACTAGAAGGTAGTGGTCTTACCTTATCCATCTTTGTATTTCTTCTCCTAAGTGCTGGAAAGAATGCATGCAACTCAATAATAAAAAGCCAAATGGTCCAATTAAAAAAAGAGGAATATTCCTTTGTGTGTGTGTGTGTGTGTGTGTACATACCGCATCCTCTTTATTCATTCATTAGTTGATGGACATTTGGGCTCTTTCCATAATTTGGCTATGGAAACCAAATGGAATGGAATTTGTGCTGCTACAAACATCGGGGTGCATGTATCCCTTTGAATTAATATTTTTGTATTCTTTGGATAAATACCTAGTAGTGCAACTGCTGGATTGTAGGGTAAAGAAGATGTGAAATACACACAACACACACACACACACACACACACAGAATATTAGTCAACCATAAAAAAAAAAGAAATCTTGCCATTTGTGACACTGAGAATGGAGCTAGACCATATTATGCTAAGTATATATTAAGCTAAGTATATAAGTCAAATACAAATATCATATGATTTCACTCATATGTGGGATTTAATAAACAAAATAAATAAATAATCATACAGGAAAAAAGAGAGGAAAACCAAGAAAACAAACTGATGGTTACCAAAAGGGAGGTGGCCAGGGGGCTGGGTTAAATAGGTGATGGGTACTAAGGAGGGCACTTGTGATGAGCACTGGGTGTTGTGTGTAAGTGTTGAATCACTAAATTGCATACTTGAAACAAATATTACACTGTATGTTAACTGGAATTCAAATAAAAACAAAAATAAATTAAAATTAAAAATGAGCAAAGAACTTGAATAGACATTTTTCCAAAGAAGATCTACAAATGGCCAACAGCCTATGAAAAGATATTCAATATCAGTTATTGGAGAAATGCAAATCAAAACCATAATAAGATACCACTTCAGTGGCGCCCGGGTGGCTCAGTCGGGTAAACGTCCCACTCTTGATTTCAGCTTAGGTCATGATCTTACAGTTCATGATACTGAGCCTTGTGTCAGGCTCTGTGCTGCCTGTTTGGGATTCTCACCCTCTTTCTCTGCCCCTTCCCCACTTGCGCACATGCTCCCTCTCTCTCAAAATAAATAAATATTTAAAAAAAGATACCACTTCACATCAACTAGAATGGCTATAATATTTTTTAAACAAAATGAATGTTGGTGAAGGTGTAGAGAAATCAGCATGCTTGTACATTGCCAGTGGGAACGTAAAATGGTACAGCTACTGCGGAAAACTGTGGAGGTTCACTCGAAAAGTTAAACATAAAACTACTATATGACCCAGCATATATACTTCCTAGGTATATACCCAAAAGAGTTCGATAAGGGTATTCAAGCAAAAACTTATACATGAATGTCCAGAGCACTACTATTCACAGCAGTCAAAAGTGAAAATAACACAGACCTCCCTCAACAGACAAATATGCTGTACAAGATACGCGCGAGTCTTGGAAACATCGTGCTATGTGAAAGAAGCCAGTCACAAAAGGCAACATATTCTATGATTCCATTTCTACGGAATGTCCAGAATAGGCAAATCTGTAAAGATGGAAAGTAGATTGGTAGTTGCTTAAGACTGGGGGTGAGGATGGGGAGTCAGGGTGTGATGACTAAAGGGTACAGGGTTTCTTTTGGGGATGATGAAAATGTTCTAAAATTGCCTGTAGTGATGGATACACAACTCTGTGAATACACTAAAAATCATTGAATTACACACTTTAAATGTAAATTGTATGGTATGTAATTTGTATTTCAATAAAGCTGTTTTTAAAAATGAATAAATGAGGGGCACCTGAGTGGCTCAGTCACTTGCATGTCTGACTCTTGATTTCAGCTCAGGTCATCATCTCATGGTTCATGAGTTCAAGCCCTAGTCTGGGCTCCATGCTGTCAGTGTGCTATCTGCTTGGAATTCTCTCTCTCCCTCTCTCTGCCCCTCCCCTGCTCACGCATGCTCTCTCTCTCAAAAGAAATGAATGTTAACTTTTTAAAAATAGATGAATGTGTTTAATAAACTTTTAACATCCAAGATTTCCATTCATGTTTGCAAAATCCATCCAATATCCCAAAGGTCCATAATATACCATCATTTAAAATTTGCTGCAGCCCCAACTCAATCCTGCAAGCCAGGAAGCTGGCTGGCACACCTGATGGAGTCCTTGGGCCTCGTGGGGAGACCAGAGGCCAGCCAGATTCCTTCACTCAGGTGGCATCAGTGTTCTTTATATTTTATGATAAAAGAGAAATAGTTGAAATTCTAACACCATTTTGTTTCTTTGTGAACAAAATCGTCCTGGTCAGGGGCGAGGGGATCCATAAAGTGCATAGGTGTAAAAATGTGATGGGATATACTAATTAGAGTTACATGGAAGTCTTTGAGTATCCTCAGGAGATATTGAGAGCCTGGTGTGTGTAGAATCCTGGCTTTTAGGGAGGGGAGGAAGTCCCCACAAGTCTAGAGGCAGGTGTCCAGATTTGCAGTGTTCGTTCCACAACGGTGGCCCCAGCCTGGTACTGGTACCCAAACAAAACACACTGGCTGGACACAAAAGGACTTTGCATACAAGTACCAAGCCCCCCGGGCCAAGGATAGTCCAGATGAGTGAACTTCATCTAAGATGCCCGGATTGGTTATGGCGGATCAGGAGAATGAAGCTTTGCTAGGGACAGTGCAGGGCTGATACATTGGGGGTACACGGAGAAGCGATGTGGTGGCAGCGGTGACTGGACCCTCCTGCAACCACAGGGGAAGGGGGCCACAGACTAGAATATCCTGCAAGAAAGGGTCTAAACAAATGCTCAATCTCACTGGTAATCAGGGAAAAGCCATTTAAACCACAGAGAGACACCATTTTGTGTCTACCGGACTGGCAAAAAGGAAACAAATCTAACACTACAAATGGTTGTCCGGGGTGTGGAGCAACAGGAACTCTATAACTGCTGGTGGGAGTGGACAACCTCTTGATATATCCAGCAAAACTGAAGCCATACACACTGCATTACCCCACAACCCCCACCCTAGATAGGAAGCCTAGAGAATTTCTCACACATGCTCACAAGAACATCGGAACGAGAATGTCCATTGTAGTACGTTTGTATGACCAAGTTAGAAGCAACCAGAATGTCCGTCAAGAGAATGGATGTACTGTGATACGATCATTCAGTGGATTATTACAAGGCAGAGAAAAAAAAGAATAAACTACTGCTATCTGCATTCACAAGGATAAATCTCAGAATGTACTGTTGAAGACAAAAGGTAAATTGCAGAAAGATATATTATATGATGTCATTTGCTGTTCAAAAACACGCATAAGTATTTCATGTTTATTTATGGATGCACATATTAAATAAAGTATGAAAATACACATGAAATGTGAGCACCAAATTTCAGATAGTGCTTATCTCAGGGAAGGAAAAAGAATTGGATCTAACTACAGGGGCTTCAACTGTATCATGTTTTTGTTCCTTTCTAAGTCTATGTATCGGAACAAAGTATAGAAAAGTGCTAAGCTCAACCACAGTGGGCTGTGGACCACTGGATGTTCTCTATATTGCCTTTTATTCTTTCTGGCATGCTTGTAAATACTTCAGGTTTCTAAAAGTCAAAGGTGAATAAAAAAGAAAAGAAATGCATGGATCTCTTTTTGGGTTTGTCTTCTAAAACCCTACAAACCCTAAAAAATTCCTTAGAGGAAGAGAGAGATGTAGACTAAGTCTTTGGGATCGGGGGTTTAGAAGGGAACGTGATTCCACCTACTCTTGCACCATGAAAATACTACCCGCCCCAGGGCTGGGGTCCCAGAGGAGAAAGATGAATGAGGAGACATGACAGAGAATATAGTTTCTGTGGTCCCTGGATAAAGAGTCCCTCGTCCTCCATGCAGAGCCCTGGGGAAGTAGTAACAGTTAAGACAGTGTTTTAGGATTTGAGTGTAGAAGAGGCCTATGTCTCTCTCCCAGGGACACCGTACAGCTACCCCCTGTCTTACCTGCAGCCATAAGCAGGGACAGGGCCCCAGTCCCCACCATGACTGTTGTCGGCCACATGTGGAGCTAGACAATGCCATTGAAGAAGTACAGAATCCAGCTAGGTGTCATTACACAGCTCTAAAGATTGCAGTCCTACTAGACAAGAAGAGCAAGTGGGGCTGGGGTCTTCTGAGCAGAATCAGGCAATAAGTAAGGTGGAGCAACCGGGCAGAGGGTGCTGCAGACTCAGACCAGAGGGGAGACGGGGGCCATGGTTTACCTTGAACTCTGCAGATCCCAACCCCTCTAAGGTATGGAGTCCCTGCTAGCAGTTCAACTCGTAGGTGCATGTCATGGGGACAAAGGGATCCTGTGTCCACAGAAAAATCCCTCTTTGCTATATCAGCTCAGTCTGCTGAAATGGAAACTACAACTCGCCTCGTTCAACTTTACTGCTTCCTTTGACCTTGTCTTTTGTCCTTGGGAAGGGTTCACATTAAGTATTAATACTTTTCTATTAGGTTTTGCAACAATTTGTGTATACTGGGCATTTTTAGTGTTTGTAATGCATAAGAGGAGCTGGCATTACAGAATCTAGTATATCAGCCTCGTGATTCCAACTTAAAATGCGTAATTGAGTAATTGTTTAGATTTGTGATTTTACAAGATTTGTAAACAATATTGGAATGTTTATGAGAACTTGAGATGTATTATATTTTTAAGTTTCATTTATTATACTTATTAGAACTGTTTTAGCATTTGGCAATGTTCTGATGGTTAGGTATTTGAAGTACTTATAAATAAAACCAAATATATTAAATTTATAAATCCAATTTAAAGTATGTAAGGGGATTTAATTAACGAAATGAAAAAAAAGCCCCTTTAAGGGTGATTATTAAAGTTTACTAGATTTATAAATAAAATAATGAGAGTTGTCAGCTGAACTCCAAAACTTAAGGAAAATTAGGGGGTTTTTCAATGTATTCCTTAAATAAATTAAGTATAATTATTTTTAATTTTTTTAATGTTTATTTTTGAGAGAGAGAGACAGAGTGCAAGCAGGGGAGAGGCAGAGAGAGAGGGAGACACAGAATCCTAAGCGGGCTCCAGGCTCTGAGCTGTCAGCACAGAGCCCAATGGGGGGGGGGGAGGGCTCGAACTCCCGAACCGAGAGATTGAGATCATGACCTGAGCCAAAGTTGGACGCTTAACCAACTGAGCCACCCAGGCACCCCAAGTATAATTTTTTAATCGTGTCTACAAATAGTATCTCTTCTCAGCACAAAGCTCTCCTCAAGGACATTGCAAAGATCAACTCACACTGGCCATAGCACTTTACAGAAGTCGCAAAGGGGCTGCCCAGGGCCATGCAGTGAGAGGGACAACATGTAGAAACACCAGAACGTGTGGCGTCCTCTCCCTAACCCCTGCCACTGCATATGACAGGAGCTCCACAGAATCTTTTTCCTACCTTTTTGTTATGAAAATTTTCAAGTATACAAAAAGTCAAGAGCATATAGTACAATGACCACCTGTACACCGAGTTTCAACAGTTGTAATCTTTTTTCACACTGGTTTTATTTACATCTGTCTATCTATATCTATCTGTCGGTCTACCTATCCATCTATCTTACAGAACCATTTCAAAGTAATTTGACAATATCCTGACACTTTATCTCAAGATGCCATTGGCCCCAAACTTCGACCTTTCATCCTCCACATCTGTGTCTACCTGCTTTGCCCTTCTGTGACATGGTGTTCTTTCTTCCTTTCCTCTCTGATTGTGTGAAAGAATCACACTCTGTGATTGGGCCTCAGGGACCCTTTGGCCAGAGGGACACACAAATGCACCTGTGGGAGTTTGAGTAGAGACCCATACATGGACTATTAAGGAAGCAAAGGAATATGTTTCTATATCTATGTATCTGGCCAATGAAGAGCTGTGATGGGATGCCTCTGTCAAATAGGCTCAGGGTTGGGGGCTAGGACTACTCAGTATTCCTCAGATATGCCTACCATGCATCTGCCTCAGGACATTTGCACTGTTTCCTTTGCTTAGAACTCTCTGCCTCCCAGATTTCTACGTGGCTCACACTCTCGCCTCCTACAAGTCTTTGCTGAAAACTCACCTTCTCCGTTGGACCCACCCCATTCCCGATTCTGCTTTATTTTCCTCCATATCATGTAACATCTTCTATAATTTTACTTATTGCTTGTGTTTACTGCCCATCTCACCGCACCACAATGTAAGCTCCCTGGGGACTTCTTTTGTCACTGAAGTGTCCCAGTGCCTGGGATAGGCCCTGAACATCTCCTAGTAAGCTTTCACTAATTATTTGCTGAATGAACTAATAAATGAATGAATGACTTGTAAGGTACCTTTGAGCTCTAAGAAGCTAAGAATTTGGGTAGTAAAGGGAAAGAAGACCGGATTTGGAATCAGAGGGCCTGGGTTTGAGTTCCAGTTTTGTCGCTCATAAGCTAGGTTACCTGAGAATGTTAGCTGAAAATGTAAGAGTCTTAGTTTCCTCATCTGTAAAATGGGGTTAATAATACGCAATATCTCGTGTTTGCTGGGTTCCAGGCAATTACTGAGCACACTGCCACCTTAACCAAGTTATATTGGCACCACCTGACATTACACGTCTCCTAACGTGATAAACACAGTCCGTAGACAACATTACCTATATAGCATCCTTATCCAAAATATTTAACCTGAACTTAAATGAGCTTCTTGACCTAACTTCTTCTTTATAAGAAAACAAGAGTTAAAGAAACATATTAAAACAATGTCATGAAGAAAAAATGGACAAATTTAGAATTTGGGACATTCTTCATGACAACTGGCCTCCCCATTGGAAGCATATTAGCTTTATGAAAGTCTTGATACAAGCGAAGGGCTGTTCTCAATTAACATCATATAAAGAGGGGCACCTGGGGGACTCAGCTGGTTAAGCACCTGACTCTTGGTTTCGGCTGAGGTCGCGATCTTACAATTCGTGAGTTTGAGCCCCACGTTGGGCTCTGTGCTGATATCGTGAAGCCTGCTCGAGATCCTTCTCTCTCCCTCTCTCTCTCTCCCTCCCCTGCTCGCTCTCTCTCTCTCTCAAAATAAATACACTTAAAAAATAAAATAAAATACTATAAAGAGATGTGTAATGCATGATTCTTGTTTGGAATATGTTTCAAGAAAGCATCATTTGGATAAGCAAAAACTAGAAACAAAAATAATACCTATAACCGGCTGAATGGATAAACAAGCATACATATAAAATATAGAGTGGAATATTACACAGCAGTACAATATTCTGTCCTGAAGCCCCCACCCTGGGTGACAGTGCCCACCTGCCCCACCTCTGCCTGCAGCCTCTCCCTGGTAATTTTTGTAGACAAGATGAGAAGAGCACTGACTAGCAGATTCAGCAGTCCACCAGTCTGAACCTAAGTAGGTGGAGGTGAGGTCTAGTAGAAGAACTTGAATTTGCAGCTGTGGGGAACGTGGGTTTCCAGTCTTTGCAAACCCCACCCTTGATTTACCAAACTGGAGCTGCATAGACAGTGCTGAGCACCCTGGGAAGAAGTTCTGGAACGTCTCAGAGAGTAGAGTAGGGGTTACCGTGCAAATCTTGGACCTGGCCGGGAAGGGCCAGGCATCTTCCTACCTTGAGCTCGGGTTCTCCAGGCTGGATTTTCGGACCTCTCCACTGACTTAAGAACGTGGGCTGGACTCTCCTGGGTCAGTCGTGCGGCCCGTCTGCTTAAAGCTCTCGTGAAGCCAGTCAAAGCGTGTGTGGTGCCCTGCTGACCCCAGGACGCGTTCATCCATCCACTGCGTGCATGAAAGCAGAGCTACAGTTAACGCAGCCAGGACTGGGACCCCAGCGCTCGCTCTCAGGGCCTGCCCCCAGTTCCTGCAGCCCATGGAGGGGTCATCTGTAGGTGGTGAGGCTGTCCCGCCATGAGCGTGAACGGCTCCAACCGAGGGCCCAGGCGCACCCTTTGGCCTGGACGGGTGACACCGCTGAGGGTGGCTCCCTCTGCCTCCTCCTCACACCGCACTTAAGTCCCACTTCCTCTCCCGACGAGAGTGTTTTCCACCATCTCTAAAACAGCTTTTGCTCATTGGGGCTGGAGGAAAGGCTTTAAAATGGATAAAGTAGAGGCACCTGAGTGGCTCAATTGGTTAAATGGCTGACTTGGGCTCAGGTCATGACCTCGTGGTCTGGGAGTTTGAGCCTCGAGTCGGGCTCTGTGCTGACAGCTCAGAGTCTGGAGCCTGCTTCTGATTCTGTGTCTCCTCCTCTCTCTGTCCCTGTGCTGCTCACACTCCGTCTCTCTCTCTCTCTCAAAAATAAACATTAAAAAAAATGGATAAGGTAGAAGTTCAAGGTGACTTTCTTCTCGCCCCCACAGTAAGAGCTCCTGCCAGGATTTCACAATTTTTCAGACTTGAAGTGAGAGCACGAGAAAATCAAGGGAGCTGAAGGAATCGCAGAGAAGGCTCAGGAAGCCATTCTTAGGAAAGGTTCAACGGGGAATTCCCTAGAAGGGTTTTCTGGAGTGGTGGGGTTATGTTGGCCAAGCCTCGTGCCAAAAGGACTGAGGACCCCCTGGGGGACAGGACAGGGCTCAGAGGTGTGGAGCAGAAGGAGAGGCAGGTCTTCCTTTCTGCCTGCAGTGCCCAGGCAGCCGTGGTCTGGGGAACTAAACAGGCTTTTCAAATTCTACTCCTTCCATTTTTGGTCCTGAGTCTGATGATCAGAGATGCACAGATTAGTTTCATCAAAGTGTTGCATGGGTACAAGGGAAGCTATTAACCGAGACCACGATCCTTTTGCTTTGAAGGCTGAAGCAGACAAATAACAGATAGAAGTTCTTATGTAGTTCAAATGGAAGATGGTCCATAAAGAACTCTGAGGAGACCAGTGAGTGGAGCAGAACAAACACGAGCTCGATAGCCTGTGTCCCCCTGAAGCCGGAATCCAGAATACTAAGGATAATAATAGCAGACACTTACTGAGTGCTGGCTTTCATTTATTAACTCACCCAGTCTTCACAACAACCCTGTGAGGCAGTTACTATTAATAAACTCAGTTACAGACCAGAAACGAAGACACAGGGACATTGACTCATTAAGCCCACGGTCACACACACCGCGGTGAAACACCTGGAATCTAGTTTCAGAGTCTACACTGTTAGCCACTCCCCTTTCTCACTTGCTGTCACTCTGAGTCAGGGACTGCTGTCTCTGTTTAACAGAGGAAGGTGGGCTCCAGTTCCACTGCCACACATGGATGTAAAACAGGACGCAGGAAGCCAACCCCACACCCCGGTGACGAAGGGCGTTCCAAGGGGAGGAACCACAGTCTCTAGATGCGTCTTCCTGCGAAGTACAGCCCCAGACAAGGCAATCAAACCAAGCCCTGCCTCTGGCTCAATAACATGCAGTGAAGGAAAAGATGCTCAATGTCATTAGTCATTAGGGAAATGCAAATCAAAACCACACAGAGATACCACTTCACACCCTCTAGCGTGGCTATAAGCAGAAAGGTGGAAAATAAGTGTTGGCGAGGATGTGGAGAAATTAGAACCCTCACACTTTGATGGTGAGAATGTGAAAGGGTGCAGCTGCATCGAAAACAGTCTGGCAATCACTCAGAAAGTTAACTATAAAGTTACCGTATGACTCAGCGATTCTACTCCTAGGTATGGACCCCAAAGAATCGAAAACAGGGATTTAGGCAGATACCTGGGCATACATGTTCACAGGAGCCCTGTTTACCATAGCCAGAAGCTGGAAACAACCCAAATGTCCATCCACAGGTGAATCAACAAAACGTGCATATTCTTACAATGGAATATTATTCAGCTATAAAGAGAAAGAAACTATTGATAGATGTTACAATGCAGGTGAGCCCTGAAAACACTAAATGAAAGAGGCTAAAACGCAAAAGGCCATCTCTTCTCTGATTCCGTTTATGTTTTATCTCCAGAATAGGAAAAACTGTAGAAATAGAAAAGAGATGAGTGGTTTCCAGGTACTGGGGGCAGAGGGCCTGGGGACTGATCACTTAATGGATACAGGGTTTGCTTTTGAGGTGACGAAAATAGTCGGAAGCTTTATAGAGGTGATGCTTGGACAACTTTGTGAATGTACGAAGTCCCCCTGAATTGTTCACATTGAAAATGACTGCTGTTATCTGATTTGTACCTCAATTTTTTGAAAAAGCAGAAACAAAACATGAAGTCTAAAAGAGGGGACAGATGTAGTTTGGTAGCTGTTCTTGCAAAACCCTGAGTGCTTTTGTGGAATCTGGCTAAGTGCGAGCCACGGATGCCGTCATAATGAGGACCACCACATGGTGGGCTTCCTCCGCTTGACCCATTTGCTCCTCGCTGCACCGTGAATGCGGGGCCGGGGGCTGTACACTAGGAAAGGGAAAGGGCAGCGCTGGGCTTCAAACCCCAGCACTCTAGTCTGTCATTCACGTCCTAACGCAGGTAACTCAGCTTTCCCATGGTAATCACGACAATGTCAAGAATCACAGGAGCCAACAGTTAATGGGTCCCGAGTGTGTCTGGCACGTGCTAAGAAATTTGTTCACTCACACTCTCGCTCCACGAATATTTGGGGAGTACCTACTCTACGCCGGTTGCTTTTGTAGGCAGTGGGTCACATCGGTGAATGAGACAGATGAGGTCCCTGTGCTCACGACGCTGACATTCCAGGAGGGAGAGACAACCCATGGATAAATGTGAACGTTACAGCAGGGAAGGGCTTATCAAGAAAACAAAGTAAGGAATAGGACTGGAGAGAAGCTGGCGTCGCAGGGAGATCCGGGGAGACTGCTCTGAGGAGGTGACATTGAGCGGACCTGAATGAAGCGAGGGAGAAAGACTGACAAAGATCCAAGGGGAGAATGGCTCTGCCCACAGTGCCAGCCAGGCACAGGCCCCGAGATGAGAGCGAGGCTGGGGAGTACTGTGTGGTTGAGATGGGGGTGAGAGTGGGGGAGGGGGTGGCCATCAGAGGCGCGCACAGAAGTCGGAGCACATGGGAGCTCACAGCCCATGAGGAAAAATCCGAGTTACTGTGTCTGACGAGAAGCCATATACTATCTCACTTAACTCTCACAAACAACCCGATGAGAGACATACATGCTATTATTATTACACCCCTGTTTTATAGAAGAACAGTCTGAAGCACAGAGTGGTTAGGCAACAAATTCAAGATGCCACAGCTAGCAAGTCTGGAGTTAGTGAGCCTGACTCAGGTCCTGTGACCCCAGAGCCCAAAACCTTAAGCCAACAAGCAAAATCTCTGCTACAGATCACCTACCGTTGGCAGCTCTGCCTCGGGCTGCACCAGCCCAAGCTCCCATGAGACGTGGGCACACTGCTTACACTCTGCACCTCAGGCAGGGCCCTGAGGAGCCAGGAGATGGCCACAGAAAGGGGAGGACGGTGACGTTAGCCCTGGTGCACAGAACCTCAGCATAATCCTCAGCCTTCGAGCTCGGGTGGATTCATAGCCCCATTTCACCAGCAAGAAAAACTGAGCTACTATTCTGGAAGTTGCCACGGTGCCCTAAGGGGGTCAAGTAGAATTGGGACCCAGACAGTCTCAGAGTAAAGCCAAGGTTATTTTCATGGCAGGCCCTGCCGGCGTTATATTCTGTGAACTTAGAACGCCATCTCCTCCCCCCACTCCCTGCCCCCC
>CM053569.1:56113973-56458061 GCA_028646485.1 Cryptoprocta ferox | reverse complement strand
AACTCCCCTATGACCCAGCAATAGCACTGCTGGGGATTTACCCAAGGGATACAGAAGTGCTGATGCATAGGGGCACATGTACCCCAATGTTCGTAGCGGCACTTTCAACAATAGCCAAATCATGGAAAGAGCCTCAATGTCCATCAACTGATGAATGGATTAGGAAGATGTGGTTCATCTATACAATGGAATACTACATGGCAATGAGAAAGAATGAAATCTGGCCACTTGTAGCAAAGTGGATGGACCGAGGGTGTCATGCTAAGTGAAATAAGTCAGGCGGAAAAGGACAGATACCATGTTTTCACTCATATGTGGAACAGGAGAAACTTAACAGAGGACCATGGGGAAGGGAAGGAGGGAAAAGAGGGAGAGGGAGGGAGACAAAGTACGAGAGACTCTTGAATACTGAAAACAAACTGAGGGCGGAGGGGGGAAGGGGGAAGGTGAAGGGGGGTGATGGTCATGGTGGAGGTCACTTGTGGGGAAGAGCACTGGGTGTTATATGGAAACCAACCTGACAATAAACTATAAAGTTAAAAAAAAAAAAAAGTGCCGCTCTTCCGGACTCCAGACATTGCAGGTGACATTCAATATTTTTTGAATTTTGATATGCTTAAAAAAGATACAACCAGTGTTCCCATGTGAACTGTAGAACTGAGTGACCCAAGCTGTGAACGAAATGCTGGTGGTTGTAGGCCCTACGGACAGTCCCGGCTGACCTGCTTCAGCAGTGCGAAGACGGGCTCTGTGATGGGCTGTGCAGCAGGCATGACAGCCAGGGCGCTCTGCGGCACCTTTTTCTGTCTCAGGATTGGAATGTGGGTTTGGGAGCTGATGGGCCGACCTGGAAAACTATGACGCAGAGAGGTACACCTTGGGCACAATCATGGCCATTGGGATGGGCATCCGACCCTAGTCAGGGCAGTGGTGCCCACCACAGCTACCCTTTCCATCAGCTCCAGCTCATGTACTATAATAAATCAGAAGTCTTTGAGGACAAAAAAAGGAAGGAAGAAAGAAAGAAAACCAAAAAAGAAAAGAAAAAAGAAAAAAATACAACCAGCACACCAAACCTATTATTTAAGATATTAATTATGATGAAGCTATGTTTTAAAAAATCAGTAGAAAGAATAAGGAACCAGTGGTGCTGGTTCACAGAGGTGGCAAAATTCAAGACTGCAAATGACAAGTATGACAAACTTGTGTACTCCACCGTGTAACGATCCTACAGTTCTACCCTCTTCATATCCCAGCCAGGACGCTGACTGTGTAGTGAGTTAAAGATAATGATTATAAAACTGTACTGAGCTCCCGCAGCCAGAGTGGGGTCTTGCTTGCTTTTTATCACTATCTAAAAATGGGACACTCGTTTCCTTTTTTCTGCCACGTTAAAAATAAAATAGAAAACATAAAATAAAGAACGTTTTTTCCCCTTCATGTGGATATTTCATGAGATTTACTGACAAACCACCTTTAGTGTTAGAAGAGTTTATGGGAAACAATAATCCGCCCCAAGAATAAACAGTAAATGGAATGATGATTTTCTAGGAAGTGCTGTGTCTGGCTGCAGTAGCAGCAGCAATGAGCTGAGAGAGGTTTTGGCAGCCCCGGAGGGCCCCAGAGAATCATGAGCTGTGATTAAGAAAGCATTCATGAGTTTATCTCCGTGGGAGTGGGGGAGCGTCTCCTGTGAAACATGAGGGTGTCCGTCTTATCTGGGGATTTCCTTTGGCATTACAGAAAATGATGCCGAGGTGCCTCCATTCCCCGGAATAAGAGGCCGGCTGGGGTGGTGACTCCGTGGGGTCCGGATTCTCACGCATGGTCATTCTCACTGACATTGGCTCAGAACCCCTGGGGGACCAGCTTGCAGGGCAGCTTGAAACTGGGCTTGGAGAGCCGAGTCCCCAGCCCAGGAAGAACCCACTCCTGTTTAGTACCTTCCTAAGTAAAAGCCAAGGTAGGAGAGAACGGTGGTTGGCGGATTAAAAACAGGGCCGCTCTGGCCTGCAGAAATGTTCACCGTAGCGTTGGCAACAGCCAAAAACTGGAGACAGCTATCCTGTTCATGAGTGGGAGACTGGCTTAGTGTACCGTGGTATGTCTGGTATGTCCTATGACGAAACACAATGAAACTATTTTCAACAGATTCCAGCAGATCTATGTGGATCGTCAGTGAAAGACGCCCCACATGTTTAAATGGAGAAGATAAGCCACAGAACTCTATGTAGAGTGGGATCCAATTTTCATGTGTTATACATACCTATGCATAGAGAAAGGTCTGGGAGAAGATTTGCCTACTCGAGGGGGTGGGGCAGGGCTGCTTGATGAACTTGGGGTGGGAGGCGAGAGATGGGTCCAAGGCTGCCACTTCTCCTTTCAGGATTTGCTGTTTTGTGGGATGAAAAGAGACATTGATTTAAGAGGGCCATCCTAGTGGGTAGTCCATTCCGGTGATTGAATTTGCTCACGGTCATCCAGTGGATAGGTTGTAGAAACAAGATTTGAACCCAGCTCCTCTACCCGTAAGTGGATTGTTTCCAGTGCCCTCTTGGGGAAACCTGAACTTGGGGCCCTTTTCCAGGACTGGGAAGAATCGGTCCTTAGACACTGCCAGTGGGCCTCTCCCATCGTCTGTGGAGGGGGGCAGACCTGCTGTGCCCTGAGGGTCAGCCAGCCTGGGGCAAAACTGAGAAGGTGGGGCCTAGTCCACCCTCTTCTTTCTTCCACAGTGTTCAAGGTCCCCCCTGCCGTGCACCTGAATTCCCTGGGGCCCACCCCTCTTCCCTGGGCATTTCCCTAAACTCAAGAGCTTCCCCTCCCTTTATTCTTTAGTCCTATCAAGTCATTCCTCAAAACCCTCCTCTCTGGGAGGGAAGCAATAAACAAATTCCAGACATCTCTGCCAGGCAGCACATTTGCATTTTAACTGGGATTTTCTGGGAAAAACTCCTTACCCGGAACAAATCCATCCCTTCTTTCAACAGGTAGTGTGTAAGCACCTACTCCAAGCCAGGTGCTGGAAATCAATAGTGAGCCCTGCCCAGTGGAGGAGGCTCTGCAGGGTCAGAGCCTGGCAGAGGCAGGGCTGGGAGGGGGATTTCAAACAAGAGGGCAGTGGTGCAAAAGATGCTTCAGGAGACGTGAGCTTTGTCAGTATGATCAAAGCAGACCAAGTAGGCACTGTCCCAGCATCTGTGGGAAAAGCATGTTCTGAGGAACTATCAACTTAGGGATAGAAGAGTTAGGTTCAAATCTTACTTCACCACCTACCCACTGGGTGACCTTGGGCAAATCCAGTCGCTTGAACCTGCAATTTCCTCATGAGTAAAATAGGGATTAAAAAGAGTGCATAGGATCTAACCAATGGGATTCTAGTCATACTAAGTAAGATGTGTTGTAATTTACTCTCCGCATCACAGTGTCCCAGATGAATGTCATTAAGATGTCTACTAGCTCTTTCAGGAAGTGTAGCGTGGCCTTACGGCTGTTGCCCTCACTACCTTAGGGTGCTGGCCCTGTGACACAGAAGGTTGACACAGTGGTCTGGTGTCAACAACTAGTGCCAGTTGTGGTCAGGTGCACAGACTCTGAGACCGGGCATCCAGATCCAACTATGTGACCGTGGGCAGGTGACTTAACCTCTCCGGACCCCAGTTTTCTCATTTTAAAATGGAGACAATAATATAACTCATTCTATAGGTTTGTTGAGAAGATCAAATCCACATAAAAGCAACATAGATGATAAGCTCCTTGACATTGGTCTTGGTGATGGTTTTTTGGATTTGAAACAAAAAGCAAAAACAACAAAAGCAAAAGTAAACAAGTTAGATGACATCAAACAAAAAGCCTCTGCACAGCAAAGGAAACCATCAACATGAAAAGGCAGCTGAGAGAAAATATGAGAGAAAATATTTGTAAATCAAATATCTGATAACCCCTTATCAGATATTTGATTTAATATATGAAAAACTCATATGACTCAATAGCAAATAATCCAATTTAAAATGGCAGAGGATCTGAAAAGGCATTTTTCCAAAGAAGAAACATAGATGGCCAATAGGTGCATGGCAAAGTGTTCAATATCACTAATCACCAGATTAATCATAACCAGGCAAATCATAACCACAATGAGATATCACCTCATATCTGTCAGAAGGGCTATCACCGTAAAGATAAGAAATTAGGAGTGTCGGCAAGGATGTGGAGACAAAGGAACCATTGCACACTGTTGGTGGGAATGCACACTGGTGCAGCTACAATGGAAAACAGTGTGGAGGCTCCTATTCTACTTCTGGGTATTTATCTAAAAGAAATAAAAGCACTAACTCAAAAATATATCTGTACCCCCATGTTCATTGCAGCATTATTTACAACACCCAAGACATGAAAAAAACCTAACTATCCATTGATGGATAAATGAATAAAGAAAATGTTATATGTGTGTGTGTGTGCACATATTTACACACACACACACACATACATACACACATGTATACACATGCATATATATCTACATATATCAAATATATATACAATGGATTATATTATACACATATTTAATGGAATATTATTCAGCCATAACAGGAAGGAAGCCTTTTTAAAATTGTTTTAAATGTTTATTCATTTTTGAGAGAAAGAGAGACAAGAGTGCGAGTGGGGAAGGGGCAGAGAGAGAGGGAGACACAGAATCTGAAGAAGCCTCCAGGCTCTGAGCTGTCAGCACAGAGACCGACACCAGGCTCGAACTCGTGAACCACGAGGTCATGACCTGAGCCAAAGTCAGACACTTAACTGAGCCACCCAGGCGCCCCAAAAGAAGGAAATCTTATAATGTCTGACAACATGGATGGGCCTTGAGGGCATTAGGCTAAGTGAAATAAGTCAGAAGGTGTAAGACTAACACCATATGATTTCACTAATATGTAGAATCTAAAAGCAAACAAACAAAATCCTTGAACTCATAGCTACAGACAACAGATTGATGGTGGCCCATCTGTGGGAGGTAAAGGATGGGCAAAGGGGGTGAAAATGGTCAAAAGGTACAAACTTCCACTTATAAAACAAATCAATCCTGGGGACACAATCTACAGCATGGTGACTATAGTTAATAATACTGTATTATATATTTGAAAGTTGCTAAGAAAGTAAATCGTAGAAGTTTTCATCATAAGAAAAAAATTTTTGTAGCTGTGGGTGTTGATGAATGTTAACTGGACTTACTGTAGTGATCATTTTGCCATATATACATATATTGAATAATCATGTTGTACACCTGAAACTAATGTTACATGTCAATTGTCCCTCAAAAATTATATTTTTTTCAGCTTTTCACATATTTAATATTTTAGTGATTGAGACTACAATCAGAGGGGAGAAATGGTTTAGAAATGGAACAACTCGTGCCTGTGGGTAGGAGTTTGAGTTCTGAAGGTAAGCACATACAATGGAATATTTTGCCTGAATCTTTGCTTTCTAAACATTTGTGTTTGTTATATTAGGAAAAGTTTTTCCTAGCAAATTTCTTGAATTTGTTATTATTCAATTTGATTTGCTTCTTCCTTTTTCTCTCCATAGCTTCTTACAATCTTGCAGCGAGAAGGGGGACAGGAAGAAGCCCAGCACCCAGACGCTGTGCAGCCAGTAGGTCCTCATGTCTCCGCTGCCCTCAGTGCTCTGTCGGGCGTCCTGCTCTCACCTCCTCTCTCTAGTAAAACTTCTTCTCTCTCTAGGAAAACACGCGGCTCGCTTCCCTCGATTTCCCTCTGGGCTCTCCTGGCTCCGGCAACCCAGACAGACCAGGCTCCTGTCACACGACGGCCGGACCCAGCTTCGCTCTGCTCCGCAAGAGCACGAGCTAGGGGCTGGGAGGGACACTCGAAAAAATCTATGTAAAAGCCAGTGAACAGTGCCTGGCTTGGGTTGATCCAGTGTGAGCTATTGGCAGGGACCACTGAAGAAGGGTCATGCACTCGATGATGACTAAGGCTGAAGGGCAGTGTGCGGAGAACCCTGGGTGTTAGAGAATTCTGCTTCATTTCCTAGCAGAAGGGAGCCGTGTACGAGCAATGCATGACTGGTAGTCTCGATCACACTGATTCTCTGACTATAGCATTAGTCATACATTAAAACGTGTCAAAGCCCAGGATGTGAGGCTTTACATTTCTTTTTGAAACAAAAATGAGGTCTAAATAATAAAACCAAGAGTAGGCTACTTAAGAAGGCAAAGATAGGGATTTCCACAACTAGTTTTGAGGATAAATAAAAATCAATGTAAGACAATTATTATAAAATGAATTAAATTTAGATCTAAATGTAAGATCTGAAACCATAAAAATCCTAGAAGATAGTACAGGCAGTAATTTCTTTGACATTGGTCATAGCAACAAAAATGAACTATTGGGGCCACATTAAAATAAAAAACTGCTGTACAGCTAAGGAAACAATCAATGAAACAAAAAGACAACCTACTGAATGGGTGAGGATTTTTGAAAATGATATATCTGATAAGGGGTTAGTGTCCAAAACATATAAAGAACTTATACAACTCAACACCCCAAAAACAAGTAGTCCAATTAAAAATGGGCAGGAGACATGAACAGACATTTCTTCAAAGAAGACATACTGATGGTCAACAGACACATGAAAACAAGTTCAACATGACTCATCATCAGGGAAATACTAATCAAGACCACAATGAGATATGACCTCACACCTGTCAGAATGGTTAAAAGCAAAAATGCAAGAAACTACAAGTGTTGGTGAGCATGTGGAGAAAAAGTACCCTTGTGCACTGTAAGTGGGAATGCAAACTGGTGCAGCCATTGTGGAAAACAGTATGGGGGTTCCTCCAAAAATTAAAAGTAGGATTACCATATGATTCAGTAATTCCCCCACTGGGTATTTGTCCAAAGAATATAAAAACACTAGTTCTAAAAGACATACACACCCCTATGTTTATTGCAGCATTATTTAGAAGTAACCCAAGTGTCCATCGAAGGTTGAATGGATAAAGAAGATGTGAGAGACACACACACACACATGTGGACACACACACACACACACACACACACACTGGAATATGACTCAGCCATAAAAAGGAATGAAATCTTGCCATTTGCAATGGCATGGATAGATCTAGAGGGTATAATGCTAAGTGAAATAAGTCAGTCAGAGAAAGACAAATACCATATGATTTCACTCATATGTGGAATTTAAGAAACAAAACAAATGAACAAAGAAAAAAGGAGACAAACAAAAAACCAGACTTTTAAATATAGAGAACAAAATGGTGGTTACCAGAGGGGAGGTGGGGGGGTGGGGAAGGGGCTTAAGAGTACACCTACCATGATGAGCACTGAGTAATGTATAGCAATCACTATATTGTACACCTGAAACTAATATGACACTGTATGTTAATTTTACTGGAATGAAAAAATTAATTAATTAAAAATAAATAAAATAAACAAAAATGAATAAAGTTTATGAAGCTGTTGAATTCTGAGTAAGTAAGTGGCTTCCTGATGATCTGATGGTGGGAGGTTCCAGGAGTACCAGGGGCCTCCAGTGTCATTCAAGCAGCATTGACCTGATATCTGGTCCTGGACACAGAGGAGAGATACAGAAAGACACTGCATCATTAGCCTGCCAGCATCAACAATGAGGCGTGTGCCAAGTGCTGGTAACTAGTAGAGCAATAAAGCCTTCGGGTTTCAGAGGAAGGCTTGAATTTTGATGTCTGGGATGAGTAGGAAAGGATTCAAGAAGGGGATGAGCTCTGGATCAGACAGGATGATGAAGAAGGAGGATTCTTTCCAGGGAAGATCTTCGGTATCAAAAAAGATTCCATTTTAAGCCTCTTTAAATGTGGTAAAAAGGAGTGGAAAGAAAAGAAAAGGAGCATTTTAGGAATTAGTATAGCAGAGCAGGGGTCACTTGGGCAGGGAAAAACCAGCATCCATCCACCGGCATCCGCGTTCTGGGAAGCTGGAGCCCTCAAGCCTTAGACCACCATGTCCTCAGTGAACTCAGACAAAGGGATACAGGTTTGAATGTATGCTCTGGACCAGACCTCAGTTTATTTTCCAGAAATAATTATCAGATGTTCCAACCTCATAATATGTCCTATAAACTTGGGGACAGTTCACAATATTGAACTGAACTCCTTTGTGGGTGTTTGTGTGACCCACAGGAGAACATTATATATATAGACTTGTGACACGGCCTCGTGGGGTTTGAGCTTTGGATGCTTTTTTTTTCCTAGTCAGAAACTAAATGAGGATGTGCCTTTCTAGCCTCCTAAACAGAAATTTATCTAATGGTGAAATGTAGAGACATTTGCAGTTGCGGGATGTGCCCATGACTCCGGCCAATTCCAACAATGGTTCCACCAGTGGCTTCCTATTCAAAACAGGTCTGAAGTTAAACCAGTAAGTGACTATACTTTTTTTTTTCTTTATTAGCATTAAAAAAAAAAACTTTCTGAGAGAGAGAGTGAGCATGAGCAGGGGAGGGACAGAAGGAGAGAGAGAGAGAAAGAGAATCCCAAGCAGGTTCCATGCCCCTGGCAGAGCCAGACATGGGGCTTGATCCCAAGACCACGAGATCATGACCTGAGCAGAAATCAAGAGCTGGATGCTTAACCAACTGAGCCACACAGGCGCCCCAGCAAGTGACCCTTCTGTCGGCTATCACTGATGAGCTCAAAAGCACCAACTGGAGGAGCAAGTCTTCCAGAGTCAGTCATTCACCTTGAAGCCTGTGGTTTGAATAGCCACCCCCCCCCCCAAGAGATACGTATGCCTGGAACCTGGGAATGTAACCTTATTTGGAAAAAGAGTCTTTGCCAAAGATCATCCTGGATTAGGATGGGCCCTACATCCAATGACAAGTGTCTTTATAAGACAGAAGAAGGCCACATGAAGATGGTGATTGAGATTTCAGTGATGCATCTACGAGCCAGGAGCACCAAGGATTATGAGTGGCCCCCAGAAGCTGCAGACAAGCATTCTTGCCAATAGCCGTCATGGGGTGTGGCCTGCTGATACCTTGATTTGGGACCTCTGGCCCTCAGAACTGAGAAAGAATACATTTTTATTATTTTAAACCACCCAATTTGTGGGAATTTGTTACCAGCAGCTTCAGGAAACTAATGCAAAGACCTTGAATTTTCTTTATATGACATCTGACAGAAGATGTTCATTCAGAAGTTCTTTCATTTTTGAAGGAATCCTCCCCCCGTTCCCCATTAGAACTGGCAAGTACTGCTGTCCAGATCCGAAAGCACTGGGTAAGGAAGGGGGCAGAGCAGAAGAAGGCTGGCATTGGAGTCCAAGCCCCAGAACTGACTGCTGGGCTGAGTTCCTGGTGGAGTCAAGTCACCTCTCTCCCTCATCTGTCAAATGGAAACATCACAGAGGAGAGCAAACTAGAGAAATCAAGAGGATGCACCATGTTGACATAAAGAGTCGATTGCTCCCTCTACCATCTATGTCACCTAGGGGGCCCCTGTTAGAAAGAGCCCCCTGCCTGAAGGTGTAAATCCAATGGCTTTTCACCTATAGATTTAGTGGTCAGAACACAGATTGTGACTTTGGGAAAGTTCCTCCCATAAGCCTCAGCTCCTTGTCCGTACAACAAAAATAATCATAAAATATCGAGCCAAGAGCACTGATCATAAGTTGCATGTTGGGATCGAGGAACTTAAAACATGGAAGGTATTTGATTAGTGTAATGCTTGGCCCATAGTAAGATCTCAAAAAAGTCGCCTGTCCTCATCAGTGCTGCTATTCAGCTCTGATCAAAGAAGGCTCCAAGCACGCGGCCCCAGTGCTATGACAGCTCTCCACTCACATCAACTTCCAGCCTCCTGGGTCCCCTTGCTTTCCCTTCACCTCACTCACCACACCTTGCCTGAAACGTCATCACTTTAATGAGGTAAAAGTAATAATCAACCAGCAACAACTGGGATTTGGATCTGGGAGGGGAGGGGTGCGGCAAGCGATTCACGGTCACTCATCACAGGGCTGCACTTGCTGCAGCCAAAGGAACATGATCATCAGGTCACAAGGAGCCCACCATCTTCATCATTTTCACTACAGATGAGGAAGTTTTTCAGAGTTAATATTTTTGCTGTAAAAAATCCCTCATCTAAAATTTGGTAATAACTTCAGTTAAGTTTTCTTCTGTTAAATTCAAGAAAAATTGGGTTTTTAACTTCAAAATGCGATGTATTGAATCATCTCATTTTATTTTATGTTTTTATTTATTTTAAGTTTATTTATTTATTTTAAGAGTGCATGAGCAGGGAAGGGGCAGAGGGAGAGGGAGAGAGGGGATCCCAAGCAGGCTCTGCACTGATAGTGCAGAACCCGACGCAGGGCTCAAACTCGAGAATTGTGTGAGATCATGACCTGAGCCAAAATCAAGAGTTGGACACTTAACCGACTGAGCCATCCAGGCACCCTGAATAATCTCATTTTTATAAAGTTTATCTGACTGTGCATTTTTCTTCTTAAGGTTCTATAAGTCTATCTGTATACAAAGGTGTCTAGAATTATGTTCAGCAAATGTTGACAATGGTATGTTATGATGTAAAATTCCTCTGCCCCCCCCCTTTTTTTTAACTTGGGAGAGAGAGAGAGAGACAGCATGCATGTAAGCAGGGTAAAGGGGCAGGGGGGTGTGGAGAGAGAGAGAATCTTAAGCAGATTCCACAGTCAGTGTGGAGCCCTCCTTGGGGCTCGATCCCACGACCCTGGAATCATGACCTGAGCTGAAATCAAGAGTGAGACATTCAACCGCCTGAACCACCCCGGCGCCCCTCCTTTACTTTTTGCCTTTGTACTTTCCTGTGTTCCTTGAGCATGTATTAAAAAACATGTATTATTCCACAAAAACAACAGTTATTTTTAAAAACTTTTGTGTTGACATCTAGAACAGGCCAATTCATAAAGTCATAAAGTAGACTAGAGTTTACCGGGGGTTGGGAGTCAGGGAGGGAATGGAGAGTTATTATTTAATGGGTCCAGAGTTTCTGTTTGGGGTCATGAGAAGTTGTGGAAATGGGTAGTGGTAATGGTGCATAACATGGTGAATGTACTTAACGCCACTGAATTGTACACTTGAAAATGGTTAAATTGGTAAATTTTGGAATATCTATGTTTTACCACAATAATTAAAAAAAAATTAGCTTATCTCTTGTGTTTCCCAGCCCTTGAACACTATGACAGTAAATGCCTACGTTCACATTACAGCCAAGAAGCCTTGCCAATGGGTTCAGGTCTCCAGTTCAGTATTTGCATAAATGAGACCTTTATGATTTAATCCCAGGAAGAGACTAAAGTGGGGATATCAGGATCTTAGGCAGGGCCCAAGGAAGAAAAACTGCTAAATAATTCAAGTGGAAGAGAGGGGTGGGGATGCAGAGAACCTTTCCTGTTGCCCTTGAAAGGCCAGCAGTTAGGTTCGGGCTTTCTTTTTCTTTGCAACACTGGCCAAGAAGTTCTGAGCCTTGGAGCTGCTCTTGGATCCCTTTGCTCTGTATCTTCCCCTCCAGCTACATTTCCCATGTTTGGCCCAGTGATCCAATAAGCAAGTCCAAATTTACGTCTGTTAGTCTGGCCTGGTGCCTGTCATCTTCCAAGGAAGCACAATCCCGTACTATGTGCTCTCTCTCTCTCTCTCTCTGAGGAAGACAGATGGATCAGCAAATCGTGGACTGGAGACAGGAACTCAGGCCCCACCTCTGGCTTGTCAATTCCAAGCCCCTCAGAACCTCTGTTGAACACTGCTGCCATGGCAACAGCTGGGGAAAACACCTGGCTGAGAGGGAGCCTGCCAAAGCCCACTGTAGCAACAGCAAGGGACGAAGAGGGTATTTCCGGGACAGTCGAAGGGGCCAGATCTGAGCCAGCCAGCCCGAACAGTCTGGAAGTGTTTGACCGAGGGTTTAAACCAGAGAGGCTGAAAATATAATCTAAAAAAATCAGTATAAGTGCTTTAGTAAGTGCTAAAGCGAAGGACTCTTTGTAAGTTCTTTCTCATTCTTGATTCTGGGGCACGATGACCACTAAGAACATTGGCCTCCATTCCTGGCCCTTCGTGGGGTTTATAATTACAGCAGATCCGCAGAGAGCTCCCAAACACCGTGGCCCGGCCAGGCAGAGACCAGCTGTTTGCACACAGACCTCGAAGGGAGTGATGCCTGTAGACAGTAAAGCATGTTCTCATATTAGCGTCTTGCTCATGAGCATTGCCCCACTACACTGTTAACGTAAGTCACGGGAGGCAAAGAGGCTTCCCGGTGTGTGTTTCTCCTCTCTCTACTCCCCCCACCCCCGTGGTTTTTTTTTTTTTTTTTCAGCATGGAGTTTTAAATTTCACGTTCTGTGATCTAACTTCCCATTTCCCACTCACAAACAAATGACATCTGGCCACTCTCAACAATAAACTTGGAAAGATGAGACATTTCCTGTTAGTTCTCTATGTAACCCCTGCTTAAACTTTCAAATTCCTGAAAGAATTGTCTGAAAAATAAATGGATCATTAAAGGCGGGGGGGGGGGTGTATTGGGGAACCCGCCTCAAGAGCCCTTCGACAGTTAATGCCGATAAGTTTTACCAGTATTTCAGCTTGATTTTTTTTTTTAACCATGTCTTAGCACTGAAGGATCAAAAGAGATTTGTGATTCTGCACAACCACCTTATGGAAATAGCAACGGAGAAAACTTCCACCAGGCTGCTGCCTCCAACATCACAGCTAATTGCCCAATTCCTTTTAAGTGGAGGTAGAAAATGTTATTTTAAAGTACTCAGCTGTTTTTTAGCACCCCGCTTATCTATCCACTTGATTCCTAAGAAATTGCATCTATGGCCTCACAACCTCAACTGTTACACAATACTTTTCACTTCTTTCAAATCTACATTTCCAAACCTGAACTTTCTTCCTCATCTTCAACCATCAGCAGGCATTTCTTCTTGGAGGCTGTGCCCTTATCTTATATTCAGCATGACTAAGACTGCTTACTCCCCACCAACCTTCCCAAACTGGCTCCTTTTTCCACACTTCCTCTTTCTCTTTGATTCCAGCTTTCTCCCAGACCCAGTGCGAGCCGGGACGTCACCACAGAGAGGCTGGGCTGTCCCCCTACTCGGCCCCTAGAGACCGTGACCTCTCCAATACATCACACATGCCCCTCCATCCCATTCCTACAACCACCGACCTCCGTGGGCTTCTTACTGCATGTGTGACAAGTCCCATGATTTTCTGATAGGTAGACTTCTGCCACTTCCTGTCCCCACCACCTAGGAGGTACCCGGCACCTTTCTAAGACGCCACTCCAATCCAGCATTTTCCTCTCAAAATCGTGCAATGCATTCTCAACGCTCACACCCAGTATGGGCTTGGTGGGTGTACCAACTGGCCAGTCGCCCTGGGCCCTGCGCTCTGGAGGCCCTGCACATGGTTGAATGTTCTGCCATCCTGTGTTGAGACTCTCAATGTTGGAACAAGGAACCCTGAATTTTCATTTTGCAGCGGGACCTACAACATAGGTAATGGGTCCTGCTTCCTTGCCAAGTCGAGACTCCTTAGCTTGGCGCTGAGAAGTGTCACAGTTTGGCCCCTCTCTCTGGTCTCATGAGTAGATCTTGACCTCAACTCTCCGCTCCAGCCTTTCCGATCAGTAGTCTATTGTAACTGGAACACACCATGCTCATCATTCCTGCTCCCAGTGCTTCTCTCACTTAATTCCTCTCTCGTACCATACCTTCCCTACCCCCGCTGCCCCTCCATGTCAATCCTGCTCATATTTCAATATCCTCCCTCCTGTCCAATCTCTCCTACACTCTGCTCTTCTGGCAATGACAGTCAGCCTCATCTAGCTCTTATATGTTTGTTTTTCTAACTTATTTTGTCCTTTTACTCCCTGAGCCCTGTTCTCCCAGCCAGTACATAGTTGGGTTCAGGGAGCCCGTCTTTTGTGTCAGCGCCATCCTTACAAAGCCCTGCAGGGTATGTAGGTGCTGGTTTTCTCTGTTTCTAGTGAGAGTGTTAGAATATCTCTGTTTCATGAATGAGTAACAGACACAAAGTGGGTTAAAATTTACTCAAGCAAAGAGTAGAAAACTAGAACTATTCACTGAGTACCTCTACACATTAATTCAATAGTTATCGAATGTCTGCTCTGTGCCGGGTGCTGCTCTACTCTAAGCAATAGAGAGGCAGCTGGTGGAGGGGTCGCTAGATGTATGGGTATCACATACAGCCCCAGGGATGTTCTTTTTGTTATTATTATTACTTTTTTAATGTTTATTATTTATTTTTGAGAGAGAGACAGAGTGCAAGCAGAGAAGGGGCAGAGACAGAGGGAGACACAGAATCTGAAACAGGCTCCAGGCTCTGAGCTGTCAGCCCAGAGCGCAACTCGAGCGGGGCTCGAACTCACAAACAATTATGACCTGAGCCAAAGTCGGATGCTCAACCAACTGAGCCACCCAGGCGCCCGAGCCCTAGGGACGTTCTGCTGCTGGGCCCACAGCGGCAGCTGACCACTGTTTCGTGCTGCCCTTAGACTCATGGGGAATGTTCTTCAACAACGAGGTGAGGCCATCAGAGCCATGTCCTTGTCCCCACCTCCCGGTCCCACCTCTCAGGTTCCTCAAACATACCTGGAGGTTCTGCCGCCAGCTCTCTGCCTGGGAGGTGGCCTCTCGGGACGACTGGAGAGTGCTTCCCTAGGTATTCTCTACTAGCTCAGGAAATTGAAGTCATAAGGAATTTGCCCATATCAGCGGTTTCTGCTCTGCGTGCCCCCCAAAACCCTGTCTTTCTGATCATTCATTCACCCCAAAGCAGTGAACGCCTCCCTGACGCTGCCTCCTTTGGGTGGAGCAAGGGTTATGGAGTAGAGGAGATATTGGGGGGCACATAGGTTAGTATTTTAAATTATGTAACACCTCACACTCCTCCGTTTCACAAATATTACCAGAGCACTGTTTCCACATGACAGGCATGGCCCTGGGCGCTGGACCAACACCATAAACTAAAATCCTTGGGGGGCCCTGCCCCGTGGCGTGTGCAGCATAATGCAGACCTTCAGCCTAGAGGGAAGGGATTACAGGTCCCCCCTGCTCTAAGGAAGCTCTTAGTCAGCTCCTCTGCAAACTGCTGTCCCAAGGAAAATGACTTCTTAGACACAGAGCAAGAGGCACTATTAGACTTTTTCCTACAAGTACAGATAAAAAGGACAGCTCCTGGTGGGAACCAAAGCACCGTGGGCCACACACTTAGAGACACACACACACAAGTACATGTTTGGTAGAATACGATGATTTCTTTGAGCAGTGATGTTCTTCTTCCTTAAAATCTCCATTAGAGTCATGGCGCTTCAAGCTTTGGAAAAGAATGGGAGCACCTCTACTTTCCTTATGCCCTTTGTGGAAGCAAAGGGGTGTTCCTGGTGGCAGCTGTGTTCAGGGCCCCCTAGGTTTCCAGTCCCTGGGAGCCAGAACTGGGTGACCACTACGAGGGGAAGAAAATGTTGGTCTGGAATCAAGAGCGGGGGCCACGCTGTGCAGGCCTGGGGTCCAGCCACGGGGAGGGGTGGGGGTGAGGTGAGGCCTGGGGCTGCTCGTGTGGTCAGTGCGAACTGCCTAATTCTTCCTCAGATGGTGCTGAGGAAAACGCTGCCCAGAAAGATCCTCACGGGGAGGTGGAGGGGACGCGTCAACGCAGGAGGCCAGCCACATTCTGAGAAGAGCGGAAACGAGAATTGTAGAACTCCCTAATGGCCACTACAGAAAAAAGGGATTTGCTTTTCCAATGCCACAGAATCGCATCTGGAAAACACTAATTTTTTAATTTGGATTAATTATGATCACAAAGGAATGGCATGTTGATTCCTCATTCTCTAGTGAAGTGTTTCTGATGGTGGGATTTTTTTAAAAAAGGATACTACATCATTTATTAAGCTTCTCATAGAAAAATGAACAGCTTTTTTTTTCCATGTTTATTTGAAAAAGCTGTTTTTCTCAAGAGGTTCTTACCAAACCCAAATCAGAATCCAGCCACAGGGGAAAACAAAGGCATTTTGACATTCATCACTACTTATTGAATACCCACAAGGTCCTGGGCATTGGCACTGAGATAAAGGCAGGTAAGAGGGAGAGCCTGGGTTCTCAAGGGATCTGGCGCACAGGGGGAGAGAGAGAAATGCTCAGATGGAGTGTGAGGAAGGAGGAAGAGATGGCTAGAATTCCTGGAATAGCTTGCATAATTTGACCTGCTGACACTCTCCAACAGGCTCCCATTTTGTTCTTAGCAGAAAGCCAAGTCTCTCAATGGCCTCCAAGGCCCTACTCCATCTGTTCTGGCCCCTTTTCTCTTTCCTCTGCATCCCTGTCTTGTCCTCTCTCATTGCTTCCCCCGCTAACCCCTGCCACCCCGGCTCCCACATCAACCACACTGGCCTTCTCACCAGTCACGCCAGCCTGGGAGCTTTCTCTCTGCCTGGAATGTTCCTCCCAGAGATGTGCTTCCTCTTTCGGGCCTATACTCAGCTGTCACCTTCTCCATAAGGCTTTCCTCCCACCTTCAACACACTTCATGAGTCTTCCCTGCATCACGGAACTCCAAAAGCACATGGAGGGCCCTCAGGGGTCCACAGGCCCCAGTTTGAGAACTCTTGCATCAGAATTCCCTAGGATACTCATTAATATCCAGCTCCCAAGCCTGTCCTCCAGAGATGCTGATTTAGTGGCTCTGGAGAGGAGCCTTCAACTCTGTATTCTAAAAAGCAGCTCAAGTGATTTTAAGGATATGGTCCAAGACCACCCTTTGCAAAAAAGAAAAGAAAAGAAAGAAAAGAAAAGAAAGAAAAGAAAGGAAAAAAAAGAAAAGAAAAGAAAAGAAAAGAAAGAAAAAAAAAAGAAATCCATTGAAAGGTTTCAAATGGAGAGTGACAGGATTAGATCAGGCCTGCAGGGAGGCCTGGGAACTACATTCCTAATCTCCAAGAGATCATGGCGGTCTAAATTAGGGGTCAGCTAACAACCTCCTCTGAGTGAAATTCGGCCCTCCTCCACCTGTTTTTGTAAATAAAGTTTTATTAGAACACAGTCACACCCATTCCTTCACATAATTGTCTATGGCTGCTTTTGTGTTAGGATTGAGGGTTGAGTAGTTGTAACAGAGATTGTGTGGGTCAGCACAGCAAAAAATATTTACTATCTCACACTTTTCAGGAAAAGTTTGCCAACCCCCTGTCTAAACGAAGGGCTGGAAAGCAGAGAGAAAAAGTGATCAATATTTAGAGACAAGATCAGATGAGTGGATGGGGTGAGGCGAGTGGGCGGGGGCCCTGATCTCAATTTCAGACCCCCTGGGCGAAGGTGGTACCAGTAAATCAGATGCGTGTTACTGGAAGAAGCCTGGAGTTTATGTGAGGATGGTGGCTATGTTTTGGAAAATGCATTCTATATATTCTTCAGGCTTAACACACAGTTTCATTGAGATTTTCTGTAGCTTTTCCTACCAGATTGGTATTTTCTTCTCAGAAATAAGACTAACAGCTTTATCAGACGGACCCCAGGCACTAATGTAAAATGCATTGCCGTATTTATCTTCATCACCCAATGAAAAGGTACAATTATTTTCATTTTGCAGATTAGAAAAATGAGGCTTATGGCTTAAATAACGTGCCCAAGAACCAGTCTGAGTCCAGAGTTCTTCACATTGCCCTTTGCAAACTTGAAGATTTACTAGGTACTTTGTATGGTTTGCAAAAGTGGTTTTTAAAAGACCACTCCCAAGGACAGGTAATGGAGGATTCCGTTGTTTGTGTGTTTCCACCCAGAGCTTGCCTTACCCTTTGCTTCCTGTTTCAAAATCAGTTTCTGATCCATAACAAAACATTACACTTAATCCCATCTACAGTAACTGAATATTTGTATTACCAGTTGTTGTGGAGCCTGGCCAAGTCTTCCGATAAGCTAAGTAAAATAGGTCGCATCCACTGGTAATTGGTTCACACCGATTGATAGTTTCAGCACTGAAATAGGAGATCCCAAGTGCAATTCACTATGCTTCCCTGTAGCCGGAAGGAGATTGAGTGCCCCAAACTAACGATGGTCCCACTGACTTTTAGCAGACTTCACCTCTGTTACATTAAAGCCTGGGTTTATTTCCTGGCCAAGAGGAAGGAAAATGAAATCTCTGTTCCCTCTATTTCTTCCCCACCCACTCCCCCAGCTGAAGAACACGGTAAAGCTACTCCCTGGCAGTCAAAAACAAACCAGTTGACCTCAAGGACGACAAGACAATCATCTCCTGCTAACCTTGGATTACTCTCCTGCCAAAGCTTGAGGTTAAAACGGAAGGAGAGGTAGCACCAGGAAAAACAGTAAAATGATGTTTATGATTTTTTTTTTTAAAACACACAGCTACAGTTCTAGAAGATACCCACTTCCAAATGTGTTACTGCTAAGAACCTATTGCAGTAAAGCACATAGTTCTTCCTTTACCTCACCCTTCGCTGGCTTCTCCCTATAAGTATGGTAAAACCCGAACTCCATAGGGTGGCCCTCAGCCCCCTGATGATCTGGCCCGCATGTCCGTGCTGGCTTCCTTGGGATCCTCAAGGCCACAACCCTTTCCACCTCCCGGCCTTTGACCCTCGTAGCTCTTGGCTACAGTTGGACCCAACAAGGCTGTCCAGGGGCGCCCAGTCACACTCTCAGCATCCTTGGTTTACTTCCCTAGCGTCACTATGATGCTCGGCAGTGCTTTTTATGTACAGGCAGCCCTTGAATGGCATAGTTTTGAACCACGCAAGTCCACTTATATGTGGATTTTTTTCCCAATAAATACAGTGTGGTACTGTAAATGTGCTTTTTCTTTCTTATGGTTTTCTTGACAACATGTTCTTTTCTCTAGCTTATTGTATTGTTAAGACCACAATATATGATACATACAACACCAAATAGGTGTTAACTGACTGTTTATGTTATTGGTAAGCCTTCTCATCAACGGTAGGCTATTAGTAATTCTTAAGTTTGGGGGGAGTCAAAGGTTGCACTGAGGTCTTCAACTACGGGGGGGTCAGGCCCCCTAACCCCTGCATGGTTCAAGGGTCACATGTATTTATTTAGTTGTCTTTTTTTTTTCCAAATAAGTATACTTTTTGTTTTATTGCAACATCGCTCACAATAAAATCCCTGCGGGACCTTGGACAAGTTACTTGTCTCAGTTTCCTCTTCTGTAAAATGGAGGTAACAATAATAGTGTCTCCTTCACAGGATTATTGTGAGGACAAATGAGCTAATATATGCAAAGTATGTAGAATAAGTCCTGCACGCAAGTACTATAAAAGTGTTTATGGGGCACCTGGATGGCTCAGTCAGTTAAGCGTCTGACTTTTGATTTCGGCTCCGGTCATGATCTCATGGTTCAAGGGATAGAGCCCCGTGTTGAGCTCTGTGCTGGCAGCAAGAAGCCTGCTTGGGATTCTCTCTCCCTCTCTCTCTCTCTCTCTCTGCCCCTCTCTGCTTGCATGTCCATGTATGCATGCACTCTCTCTCTCTCTCTCAAAATAACAAATAAACATTTTTTTAAAACTATTTACTACCATAGCCTCCTCCTGTTATCATTGTTTTTGTTAAACTTTTTTTTATTCCAGATCATTGATCACCCAGGAAATTCTGCAGAAGGAGCCCACAAAACTTATATTTATGTGGAAAAAAGATCATTAAACAGGTGAATATGTATTCCTTGTAAGATTTCATCTAAATATTTTAAGATTTTTTTCCATGAGATTGGGTCTTCCAGTGGAAATAATTTGATTTTTTTTTTTAAACAATCCCCAGGGAGAGTGCCATTGTTCCCGGTGGTTGTCTGTCCTGTGATGTTATCGTAGTGTTATCCTTACCATGCGTCTTTATCTGTCTTCTGTCTCCCAAACTGAGCTGATGCCTCAATACCTAAGTATAAGATGGATTATGAAAGCAATGCTCTTTCTGTTATTATCCACTGTTATTATCCTCTGTTAATTATCCTCTGTTATTATCCACTTAAATTTTTTTGAGAGAGAGAGAGAGACAGCGTGAGCAAGGGAGGGTCAAAGAGGGAGGGAGACACAGAATCCGAAGACAGGCTCCAGGCTCTGAGCTGTCAGCATAGAGCCTGATGCGGGGCTCGAACCCACGAACCGTGAGATCATGACCTGAGCTGAAGTCAGATACTTAATCAACTGAGTCACCCAGGCTCCTCTGTTATTATCCATTTTAAAAAATGTTATGTTGCCTTGCAGCCCTTTCTAGCTTGGAATTTTACATCTGTACACTTACGTTTCACTTTGTCCCATTTTCAGAAGACTTTGGAAATGGCTGTGATGTTCCCCCAAATTAATATGTAAATTTAAAGTAATGTTAACCAAAATCCCAACATGATTTTCCAATATACTTGACACATTGGTATTAAAAATTCACACAGAAGAGTACACGCTTAAGAATGACCAAGGTAATTTGAAATAGTCTCAAAGGGAGGAGGAGTAGGTCAGATTTGCTCCGTGAGAGACCAAGCCATATGACAAACTGAGGTCATTAAAACAGTGTGGTACAGATACAGGAACAACTAAACTAGATAGATCAGTAGCATATGATCTATCAGTTTACATATCAGTAGCATATGTAAACGAAGGGGTGGTGGTAGCGACGCCAGCTAGACCCCAGGACCTGACCTTCACTGCTCACCTGCTGTACCCACCAACTTTTGTCCCTCATTTTTCCTTAAGCTCTTCTGTCCAGCTTATCTCTTGACTCAGGCAAAAGGCGCAACAGGCGTAGCATCCTGTGATGGAAACTGAAATGACCTCTCAAGCAATAATGACTGCCCAGACAAAGAGCTCCAGTGGCCCAGACCACTCTGAGCAGTTTGAGCCTAACCCCCAACTCAGGTCTTCCCAGATGGGCTATGGAGTGACTCATGGAGTGACTGACAGTTACCACCGCCCAAGGAAGGGCACGAGCCTCATTTATATAACATACAGTGGATGTATAGGCAGTTTCCTTAAGGTGCACATGGGACCTTGAGCCCGCCTCTACATACGAGCAAGGCCAAGGCTTCCTGAATATTCATCCTAACCCTAAATAAAAGGAACCCATTCACGGGTTTGGAAGTTATTCCCTGTGATCTCTTTACTTTCTGCAAATAGTTTCCTTTGTGTGAAAACTCCACTTCGTGCACTTTCTATCTGTGACTCATCAAGGAACGAACGCACGCTAGTTGGGTTACAGTGTCTGTGTACAGTATGTGGTATCGGATATAAGATAGGAATGGTGTTTCAAATCTATGGGGAGAGGGTGGATTATGCAATAACTGGACAAAGGAAAAAAACTAAAATCACCATTTCCCATCAGATACACCCACTTAAGCCCCCCAACCTTTCCATAATTCCAGATGGATTTAAGACCTAAATGTAAAACATAGAACTTTAAAATTACAAGAAGAAAAGATAAAAATTAACATTATGACCTTAGGTGAGGGGTGAGCTCAGGTTAGTTACTTATTGTTAGGTGATAAAAATAACTTTCAGGCCCCAAAAATACAAAGTACGGGGGAAAACATGATAAATTTCTCTACCTCAAAATAAAGAATTCTCTACAACAAAAGACACCGTAAACAATGTTAAAGTATTAGCAACTCAGAGAGAAAATACTTTAAAGCATATGTAACAAACAAAGGATTAGTAGAAAGAATACAAAGAATGCTTGTAAATCAATAAGAAAGAGACAAATAAGCCAGTTTTAAAATGGTTAAAGAATATAGGGGCGGCTGGGTGGCTCAGTCAGTTAAATGTCTGAGACTTGATTTTGGCTCAGGTCATGACCTCCCAGTTCATAAGTTCAAGGCCTGTGTCCAGCTCTGTGCTGACAGTTCAGAGCCTGCTTGGGATTCTGTGTCTCCCTCTCTCTCTGTCCCTCCCCTGCTGATGCTCTTTCTCTCTCTCTCTTTCTCTCTCTCTCTCTCTCTCTCTCTCTCAATAAATACATAAACTTTGGGGAGCACTTGGGTGGCTCATTTGGTTGAACATCTGACTTTGGCTTAGGTCATGATCTCCTGGTCCGTGAGTGTGAGCCCTGTGTCGGGCTCTGTGCCGACAGCTCAGAGCCTGGAGCCTGCTTCAGGTTCTGTGTCTCCCTCCTTTTCGGCCCCTCCCCTGCTCACACTCTGTCTCTCTCTCAATATTAAATAAATATCAAAATAAATAAATAAATAAATAAACAAACTTAAAAGAATGGTTAAACAATATAAACAATAGTTTTTCCAAAGAGGAAATATAAACAGCCTACAAACATATAAGAAGTTACTCAGTCTCAGTAGTCCACAGGGAGATGTAAATGAGAACAATGAGGGCCTACGCTGGAAGGGCATATTGTGGGTGAAAGACAGTACCCACACTGCGGTGAGATAGCATAACATTTAGACTTGTGGAATAACTATGTCGTACATGGGAAACTCTTGTAACCTTGTGTATCAACCATACCTCAATAAAAACAAACAGATACCGGTGACGACGTGGGTCATACTTATGCCTTTGGCAATATTCAAGTGTGACTCTATCCAGTGCGGTACAGATGTGGGGAAAAGGAAATCTCGGAGCGACGCAATAGCAGATTGCCCTCAGGGGCGGCAATTTAACTGAATCTCCTTTAATTCAGAGTCCCTCCTCCCAGACAGCAATGACACTAGTAGGTCTCCTCTGCGCAGAAACGCCGGTACCTCACAGCACGGGAAGGCGTGTGCACGACTGCCAATGCAGCATTGCTTGAAAACGTGACAGTTATAACTGAATAACCCGAGAAATGCCTAAGTAAAACACAGTACATTCAGAGAAATGAATCACATCTATATGGACAAAAGGAGATAATCCTCAAAACATACTGCTTGTTAATGAAAACAACTTTCAGGTTAAATGTGCAGTGTGGTAATCATTTCTATAAAAATACTTCCATGAAACAATACTATGCCTTTTCCAGGGGTGCTTATAAATGTATGTAAAGTACTAAAAGTTGTCTGGATGCTAATCCAGTGATTCATAACTGGGGTTTCTTCTAGAGAGAGAAGAGATGGTTTGCCCCCCACCATCAAGCAATGAACGCAATTCTTTTCTGACGCCATCTACAATGAGGTAGTGTCAAATCCCACAGGTCAAGGGCTCAGTCCTACAAGACTGCCTACCTGCAACTTCAGATGCCAATAGCGAGTGCAGGGTGAACGCTGTGCTTCTGACCGTCAGGCTATAGATCCGAGATTCCAACTCCCCTCCTTGCATTTGATTAATTTGCAGGAACAGCTCATGGAACACAGGAAAGCATTTACTTACTAGATTATCAGCTTGTTATTTTATTATCAAAGCACAGAACTAAGGAACAGCCAGATGGTAGAGATGCACACGGGCAAGGCATAGAGCTTTTGTGCTCTCTGGGCGTGCCACACTCCCCGAATCTCCACATGTCCACAAACCTAGAAACTCTCGGAACCCCATCCCTGTGAGTTTTCATGGAGGCTTCATTACAGAGGCACGACTGATTAAATCATTGGCTGTTGGTGATTGAATTCAGCCTCTAGCCCCTTCCCTCTCCCCAGAAGCCAGGAGGTGGGGCTGTAAGTTGCAACCCTTTACTTATATGCTCCCATCCTTAGGTTACCTAGCGGCTTTCCAAAAGTCACCTTATCAGCATAACGGACACCTTTATCACTCTCATCCCTTAGGAAATTCCAAGGGCCTTAGGAGCTCTGTGCCAGAACTAAAGACAAGGACCAAATATTTATTTCTTCTACATCGTGATATCACAGGAGTTTTCTGAGTTTTTGGTATTTATCATCTACCTCTTGTGTAACTGAAACGATTAAAAATTTTCTCATTTAAGAAAATAAACTGGTTCTCAATGAGTTAGGTATAGAAATTGAGAGTAAGCCATTAGACAATTTTATGGAGGGGCGCCTGGGTGGCTCAGTTGGTTAAGTATCCAACTCTGATTTCAGCTCAGGTCATGGTCTCACGGTTCCTGGGATTAGGCCCCTTGTTGGGCTCTGTGCTGACACACAGAACCTACTTAGGATTCTCTCTTCCTCTCTCTCTGTCCCTCCCCTACTTGCTCTCTCTTTCTGTCTCAAAATAAGTAAATAAACTTAAAAAAAAGGAGAGAAGAAAATTTTATAGCAATTCAACATTGCCCCTCCATCCAAGGTCATGATCAGTGGGCTCATCTCAATAATGAGGGTATAGGGCAGTTGCTGAACTCAGAATTTTCTCCAGCTGGTGGCAAAAGAGGAAGGCAGAGGGATTCCAAATGAGGGAAAGATTTGGGGCACCTGGGTGGCTCAGTCGGTTAGGCATCTTGACTTCGTCTCAAGTCATGATCTCACGGTTTGTGAGTTCAAGCCCCACCTCGGGCTCTGTGCTGACAGCTCAGAGCCTGGAGCCGGCTTGGGATTCTGTGTCTCCCTCTCTCTCTCTCTGCTCCTCCCCAACTCATGCTCTGTCTCTCTCTCAAAAATAAAAATTTTAAAGAACACAAAAAACAAATAAGGGAAAGATTCAAGGTGTTGCTGGCATGAAGACTGAGAGGGCCACCCGAGAAGGAACATGAATGACTTTTAGAAGTGAGTCTCGGCCAACCTTCAGCAAGAAAATGGGAAATTCAGTCCTACACCTACAAGGAGTTGAATTCTTCGAATCAGTTGAATGAGCCTGGAAGCAATTGTTTTCCAGAGCTTTGAGATAAGTCCAGCTGACATCTGGATTTCAGCCTGGAGATACCCAGAGCATAGATACCAGTGGAGCCCATCTGGCCTTTTCACCTGCAGAAGCATATGCTAACACATGGGTATTATTGAACAATAGCAAAAACAGCAACAAAGCCAGGGTCAAAGATATGTTTTCCTGAGATGGGGCTTCTCTCTGTGTATCGGGAAGGTAGTACCTTAAGATCTCCTCCGTCTGCTCTGTTTTTCTTTTGTTTAAGTCTGTGGTTCTTAAACAAGAAAAAACAAGTGGAGAGGGGAGGAGTGGGACCTTCCCAGGAGACAATTTAAACTGGTTTCATGTGGAAAAAGTCTACAGGTATTGAGATTGTCAAAACAACTAGGAATCTTTCTTGCCATTTGCTGTGAGCATTGAAGAAGTGAAAAACTGAACAGCAGGCACCATGCTGCCTCGTGAACCATCCTGCCAGCTGAGAATCATTGTCCTTATGTGGACCAAACTGAACCTTACATATGTATAAAGGTCTAAGATGTATCATTTTCTTAAATTTACACCCTTAAAATTCATCGTTGAGGGATAATTCCGCATTCCCATGTGTGCAGCTTTTCTGTGCAGATAGAATGTCAGCACCATCTAATAAGGTTCACTAATGGCTGAGCAAAGCTTCCATATTGCTCATAATCAATGGGTAGAAGAAAGGGTTACTTCCATTGGTGGCCAATATCACACCCAGATTACAGTCTTGTTGACTTGTGGGTTGGTGCAAATTTATGATGAAGGCCACAGGGAGGGCATAAAACAATGAGCTGCTGCTTCTGGCGTAAAAGATTTGCTACTGAATACATGTTACTGGAAATAGAAACTGGAGTCTGGAGAAGGCACCACGATATCCTGGAGTGCAGGGCAGTGTGTGTTGGCAGCCTAACTTCGGCCCCACAATAACTCAGTCCTCACAGGCAGTCGGGCCAGAGAGATTTATGGACCCCAAGGAACGCGTGCGACCAAGGTTGCTCAAAGGAGGTAATACATTGTGAGATTCTGACTGTCAAATAACATGTTGGGGTTTCTTCAGTGGTCCCAAGACTTAGAGATTACATCTTTAACACATCAATAACTTAGCCTCTGGTTAGCAAGGTTCACTGGGGCATGACTAATCAGAGGATGAAAGTGTCTTTGTGAGGATTAACTTTAATGAAAAGAAAAGGGATAGTTATTTGGGGAGTTTGAAATCTTCCATAAATCAAAGCGAACACTGACAAAGCAGGTTCATAAGGTAAGAATGAAGCCATTGTGGGGAAAATTAAGGACCAGCTACTTTTTATATAAATCACAGGTCAGGGCTACATTGGTTGAGGATCCCATGGGAACAGGACCATTTAACTTCTTCAGGTGTAAAGGAGTAATATTTGGGGAAAGCTCAACCCTCCTCAAGGAAAACCAGATGGTCCATGTCCTTATTAACCCTTTCCCATTGACTTACAAATATCTGGCAATGGGCTCATTGAATCTTTGAGGGAGTGATCTCCACTTATTCCAAATCCAGCTTTCAAGGTACATCCTGAACCCATCCCTTACGAAAGGGCCCTATGACTCAAAGCCTATCCAAGAAACCATGGAAATGACTCCATGTAGCCCACCAATCACCTAAGAAAGATGATGCTCTGTCCCACTGAGAGTTTAGAAATTAGACTCGTAAGAATGAGCCAGAGGTGAACTCTACTGTAATCAAGTGATTAAAGTTTACTCCAACAAGTGATGGAGAATACTGACATCAAATCCCTCCCTCCTAATGTGATGCACTGTGAAGGACATAACATCACCAATGTTGTATTGCTGCAAAATTGTGTAACTTAAGTCTAGTCATGGAGAAACTACCAGATAAGCCCAAGTTGAGAGAAATTCTACTAAACAACTGACTTATTCTCTTAAAAAAATAACAAATAAGAGAATTTTTTAAAGGCAAACTCTGAGGCACCTGGGTGGCTCAGTTGGTTGAGCATCTGACTCTTGATTTCAGCTCAGGTTATGATCCCAGGGTCCTGGGATCAAGCCCTACATCAGGCTCTGTGCTGACAGTGCAGAGTCTGCTTGGGATTCTCTCTCTCATTCTCTCTCTCTCTCTCTCTCTCTCCCTCTCTCTCCCTCTCTTTCTCTGCATCTCCCCCTCTGCCCCTCATGCACATTTGCTCTCTCTCTCTCTAAAAATACAATAAAACATTTAAAAAAAAACACAAAGAAATTCTGAAGAACCATTCCAGATTAAAGGAGCCTAGAGAGATATGACAAAAAAATGCATGTGTCATCCTGGACTGGATTCTTGTCAAGACAGAAGTATTGCTATACACAGTATTGAGACAATTAGTGAAATGTGTATATGACCCATGTTTTAGTAACAGTACTGTATGAACGTTAAATTTTATGAATTTCTTAATTATACAGTAGTTATGTAGAGACCACCCTAGTTTGTTTCTAAAGAGAAATATTTTAAGGTCAAACTTCATGATATTTGCAACTTATTCTCAAAGAGTTGAAAAAAATTACATATGATATATATGTGTGTGTGGATAGATAGATAGAGACAGAAATGGAGCAAAATGTTAACTAACAGTTGGTGAGTCTAAATGAAAAGCACACAGATATTTATTATACTATTCTTATAATTTTTGTATAGATTTGAAATTTTTTCAAAATAAAAAGTAAAAACATGAATCAGATATACTTTAATAATAGTAAATATATGGGGAGGTACACATACTCCTTAAACAAGAAGATTGTCTACCTGAGCTCTGATTGCCGCAGTCAGTCTTAGTCTATCAGAGAAAGAGTGCTATGTGAAACAAACGGTTCATAGTATCAGTTAGAAAGGCTTTTGACTTCAAGGATAATAAACCTGACTTGTACAAATATGGACCCACATTTGTCACATCAGCCATTCTGGAACTGGTGAGGAGATTCCCAGGCTGCTATCTTTTTGTTATGCATTTTTAGTGGATGGGCTTTTTACCTCATGGATACAAGATGGCTGCAGCATTTCCCAGCATCCCGTCTTCTTTCCAGGAAAGAAACTCAGTTGACACAAGTCACTTGACCTTTTTGGGGCCTCAATTTCCTCTTTTTTTAAATTAAACATTTTTTAATGTTTATTTATTTTTGAGAGACAGAGACAGAGAGAGAGAGAGAGAGAGAGAGAGAGAGAGAGAGAAACAGAGCACGAGTGGGGAATGGGAAGAGAGAGGGAGACAGAATCTGAAGCAGACTCCAGGCTCTGAGTTGTCAGCACAGAGCCCGACATGGGGCTTGAACTTGTGAACTGCGAGATCATGACCTGAGCTGAAGTCTGACGCCCAACTGACCGAGCCATCCAAGTGCCCCTCAATGTCCTCATTTTAAAAACGAGAGGTTTAAACTAAATTTTCTAAAGTTCCCTTTCAGCTATAACAATCTATGCTTGTATTTTCTATTGCTTAAGGTGTTTTTGTCTGAAGTACATACAACTTTGACTTAAACTGGATTAAACAATTATGAAATTTATTAACTCACAAAAGAAGGTGGCCAGGTAGACTTCAAACCACCATCTACATTTCAGGCTCTTCCCATTTCTCTGCACTGCCCCTGCTGGACGGGCTTCATCTTCATGCTATTCCAGAAGGTGTATCCAGACAAGACAATGTGCATAAAAAGAAGAATTAGCATCTAGTCCCATGGTGAGTCTCCTTTTTCACAGAAGAGGTGTAACCTTCCCAGCAGCTGCCTATAGATATCCTCTCATGTTTCACTAGACAGAACTGGTTTGTGTGTGGGTCTTGAACCATCACTGAAACAAGGAAGGAATTAACTAGTTGGTTTAGACTAACTGGCCTAGCCAACTGATCTGAGGTCAAACAAATTTTGGGAAGTCAACCATTACGTATGTGTAGTCAGGATTCTCCAGAGAAACAGAATCAATAGGATATACAGAGATATATATATAAGAGGAGATTTATTATAGAAATTGGCTTATGTGCTTACGGAGGCCGAGAAGTCTCACAGTCCACTGTCTATAGGCTAGAAGACTGGTTAAAGCCAATGGTATATAATTCAGTCTAAGTCCAAAGGCCTGAGAACCAGGAGCTCCCGTGTCCAAGGCCAGGGAATTTGCCCTTCCTTAGCCTTTTTGTGAATTTGATGATGCCTGCACATATTAGTGAGGGCAATCTTTTTACTCAGTCTACTGAATCAAATGTGAAGTCTCTTCTAGAAACACCCTCACAGACATACCCAGAAATGTACCGGCTATCTGGGTGTCCCTTAGCCCAGTCATGCTGACACATTATATTAACCATCACAGTGTTCTTCACCTATAATGGGAAATTATTTTGGAAACTAATTTTTTTTTCCAGAAACCACTGGACGATTCATTACTATCAAAGCTCACATATATGTGCTCATCCCCCTAAATCAACAGTGGCCACTTCCACTTTAACGAATGAACTATCTCCTTTATTGACTGCTCTAAGAAATAGTCCAAAAGGAAATATCCAAACAGCCCGAAAGTGGAGTAAATGTGTCCAGAGTTTGTTTACATTAAGTATACATTGAACGTCTACTAGATTCCAGGCACAGGAATGATAATGAAAAGCTGTAGTCTCTGCTCTTCTAGAACTTACACCTTGGTGGTAAAACAGACACCTTAACAAATATAATAAATGTCATTAACGGTAAGAGTCAGAAGGAAAGACTACTAAAGAGTGGTAACATCATAAAGGAAAATTGTAATTATCTCAGATACTTGGGAGTCTCATGATATTAATCATGCTATAAAATATAAGCAAGATGTGTGTGTGTGTGTGTGTGTGTGTGTGTGTGTGTGTTTGGGAGTCTCAACCTTTGTTTCTTTTATGAGATTAAAAAAATTCTTATATTTAATCACATTTCACAGGAGACTATTTCTTTCAAATAAAAAGTTAAGTATTGGTTTCAGCCCTGACATTCTATTCTCTAAGAAGTCTTCCAATACAGAATTCATTTTAATCTATATCTGTAGATTTTCTCCATCCAATTCCACTGGCTCCTGTTAATAGTTAAAGGGGAGACACTCTTTAGGCTCAGTTATTGATGAGCTAACATATAAGACTTACTGTATGCCAGACACTAAGTGCTTTACATATATCACTCATTTATTCCTTGCAGCAACTTTACGATATAGAGTGAGGAAACTGGGCTATGAAGGATTAAATAACTTACTCAAGGTCACAGAGCCTGTAAGCTCAAAAAGAGTTGGCCTGGCTTCAGAGGCCGTGCTCATAACCGCCAGGCTATGGTGATACATAGCCGGAGAGGCTGGATCTCCAGACAGAACAGGTTTCAGTCCATACTCTGTTGCTCACTTAATTCATTTCTGCAACATCTTGTGTCAAGTACGTGTAAAGGCAAAATCCAGGCTATTCATAAAACATGATGAGTCAAAAAAATAGATCACAGGGAAATAAAAATTAGAAAATATCTTAAATCCAACCAACCTGGAAAAACACACCATATCAAAATTTTGGTTGCAACTAAAGCATGCTGAGAAGGTAATTTGTAGATTTTAACACATATACTGAAAAGGAAGAAAACCAGAAATCAGTAATTTAATCTTCCATCTTAAACAGCTAGAGAAAAAAAGACTAATTCAAACCCAAAGTAAGTACAAGGTTGAGAAAAAAGTTAAGCTCAGAGTAGAAATTAACAAATAGAAAAGAGAAAAGTAATAGAGGAAATCAAGGAAACCAAAGTTGGTTTTTCAAAAAATACTCAGAAGTTTGAGAAACCTTTAACTAAAATGACCAAGGAATAAAAAAGGAGAAAAGGCACAAAATACCAAAGTTAAAAATGAAAGTGGTGTCATACCTAGAGACCCTACAGAAGTTAAAAGTCTTTTAAGGGAACATTATGAACAACTTTATGCAAACAAATTAGATGATTTAAATGAAGTAGTCAAATTCCTAGACTGATAAAAGTTATTGAAGCAGATTCAAGAAGAAATTTCTTAAAATCTTAATAGAAGTATAAAAAGTAAAGAAATTAAATTAGCAACTAAAAATCATTCCCCAAAATAAAGCTCATGGCAAAATGGCTTTATTAGTAAACTTTATCAAACGTTTTTTAAAAATACCAATCATACACATGGGGCACCTGGGTGGCTCAGTCGGTTAAGCATCTGACTTTGGCTCAGGCCATGATCTCATGGTTTGTGAGTTCAAGCCCCACGTTGGGCTCTGTGCTGACAGCTCAGAGCCTGGAGCCTGCTTCAGATCCTGTGTCTCCCTCTCTCTTGCCCCTCCCCCGCTCGCACTCTGTCTTTCTCTCAAAAATAAATAAACATTAAAAAAAATTTTTTTTAAATATCAATCATACACAAAATCCTTCAGAAAACACAGAAGGAAAAAACATCTACTAATTCATTAAGGACAGTATTAACCTGATACCAAAGCCAGATAAATATATCACAAGAAACAAACCAATATCCCTTATGAATAGATGTAAAAATATTTAACATAATATCAGCTGATTCCAGAAACATATTAAAAGAATTATGCCCCATGAGCAAGTGGGATTTATCCCAGGAATGAAAGAATGGTTTAACATCCTAAAATCAAATAATCAATTCATGTAAAGTATAAGTAGAAAACAGGACAAAAGACCACATGATCATCACAACAGACTGAGCACTTGACTACATCCAGTGCCCAGTTATATGAAAACTCTCAAGAAACTAGGTATAGAGGGGCACCTGGGTGGCTCATTCAGTTAAGCATCCGACTTCGGCTCAGGTCATGATCCCATGGTTTGAGGGTTCCAGCCCTGTGTTGGGCTCTGTGCTAACAGCTCAGAGCCTGGAACCTGCTTCTGTGTCTCTCTCTCTCTCTGCCCCTCCCCTGCTCATGTCTCTCTGTCAAAAATAAATAAACATTTAAAAAAAAAAAGAAACTAGGTAGAGAAAGAATTTCCTCAGTCTGATCAAGGGCACCAACAAAAACTGACAGCTAACTTTATAGTTAGTGCCATGTGCTCGCTTCGGCAGCACATATACTATAGTTAGTGCCAAAAAACTGAATGCTTTCCCTCTAAGATTAGGAATAATGCTAAGCGAAATAAGCCAATCAGAAAAAGACAAATACCACATGATTTTACTCGTATGTGGAATTTAAGAAACAAAACAAAGAAAACAGAAACAAACTAAAAAGTATTCTTAACTATAGAGAACAAAGTGATGGCCGGCCAGAGGAGAGATGGGTGGGGGGATGGGTGAAAGAGGTGAAGGGGAGTAAGAGTACACTTAACCATGATGAGCCCTGAGTAATGTACAGAATTGTTGAATCACTATATTGTACACCTGAAACTAATATAACACTGTATGTCACCTATACTGGAATTTTAAAAAATAAATAAGAAAAAGATACTTGTAAGAAAAAAAATAGTCAATTTAAATTTAAAAAAATGTTGGGAATAATGCAAGAATGTGTGTTGTCACCGCTTCTACTCAAATGAAGGTTTTTAGCCAGTTCAGTAAGACATGACAAATAAAAGAATACAGACTGGGAAGGAAGAGATAAAACTCTCTTTGTTCACATTCATATGGAAATGTAAAGGTCCTAAAATAAGACAAAGTAAATGTGAAAATGTCAAAGCTTGGTATATAAAGTTTAATTTTAAAAATTATTATAGGAAAGCTCCAGCAGCCAAGAATAACTGGTATTGGCATAATCACGGACATCAAGATCAATGGAACAGAAAAGAAAGTCCACAAATAAACCCTTACATTTATGGTCAACTGATTTTCAAAAGATGTCGAAACAATTCAGTGGGGGAAAGCTTAGGCTTTTCAAGAATTAGTACTGGGACAATTGGACATCCAAGTCCAAAAACATGAATTTAGAGCTTTATACAATACACAAAAACTAACTCAGAGTAGAAGATAGACCAATATGTAAAAGCTAAATCTATAAAACTTCCAGAAGAAAGCATATGGGAAAAGTCTTTTTGACTTTGAATTTGGAAAAGATTTCATAAAGGTGACATCTAAAACATGATCCAACCGTTATAAAAAAGAAAAAGAAAAAATAAGTAACAGGAGTGGCAAAAAGAAAAACATTGGTAAATTGGGCTTCACACAGAATATATAAAGTACTCTGAAAACCAGTAATAAGAAGCCACTACTGTGTCTATCAGAAGAGAGGATAAAGAAAATTCGGTATGAATCACATAAGGTGGAATATCATTAGCCTTAAAAAGGAAAGAAAATCCGACACACGCCACAACATTTGATACCCTTGAAGACACTATGTTAAGTGAGATCAGCCACTCACCAAAGGATAAATATTGTATGATTTCACTCATATGAGATTCCTAGAGTAGCCAAGTTCATAGAGATGGAAAGTAGAATGGTGGTCGCCAGGGGCTGGGGAGACGGATGAAGAAGTTAGCATTTAATGGGTACAGAGCTTCCGCTGGGAATACGGACAAGCTCTGGAGAGAGATGTCAGCGAGCGTTGTGCCATAAGGTAGATACACTTAATGACAGAACTGTATGGTTAAAATGGTAAACTGTCTTTCATGTATATTTTATAATATTTAAAAAGTGAAAAAAAACTCAGTAGTAAGAGGACAAGCAACCCAATTTAAAAATGGTCATAGCGTTTACATAAATAATCATTAAAGAGATATACAAATGATTAACAAGGGGGGGGCGGGGCGGGGAGGGGGGGGAAGCTGATGGATTTGATTAGCCATTATGGAAATGCAAATTAAAACCACAGCAAGATACCAGTACACACCTAGTGTAATGGCAATAATTCCAAGGATTAACAATACCAAGGGTTTGTAAGTATGTGTAGAAACTGGAATTTTCATACTTGGCTGATGGAAATATAGACTTGTCCAGCCAAACTTTGGAAGATAGTTTGACAATTTTTTTTAATTTGAACACATACTTACTATATAACCCAGAAATTTCAATGCTAGGTATCTACCCAAGGAAATATGTTCCCACAAACTTGTAGAGACATCATCCTTCATCATCGCCCCCAAAATAGAAAGAACCCGAATGCTCATCCACAGACTGGATGAATAATGCATGGTGCATCCATGTAACAGAATAATCATCAGCAATAACAATAAATGGACTATTGCTACTGCAATACCAAGCGGGGAGATCCAACCGCCAATGCGGAGTGAGGATTCCCACTCTTGGAGGGATTGCCCTCTTTCTGTGTCACGCGTTTCCTTTCTTAGAAATCACAGGGTTAAGTGTGCACCGCGCCTGACTCCTGCCATTATTCGGTGGGTTTGAAACTGAGTGTATTTTACCAGGCCAACCGCCCGCCTCTGGCACCTGGGATGGCTCTTTCTCACGATTCATTTCACTCAGTTGTTATTTTTTCCTTTCTGTATCCAGTGGCTTTATAATGTTCCAAAATTTTCCATGAAGACAATTTCCAGAAGAATGAGCTACGAGGTCTGGACAGCAAGCTCACTGGCTCACTTACTGCCCCTGCAAAGACTCGCCTGCTGACCTTGCCACTTAGGACACACGACCAGGCCTTGGGATCCCACCAACCACACCTCTCAAAGTCTCTGTGAGGAGGAGAAGCCAGAAAACCCACCTCCAACTGCACCCCCTCCCGCTGCGTCTCAGCACTCCTGCCTTCCAGTGTAGAGAAAACATACAGCAGGGTATCCTGGCTCTGGGAACGATGCCTGCAAGTGGACAAGGTGTACGTACTCAGTGGAGGCCTGGCTCAGGCCAGCGTCTTAGGCTGAACCTCACTTCCAAGTGCGACCCTAGCCCCCTGCCAAAATTCAGTCCCACACGTACATTTTAAAATAAAGTTTTATTGGCACACAGCCACGCTCATTCATTAACATATCATCTATGACTGCATTCACGCCAAAGTGGCACAGTTGAGTAGTTTTGACAGAGACAGTGTGGCTCACAGAGCTATTTAGTATCTGGCCCTTGATAGACCAAATTTGCTCACCCTCTACCCCATTCCTCAGAGCCCAGGACCCTATGTCTATCTTCTCAGAGGAGTCCTGGCATCAGCCCGTCAGCTGGTGAGAGGCGGCATGAAGGGGAGAAGTCACTGTAAATACCCACTTCTGTTCTACCTTCAGAAGTCTGGGTTTGGGGAGTCTGCCACTGACTGGCAAACCACTGAATTTCTTACAAGTTTCTACATTGTGCTGTTGCTGCTGGTCTGGGGACCACGTGTTGGGAACCCCTGTCCCAGATCAGCGGGTGGCTCTCCACCATGTCTGCATATTGGAGTTATCAGGAAGCTTTAACAATCCAAATGCCTAGGGGTGCCTGGGTGGCTCAGTCAGTTGAGCCTCTGACTTCAGATCATGATCTCATGGTTCGTGGGGTCAAGCCCATGTCGGGGTTTGTGCTGACGGCTGGGAACCTGCTTGGGATTCTGGATTCTTAGCCTCCCTCTTTCTCTGCCCCTCCCCTGCTCATACCTCTCTCTCTCTCTCTCTCTCTCTCTCTCTCTCTCTGTCTCTCAAAAATAAATAAATATTTAAAAAATCCAAATGCCTAGGTCACAGTCCAGAACAACAAAGCCAGAATCTCTGGGAGGGAGACCCAGACATCAGCATTTTTAAAAGCTTCCCAAGTGATTCCAATGTGTAGCAAAGGTTGGGAATCATTGAAGAAAGCATTATCCAAGGATGCTGGGAGGAATGTTTGGGTCTCTTTCTTGTTTGTTTGTTTGTTTATTGAGGCTATGTCATTTACACCTTTTAAAAGATCCAAAACAGATACATTATGGACTTGAATGCAAATTCTATATCACTTTTCGGACATTTTCTGTTTGCAACGCACTGCTTACTGCTTTAGGTGGCATCCTGCTCTCAAGAGAAGCCGTAATTTATGTGAAAGCATCTTACACTTTAGAAGAAGCCAAGGCGGAGCTGCATGATCCTAGGCAACCTTTGTCTAAATCTCTCCACGAATTTGCATCTGATGCAGCTCCTGATAGGATTTCCAGGGCCTCCTCCTCCTGAAACCGACTCTGAATTAACTTCCTCCTAAGTGTACTGGGATCCACTTCTTCCACGTGCTGGCGGCGCGGCCGCTGTCTCCCGTGGCCCTGCAGTGGCCTCCTGATGAGCCCACAGGCGGCATTCCTTACCAAGAACAAGACCAGCGTTATCAAATGAAATCTGTGTCTCTTTCCTGCCTTAAATTGTTGATGGCTTCCCACTGCACCAGGAAGGAAATTTAAACTCTTTACTTGGTTTACAAGTCCTGCCCACCTGTCCAAACCTATCTTGCTCCTTTCATACCTGGCTTCCCTCGGCTCCCGAAAGAATCCAAGCACTTCCCCATCGAAGGCCTTTCATCCCTCTTAATGCTCTTCCCCCCATGGCCTCATCCTTTGGAACTTAGCTGACAAATGTCTCCCCCAATGGCCCTTGTCCACCACCCCATCTGAGGCAGGCACATTACCCCACGTTAGCCTCTACAGAGTCTCCTCTCTCATTTTGTCCCTCTGTGGCAATTATCACCATTTGTAATTTTTTCTTTTCCTTTCTTTCTTTTTCTTTTTCCACTCCTCCTTCCCCTCCTCCCCCTCCTCCTCCTCCTTCTTCTTCATTCATCTACTCCTCTAGAATTCTAAGTTCCTCTAGAAAAGGGACTCAGTCATTTGGTTCTCGATTGTGTCCCCAAAACCAAACGTCCTTGGTAGGTGCTCAGTAAATATTTATTGCATTAAGGTTAGTGTTATGATCAGCCAACATTGACTTCTCTCTCACCTACACAAACGGCCTGACCTACAGGAGTTGGGATGCCCACGCCCATAGGGTGAGCGGGGGGTGAGGAGTGAATGGGAGCCAGCCTCTGAGGGGGCGACGGCCGCTCATTCCTGCCATCACCGTGTAAGCCCATGGTTGCCAGATCTTCCAATATTTCAAGAGATGCAGACAATCTAGATCTTATGTGATTTTAAAACCTTGGGAACTAAACTAAACTAAACTTTAAAAAAACAAAACAAAACAAAACACCAAGCCTCTGGGAGGCCAAGCAAAACACATAACACATCTGTGGGCTGGATCCAGCCCGAGAGCTGCCAGTTTGCAACCTCTGCTGAAATCCAGATGGGCTAAATCTATGGCTCTCTGATCTACCAGCTCAGTTACCCTATCAAAGGGAGGAATGAGGATAGATGTGGTTTGGATTATCAGTGTTTCCTAAGAAAAGATAGTCCTTTGAAGCATGAATTCGACTCTGGACTTCAAGGGCTGTAGGCCCTGCAATGGAGTGAGCTCAGCCAGCCTGCCATTCACTGAACATTCCTTTGTACCTGGTAGTGCCAAGGACGGTGCAGCCATTTGGCCAGAGGCTGGAGATCAAAGCCTGAGGCCACCTGCTCCCAGCCAGCCCTGAAGCGGCCCTTCCTCACTCTCCCCTCCCTGTACAGCCTCCCAGGAGCTCCAGCTGCACTCTGGCCACTTCACCACCCTCCTCCTGGCCCCTAGAAACCTGTTCACCCCAGAGGACTCCACCTCCTCCCTTCGAGCCCTGCCAGAGGAGCTGTTTATCCTTCCGGCCCGCCCTCCCCGGCAGCGGCTGCACTAAGGGTGAGTGCGGCGGACTGGGTGGCAGCCAGCATTGACTGTTTACTTTTGTTCTGCTTTATTTTACTCTGTTTGTTTCATCACATGTCTATCTGTCCATCCCTCTCTCTGTCCGTCAGTACACTTTCCTGTCCGACTCATTTCTAAGTGAATTGCAGATATCAGTGCACCCCCCCTTCAACATGCACACTGTTAATATCCAATATCTGTTAATGATTTCATTTTGAGATAAAGACTTACCTTCAGTTACATGCACAACCCTTAAGTATGCAGTTTTGAGGTTTGACAAATGCATAGGCCTGGGCCACCTAAACCCTTTTGAAGATACAAAACACTACGCTCACCCCAGAGTGCTCCCTTGTGCCCCTTTCTCAGTCGATTCTGCACCCCAACCCCCAGAAGCAAGCACTATTCTTTTTAAAGTTTATTTATGTGTGTGTGTGTGTGTGTGTGTGTGTGTGTGTGTGTTTGTTTAGGGCATGAGAGAGAGAGTTAGAGCCAGAGCACAAGTGCGCACCCATGAGCTGGGGTAAGGCAGAGAGAAAGCAAGAAAGAGATGGAATCTTAAGTTTGCTCCGTGCTGTCAGCGGGGGCCCCGATGTGGGGCTCAAACTCATGACCTGAGGGGAAACCAAGAGTGGGATGCTTAACTGACTGAGCTACCCCGGTGCCCCAAGCACTGTTCTGATCATTTTCACCATAGATGAGTTTACCTGCTCCCAAACTTTATGTAAATGAAATCGTGCAGCATGGACTGTTTTGTGCAAAACTTCACTCAGTTTAATGCATTTGAGATTCATCCAAATGATGAGTTTGGATCACCCATTGTATGTTTATCTAATTTCCTATTGATGGGCACGTGGGCTGTTTACAGTTTTGGGTGGTTACAAATAAAGCTGCTGTGAGCATTCTTGTACAGCCATTTTGGTGTCCATTTATTTCTCCTGGGTAAATACTAAGGGTTGGAATGGCTGGGTCACAGAGAAGACGTATGTGTCACTTGGCTTTAATCAGGGTTTCATTGTGATCGAATGATATCAGCAATCACAACTAAATTTCTCCTAAGGGCCACATGTGGCTGGATATGTCTAGAAAATGAAAGGTAAGCCATGCTTTCAAAGAGCTTGGAGTCAGATGATGGTGACAGACATGCACATGTCACCACTTCAATGACACATGTAGGACAGGGGTCTCCCCATCTACTCAGGAGAGAATGAATGAGGCAGCCCAGTGCGGCCATATATTTGGACTGGCAGAGGCTCAGGCATCCAGAAGACCTTCGCGCAGGAAGCGGGGTGGGAGCCGCGCCTGGAAAGGGAGGTGAGCGAGAAGGGGGGAGAGTGGACATATTAGACGAGAGGAGATGAGAAAACATGGGGGCAGGGTCAGAGATGAAGAGATGACAAGTGGGCCTGGCCTGGAAGGGCCTGGAGAGAAAAGAAGCATCCAACAGGCTGCGGGATGTCTGGGGCTCAGATCATTGCCTGCCAGGCTACAGCAGTTCAGATTTTGAAAGGTTCTCCCCCTTTCTCTTCTGGGACTCAGTGAGCTGGGTTATCAATAATTTTAGCCCTAGACAATGCTCCAAAATTCCAGCCACAACTGTGGAATTTTGAAGTTCCTGAGAAGTTCCAGTTACAGAAAGTCGGGTGTCATTCTACCACCGCTCAGGTTGTGGTGCAGTTTTATGTTTCAGTGTTTCAGCTAAGGTGGGGTATGCTTCCCAGGAGTGCACAGAGCAGGAGCCCTCTGGTCCTGGGACCAAGTGGGCACTGCTATTGCTGCATAAGCGCCCCATCGGTGACTTTGGGTGCCCTGCCCGCTGCCCCGTGCCGCCTACAGTTCGGAAGGCGAAAAGCAGGGTTTCAGCCAAGGCAGTTAAGAGAGAACACCTCCGATGTTCCACCCTTAGCAGCCGGGCCCATGAAACAACACGCTCCAAGTGGGCTGGCAGCGGCTCGAGGCTCCCAAGTGACAAGAAGGAGCCTGTGCATTCTTTTTCTGGTAGGACAAACCATCTCCTGACAAGAACAAATGTCTCCACTCCTTATAATCTGCGTATCTTTTCCAAACTGTGCAAGGGCACTACCTTCGGTCTCTGACTCAGAACCTATGAAGACGCTCGGATGGCCTCAGGGAGGAGAAAAATCTGTTGACCAGTCTCGTGGATCTTGCAACATACTTGGGTTGCCAAGGCTCCAAACTGGCCTCTGTGTGGAACTAAAAGTCCCATTAAAAAATGGACAGAAGACATGAACAGACATGACGCCAAAGAAGACATCCAGATGGCCAACAAACACATGAAAAGATGCTCATCGTTACTTACCATCATGGAAATACGAATAAAAACCACAATGAGATAACACCTCACACCTGTCAGAATGGCTAAAATAAAAAACACAAGAAACAACAAGCGCTGGAGAGGACACAGAGAAAAGGGCACCCTGTGCACTGTTGGCGCGAATGAAAAGTGGTGCAGCCACTCTGGGAAACGGTATGGAGGTTCCTCAAAAAACTAAAAATAGAACTACCCTATGATCCAGTAATTGCACTACCGGTCATTTGCCCAAAAGGTACAAAAACATTAATTCAAAGGGATACATGCGCCTTTATGTTTATTGTAACACTAATTACAATAGTCAAATTACGGAAGCAGCCCAAGTGTCTACTGACAGATGAGTAGCTAAAGAAGATGCAGTATATATACACAATGGAAGGTTATTCAGCCACGAAAAAGAATGAAATCTTGCCATTTGCAATGATGTGGATGGAGCCAGAGAGTAGTATGCTGAGTGAAATAGGTCAACCAGAGAAAGACAAAATATCATATGATTTCACTCCTTTGTGGAATTCAATAAACAACAAACAAGCAAAGGCAAAATGAGAGAGAGAGAGAGAGAGAGAGAGAGAGAGAGAGACCAAGAAACGGACTCTTAACTATAGAGAACAAAGTGATGGTCACCAGAGGGGAGGTGGAGGGGGGAATGGGTGAAATAGTTGAAGGAGATTGAGTACACTTATCATGATGAGCACTGAATAATGTATTGAACTGTTGAATTACTATATTGTACACCTGAAACTAATAACACGGTATGTTAACTATACTAGAATCTTTAAAAACCTTAATAAAAATTTTAAAAACGTGCCGGCTCCTCCTCTGACAAGTAACGGAGAACCACGGTGGGAACAACCTCAGCTCCGTGGACCACTGTATGTGGATCTCTCCTTTGGCATTAGGAGACGTGGCTTGCTGAAAGAGCTCACATAGCTCCCAGAGGCACAAGTCTCAGATTTAGGCATGTTGGCTGGTGGAGAGAACAGTTGCCTAAAAAGCCCAGGTGGCCAGCCAGCCCACAGCTGGAGGGAATCTTCGAGATTCCCTCTCCCCTGCTCCCGTGGCATGAGTGCCGGCAGGGCAGAGGCCCAATGTCCTGGTTCGCTTGGCGTTCTAAGCTTTAGCACTGAAAGTCCCACATCCCAGGAAACCCCTGTGCTGGGCAAACTGAGAAGGTTGGTCACCTATAAATAACAATGGTCCCATGGAGCACTTTTCTCTGAATGAAGCTTGGGTTTCTGCAGTGCTGCTTAAGAGAATTCTCCAGAGCCACCTCCCTGCCCAGCAAGGGTAGATGGGTGGAGCACAACACCCGCTCCTGTTTCAGCCAGGCTGTTAGTGAGGCCGGAGACACCAGCCCTGCTGCCTCCAGAGGTGTGGCTGCTGGTCATGGAAGAAGAGTCAGGGCCACGGGGTTTGGCTACAAAGATGGTTTCTGGATCATGTGTCGCAGTATATGACGGGGCAATAGATCGTCCATGGCTGTTTTATTTGCAAATTTCAGACATAGTAAATGATATATCCGCAGTGAGCCTGGCTCTCTGACCTGGGGGTTAGAAATCACATCACTATCAGGGGCGCCTGGGTGGCTCAGTCGGTTGAGCGTCCGACTTCGGCTCAGGTCATGATCTCATGGTTTGTGGGTTTGAGCCCTGCGTCAGGCTCTGTGCTGACAGCTCAGAGCCTGGAGCTGCTTCAGATTCTGTGTCTCCCTCTCTCTGCCCCTCCCCCACGTGTGCTCTGTCTCTCAAATATAAATAAATGTAAAAAAAAAAAAAGAAAGAAAGAAATCACATCACTGTCATCCTTCGGAGGGCTTGGTTCTGGGTGAGGTTAGCAGAATCTGTCCCCTTCTCCCACCTAGAAGAAAGAGAATGTAGCTTTGGAGGCAGCTTTGTCGCACCCTGCAGGGTCAAAAGGAGACACCTTGGCTATGCCGTTTTTACTTCTAGAAGTTCATTCTCTTGTCTGTCTGTTCCTCTCTATTGGATTTGGAGGATCTCAGATTCTTACTACTTTTGTCCTTCAAATACACGAAGGCTGCTCCTTCACAAAAGGTCACAGCTGCCACTACTCTGTGATCGGGCCTCTGCACTACTAGCCTCTCGAGCCACTGTCTTTCTGAGATGCCACAGTTTAGGATGTCCTATTGTTCTATGGATGTTGGGCCAAACTGTCTGAAACAGATTGCATAGTGTAAACACACGCATGTCAGACTCGGTGTTCAAGGGAATCCCTCCCACCTCTGTCCCACCCCCTCGCCCTGATATTACAACAATGCACCATTGACAATATCATTGATTGTCCTTCAAGGATGTGTGGCTGAGCTCAGTGCTGATGGCTCTTAGACAACTGTGGGTGTCTGTCCTCTACCCCCCAGGCTAGCCAAGACACACAATGTGTTCTTCATTACAGACTACACAGGGGGTCTGAATTACAAGGAAATAATTCAATCTATCAGGCTAGGGTGAAACTGCCAACCAAAAGAACAATTTATGAGATCATCCAAACCTGGATGTGAAATTAATTCCATACATGATAACTCACCACAGACCACCTTGTTTAATTTTATTTTTTTTCTACTAATAAGATCTTCCTGCTATCATTTATGTTCTTGACAATACGAAAACAGTATAACCATCATGCTGGAAATTACTTTAAATCTGAAATGCAAAGAGTTATAACACTACTATGAGCTTTAAGAAAATTTTGTCTGTTATAAATGAATTCATTTGAGTTGAGGAGTCTAAGCATGCTTTTTACGAATTATCACAACCCAGTAAGAAAAGTGAAATTTTGGCCAAGGTAGTTGCCTCAGAACTTTCTGAGCCATTCTTGTTTCAAGCTCAAAGGTCTGGTCCACTGAACTACACTTTCCCAGCAAACTGGCATTGCCTGCGGGCTCCCAGGAGAAAAAAGGAGTAAACTTCAGGTTTTTGCCATCCTTTCCTGATCTGTGTAGAAGGGTCCAGAATCCAAGCCAAGCGATGGCCCCTGTCCCTGAGAAGCTTATGACTGAGATTTTGGGAAAAAGTTAATATAGCTAAAGTAACAGTCAAGGCCGTAAGACAATGTGTCATGGTACCCTTGAGCTCAGCCTTGACGTCGGCCAGAGGGTTTGGAGGAGGCTGCAGGGAGAAGCAGGGCTCACAGCGGAGCAGAAGCCTGGGAAGCCAGTGGTGCTGAATAAAGCCACAAACACACAGTTATTGGGATCAACTGTCATATCATGTAACTAAAATTAACCCACAATACAAGAAAGAATGGGAGCTTAGCAATTTGGGCCCACCTAGGGTTGGCATCTGGCCCTCTCTTGTGGAGGCTAACTAGAAAAAAAAAAAAAAATGAATGGTGTGTTCAACTGCCTGTGTCAAAATGGCCCCAATCCCAAGTGGCTCTACTCACTCATTTGGAGAAGACCCCCTCTTGTCTAGTTGGATTTTCCCAGTCCCTCTGTGCCCCGGCCCCACGCCTGAGACATTCAGTCCACTGTGTGCTTCTACCTACCACAAGGAGACAGAGGCAAAAGGGAGCTCCAGTCCTGTTTTGCTACTTGTAAGGGATGGTAAAAAGGATTCTGTGTAGCAGAGATGGAAGATAATGACTAATTTAGGGTTTGCTTTTGCCAGTTTACCCAGCAATTGGGTTCAAGTCCATGGAAACTATAAATGAAAACTGTTCCAGTTATCTACTGCTGCATAACAAACCATCCCAAACTTAGTGACCAAAAGCAACCCTTGCATTATTTCTCACAATGCGTTGACGGGTTGAATGGGCATAGCTGGGGGATTCTGTTTCACGTGGTGGTGGCTGAGGTAGTGGTCATCTGAGGCTTTATTGGGCTGGAACATCCAGGATGGCCTGTTCGTATAGCTGGTGGTTGATGTTGGCTGTCAGTTCAGAGCTCAGCTAGGGCTTGACAAGATGTTATCTTTCTGGGTGGCTTGGGTTTCTCACAGCATGGTGGCCGGGTTCCAAGAGTGAGGGGCAGAAGAGAGAGTGGCCCAAGAGGGAGGAAGCAGGAGCCTGTCCAGAAGCCTAGGCCTGGAACTGGCACAATGTCATTTCTACCAGATTCTATTGATTTAGCAATTACAGAGCCAGCCCAGATTCAAGAGGAGGGGAAATAAACTGTACTTCTCACTAGTAAGAGAGACATTTTATGGCCAGCTTTAATTCACCACTAACACCTAATTACAGCCTTTCCATATAAGATGACGTGTCCCAGGCTGTGCCCACCCACCTCCATCTTCACAACCTTGGTCCCCTACACAGCTCTTACTAAGGAACCCCACACAAGACCAGCTATGAATGAATATTAAACCAACACCCTCTGCTTCCTGGCTCTTCTTTTGAAGCAGAAGCCCTATCCTCAGAAGGCAAATAAAAGCAGGCAGAGCTAAGACCACAAGCCTACCAGAACAGACAGCTTACTGCCAAGGTGGGGAGGGGCTTCCAACTGGGAGCACCTCTGTGGGGCAGCATCTGCAGGCTGGCCACCCAATGCCCAGTGGTGGTGGCTCTATCTGCAGAGGCAGCCAGCACACTCCCTAGTGACAGGCCACTGGAGAGCGCACTGATCTGAAAGAGACTCACTAGTGTGCAAGCTCCCATTGGTACTGTCTCCTTTTACCGCCCTGACAATGCCCAAGCCGACACCATCTCTGCATGGCAAGTGGGCAGAGATTACTGACAACAGCATTCTTTCTTCACCAAGTATTTGGATACACGTTGCCAAATTGTTCTCTAGAAAAGATGTACCAATTTACAGTCCTCATATCTTGTGTCATAGTATGTGAAGTATTCAGAAGACAGTGGACTCAGGATTTTGCTTGAGAAGCTGGCCAGCCCTTCAGAAGGAAAATGAGGCCGCCCTCCCTTGTGTCTTCCTTCTCTTCCTTTCCGAACAAGACTGTCAAAGGTCACCTATGACCTCCTGACACCAGATCTTAAGGGCTTTTTGCTTTCTGTTCTTGCTCGCTCACTTCCTCACTGTGGCAGCTGACACGTTTGCCCGTCCCATTCTCCCCCGGCTATGCTTTTCTTACGACTTCCATTCTTCCTCAGACTCCTGGATGGGCTTTTGTTTCTCAGCCTACTTCTACTTCCCAAGGCTTTGCCTTGACGTTTCCTCTTATTCTACAGGCTCTATCTGGAGGAACTTGTTAATTTACATACCACTAATTACCACCCATATGCTTATTCTTCAGAAACACCTCCATTCCACTTAAATATCTCTCCTGATGTTTAGTCCTACATTTTCAGTTACCAATTGAGGATCTTTCTCTGGGTGTCCTGCAGGTATATCAGACTCAACAAGTCCAGAACTGAATTCATTAACAGCTTGCTCTTCTCCTGTATTCCCTATTTTAGTGAATGGTACTGCCATTTACCCAGCTTCCTAGACCAGGGCACTGGAGTCAGCCTGATGAAACTCCCTCACTTTCCCCCTACATCCATTTGGTGACTAGAGCCTGTTGAATCTACCTTCTTTATGCTTCCTGTTCTCCCTCCCTACTGCTACTGCCCTCATTCAGACCCTTATTACCTCAACTCCACCACTGCCCTCATTCAGACCCTTATTACCTCAACTCCACCTTACCTTTACAATAAAGTAAATAACTTTTATTATCCACTATATGAGACTTTCTGTGCCTCTTCTTCTCTTTCTCAGGGTGATATGTGAAGAAAGGATATAAAAGGACCATGGTAGTGTGGGTATACTTATAACCAGCTAGCTAGAACAGAAGGAATAAGCTGCTTTTCCCATACTGGCCAGGAGGGACAGGGTTATTTACAGTTGTTGTTGTTGTTGTTGTTGTTGTTGTTTTTCTCTTTACCTTCCAGAAACTTATACCAACATAAGCCAAGCCCAGGTTTGGTATAACATTTCAAAGTTGCCTTACCAGCCTTGGTTTCCCTGACTTCTGGGGCTGTATATACCTTTCTGGGTCACTGGTAGACGTCTTCTGCCAACTTCTTCTGGTTCCCTGAGAAGTCTAGAGAAAGAGATGCATCATGAGGTGTGTGGGGAATGTGTAATCCCTTTGTCAGAAATCATTCTCTGACCTGTGGGTCATTCTCACCAAACAAGTCCCAAGAGGCATTAGGAGTCACAGATATTTGGCTTTATAGAGAAGACATCTCAAGGATGATCCTATTGTCTGAGTAGGGCATAGGAGCTTCCTGTAGATGCCCCCAGCCCTAGGTCTCTGAGGCGATTCAGTCTAGAGTAACATTTATTTGTGTGCATGGTTTATAGCTGTCTTTAAGAAACCAAAATCTCATGATGCAAAACAGGGCTATGCCTTATTCATCTTGGCCTCTTTCTCTTCTCAGCACTTATAGTATCTGGCACACAGGAGTTGATCAATAATTATTGATCAATTCATTGATTGGCTCTTGCTCAATAATAATTCATGTTTATTGAGTACTTGTTCTGTGCCACATACAGCTCAAACACTTTACATGTATTGACTCATAAAATTAATTTATTTGATCCACAGAACAATATTGCCATCCTTACTTTATAGCTGAAGAAGGTGAGGCTTGGAAAAGTTAAGGTAACTTACCTAAATATATTTAAAGAGTTAGTGGAAAAGCCAAGAGTTGAGTGTAGGCAGTCTGATTCCTGAATCCTGATTCTTAACCAAACCCAGCACTGCTTTCTTGGTAAAAGGTGGATTAAGATTATAAATCAGTAATTAGGAAGGTTGTAGGTGGTGAAGAGGGGTAGTGGTTGTAGAGGGGATGATAGCTCATAAAGCTTCATCTATCTCAAAGATTCATCCCAGAAAAAGGAAACATGCAATGGAGTCCCACATCACCTTGGTTACAGGTTGGCCAGCCCAGATTGCCAGACCAAGGGGAGCAGGAATCCAAGGTAGACATTGTTTCTAATATTAAAACCTGGGTTTGTTAGCCTGAGTTTCCTCACGATGCTTCCTATAAGCATTGTGGGAGCAGCAGAAGCTGAAATCAATTCCAAATTAAGTGTATCTGTATCTGTTGTCTTGCATTTTCTCTCAGTATCTTGTTGCCATCTCATCTCCCCAATTGGACTGGAAGCTCTTTGAAGGTAGAGACCTTTAAGCTTCAGTTGGTTCCCTCCAAGACTAACTCCGTATTTGCTAATCAATTAATAGGGTGGAATTTGGTTAAGGTTAGAAACCAGAAGGCAAGATATGTTTAGCCAGACATTTTCAGGCTAGTGGTTTCTTCTAAGACAGAAGCAGGGGATGTCATGGACCCGAGCCCTCAAACAACCATTGCACATTATGTTGTGATGACTGTGGAAGTGACTCTGGTTCCAGGCAAAAACAGAGGTCCTGACCTTCTCTGATCCCAGAGATAACCGATGGGCCAAGTTCTCCTTGGAGTTCAGAGGCCTGGGCTTTGCCTGTAGCTCAATAATCATCTTGAGTTGGTGAGAGATCTAGTTCCTTCCTCTTCACTCAGAGGATGAGGAAGGACCAGTGACTAAACACCTTTCTGGAAAATTACTACCCATGTAGAAGATTTAGGGGCAGTTTCAAGGGAAACAGAGGATGTTGACTGCTCATTCCTCAGGCAAAGGGGCAGGCATTTAAAGACTTACCTGCAGGGAACATAGTCTGTTCTGGTCACAAATGTCTTCTCCAGAACTTCCCATTTCCTTATTCTTTTCCAAAGCAGCCCGGCTTTCTCACCCACTTCACTTTTGAATTCAAATTTCTGATCCTATTTTCTGCCTCCTCCCACTCACTTAAATAACCAAATCTCTCTTCTTTGGGATCCCTTGAAAACTTATGAGTAAAGTTTGAAAGAAAATCAGACCAAGATTGCTTCCATCTCTACCCACCTCCTTTGTAAAAATCAGAAATTCCTTTACAGTTAAAATCCTCTCAGGATAACAAAAGCTGGGAAATGGCCTCTGGTCTTCTGGTTTTCTAGAAATCCCTGAGGACCGATGACCAATCTACTGCCTAAATTTCTCATTATGTGTGCTGAAGGAAAGGAGGCTTTTAAAAGTATACTAATTGGCATCCCTGGAAAGTTTTTTATTTTTTCTCCTAGGTAGTTTTATGACTCATTCAGGACAGCTTTGTGGTTCATTAGACCCTTGAAACTGAAGACCTGAAAGGATTAAACAAAACCAAACAAAACAGTACAACCTTCACAAACCTGAGACCAATCTATGACATTTGGGAGACTGTTAGTTATTTAAGCTTCATTGTTTACATTGAAAGTAAGAACTAGCACATGATTATAACGAGCCTTGCCCCCTGGGAAGTAGTCAAGGCAGAGCTCTTGGGTTGTCTCATTAAACAGTGATTCTTCTCTGATGACCACCTTAACCTGCTCCGTAAGGGTAGAGTAGGGCAGCCATTTCTGTACAACGTGGGCCAGAGGTGAACACCTGTTCAAGGTGGGCCAACCAGCGTTCCTTCCTATGATTTGATGAATCAAATCAAAAGACAGATTCATTGTTTCATCAGATGGCTGTAAACTTGGGTTCTATTGATAGCCATGTTCTCTGATATGTGTACTTGAGAAGCAGGAGCTGGTGTAGGGAGAGATGATTCAGACATTCAGCGGGAGGAGGGGAACGGAGAGACAGGAGAAAGAGAGCTTCCTGGTTTCCCCACAGGCTTCTACTTCCTGGCTTCAGTTTGTGTCTGCATTTCTGCCCTTAGGGTCTGTGAAACACCCCTGTACCTTTAAAACAAGTTTCCCATTGCTGGTTTGAATAGGTTTCTATAACTTACAACCAACGGACTCCAAATTGATAGGAGTGGTATTTTGCTTGCAGATATTTGATAAAAAATCCACACATTACACACCAAATTTGAATATAAGCATACCACTAGTAATAGAGGTATGAATGGTAATATAATTAGAGCTGTAACGTCTTAGGGGCGATCATTTTGTAGATGTGGAAACTGAGGCTCAGGAAGTCTAGTTCCCTCACCAGGGTCATATCTGTGGCTGAACCAGGTCTTTAGATGCTTGACTTCTAGACCATGGCTCTTCATCTAACGCCTGATGACTTTGATTGAAAGATTATTTTTACTTTAACAACTTGTGCACTTTAAAAAAATAGGCCAGAGGCACCCGTGTGGCTCAGTCAGTTAAGCATCCGACTCTTCGTTTAGGCCCTGGTCATGATCTTGCGGCTTTGTGGGTTCGAGCCCCACATTGGGCTCTGCACTGGCAGTGCAGAGACTGCTTGGGATTCGCTCTCTCACCTTCTCTCTCTGCCCCTCCCCGACTTGTGCTGTCTCTGTCTCTCCCAAAATAAAGAAATAAACTTAAAAAAAAATAGGCCACAGACTCTTGCATATTCTCATCCTTACTGCTTTGGATGAAAAGCTGAAACTTGGAGATGCATGTTAAATGACTTCAACAAGGCCCCACATTAACAGAAGTGGAACAAACTAGAAGTTTTTTCCCAGGCAGGAGATTCCATCTAATAGGCCAGACTTCTCCGTCCATGTATCCATGTCACTGCTGATCCAGTTAGACTGGCAAATCCATCGTGGCAGGATTTTTAGGGCCGTTCCTCTATTCACTAAATATTTACTCCTCCCAGGCCAGGAGAGAGGATGAGGAGTCAGTTCAGGCCGCCTGCCTCCTGAGTGCAGGGGGACTTAAAGAGCTTCTTCATCTGGCGTATGCATATTTGAGGCTGGGGGTGGGGCTGTCAGGGGACGTTGGGTGGGTCGGAGGTGAGATAAGATATACTACTAGAGTGAAAGCAGACAGTGGCTTTTTGACAGTGTCACCTGAATGGAGCACGCTGCCCAAAGCATGTACAATGATCTCGGGAAGGAATGAGTGACCGATGGGGACAGGCAGGTGAGCAACTAGCTCCAGTGTGATGGTTGTGAGAACAAAATGCTCCCCGTTCTGTGCTCATTTCCTTGTTGGTCTTACCCTCCAGCTAGAATGTGGGTCCTTTAGAGGGAAGTAGTTTCATTTGTTTATTTATTTTCTGCATTCCCAGCATACATCAGAGTGCGCTGGGGATCCAAAGGAGCTTTTAGTTACGTTAAGAGGTTAGAACACAGAGGAGAGCTTCCCCAACGAGATAATTTGTACATGAGTCTTGGCAAGGTGAGATTGAACTCGGGTGGTGTCTGCCAGAAATAGACAGTGGGACTGACAGTATCTAGGGAAGTCTTTGCTTTGAACCATATATTACAAGGTCCCTCCTCCTAAGACACATATCTGTGATTATGGAAATGTAGGAATGTATCTGGGAGTGAGGATTGGAATTAAATCTGCTAGTTTAGGGAAGGGATATAAATGCAGAAATGGGAAGATGGGGGGCAGAAGAGTGGGTCTCCATGGGTCCAAAGTCCTCTGAAGTGAGGGGTTATTTGGACTCATCATGCTTTTGATTAAGAAATGTGACAGTCGGGGCGCCTGGGTGGCTCAGTCTGTTGAGCGTCAGAATCTTGATTTCAGCTCAGGTCATGATCTCATGGTTCGTCAGATGGAGCCCCGCGTCAGTCTCTGCGCTGCCAGCATGGGGTCTACTTGGAATTCTCTCTCTCTCCCTCTCTGCCCCTCCCTGGCTCATGCTCTCTCTCTCTCTCAAAATAAATAAACATTAAACAAATAAAAATATTCAAAAAAGGAGAAAGAAATGCCACAGTCTCCCTGGGGCTGAAGGTACTATCATGCTATCAATGGGAATGCCATACATTATCACAAGTGACTAGCTCTGTGTCATGTTAAGCAGTGAGATTTAAAGTTTCTTTCTTTAACAGGCTTATCTATCCCTTTGGTACCTTATTCATTTATCCACTTTTGCATGTATTCAATGTATCATTTATACACTTATCAGGTACCTATATCACAGTGGGGTAAGTTAGGGGAAACTCAAAAACAAATTCATGTATGATTTTGCCACTTAATGACTTAGCTCTGTGTGCAAAACTGTTAGGTTTTCTTCTTTTCTTTTTCCCTTCCTTCCTTCCTTCCTTCCTTCCCTCCTTTTTTTAACTTTTTAAATGTTTATCTTTTTGAGAAACAGAGAGAGCATGCACAAGTGGGGCAGGGACAGAGGGAGAGGTGAACCGAATATCCGAAGCGGGCTCCACACTGACAGCAGAGCCCGACTTGGGCACGAACCCGCCAACCGTGGTTTCATGACCCAAGCCAAAGTCGAGCCACCCAGGCACCCAAACCTGGTAGGTTTTCTATCATCCTTGGCCACAATGATAACAAGTAGCCTTTGAACATTAAAAGGTACAGAACACACGGGGAATAAACACCAACCAATGGGTCCGGACCCCATTTCCAAGGTCGCTAGGAGTCCTGAAAACTTCTGTATAATACAAGTTTTTCGTTCATCTATTTTTATTTTGTGGCACAGGAATTTGGAGGGAGCTATCATCAACAACAATGAAACTCACTGCGGAGAATGTCTGTTGGGGAGAAGAATGCCAGGACAACCCAGGTACATCACCCCAGGAAAGGGAGGAATGGTACTCTCATCACAGCCTGATTGCTGGTGTCTCACCGTCGACCTTTGGCAAGTTGTGCTGGAAAGGGGTGGTCAGAGTTCCAAAGTGCAATATTGTATTTCCAATTAAAATGTAAAAACAAACCTTTTTCATAAAGCACACTGGCCTCCGCGCTGGGAAGTGACTACAAAGCCCATTGCTGATTGAGAAAAGCTGAAAGCAGACACTGTAATTGATAAAGGAGATAAGTCAATCTGTGTCCTTTAAAGAATAATGAGTTCCATTTTTCATCAAAAAGATCCCCTTGTGCCGAAGAAACATTCTTTCAATAAATCTACTTAATGGCTTCCCCTCCAATGATATAGAACACTGCGCTCTGGAAGGAGCTCTTAGCATCCTAGCGGGTTCCCGCAGGCGTCTGCAGGCCACCCCAACATTTGCATTGCTAATCCAACCCAAAGAAAACCCAAAGGGTTCCCCGGCAGGGCTGTGTTCCTGGCCAAATATCTAGAGGCTTTGCTGGGCTCGGTAGGCAGGTAGGTGGGATGGAATTTTTAAATAAATATCCCACCACTACACTTGAGATCCGATGCAAATGTACATCTCTCGAGCCCACCACGGCCCTGCTGTGTTAGGAACACCTCAGCTCTGCGGCTGGCTCAGGTCAGAGAGCTCAAGAGTTAAGTGGTCCAGATATTTGGGTTGTGAGAACTGATTAGCTTGTTTGTTCCCTGGGCTCATCACTCTCCTACAGCCCTGACGGCCTTGGTGTTGTTCTGACCGTGGGCCGCAGGAGGTAGCCCGTGTTTATTGTGTTTGGTAAACCGAAGATCTGCTTTAAAGCCCCTGCCCCAAGTGGTGCTGCGTACAGGCCTGTTCCGCACCCGGCTGAGGGCCTAACCCTCAGGTGGTAAAAGGCAGAGCAGAGGAAACAGCCTGTCCCCTCCTAAGGCCATGATTCAGGGCTCTCCGCACCCTGGTGCGAGGCAGCAGGACGTATTGTTCAGCTTGGCCTACCTTGTGAACCCCAACTTTACAAATGTGCTGATTTCCACAAGGACCCGGCTTTATGTAACAAAACCTACTTCCTCCAAGGGCGCCCGGCCCTCCCGACACTGGCGGACTTCCCCACATGGGAATCATTAAAAACAACCTTAGAGTTATTTCCTTATGTTGCTGTTTGTTTATTCTCCAGTCGCGTGTGAGTCAGCCAGATCATGATTTGTGGTGGTTTTGCTTATGAAATCTTACATAATCATATTCCTATTGTCATGTCGGGCCGAGCGGTTAGGCCATATAGTGTTTTCTCATTGCACAACGTCTGCGAATCAATAAGGAGAAAGGCTGAACAATGAGATGACGTTGGCTGGTCAGGAACCCAGCTCCTCGTCCGTCACCCAGGAGGCCGCTCTGCAGTTTCGCAGAGACAGCTGGTGGCTCGAGGAGCCGGGACGCTCTCGAAAGCCACCGCTGAGCAGGATGACTGGGCTGGGTGGCGGCCTTCGGGATGGGTCTCCCTGAGGTGATACACAAGAGACAGAGCCGGGGAACGAAAGAACAACAATGACAACGCTTCACACAGAAACCGACCAAATTTTTTACTGCATTCGCTACACGCTGGATTCCAACATGCTGGTCCAGAGCGTGGCTGGCTACAAGCTGGCAAGACTCTCACGGCTCCTCCGACAGGCTTTCCCTTCCCCGCCATGTACATTATTTATTTTGATCCTCCTCACTGTCCCAAGTCCAGAGGTGGTTATTAAAAACACTCTTGATGCAAACAGTGAGTGGCTATGACACACGGATGAGGGTGGGTGCGATTTCCACCACGGAATGTGGAATCTGGAGAAATGGTCAGTGGAGGCAAGACGCCTCCTTAGTGGCTAATAGTATTATGGAGCTCAAAACCCACAACTGTTTTTTTTTTTCTTGTTTTTGTTTTTTTAATTCCTGGAGTATATTGAAACTAGTTGTTCCTAACATGATTTCATATTTTAAATAAAATATCTGACCTGATTTAAACCTTGTTTGTTTGCATACATCTTTGAGGCGTGCGCCTTAAAGTCATTCATATTGATACAGGATGAAGGTTACAAATATCTGCATAAAAAGAGAAACTGTGACTCTATATGAAGACAACGACCATCACATTCCACAGCACATCATTGGTTAATCTTTGAATCGTCAAGCATTATTTAAAACAAGAGAGAGAGAGAGAGAGAGAGAGAATATAACTGAACACAAGCTCCACGACAAAACAATCATAACAACGGAACCAAACCCAATTTCTCTATTAATCATTTAAAAGTTTTACCTCTGTTTCTAACACTTTTCATTAATTGTTATTTTAAGCTCCAGGAGCAGGATAAGATTTCTCCTGCCTCTGGGCAAGTGAGTTATGATCTGATCTCAAGTTCCGAGGGAAATGCTCAAAGTTTTATTTTTCCCCAGTTGAATAAACAGTACTATGTATATTATCTCTTGTGTTAGAATAGTGTTGTCTTCACATAAGACTCAAATAATGGTATTAGTCATTCATTTCCTTGAACACAGACACCCTCATGCGTGCTGACAGGTTTATAAGGATGTGGTGGCAGCCGTGGTTCTGGGAGCTGCTAGATGACCGACTTTGATTTCTTGCAGTCCTGAGCGATGGAGCCCGGGTGTGTCTGGTTATTGTCCGCTTTCTCTCCCAGATGCTGGGCTTGTCTGGAAGATTAATACATTAACAAGAGCTGAAGGTCCAGGGTTGCACGTCTTCAGACATGTTTATTAGCAGATGGCACACAGGATTCAAAGGTCACCACAAAAGTGACATTTTAAAGTGAAACAACAATATTTATGTTCAGATAGTCTACTGATGAGATCATGTGGAAATGGTTTTGATTAAATTAGCTTATAAATGGTTGCCAATCTATAGACAACAGAAAATACCGTGTCTGTTTACCAAATGCTTTCTTCTCACGCTCTCACCTCTTACATATTAAGGATCAAGTGCTGTTTTGGGGCTATGCTGATTTAACCGGAGGATCGATGTATCTGGTTTTCACTTCCTGGATTATCTGTTTGTTTTCATTCTAAAAAACGTTATCTCCTATGGGTGTTTTGAAATCTCACCTGCGATTTTTAGGGCTTGGAAAGAATTCGGATTCTTCTATGTAAATGCAATTGCTTTCAATTCCTTTCGTATAAACTGGGCCTCTGGAGAGACCTAAAATTCAGTCGCTCAGGTAAGACCTGACATTCGATATCATAAGAAATCTACAAGCTGGATTTCAGAAATTCTTGCTAAAGCTATATGCTTGCCTTGGACGCCCTTGGGAGCCACACTTTTGTGGCAATGGGTGCTTGTGTTTCTAGAACAACGTGGAAAACAAAATGCAGTCAAGGGGAGGGAATACCTCTTCTGGACTTCTTTTTCTTTTCTCTCTCTTGCACCCACAACTTAGCAGGAGTGTGAGTGAAAGTTTTTACGTCAGAGAAGGTTTAGACAGAAGAAACCTCAGCAATACGAAGTAAAAACAGTATTTTAAAAGTTGTGCAAGTCTCTATAGTCAACAAATCTCACACAAATACTTCCAACAAAGGCATTAAAATGGAGAAATAATGATCAATTCATAGATCAAAACTTTCACAGATGTATGCTAGGAAATGAAAATGACCATATATAATGTTCTCATTTACTGGCATTTAATTGTAATATGAATAATTTTGTAAGATATAGATATTATTGTCTTGAGGTTTTCTTTACCTTATTGTTGTCTATGTCTTATTTTTTTTGTACAGTTGCAAAATTAGAAATGTAAGAATATGGCAGAAGATTTACTCACTTTTCAAGAGAACCTTTTTCAATATTCATTGCCCCTTCCATTGGGTCCAGTCCTTGTTCAGAAAATTGTTTCAAGGCACTTAAAGCTGCCTAAAAATGAAAACAAACACACAAACAAGGAGATCCATTCATTGACTTTAATGCTAATAAACAGGTAATTGTAAAAGAAGGCTGAGATGTATAGTAAAGACTATCATTTTCATTGGTCTAAATAAATGCTTTTTTGAATCATTTAGCAAAATTACATTTGAAAGGCTATATTATCACGGAGCAATGTATATGCTACAAGGGCCTTACTTCTGGGGAGCGAATCTCCAAAGTCTCATTCCTTATCCCTCATCCAAAATTTTGTAAAATCCCGAAGCTTTTATCTGTAGAAGCACCTAGTATAAGCCTATTATAGTTTGACTTATATATTTTATATTCTATTTTGACTATAATATCATTTTCTCCTCCCATTACTGAAACTACACATTCTCTTCAGACAAGGCAACATCAGAGTTTCCCAAGTTAGGCACTCTTTCCAAAGTTAGCATAAAGGTGTTGTTCAATTCTATATCTAGCCCCAACCAAGTCACAGGATGTGAGCAGAGAAATGGGCCCAAGACACTCGTGCATACAGAGGGGATGGTGTGGTGGTATTCTGGGAGGAGAGAGAAAACGTACACTCTCTGGGGCCCCGGGGAGGCAGGCCTGGCCACAGCGGAGCCTCCCGAGGTGTTGATACGCTCATCGTGCGTGGGATGCTGAAGGGTGTGGAACCTCGCTGGATAGCTGGGAGGCACCCAAAATGTGAGGCTGAAAAGATCTACATAACTTGTTGACACTCTTGTGCACATTCCAAATTGTTATTTCTTTGAATAAGAATTTGGTTCTCCTTCCCCTCCCCCGTTCCCCACTTGCTTAAAACTCCATCAGAAGGGCTTTGTTGAGTCTGAGATAGGTGTGAGCGGCCAGGGTTGTTTGAATCCTGGAGATCCCGCTGAGACACATTTTGGTCATCTGTATCTTCTCAACTGCCTTTGACAAGGGCTAACTCTTGTGGTTTCCCAAACTTTTATCTGCCAAAGGCCCCTTTTGGGTAGCTGACTGTGTGATCCCTTGCAAATTTCATTATTTGTAACATATTTTTTGGTTTTCATTTTTAAATTAATAGATTTAATTTTTTTAGAGTAGTTTTAGGTCTCCAGAAAAATTGAGCAGGGCTGTCAGTGCCGCCCCCTCCCCGCCGGGCTTGGCCCATGCTCGTACTATAGACAGCAGCTGGCATAGCCTGGGATGGGAGGTAAGCAGTACTTGCAGTTGGGTAGAAGCAGTGCGGGTATGTCATTGGGGTACTATTACTGGTTGAATTGTGTCCCCCCACTCCCCAAATCTGTATGTTGAAATCCTAACCCCCAATACCTCAGAATGTGGCCGTATTTAAAACAGCGTCATTGCAGATCTAAGTAAGATGAAGTCCTACTGGAATAGAGTGAGCCCAGATCCAATATAGCTAACGTCCTTATAAAAAGGGGAACTTTGGATGTAGACACACACACACACACACACACACACACACACACACACACGGGGAGAACAGCCTGTGGAGAGGAAGGCAGAGATTGAAGTGATACAACAGAAGCCAAGGGATATCAACGCTTGCCAGCAAACCGCCAGACACTATGGAGAGGCCTGGAACAGAGTCTCCTGCACACCTTCAGAAGGAACCAAAACTGCCAGCACCTCGAGTCTAGACTCCAAGCTTCCAGAACTGTGAGAAAATACATTTCTGTTGATTAATCCACTCAGTTTGTGGTTTTTTGCTATGAGAACTCTAACAAACTAAAATAGGTCCATCATAATTTCCTTCTTAAGGATAGTAGCACCTCTTTTTCCTCTCTGTGATGATTCAAATAATTTTCATTGTAGGAAAATCATAAGAGGTATGAGCAAAAAAAGTGTTTACTACTTGGTCTAATGTCTTTCCCTATGCTTTTCTATCCCTTCCCCATATGTATATACTTTAACCTGGATCATATCTTCACACCGTTTTATAACCTGCTCTTTTCATAGAATGTGAGCAGTTTTCCATATCAATAAAAACACCTCAGCAGCATTATTTTGCGTGACTGCAAAGTATATTGACTTTATAGGCCCTTCTACAATTTAGCCAATCCCTACTGTTGGACATTTAGGACACTCCCAATATTTAAGCTGTTATTAACACTGCATCAAGCTTTCAAATAGTTAAATTTTTGCATACCATCTCAATAACTTCCTTATGATAAATTCCTAGAAATTGAATTTCTGGGCCAAAAAGCAGGAACATTTTTAAAGATCTGACATGAGGTTTTCCACTGCCCTCAGAGAGGTTGTGACCACAGCAGTAACGTGAGGAGCCCAGGTTTCTTTAGGTGCTTTTGGAATTAATCTCTCAGAACCACTTTGTGGGTTATTAGAGCCAACCAGTTTTGTCATTTTATGGCCCTACCTTAGTTTTCACTTGTCCATCCTGACCATTTCCCTTATTCACTAGATCTGGCTTTGAGTGAAGTTTGGTTGCTTTCAAAAATTAAATCGATCCTCAAAAGACCCGGATTTGGACAATTTCCCTCCCCCCAAAGAAACTTGCAGAGGGATTTGGCTCCCATTTAGAATCACTTGGGTGATCTCTGAGGTCCTTTCAAGTCCTGAAAGCTGGGGTGTGCTGGACAGCCTTTCCAGGTGACTACCCGGTGAGCAGTCCTGAGGGTGTGCACATTCTCAAGGGCTTGTTACCTGAACCTGAGCTATGGAGTCCTGCCTTACACATGCACGTACTGGGTGACGCATGAGGCCCACTTGCTGCAAAGCTCTAAAGAGCGATCCATGCCTCACCTTTCCAGATAGCCCAACTACACTGGTAGCGGGTGCTTATGAAGTTACAGGTCTTTGTATATTCAACAATTTTGAACAAGTGAAGAACTATTCTTTTTTTTAATAATTTTTTTAAATGTCTATTTTCAAGAGAGGGAGACATGCCTATGAGCAGAGGAGGGGCAGAGAGGGAGGGTGAGAGAGAATCTGAAGCGAGTTCCGCACTGTCAGTGTAGAGTCCAACATGGGGCTTGATCTCGCAAACTGCAAGATCATGCATGACCTGAGCCCAAATCACGAGTCAGGTACTTAAGTGACTGAGCCACTCAGGAGCACCTTTTTTAAACTAAAAAAATTTTTTAAAATAACTATTCTTTTTTCTGATGCATTAGTATGTGAATTATTGTCAGGAATACCAATTTTTATCAATTGCTTCCCACATGAACTATTGGGAAAGGCTCTTCAGTGCCTGCAAATTTAAATCAGCAATGTGGTATTGCCAAATGAGACACACAAGAACCCCAGGGCCTCCTGGTCCTGTTTTATTCCCAACAAGGCCAAAATGACAACCAAAAACAACTTTTAAAAATTTAAGAAACAACTTAAAAAGTCATTTGTAGGCTAATTGTAGCCCATTTTCACTAGTTGTTTTTGGAATATGTGTTGCCTGAATACCAAGAACCAAATGTCTTGCTACACCAAGTCCAGGACCCCATGACACCTACTGTCTTCTATCCGACACAGGAGATGCAGGCCAGGTCTCAGAGAGCAGGTTCAGTGTTTTAGCTCTTGCAACATCTCCTGGATGATTTTATCAACATGTCAGGCAGGTCCCTGTGCACTTTCAAAATGCCTGTCGTCACTCAAAGAATGTCCTGCAGGCTGGAAGGGTGGCGTGCTCTTTCACTCAATGCCATGAACGGATTTTCAGAATTCTTGCGTGGCTGCTTCCCTCCAAAGGTATGCTTAAAGGCTTCCAAACAATATTCCCTTATTTATCTGATGAGATAATTTCAACCCACATCTTATTGATAATCCTGAATACAATTGCTTATTAATAGAGGAGGACTTCTTGCTAATTTATAAAAGACAATGAAGACAATTTATCTTCTCTGTAAACAGTAACTGCTACCATGTGACAAGCATCACCCTGCCATAGTCCTGAGACCAGGCCTTTTCCCTGAGGGACCTCAGGTGCTACCGCAGCCCTGCAGGCAGGTCCTACCCACGAGGAATTCAGTAACCCTTCAAAGGTCACACAGCTAGTAAGTGGCAGAGCACAAATTTGAACCCAGTGCACATTCTTGACCAGATCACTTTGTTTCCTTCACACCTAAGCCAATTTCAGCATGACTTTTTTCAGATCACTCTTATTTCCTCCTCCATACTCATTCCATTAATTATCCCCCACAATAATTACTGGAGGTAAGCTCATACAATTAGCTCCATTTTCTAGACAAGGGATTTATTATCTTGTGGGGACCGCAGTCAGCTTCCAGTCTCCAGCCTTCCTGTGGTCCCTGGGTTGACTTCTGAGGCTCCATTCAGTGCTTCTGTAACAAGTGTAGTTTGGGCTAAAATTGAATTGCTACCGTAATTATTTTGTCACTTAGAATTACCCAATGGCTCCCAAACAGGGTGATTCGATTCTCCATTTCTTAACATTCTGAGGGTACCAAGTCTTGCTCGCTTTATTCGTCTCCCCTCTGTTGTTCTGAGAAGAGTTCATCCCTCGCCTGCCAGGGGTTGCCGGTCGGAGGGAAAATCAAGCTGCACGGGTTGCCTGGGACCGTGGGATGTAGGATGCCGCAGCCAGGGAGGTGCTGGGATGCCGGCATTGCAAAGGTGAATGGACAGGGAAAGGACGGAGGGCTTGGCTGTGATTTATGGAGAGCGATAAGCCAAATACGGTTAGGAAAGCAGAGATGGGCAGGGACCGCCCACCAGCTGCCTCCTCCTACAGGTATGAAGAGAATACTGGCCCTTGCTGCCTTGTCTCTCACTGGTCATGAGCTCAGCTTGGGAAGCTCCCACCCAAACCCCGGTTCATTGGCCACGACTTTCCCAGAAAGGATACTTTGCAGATTAAAACATTCCATCTGTGAGATGGGTGTGCTTCGCTTTCTACAGCAAAGTGGCTACAATAGGATAATGCAGCAATGCCCAAAAGAGGCACATTACATTTAGCAAGACTCAATCATCAGTCATTTCAAAGAGCAATGTATAATGAATGGAGTAGCTTTGCGGACAAACGCTAACACTTAACCGTCCCCAAAGACACGTTACTTTGCACATCCAAATCTGTCCAGAAGATGGTAAAATCAACAAAATCTCCAAGTTTCAACCATTCCAACTGAATAAATTGTACTCGCTAGAGGCCAGTTATTTAAAAAAAAATTAAGAACATGTTATAAAAATGCTACCTAATATTAAAAGACACTGGAGTGAAGGAAAAGTCGAATAACTCATTTGGAGAGACATTTGCAGCCTGATTAAGGCACAAGTTCTACATTGTCTACCACTGAGAGGGTAAACAGATAACGAGAGGCTCAGCTCCTACTGTCTGCAGTTCACCCCCTCAGCCCGGACAGTTTGCTGTGTGATAAATGTAAACTAATATTGGGGAGTCGTGGGAAGGAGGTAAATCTGGGTTCCTTAATGAGGAACATACTGAACAATGCTTAAACCCACGTTGTATAACTTTCCCACACACTGTGGATTTGAGAATTTCAAAGATGCACTAACACAAGTACCCAGAACCCTCCATACGGCTTCGGCCATAAACAAACAGACGACTGAACAATTTCATTTCCAAGGTCAGAAAATGTTTCCTACCAAATCAAAACAAACTCACTCAGCATCCAAGTGTGTGTTACTACAGTCTTCCCAAGGGGAATCTTAAACTTTAGCTTTATGACAATTTACGTGTTCTGAGATTCCAAGAAAAGAGGAAAGAAAAGAAAAAAAGAAAAACCGGATACCTTCAAGGCAATTCATGTAGCTTGGTTTGAAAGGAGAAAAATTAAAGAAACATTTGAAAGACGTGGATGACATTTCTTTTTCTGATTCCTGTCTTTTTAGCTCAACTATTGTATCGTGTGTATGGGTGTGTGTGTGTGTGTGTGTGTGCGCGCATTTCCCTTAAAAGAAAGCATCTACACAGATACATAGAAATATTTTTGTCCCCAAAAGATTTTACAACTGTTTTGTGAGGAAAGCCCCACAAGTTCTTGAACAGATGTCGCTACCATTTCATGTATCACTTGTTTTGTGCGTAGTTATAGCAATGCCAGAAACAAGATGCCAGTAAGATACTTTCCATGCCTGTTTGTTGGTCTTAGTTTGCACGCATGTGTGTGTGTGTGTGTGTGTGTGTGTGTGTTTGTTTGTATGTCTGCAGAATGGAGGTGAGTCTTCCCAGCCATCTCTGCAACTTCTAACTTTCCTCTTGTCAATCAGAAATTAGCGAATTGTGTTGAAACCCGTGCTTATTCTTCCTGCTTCCTTCTCCAGGAATTAAACGTAACAGCATTAAATAATTTGTTGAGAGACAACAATGGTCTTCATTGGCAAAATGTGAATTGTAACTCATCCCTTTATGACACACAGTTCTTCTTGTCCTCTTTAAACACAATGTCCAATGGGTCCTTTTATTTATTTATTTCTTATTTCACACTTTTCCCACTGATTTTATGTCCTGAATCCCAGAAACAGACAGGCTGTTCCCATTAAAGTCAATGGCAACCACACATGCCTGAATGTGGCCTTCATTTTTCAGTAAATGTTCAAGGTTTGTTTTGTTTGCCTGTCCCCCTGAAGCGCTTGCTCATGTGGAACTCTTCCTGGGAGCAGCTCTCACTGCTAGATTCATTTCAGAATGCACACTGCGCTCATAGGCGCAGCTCACTAAATCAGGCTTCTTAAATGAGAAAACGATAGGCTTCAACAACAACCACCTTCATTTGTAGTTGAGGACCCTCCTAACTTCCTGTCTTAACAATCTTTGAGCCTGGCTCTCCATTAAATCATTTCAATGACTGCAAACCACGGTCTTCAGTAAGCTTAGGGCTTATTGCCCAAAGAACGTGAATTTTAATGTTCCTGAGTTATCATTTTCTTGCTTTGAAAGGTCTATAACAAAACACCAACTCTCTCTTTCTATAAAATAAAAGAAACCAAAAGGAAAAAATTGTATTTCTACATTTTGTCACATTACGATAAGACCCTCAGTCTTTAACATTTCAGATGAATCAGTGATAGGACTTTAAAAAGAAAATGATAAAGGATTATACTGAGCTTTAACTAAACCATTTACTGCCCTGATTCTAACAATTTCATATAGCCCACACTTTCCATTTATGCTCACAGAACCCTATTGGTTCATATAATTTCCATAAAATTCGTGCTTTATAAATGGCTTACAGTTGGAACAAAGGGATGTTAGCCTACTAACGTAATGGCTACTCATTGTAAAAAAAATAAAATAAAACAAGAAGGCTGGCAGTGGTCTGAAGGCATGCAGATTTTAGACAGTCTACTAAAGCAGAGAATAGGAATTTGACTCTAGAATTTGGGGAGTTAATACAAAATTGTGCACTGAAACTACAGACTTAGGCATCATCTATATTCTGCGGTCAGGCTCCTACATTGGGTAGCTAGCTGCTAGTCTTGACAATGATAGGGTCGAACTTAAAGCAGGATTAATGGTGCAGAGGAATGTTTGCAGTGTGTTTAGAACAAACTTTAGCAGTGGCATCCATGCTGCCAGGTTTTACTCCCAGCATACCATTTCTCTTCTACCAACACCATTCCTTTTAAAATTCCTGGGCTGTCCTTTATTTCATTACTTTTGATTCAACAAAAAAATCCCCTCTGTAATGGCGTGTTACCAAAACATGCCGTTGGGCACAAAGCCAAGTATCCAAGAATGGCAGCATCATTCTGTGCTTGGCAGGGTAATGCTCCACACCAAAGCATCCATGTCCTAATCTCCAGACTGTGCAAGGCAAAAGTGATTTTGCAGATAAGACTGAGGTATAAACATTGAGATGTGGAGATTATCCTGGATTATCCAAATGGGTCCAATCTAATCACATGAGGCCTTAAAATCAGAGACTCTTTCCCAGCTTTGGTGAGAGAGAAAGACACAGCCAGGGAAAATGGTGAGAGCAATGTTGTTAGTTTTGAAGACAGAGGAAGGGGGACACAAGCCAAGGAATGGAGGTGGCCTCTAGAAGATGGAAAAGACAAGAAGATCAACTCAGCCCTCAAGCCAAGAAAACAAACAAAAAAAGAACTACTGATTTTAGTCCAGGGATTCTCTATACTCTATAGAACTCCAAGATAATCCTTTGTTTTATTATATATATATTTAAAAATTTTTTACTTTTTAAAAGTTTTTTATTTATTTATTTTGAGAGAGACAGAGACAGTGTTAGTAATAAAGGGGCAGAGAGAGAGAGAGAGAGAGAGAGAGAGAGAGAGAGAGAGAGAGAGAGAATCCCAAGCAGGCTCTGTGCTGCCTTCATAGAGACTGATGTGGGGCTTGAACTCATGAAACCATGAGATCATGACCTGAGCCAAAATCAAGAGTTGGTCACTTAACCAACTGAGGTACCCAGGCACCCCAAGTTTATTTATCTTTTGAGAAAGATGAGAGAGAGAGAGAGAGAGAGAGAGCGAGAGAGAGAGAGAGAGAGAGAGCACAAACAGGGGAGGGGCAGAGAGAGAAAGGGACAGAGGATCCAAAGGAGGCTCCTGTGCTGACAACAGAGAGCCCGATATGGGGCTTGAACTCATGAACCATGAGATCATGACCTGAGCTAAAGCTGGATGCTTAACCAACTGAGCCATCCAAGTGCCCCTTAAGATAATGCATTTGTGTGGTTAAGCCACTAAATCTAGTAATTTGTCATTGCAGCAAGAGACAACTAATATACTCTTCCTGTCATGTGGAAAAGGGAGAGCGTAGAGCATAGCATTTGGAGCCTGTCAGCCCTACACTAAAATTCCAGCCCTACTGTAGACAAGTTGGGTCTGTGCAAGTTACTTTATCTCTCTGAGCTTCTTTTTCATATCTGTAAATTGGAGACTACAGCACTTACTGCATTGGATTGTTTGAGGGGTTAATGTCTGGACCATAAATGAGAGCTTTTGTTACACAATTTTCTCTGTTGAACCAACATCCAGTCATAAAATTCTTTTTACTCTCTATCGCCACATTATTTATGTCCAGTTTCTTATGTATTTCTATTTCTCTTCTAGCACATTGCCTACCCATCTTTTCTTCCTAAGAGAACCCTATCATTATGCCTACCTCTTAATCGAAAGCCATTACTAACTTCCAGCCACCAAATAATATTCTGTATCCTTGGCCCGCCATCCAAGGCCATCCATCAGCTGGCCCCATTTTACTCTACAACCTCATTTATTGCAACTTCATTACAGCGTGTTTTCCAGAGTGTGATGTCCGAACTAACAGGTTGGTCACCAGCCTCAGGAATGCCTGGCAGGTGTCAGTGTTATCAAGAGCTCCCCAGCCAGATGGCCTGAGACACACCAAGAGTGCAGAAGCCCTGTCCACATGGATCTTCCACCCTGGGCTGTTTGGTCTGCCTCCTGTCTGATGGAGACAGCTGAGTCTTCTTACCTCCACACCTTTGCTCCTGCAGTCTTTCATTGTCCTAGGGGGGACTTCCCTGATGCCCGCCTGTCTCCTACCTATGAGCTTCTAACAGCCCTTGCCATTTGCCTCCCTGAACTGTGGGCTGTCTTCAACATGTTTCTCTCTCAAGCGGTTGGTCAGCCCTTGGCTGGCAAAGACATTTTCCTGTAGGAAATCACAATGTGTTTACAGAAACTCTTCAAGGAATACTGCTTGGCTGGTTATCCACCAGCTTCCATCTGAAGCCCCCCAAGACAGACAGGTGCTCACAGACACATTTCTCTTTGTCTTCTCTGTAAGTCAGCATCTTGCTCTGGCTTGGCTTTTCCTCACTTCAGGGCATCTTCCAAGGCTTCTCTCCTATGAGGTTCTCTCTTCCTTTCACACACACCTCCCACCCTCATCCACAGGCTCTGCAGCCAATGTGCTTTAGGATAAATGGTCCCTGGAAAGCAGAGCTGGGTCATCTCTATCCATTAAGAGAAGGTTCTGTCCACAATCGACCTCCAAGGAATACAGATGACAGTTACTGACTTTTTGAAATGTCAACCATTTGCGTTTGGCTTCCGTCATCTTTGAGGTCTGTAACCAGTGCTTCCTCCTCCCCAGGCCAATGTGAGGTCTACAAAGAAAGTGCCTGGGAAACCCTACCTGGGAGGGCCCGCCAATGGGCTGGCACCAATTTCCTCCTGAAATAGAGGAGCAGAGGCGAGCTTCTTCCACCCAAGGCGAGCCTGGTTCTGCGGGCAATGGTGCCTGAATCCCTGTAGATCCCTTTGGGATTTCTTGGTTCTTTGACATTCTACTCTGATGAGAAGGAGAAGCATTGCCGTTGAACATGGACACACACTGCTCTGCCTATTCCGAAATTCCTGTTAGGTTTGAGTATATGATTGAAAAAAACGTATAGTTATTTCATAGTTTTGACTGCATTTAGTGTGTTCTTGGGTTGCATGGCTGTAGGGGGTAGTTGGGAACAATAGGGAGTGATGGTCAAACAATGTTTTGTTTGGTTCTGAACTTTTGGTTGTCCTGAAATAGAGTCCAGGCAGGCGGTTCCCAGGCCTTGCTGAGTCCCTCAATGAGTGAGGCATGCAGAAGCCTGATTTCTTTTCTTGGGGCATTTAGTGGCCATCCTAGTGGTCAAATTGCAGCAGAGGGGACCAGAATAGATCTTTACCTCCATTGCAAATGTCTCCTTAGCCTATTACTGATATCTTGTTATATATATATACACACACACACACACACACACACACACATATACTTTATATATATACCTTTTAAATTATATCTGATTATATATATATATATACTTTTATATAGATATACTTTTATATAGGTATATTTACTTTTTAAAATAAAAGTTCCAAACATTCACAAAACTACAAAGGATAGTATACTGAACCCTCCCACACCTATCACTCAGATCAAGAATTATTAGTATTTTGGGGCACCAGAGTGGTTCAGTCGGTTAAGCGTCCAACTTCAGCTCAGGTCATGATCTCACGGTTAGAGAGTTCAAGGCCTGTGTCAAGTTCTGTGCTGACAGCTCAAAGCCTGGAGCCTGCTTGTGACTGTGTTCCTCTCTCTGCCCCTTCCCTCGTACTCTCTCTTTCTCTTTCTCTCAAAAATAAATAAACATTAAAAAAAAGAATTACCAGTACTTTGCCAGTCTTGTTTTATGTATCTTCACGTTTTCCTGTAGGATTCCAAATCAGGTATCTGATAAAGACACATGCCACCATCACACCTAACAAAATTAACAAATCCTTTCTATCATCTAAATACCCGGGTCATATTAAACTTTTCCTGATGGTCTCAAAGATGTCTTTTAACGTTGGTTTTTGAATCTACATCCCAATAGTTCACACATTGTATCTGATTGCTCTTTTAAGATCTAGGAGTCCTGTGGAAGGCAGGATAACGGCAAAGATGTCCAGGATCCGATTCCCGACGGGACCTGCGGAAGGGGGGATTCATGGCCAATCCAAACACAAGTCTTTAACCTCAGGGGTCCTCTCCCAGCTCTGGTCAGAGATGGTCACGTGATGGTGCCAGAAGGCCTCAGAGGGATGTGCCTGACTGGTTTGAACGGCGATGACAGGACCACGAAGCAAAGAATATAGGAAGCTTACAAAAGCTGGAAAAGACAAGGACACCGATTCTCCGCCAGAGCCTCCGGAAAGGAACACAGCGCCGCCGCCACCTTGATTTGAGCCCAGTGAGATGGTGTCTGACTTCCGACTACAGACTTGTGAGGATATGCAGGTGTTGTTTAAGCCACCATTCCTTTAGCGGGGCCCTGGGAGTCACACGAAGGTGTGAAGGTCTGATACCGTACTGTCCTGACTCCAGCTGGTGTTGGGCCCGAGAAGAACATCCGAGAAAGAGAAGGCGGGGCCTGGGCGGAAGCGGGGCCAGCTGTGCCGGGTGCCTTCCTGCCACCGCTGGCTCTCTGCGGGCCACGGCAGGCGGGACTGAAGGAGCCCCTCACCCCACTCCGAGCAAGCTGCACACTAATGTCAAGTCACTCATCACCTAACTCCTGTGACGACCTCCCTCCACCCTTAGGGACCCATGCACCACTCTCTTCTTCAGCCCTAATGCTCTGTCCTGACCTCATTTTTGTTCCTCGAAGGGGACAAGCTCTTTCCCACCTCGAGGATTCAGGCTGGCCGATCCCTCTGGCCACCCCTTCTCGTGACTGGCTGCTTGTCAGCCTTCAGGTCTCAGCTCCGGTGGGGGTGGCGGGAGTGAACACCCCTTCTAGGGTGTCTCTCTCCCATTCCCCAGCAAATCACATAAACTTGTTCCTTCTCCTCATAACACTTGTCACAGCCTGTGATGATTTCCCAGAAGAAGGGGCCTGGCCTATCTGATTCACAACTGGGCACCATCGTTCACTCAACAAGTATTTGTGGAGAACCAGGCTCCATGCTAGGCACTACGGAAGCCGAGATGGACACGCACAGTCCCTGGCCTCTGCGCCGGCTCTTCCAGCAGGAAGAACGGATGAGGCCAACGCCAGTCTAACAAGACAATCGCTGTAAGTAAGAATGTACAGCAGCAGTCAGACTGAGAGAGGGCACTCAGGTGTCCCCGGGGACTCCGGAAGTCTCACAGGGGCAGCACTTGGGGTGAGACGTAGGGTGAGGAGGACTTTACCAGTGGGGCAAACGGTGAAAGGAGGGTGTTGTCAGCAGGGGGAGCTGCTCGTGCAAGGCAGTTCAGAATGACTGGATGGGGAGGTGGGTGGGAATCGGGGGGCACAGTGTCCCGGACAATTTGAAAGCTGTCGTGTAGAAGACGGAAGCACCTTGTTCTGGGGAAAGCTGATTGAGCCAACAGGTGGAAGCCACGGGCAAAGGGATTTGGTCTCCAAACAGGAAGGGGACTGTGCCCCCCAGGGAGTGCATGCTGGCTGCTTAGGTGGGGCCGGTGACTTGCACTGCCTGGGTCCCCTGCCTGGCTCATCTGTCAGGTGGGAGGCAATGCTGGCAGGCGGGGGCTGGAAAGGGTCTCTCGCCTCTCCGGCTCTCTGATGCTCATGTCAGGCCTGCTTACACAGACAAGGCCACACAGGTAAAGGACACCACACATGTGCAGGGAGACAAGGGTTATTGAGGAGGTGACAGATGGAGCTGTGTAACGTGTTGTGAGTGTGGTTTGTAGGAGAAAGTTGAGATCTCCTTGCGAGAGGTAAAAACTGGACCTGAGCTTCACCACTGGTTATGTGAGAAAGTATCTACCCTCAACGTCTCCATTTAGAAGACTGAATCAGTACAACCATCCTGTTACAGGCATAAACTGACGGCTGCATCTGAGGGACGTGTCCTGGGGGGTGTCTGCAGGAAACAGGACTGTGTAGAAAATGTTTAGCAGCTGACCCTCCAGGGAAAAGATCCCTAACTGGTACTCTCTGTGGCTCCCTGCTTACTGCTCGCAGGCAAGGCAGTAAAGTGGCTGAAAATCCAGAATTTGCAGCCCAGCAAAACTGGGCTCTGTGACTAGCTCCACCTCAATTAGCCATATGACCTTGGGCAAGTAAAAATCTCAGCTATTAGGTTGATACAGCATCTTGTGCTGTTGACACTTACTTTGGTCTAAAGATCTCACGTCCCTAACTCAATCTTCATAGTCGCCACAACAAGTAGGTTTGCTCCTCACCCCCGGTTAATGGTGAGGATATGGAGACACAGAGGAAGTCATTTCTGGGAGGCCAACACGACTTGTTCTTGGTAGATTTGGAATTTGGATCTGGAAGGCCTGGCTTTGGAGCCGAATTCTTAACTACTATATTGTACCACTTCTCAATCCAGTGATAGGAGGTACCATTTGGGCACTCAGGAAATAGCATGAGCCAGACCAAGAGCCCCGTAAAAGCAAGGGTCTGGCTCTGAGGATATGGGGCTCCCTCTTTGTTCCACCCCCTTTTGCCCTCTTGAGCTGTGGTCTCCAGGGAAGTGAAGGGAGGTGGGGGTGGGGAGTGAGGAGGTACAGAGCCAGCAGCAGAGGCTGCTGGTCTGGTCTGGGTGGGATGGTCAGTGGCAATTCTTGGCTGGACTCAGCAGGCAGGAATGACCTCAACAGGAGGACCACTTAGGAGGGGCCACTATCCAAAACCAGGCTAATTCGGGGTCACTGTGAAGGCTGGCATCCAGGTGGGCTGGGATCCCATACTCACTGGGCTCACCAGAACCTATACATGAGTGTATGTTAACCAACAGCTTCATATTTTTTCCTAATATTAAAAGGCTGGGTTCCTTTGGCTTTGGGGACTCCAGTCCTGTTGTATTTTCTCTTACATCACTGGGCACCTCTTCTCAGTCTCCTTAACTGCCGGCTTTTGCCTTGCCCTCACTTTTAAGTCCATCCTTGGGACTCTTATCTTCTCTATCACTAGTCTCTCCCTAGATGATTTGAGGCCTATGACTTAAATCCTTTATAAGTACCGGTGGCCTCCAATTCCTATCTTCAGCCTAGCCTTCTGCCCTACAGTTTGCACATATGACTGCCTGGTGGATTTCTCCCCTTAGGTGTGTGAAAGGCATTTAAAGTTGGCCCAGCCCCGAATTTGTGATTACCATTCTCCAAACCACTCCTCTCCCAGAACGTAGAACCCTAATTCAACCAGTGGATCTGACAAAAAACCCTGGGAATCAACCTCACTCACCTCCCACACAGAACTTGATAACGAGTTCCTCTTTAAAATGCATCTAGAATCCAACCATGTCTCACCTCCTGCTCTCCTGCCATCCCAGCCCAGGTCACTGTCATCTCTCAGCCGTAGCTTCCTGATTGTATCTCCCTGTACCTAAGGCCATTCTTTCAAATATATCCAGAGCAATAGGTGTGAAATGTAGATGAGAACAGGTCAAGATCCTGTTCAAAACCCTCCAGGAGCTTCTGGTTGCTCTTAGAACAAAACCTCAATTTCTGACTTGACCTAAAGCCCTAGAGAACGCTAACCCAACTACACCTTCCCTACCATGTCCCCCTTACCCACGGAGCCCCTGCCACACCAGCCTCTCTCCTCTTTGTAGAGCCCCCTGAGTTCATTCCTGTCTCAAGCGTTTCCATACGCTTTCCCCTCGATCTGGGACTCTTCTCCCAGATCTTCACATGGCTCTCTTCCTCGCTCCATCTGGTTCTCTACTCAGTGGTCACCGCTCGTGACCTCTGGACCTAAAGGAGCTGCACTCATCCTCCTCCTAGCCTGGTGTTCTCTCATCTCCTCACAGTGCTTCATGTGTAGTGCTTATTGCTCCTTAAGTTTTATTATATATTTAACCAATCCCTTCCTTATTGTCTATGTTCCCCATTAGAATGTAAGCTCCATGAGGGCAAAGATTTGTCTCTTTTGTTCATTGCTAAATACTCAGGACCTAGAAGAGTATATGCTCAATAAATACTTATTAGTTTAATGACCTTAAAGAATGAATGAATAATTAAAAACAATGGTCATGTTCAAGAATATCTAGCCACCTTATATATACAGTTTTATTAATTCTCAGAAGTTCCCTACAGAAATTAGGGGGTAGATCATTTTCCCTATTTACTGAAACCCAGAAGCAACAATTCATTTGATGTTTAAAGACTGATTATTCAGCTGGAGTAAGTAGGTGCTAAATGTTAGTCTTTTAAATGAAGAAAGTGAAGTATAATGATAGATCTCCAATGTGAGGATTCTTATATGCTGTAAACTCGTTGGATGCCAATTACATTATCACAACTTCGGAAGAAACTTTACTGGAAGTAATTTTAATATTTTTTTTCTAGAAAGCCTACATTTTTTTAAACCAAGAGAAATTCAGAGTCACTATAAAGTTCAAGTACATTATACCTTCTTTTTTCTAGTACCACGGAAAGAAAAGCACATCACCAATAATATCATACTTGGTTTGGTAATTTTTAAAGTCTATGCTTAACCATTCAAAGGAAGAACTAGCATCTTGATTTCCTAAAAATATCTTAAGACAATATAATCAAATAAAGAGATATACTTTATGTTTAAATAATCATGATCATAAATTGCCCCTACTTTCACCCCCAAATGAGAAGAAATTTAGTATACTTTGGGGGATATGCTTTAAGTCTGCCAAACACTTAAGTAAAAAATTCTCTTGTTTCAAGAATCTGCTGATACTCTAACAGGCTCCACACATTCTAATATATCCAAATGCAGGGTTGTTTTTTTTTTTTTTTTCTAATTGCTTGGCTGCAGACGAAGATGTAAGGTTATAAGTATAAGAATTTGTGTGATGATCAGTGATGGAATCCTAATCCATCTTAAGCTGTGAGCATGACAACTGGCAGTTCCCAACATGTATTAAGAGACAGATTTTTTTTCTTTTGCCTGAGGGTACATTCCCTTTCAAAAGCAAAATCTTTTTCTTCATTTGCTTTCTAAAGAAATCACATTAAACTCTACTCTTAACGGTTAATCTTTTAAGGAGGCAAGATAAAGTGGAGAGAGAATTTGTGATAGATTTATAAATTGGGGGCAAAAAGTAACATGAGGCATTCCAATATGCAATTTCAAATCAAAACCTTAACTTGGGCATGGGACATTATATCAGCCAAGAGCATTCTTTAGAAATGCCTGACATTCAGTTGGATAGAATTATATATTGAAATAGATTGTAGGCATATTGTGAATGTTTTTGCTCTAGCATCTGGTAGCATCAAAGCCCAGGAGGAAGAGTGGGTGACCATGCCAGAATTTAAAAGCTGCCTTTTGGATAAATATGTGGAAAGGATATAAATTAAGTTATCAAAAGGCTAGAAGAATTTGCTGAAAGGGGGGAGGGTGCTAAAAGCAATAAGCCATTTGGAATTTGATAGCATGCAACTTTCATGCTTTGTATAGCTAGTATTGTTAGCCAAGTTAAGGATAAAATGGTACTTCAAAAGAGAAAAATTAATGAATGAGGACAAGTATAAAAGGCAACAATACAATTTCTGATCTGTAAAAGTAGTACTTATAGTATCTGAGATGCAATGTGGGATGAGCCCCAAGGGAAATCAGGCACCTCCTCTAGGAAGCCGTCCTATATTTGGAAGAGAGTAGTGACTTCTGTGCTCCGTGTATTAGTAAAGATAAGCTAACTTCTGCACAAACACCCCCAGAATCTCAATGCTCATAAAAAGACCAACTGAATGTTCTTGGGCTGTGGATCCTGAGCAAGCGAAGTACAGGTCCCTTCCATTTTGTGACTCTGCCTTCTTCTAGGCCAGCATTATGGTCCTCTCCATTCCGCCAGTGGAAGGGAAAATAAAACAGAAGATAGTATGTAGGAGACTTTTGTGAAAGAGGACAGAAAGCCCTCATACTCCACTGACCAGAACCCAGTAACAGGACTATACCTAACTCCACGACCACACCCATCTCCAGGTTGGGTACTAAGTCTGGCTGAGGAGAAGAGGAAGCAGGTGTGGTGAGTAATTAGGTTCTACCACAAGTAGTGTCATGTTATTGCTCTCATTTGCTGAGGCATCTACATGTCTATCTTCTCATGCTAAATTGTTAGTCTCCAGAATAATGTAGAATTGGGTCTTATTTGTTTTGATAGCTGTGGCACTAAATCTGGCATGGAGTTAAAGCTTAATTTATAGTCAGGGGATGTGGGACGCCAGGCTCAGAGAGTGAACCTGGAGATGTTAAAACTAGTTATCTAATAATATTGCCAAGAAATGCCTAGATTTTTCTCTCTCCCTGAAGATAGCCTCCCTCTGTAGATATTTCTAGAGGACACAGGGACCACATGCCAACAATGGGCGTGGGGCACCTACTTTGTTAATTCTCATTGTGTCTTCATACAAGAAGCCTTCACAGAAGAAATTCCTCATACCCTTCACCTCTCAGAAGGCACTTCAGTGGGAGAGAGAGAGGTTGGGTTCCTGAAAGACAAAGGATGAGGTGGAGGGTTTCTAGTGAACCCCAATCTCAAGAATAAAAGGGAACCAAAATATTTCTCAAGGATAAACCAGACCTCCTTATCAACCTCCTGAGAAAGAAGTCAGAAGTTGTAGGTGAATAAGCAGGACTACAGAACATTATAAAAATCTAGAACCATATTCTTTCTGTCTCCATTTGGTTTCATGCAAAGCAAGAGAAGCCCCTGGGTGACTGCTAAAGGACTAGTATCTAGAATATATAAAGAACTTTCAAACTCAACAGTAAAAAACAAACAATCCAATTAAAACATGGGCAAAGGACTTGAAGAGATGGTTCACCAAGTAGGATTTACAGATGGCAATTAAACACGTGAAAAGATACTCCACATCACTAGCCATTAAGACCACAAGGTTATTACAAACTTGTTAAAGCTGCCAAAATAAACAGTAGTGACAACAACAAATGCTGGAGAGGATTCCGAGAAACTGGATCGCTCATATATTTTTGATGGGAATGTAAAATGGGTCAGCCACTCTGGAAAATAGCTTGACAATTTTGTAAAAATGCAACATAAACTTACCATATAACCCAGCCATCACACTCTTGGGCATTTATCCCAGAGAAATGAAAATTTATGTCCACACCAAAACCTGTACACAAATGTTCATAGCAGTTTTATCTGTGATAGTCGACAACCGGAAACAACCCAATACCCCACAGTAGATGAACTAAAAAGTAAACTGGCACATCCACACCATGGGATACTACTCAATATTACCTACTATACAATAAACAGGCACAAACTACTGGTACACACAACTTGGATGGATCTTTAGGGCATCAGGCTGAGCAAAGGTCACTTACTATATGATTCTATTTATATAACATTCTTGAAATGACAAAAGTATAGAGATGGAGAAGTCTTTAGTGGCTGCCAAGGGTTAGTGATAGGGTGGGAGGAGGGGCACAAGGGAGATCTCTGTAGAAATGATGGAGTGTTCTATTTTGACTGCAGTGGTGGTTACATGGATCTACCCATATGGTAAACTGGCATGGACCTACCATCCAGATATAGTACCACTGGCATCATCTTGGCTTGGATATTGTGTTATAGGTAAATAAAACAGAACCATTGGAGTTCAAACCACACACACAACCATTCTGTACTACTCTTGCAACTTCCTGTGAATCTATAATTATTTGAAAATACAAATTAAGAACAAAATTAGAACTGTACCTTTTGAAAAATTAGTATTTTTAATTTTTTTTTTTGAGAGGGGGAGAGTGAGCAGGGAAGGGGTAGAGGGAGAGAGAGAATCTTAAGCAGGCTCCACACCCAGTGCAGAGCCTGATGAGGGGCTCAATCTCACTACCACGAGATCATGACCTGACCTGAAGTCAAGAATTAGATGCTTAACCGAGCCACTCAGTTACCCCAGTATTTTTTATTTCAAAATGAATAACTCTAGGGCACCTGGGTCGCTCAGTTGGTTAAGCGTCCAACTCTGGCTCAGGTCATGATCTCACAGTTCATGAGTTTGAGCCCCACATGGGCTCACTGCTGTCCGCGCAGAGCCCTCTTTGGATCCTCTGTCCCCCGTTCTCTCTGCACCTTCCCTATTCGAGCGCTCTCTCTCAAAAATAAATAAAACATTAAAAGAGAGAAAGAGAGAGAACAGGAAGGCAGGCTGAGTCACCAGGGCCTGGAAGCAGGGAGAAGCTGCTCCAGGAGCTGCCCTGGGCAAGCGAGGTGGGCCTCCTCAAGGAACAGCTCTGTCACCCGCCTCCACTTGTGAGGAAGCCGCACTGATGGAAGTTAGCACCATTTTCCTGTTTCCTTCTACTTCTGGGTGGCTAGATGGAACTTCATCCCCATGTGGAAATGAAGCAAGAGGGTATATCTCCCCACACTCTGGGGAATGTGAACATAACTGGTCTTCCCTCTCAAGACATGCTGTTATATTCCCATGAGCTCCAAAACAGCACTTGGGGCATCTTATGGTGGGATTTTCAGCCAACACCTTCCAACTTCTCTTCATCAAAATAAATATTAAAAATTCAATTCCCTCTTTAATTTTTTAATGTTTATTTTTGAGAGAGAGAGAGAGAAAGAGAGAGAGAGAGAGAATGAGTGGGGGAGGAGCAGAGAAAGGGGGGAGACACAGAATTCAAAGCAGGCTCCAGGCTCTGAGCTGTCTGCACAGAGCCTGAGGCGGGGTTTGAACTCCCGGACCAGGTGACATGACCTGAGCCGATGTCAGATGCTTAATCAACTGAGCCACCCAGGTGCCCCTCAATTCCCTCTTTAAAATTCTTAGGAATTTCAGAGAACTTTCCAGTTAATACTGGGATTTAGAAGAATATATTTAAGGAATTCATTTATGGTGTTAAAACCTACCCTTGAACAAAAGCAACACTCATGGCATGCTTTGATCATCATAAAAATCAGTAAAAACTTCATTCTTCATTTATTACTTTAAGTAACTACCCAGTCTTATCATCCAGTCTCTCTAATATGAGCCTCTCCTGGCTCTTCATTCACTGTCGGTAGAACAGAGTTATGCATGGCAATATGGCTCTCATGACTTCATGATAACGTGTCTCTCCAAGTTTTAGTTTCTGCTACTCCCCATCTTCCTTTTATTTCAGTTTTTTGTAGCTTCAACTTGCTTGTAAGTTGCTCCATATGCATAATGTTCTTTCTTACCCCCTTTCTTACCCCTGTGCCTTTCTCCTTCCGATGTCTCTGCTTGGAATCAAATGGCCTTCCCACCTGTATTGACCTAGATGACTTTTCTTTCGGATCCAGCTTAGACATCTTTCCTCCAGGAATGTGGCTATAGCCTCCTACTTGGACCAAAATGTCTGTTCTCTGCAGACACCTAGCACATTCTACATCATTAAGTAATTAAGGATTTCTCTGGACATGCTCCTTCTCTCTCCTCTCAATCTGTTTTTGTGTGAACACTGAGGAGGGGCTAACTTTTGGCTATGCGCAGTAGATGTAAGAAATCTGGATTCCTTGATCTGGTCTAGCTCTGTCCCTCTTCTATTTTTTTGGTAAAATAAGTAGCATTCAAGGTAAGTGGTTTGCTTAAAATAATACAGGAGCACCTACCCTGAATTTTTGAAGAGTAAGGACTGGGAAGCCTAGCCTGATTCCTTCTCAAAAGCCCTTGAGGTCTAGAGCTCCGTCATCTTGAATCATCCACTTCTTTGGGGGATATAGTCACCTGACCCACCTGTAGGGGTGGCAGGTCCTGGCGATGGGACCCTAATGCCATAGCTGCCTTGATCTGAACCTGCTGGAGCACCTGAGGCTAGGTGGGGTTCCCTGTGTTTACAAGAACAATCTACATAAACATTTTTGCATCTGTTTGTTTTATTTTTATTTTTTATTATTTATTTTTGAGAGAGAAAGAGAGAGACACAGCGTGAGCAGGGGAGGGTCAGAGACACAGAATCCGAAGACAGGCTCCAGGCTCTGAGCTAGCTGTCAGCACAGAGCCCGACACGGGGCTCGAACCCATGAACCGTGAGATCATGACCTGAGCCGAAGTTGGATGCTTAACCAACTGAGCCACCCAGGCACCCCTGCATGTGTTTATTTTTAAAAAGTTCTATGTTTGGCAGAATTTGGACTAATTAATTGCTACAGGATGGCACAGTTAAACAAGGGAGGCGAGTATAGCTTCTTCCATCCCTCATTGTCAGAAGGGAGTGATACCAACCAAACGATCAGCTGGATGACAGCAGTCCCTCCAAGAACCCATGTCTTCCACCTTGTTCCCAGCACAGACCCATTCCCAACCCCGTTCTAGTCTGACTTTACATTGGACTATCTCCTGGGCAAAGTGACAAGACTCTCCGGTGGAGGACCCTGGGCAAAACTGAAAAATGGCCTGCTGCAAACTTCATCCTCTCCCTCCCAGCTCCCTCCTAGCTCCAGCACCAGTGAATTTTTAACTAGACAGAGTAAAGGTTGGCAAAATCATCTCAGTTTACAGGCACTCATGGATCAAGAATCATTATGGGAAAATCATTATATATATATAATATTATATATATATAATGATTTTTTAAAATATTTTTAAAAAACATTTGCTAAAGGAAGACCCGGGTCTTCTAAGGGCTGAGAAACACCGCCCTGGACCTGAGCCCACAGTTTGCTCAGAAACTTGCATCTTAGAGAGGTCACGAGTCTCTTCTAAGGTCAGGAGCTGGTAAATGGCCTGGCCTTGAACCCAGAATTATCTGCAGTGGGAGGACAATCTGGCTGGAAGATGCTACATGTGCTTGCTCAGCCGATACGTCCGGCGGGCCGAGGGCCGCGCCAGGCTCCGGGCGCACGAATGAAGCAAAGACGGCCCTCCCCCGAGGTGCCCCGGGAGGGCGCGGAGCGCAGCAACCCGCGCTGCAGGCCGTCGGGGTGCCCCGGGAGGGACCCACAGCCCGGCGGCGGCAGCGAAGCCTTCCTGGGTGCCGTGCACCCAGGCGTCTGCGCCCGGGCGTCTGCGGAGGAAAGGCCGGTGCGGGACAAAGGCCTCCAGGCCAGGGCCCAGCGTGACAGGGGCGCCAGGGCGCCAAACGGCGAGCCCCGCGTGTGCGGCCAGCTAGGCGGCGGCAGCGTTCCCGCAGCGGCCGGGGAGCGGGTCTGTCCTCCCCCGACGCCGGGCCCGCGGGGTTTGGGAAGCAAGCAGCGCCGAGCGGGTGGCCCTCGCAGCGGGCTCAGCCGCCCGCCGTGCTGGAGGCTGAAGCGCGGGGCTCCGGCGGCCGCAGGCCTGCTGTCTCCCCGGGTCTCGCTCCTCCGCTCGCGGCCGCTGCCGCTTTCTCTGTGTCCTCGCGCGCGGGCTCTTCTCGGAGCGCACGCATCCCTGGGGTCTTCATTCCTTCTTCTAGGGACACCGGTCAGGTTGCCCACCCTAAGCACCCATTTTAACTCAGCTCCCTCGTTACAGGCCCTCTCTGTTTAAAGGCCAATAGTCTCTTTAAAGTCACATTCTGAGGGACTACTGGGGATAGGGCTTCGACACACGAATCTTAAGAGGGACACAACTGGGCTCATGAGGGCCTCTGTGTCATTTCAAACTTTAACCACTGCCAGGGCAGTGGCATGCTTAGATCTGTGTCTTCATATTTATTTATTTAATGTTTATTTGTTTTTGAGAGAGCACAAGCGAGGGAGGGGCAGAGACAGAGGGAGACAGAGAACCTGAAGCGTGTTCCAGGCTCCGAGCTGTAGCACAGAGATTTGAACTCACCAACTAGGCGATCGTGACTTGGGCTGAAGTTGGCCGCTTAACCCACTGAGCCTACCCTAGGCGCCCCCAGATTTGTGTTTTCAAAGGAGCCACATGCTGGCAGCTGGATGGTGCAGCGGCAGGAGACCAGCCAGGAGGCAATCAGAATGGACGACGCCTTTTCTCTTCCTGACTCGATGTTTCCTCAGCTCTTACACCTCAGACACCCCCTGCAGTTACGCTGCTTTCTCTGGGCGAGGCCTTCTCTCTCCTTGGGCCCAGGAGGGAGGCCTTTCTCCGGGGCCCCCGCCCTCCCCCCCACTGCCCATTGTGTAAAGAAGTGTCCTGCCAGGTCCCTGCTCTGACCTGATCTGCCCGCACCTTCCACAAACACTGAAGGAAGCGACACCTTCCTTCCGGGGCTGCAGGGAGGCCAAAACACCTTCCAAGTCACTCAGCTCAGGACAAGGGCCAAAGGATAGGCTGAGGCTCCGGAGGAAAAGGCCTGATTGAGAAACAGATCCACAGTCCATGGCTGCTGGTTAGATGCAATCCTCGGGGAGCCAGGGGTTTCCATTGGGGTCCATGGTACAGACGGGACATTACATTTTTTTGATGTGTATTAACGTCTCACTGAAACTTAGCACTTCTTTAGGGAAAATATTAAAAGTATTGGAAGTACATTAGAAGTACAGTCATTAGACCAATCGCTAGATTTATTAGTCTATGTGCTAATAAACCCATTTATTGCTACAGCACAAATTTATTCTTAGTTACTATCAAATATTCTTCAGTAGCACAGATCTTCTTAAAATATTTTGAACGTTGATGTCAATAGAATTTTTTGAAATCTTATGTACTTTTATGTAGTTTAAAAATACTTTTTTTTTTTTTTTTTTTGTCTCTTTATTTTTGAGAGAGTGCAAGCAGGGGAAGGGCAGGGAGAGAGGGGCACAGAAGATCCAAAGCAGGCTCTGAGCTGACAGCAGTGAGCCTGATGTGGGGCTTAAACTCAGGAGCCACGAGATCACGACCTGAGCAGGAAGGGGGACACTCAACCAAGTGAGCCACCCAGGTGCCCCTAAAAATCTTCTTCCATGAAGGCGTCCGTAGGTTTCACCAGAGTGACCAAAGCATTCATGGCTCCGAGGAGGTTAAGGACCTCAGCTTAACCGACACCACAGATGAGATGAAGGAGAATCCAAAGAGAGGAAGCTAAATACCCATTTTACCCTCTGTTAATAAGATATTTTGGGCGGGAGGACTTCAGGGAATTTAAGCTGCTCCTGAGCTAGAAAGTTTAGGGCTTCACAGGGCACCTGTGTGGCTCAATCGGTTAAGCGTCTGACTTCGGCTCAGGTCATGATCTCACGGTTCATGAGTTCGAGCCCTGCATTGGGGCCTGTGCTGACAGCTCAGAGCCTGGAGCCTGCTTCAGATTCTGTGTCTCCCTCTCTCTCTGCTCCTGCCCTGTTCATGCTCTGTCTCTCAATAATTAATAAATGTTAAATTTTTTGAAAGTTTAGGGCTTCAAAATGTAATACAAACAAAGAGAGAGATCTGTATTTCTCTGATGACAACTGTTCTTTGACTTTTAGTATCTTTTTGAACCAAGCCCAAGTCTGAAAATGTAGACCGTCTATATAATGCTGATCATCACAAGGACCTCTGCCTTCAATCTCGGATGTGTTTATTTAAGACTTACCAGTGCACGCGCAACCAGGAGAAGGTTATGGAGTCAGCGACTTGGCCTAAATCACCCAAGTGCATGTGCCGTCTTTGCTCCAAGCTCACCAGATGCTGCTATTGTTATGTATCAAGACACCACAGGGTGAGGTGGCCCAGGGACTCTCCCCACCCCTCGTGGGGATGGTGAGGCAAGAAGGTGATGGCATTTGCAGTTACCAACCACCCTCTCTCGCTCCCATAAAATACTTGTGTATCACACATCCGAACGCCGGCACATGAGGATGTGGATGCAGAGACCAGCGTGGCAGGTACTGTGCGAGAAAATACCAAAAGGCCCGGTTGTCCGTGTGTCGATCCTGCACGCTGCTGGACAAAGCTTGCAGTTGGCAGGTATCTTGTCACATTTCTCTCCCAGAGTAACTAAATAAACGTGATCCTCGAATGGGACCATCTCATTCCCGACGGCTCTTTCATTATTTCGAGCTTTCGCCTTTTGAGATGTTGTCTTTGCTTGTCCCACTCGAACCTACAGCCATCAGCCCCTTTAATAGGGGTGTCTATAAAGAGCTGCCCTGAAATATGCTTTTCCAGTGCACTTAATGCCTTTCCAATTAAATCCAGATGTGAAAAGCCGAAGGAACAGTTCTCAGGACTGAACAAGATGACATAAATCTTGCAGCTGACAGAGATCCCACTGAGCTCGGTTGGGGAAACTCACAGAGAACTTGTTTGGGCCCAGAAAGGCGGCTGGGTGTAAAGACAGATGTGTACACTCTGATTCCAGAAAATATGCTGAGAGAGAAAACGCTCTTCCAACACAGTGCCTACAAATAGGGCTGGAGGCATGGAGCAGGTTCGTTTCTCTCCCCCTCCCACACTCGCAGCTAGATCAAAGGAGGTGATTGAAAAGGCTTTGCTAGAAAACAGACCAACTCAGCGAAGCTTCCTGGTCTCCTTAATTGCTCTTCTCAGGGAGAGGAAGGTGGGCACTCCTGACAGACCTTTGCTGGAAGAGAACAAGGGCTGTTTGTGCAGCTGAGGGTTTGGCTTTTATTTTTTTAATTATCAGGTTTTGTACACTTTCCAGAAAGTTCCTTTTAAAAATAGTATATTCTTCCTTCTCTTCTCCAGATGCTAGGAAGTGCAGGTTCAACCCAAACCGTGTCTATTTCAAAGGGACACAAAAACCCAGGGCTGGAGTTCAAGGAGTTTGGTGGCATGCTGCCCAAGGACTGAAGGCTTGGGTTTTCTCTTACCCTCCCAGTAATTTTGTTTTTAAAGCTTGGAAAACAAAATTCCACTGACGGATCAGCTTCTGCAGGATGCACTTGGAGAAGGGCAGGCGGGCAGTGGAAGCAAGGAGCTGGGTGCGGGGAATGAGCCCAGACTGCAGCCAGCATGGTCCCTCTGACAGACAGGTGCACAGTGGACAGATCGCTCCCTGATGCATCCAGAAGGCTCGATTTCTAGAGTTTCAGGTTCACAGGAGAGCAGGGTGGTTTCATTCCCCTCAAGAGTCTCCCCAATTATCCACTGCTTCCTCCCTCAACCCTCTCCCGCCCCATCAGGACAGCAGCTCTGTGACAGAGGACAGAGGGGCTTGACACCTGCTGTGGGTGGCTCGCAAGGGCCCTGTCAGGGCCGCTCCTGCCAGCCTCATCTGGGTCCGGCCAAACCAGCGCTGGGAGCAGCCTTGTCCCCTCTCAACTGAGACTTCTGGCTTTTTCTTGCCATGCATCCCACATAAAGCCCTGATGAGGGTGCATTTCATTGACAATTTTATGACCCTGACCATTTCCCCCTGTAACCGTATCTTTAAAATGGCTCCTTGTCTTCAGGTGGGTGAGAGCAGGGCTGTGTTCTTCCCTCTATTTCCTGCTGCTAAAATGTCTCTGCCTGAAACAATGGCACTCAAGTATCAGAAAGTGAGTTTTGGATCACAGAAGTGCACACATAACCTTGGCCACTTTTATTTTCCATCTTGAGATAAAAGCCAAAACATGTTTTTTAAATTTATGTTTTACATCTTTAGTTGGGTATTACTTTACCGAGTAGATTCTGAGTATTGTAAAGATGTCTTCAAAGATAGACAGCTTCAACTGGAAAGGAGTTAATGCAAATTACAGCATATCCCAGTGACATGCTAATTTATAGCTCCATAAAGGTACAGTTCAAAGCCCGAATGAGCTAGAAAGAAGTTGGTGGATTGATGGTTAGCAGTAAGAAAGGTTTAGAAACAATAAAATGTAACCAGGATTTTAGTTTGGAAATGAACTAAAAGGTCCATTTGTTCCAAGTTACTGAGTTTTTAATTTAGATCTGCTGTTAAAACCTAATGCATTTTGTATTTGTGGTTAGTAAATGACTGTAACTCGGTGTCTTTAAGGTGAAACTGCAAAAGAGTAGGAATAATTTTCAAAGATAAGACTCACAGCTGCAGGTTTCTTAGCAAAAATTTAATCTCTATATTTCACCTTTAAAATGAGGAAAAAGCAGAAGTGTAAAAAAAAAGATCCACCTGTGACTTTTTTTTTTTGAAGTTAGCAATTATTGTAAAAGGGAAAACATATTTCCATGGAGATGAAATTCACCTGTGAGAGCATATAAAATACTTTATATTCATAAGCTATTGTTGGCAATGATTTACTCCAAACATTTGAATCTGAGCCAGAATGTAAAAGCTATCATTTTATATATTTTCATGAGTACATAAAGCATGTATTTCCATTCTTTTGCTCAGTATTCTATACCTAAGGTGCAAATATATTCAGAAAACATACTCTTTAGGCTCTGAGCGCTGTCTGGAAAACATTGAGAGGCACTTGTCTACCCAAACCAAGCTGATGAAAACTGGCAGCGGGGTCTGTCATAGCCTGAGTGCTCTGAGGCCTGAGTAGATAAACCAGTTTGAAAATGGATAGCTCTTTTTAGAATCAGAAGAACTTTTTTTTTTCTTTTAAGAGGTAATGAATTCTTAGGGCAGGTAAACTTTTTTCATTTTTTAATTAAAAAAATTTTTTTTAAGTTGATTTCTTTTGAGAGAGAGAGGAAGAGGGAGAGAGTGATCGAGTCGGGGAGGAGCAGAGAGACAGGGAGAGAATCCTAAGCAGAGCCTGACACAGAGCTTAGTCCCATAACTGTGAGATGATGACCTGAGCCGAAATCAAGATTCAGGTGCTTAACTGACTGAACCACCCAGGCGCCCCTTCATTTTATACCAACCAAAGAAATATAAACTCTGGCTTGGTAATACGAATAACATCATGTCTTTCTAAAAGACACAGCTACTGATTAAACATATGGTTGTTTTTGTGGTTTTGTTTTGGGTTTTTGGGGGGGGGCAGGCAATTGTCCTAGGTGTGGATCACACAGCAGCCAGGTTACCCTCTCCCCACTGGGTGTGTGTCCTCTGAACAGATGCCTTGCCCTAGCACCTGCTCTGTTCTGGAGGGCAGAGATGTGTGCCCTCACTCCGGATACATGTCTGCATAGCCAGAAAACAAATGGGCACTTCCACTAAAATCTCTTTTCCTTTTACTTGAGACCATCTGATTCTAAATATATTTCTTAGAAAAAAAAACCCCAGAATATTAGAGTATTTAAAAATTAGTAATCCTTGGGGTGCCTGGGTGGCTCAGTCACTTAAGCATTCCACTGCGGCTCAGGTCATGATCTCACGGTCCATGGGTTTGAGCCCCGCATCGGGCTCTGTGCTGACAGCTCAGAGCCTGGAGCCTGCTTCGGATTCTGTGTCTCCTCTCTCTCTGCCCCTCCCCAGCTCTTGCTCTGTCTCTCAAAAATAAATAAACACTAAAAAAATTTAAGAAACTAGTAATCCTTAATAAATAAGTTATCTATAAAAGAGGTTATTAAATTTGTTTCTCCATAGAGCAAGCTATAAAATAGGAATTCTGCCCACCAGTCCAAATTAGCAACTACAGATTGAGCACTTTAGGCTGCAGGTTAGTTTTTAAAATGCCACACATTCATAAAGTTGCATTTTACTACACATGCCAAAGCATTAAACAGTAACTGTGATATAACACCCATTGGACAAATGTAAAATTTACAGAACCCTAAAGAACAATATTTCATCTTGGATTATCTGGTTGCCTATTTCATTTGCAGACATGACCTAGTTTAAAAAAATGTTCAGTAGATATACCTTCAACTCACATATTAATTTATGCTGCTTTTTTTTTAAACCCCCTTTCACTGCTCCCATCCCTTCACTCCTCTCCCACTTTCCTCTGGCAACCACTAATCTGTTCTATCAATGAGTTAGTTCTTTATTTGTTTATGTTTTAAGATTCCTCATATATGTGAGGTCATATAGTATTTGTCTTTATCTGTCTGATTTATTTCACTTAGCATAATGCCCTCAAGTTCCATCCATGTTGTCCCAAATGGCAGAATTTCCTTTTTGTTGTTGTTGTTGAGAGAGAGAAAGCTCACAAAAGAGCACGAGTGGCAGACAGTGACGGAGAATCTCAAGCAGACCCCATGCCCAGCGTAGAGCTCAACATGGGGCTCCATCTCACAACCATGAGATCATGACCTGAGCTGAAATCAAGAGTTGGATGCTTAACGGACTGAGCCACTGAGACGCCCCTCCCTTTTTTTTTTATGGCTGATAATATTCTATTGTGTGTATATATACAACACATTGCCTTTATCTGTTCACCCACCGAAGAACACTTAGGTTGTTTCCATGTCTTAGCTACTGTAAATAATGCTACAATGAACATGGGGGTGCAGATATCTTTTCTTTAAATTTTTTTAATGTTTTTTATTTATTTTTGAGAGACAGAGAGGAATAGCGCGAGCAGGGGAGGGTCAGAGAGAGAGAGGGAGACACAGAATCCGAAGCAGGCTCCAGGCTCTGAGCTGTCAGCACAGAGCCCGACGCAGGGCTCGAACCCACGAACCGTGAGATCATGACCTGAGCCGAAGCCGGACGCTTAACGGACTGAGCCACCCAGGTGCCCCGCAGATATCTTTTCAAGATAGTGATGTTGTTTCCTTTGGATAAATACCCAGAAGTAGAATTGCCGGACCATATGGCAGTTCTGTTTTTAATTTTTTGAGGAACCTCCATGCTCTTCTCCACAGTGGCTGCACCCATTTACCTTCCCACCAACCATGCACAAGGGTTCGCTTTTCTCCTTATGCTCCCTATGCTTTCCACTTACCCTTCATGATAGTATCATCATGAAACATATTTAAAAGACTTCTTTCTGTGATTTTTGTTTGTACATGTCTTGAGGCATATGTGTCTAAATGCTAACTCAGTGGCAGCAACCGAGAAAGAAAATGAAGACTAGGATCCACAGGAATGGGGTCTTGGGTCACTTTGTGCCAATACTGCCTGCTGATCATTTACCCAGCTGCTCTCGTCTTCAACATGACAGATGCAATAACAGTCCAGGATGACGTCTTACATTTGAATGGCATTTAATATTTTATTATGTTTAAAGAGAAAAGACAAAGCGTGTGAGACAAGGAAAGGACTAAGGGGAAATCTCTCAAAGGCAATTCAATATCATCTCAGCTTACTTAGCTGTAGGAGTTCTAGATGTACAGCCTATAGATGTATATTAATGCACAGACATCACTTCAGTGACTACAGCAAAGCCAACAGTGAGACTGTGTCTCCCAGGGGAAAATGACACTGTATGAGAGCTGCAAACCTCACTGGTCTGTGACTGTTAGCACTGATAGGTGGGTACTTTTGTCAGGAGAACTAAGTCCTCCCCAGGCTAGAAGAGGAGTGGTTTTGGCAGTTCTTCCAAGCCAGTGCATGCTTAAACATAGGATTCAGCCTCAAGTGGAGATGGAAATATTTAGCCAGGTCACCCTACTCTGTGTTTGCAGCACGACACTGTTTGCCCACGTGCAAATGCACCAAGCACATGCCTTGCTGCAGGCCGAAGGACCATCGGGGTCCCACCCCCTTGTACAGAGGTGCAGGTCTGGAAGCCTACTGCCTGCTCTGCTGGGCTGGGTCTGGGACTCACTGCTAGCTAATGGTGGGGAAGTTTCCTCATGTAAAGGTTCAGAAAGGAGAGGCAGCATTGATTTGGAGAACGTCACAGCTTTGGTCTCTGATCAAACCACCACTCTCTCAAGGGCTGTGTGACTAGGGGAGAGGGTCCAGGAGTCAGGACCACAGGTCAGAAGTCCAAGGTCAACATGCCCACAAGGCTTGCTCCAGCCACAGTAGACACTGAAGTCTCTTACCAGACCTTCCTTGATCTGGAAATATCCCAGTGGCCCTGGGGCAGCCACAGTTCAGGGCAGGAAGGACAGCCTGAACCAGCATGGAGACAGTCGTGCTCACTTGGGCAGCACATATACTAAAATAGGAATGGGAGACAGTCCTCACAGCTTCCAGAGACAGGCCCAGGGGTTGCTCTGTGCCTTTGCTTAGGCTATTCCCTCTGCCTAGAGGGCCCTTCCCACCTGTCTACACCTGAAAAACCACTGCTCATTATTTAGATTCAGCTAAGCTGTCATTTCCTCCCTAAATGCTCCCCCAATTCCCCAAGAGTAAATTGTTCTGCCTTTGCCCATATCTCCACTATAGATTTGTATCACATTGATAATAAGTGAGACTAAAGGCCTCTGTACCCCACCAGGCCATGAACTACTCAAGGTTAGGGGGTACGTTGTATTTATCTCTTTAGCTCTAACACAAATCCAAAATGTATAGGGTATTCAATAAATATTGGATGGACGGATGGATGGATGAGAAGCTAAGGCTTGGTGCCTGAAGGTATCAGCTAAATCAAAGTCTTTGGCTATTTTTAGTCTAAGAAGATGGGTGCAACGTCTAGGGGTAAGCCCAGAAAGGAATCCACAATTGGCACAGATCAGTTGCAAAGATGCCTCTCTCCAGTGGGCAGGCTCAGGCTCAGCAGTAAAACAAATACTCTTACAATATTCAGGTCTGTGAGTAGCATGTATTTCAGTCTTGTTGCCATGGAGCATTGGTGAATTAAATGTTAAGTAGGGCATAATTACTGCATGAGATTAGGCACAAAAGAGCAATCTAAAATATACAGTATGGTCTATTTAAAACAGATCCCAGTTGGCAATATAGAGGACTTTAAACAGGACCTATTTAAAATGGGTGAGTCCGAATTAATCCACGGTAAGAAATGGAATCTCTCATCTTGCATTACACACAGAAAGAATAACAGAAATCTGCCCAGAGTTATCAATCATTCATTCAGTCAGGCGTCTTTTGAATGCGTCCTACATGCACACACAACATTGTCTCTGCTTCATGGAGGGCATAAAGAAATAGGAAATGGGCACAAGAAAGAGGAAGAATTTGTCAGGTGGGAGTGAGAGGGAACAGGAGGGGATGGGGTCAAAGGGCCTAGCCGTGAGACAGGAATGAGCATAGCGCCCGCAGCTGGAGGTCTTGGGGGGTTTCAATTCCACTGAATGTCACCAGATAGTCATTCCTTCCCTGCTACTCATATGTGGGTCACCTGGGCTGACACAATTCTCTACTTTTAAGGCCACTGACATTTTCTCTATGGCAACAGTTACATTTTTCAAATTTGGATAATTTATGCACAAACACATTTGGACATCTGTTCAAAAATGGAAACACTGCAGGGGCTGCTAAATTCAAATTTGAGGAGTATTACAGAACAATTTTATTTAGTAGTGAATCACATACAGTGTATTGAAAACCACATTTATCAAATGAAACCAAGGTCCTTTTCTGTTTGTTCCAAAATCTTTGATTCTCTGATTTAATACATGCACTGATATCTGAACTTGTTAATGACTTTTTTTTTTAGCCCTGACATCTTTTTTTTTTTTTAGTTTATTTATTTATTTGTTTAGAGAGAGAGACAGCAGGGGAGGGGCAGAGAGAGAGGGAGAGAGATAATCCCGAACAGTCTCCATGCCGTCAGTGTAGAGCCTGATGCCAGGCTCAGTCTCACGAACCGTGAGATCATGACCTGAGTGGACACCAAGAGTTGGATGCTTAACTGACTGAGCCACCCAGACACCCCAGCCCTGACATCTTTAATTTGCATTGAGCACTCCTTGAAATGCTGTAATTTTTCCTCATGGGCACATTTTATCTATGAAGTAAGGTTTTCCTCAAAATTCTCTCTGGCTTTTTTCGCTAATTGAGGGCACTGAAAGGTACAAAAATGAGTGATCTGGAGTAAGATATCTATTTTCTAGTGGAAAAAAGTAAGAATGCTAGAGACCCAAATCAAACTTAAAAATACACAGAAAGAAATCTCAATAGCCAATGAAGCATGTCTCTTTTGATATTAGCATCTGAATGCCAATCAGTAATTAAATAGACTGTAGGTTGGTGTCCAAGCACAGGCCCTTGGCGGCTGCAGGACCGTCCCAGGGAACCGATTCTGAGAGGGAAGGGCCGAGAAGTATGCACCAGGTGCCGTGTGGACCCCAGGCAGCCCCCAGGGGGTTGCAGCCTCCGCAACTACACATGCAGTTGGGTCTTCATCTCAAACGAACCATTCATGCTCAGGCACCCTCTCATATTTCCATTTGTAATGTTGTCATAAAGGAATTTCATTTTATACTTTCCAGACTAATGATTTGGTACAAAAAAGATATGCTGCTAAAATAAGAGGGTGGGGGAGGAAAAGAATTCCTGCAGACATGTGTGAATCAGCAAAGCAATAGGCCGAGAAAAACTGCACCGGCTTTGATCTCCCACGTCCCTGTGACTCTGAGGCTTTGCTTACAATTTATTCAATCTGAGCTTTAAATACCACTCTTAGTTTTCTCTTTGGTGTAACATTTGTCCGACTTTCCTTTCTACTGAGAAATCCTTATTTTAGTTGAGACTAGGCATGATATGCAAAATACTGAACAACAGGTTAACATGGTCAACGGGTTAATACAGGCACTGACCAAGCAGACAGCCATTCTCACTGAGCAGTGTCTGAGACACGGGTGTTACTCCTTGAGCAGCTGGGTCTTGGGGAGGAGAGAAGAAGGGGGGTGGTCTCAGAGAGGGGCCTAGGCAGCCAGGGGTTGGCAGAGAGCACTGAGAGCTCTAGGCCATGGCTCTTTACCAACGGGTACGGAAGTATTTTAGTATTTTAACAACCAATATAGGCATACGACAGCATACTAACACCAGTCTGATGAACATCATTCCCATTAAGATCTGTCCTTAAATTTCCTTCCCAGGAAATTTCTTCTCGCAGGAAAATTCTTCCTCACAGGAAGAGCTACGATTTAATTAGAATTCTCAGCTTTACTTCCATAAAATAAAATTGGCTCTAGCACTGACTTGGAATTTTGGTTTTAACAATTATAGTTTTCCTCATTAGACAAGCTTCAGAGCAATATATCTGAATCTCATGGAGTCTACTCTGAGTCCAATTCAATATTCTAAGATACTCAGGAATATTTGTTTTTATTCCTGCTTTCATTTTAATGTACAATATCTTCCTACTTTATCATTCTTTGAACTTAAGCCTGTCTAGTAAGTTTATAGAAGAAAGAGAGGAAAAAAAAGAGCCTGCAGTTTCATTAACAGTTGCCAGACATTCTCTCCCAATACTTGTCAAGCGAAACTCAAGGGAAAATGTTAAACAATTGAGAACAAAATTATACCCCCTGAAAAGTAGCTATAGAATGTTCTTTTTTTTTTTTTTAATCTCTGCTAACTTGAACACTATCTCTAACTGTAAAAATGTTGGCTCATTCTGAACACCTTTAACAAAGATATAAGAAAGTTAGCCCTTGTTACAGGAACCTGATTTTCATCATGTGTATTTTCAAAAAGGGAAACTAGAATTTTATCCTGATATATTCAGAACTGAAGTGTAAACCAAGCTCCGACTATAGACAGAACAGGAGGAAGTCGATGCTGGTCAGTGGGTGGATGGCATTGGAGAAGGGCAATAACACTTGACATTAATTATACATCATCCCACCCGGTCCTAGTCAGGGTATTTGCCAAGAAGTTCTTACATTCCTGTGGCTGGGGAACAGGGCACACTAGAGTTTCATGGAAAACAACAGTGCCTTATAAAACATTTTAATCACTCCAGCTCCCTGCAATGACTAAATAATCTAACAAAAAATTTCACTGAATGGAGGCCTACTTTTGTCAAAGTAATCAAATTATGACTTTAAAGTTTTTTTTATTTTAAAGGAGTTTCCTATGTTCATTTTTTTTCTCATGACTAACAACTGCTGATTTAATATTAGCTCGCCAAGGTTATTTATTTATTAATTTATAGTTTATTGTCAAGTTGGTTTCCATATAACACCCAGTGCTCTTCCCCACAAGTGTCCTCCACCCTGACCATCACCCCCCTTCCCTTTTCCCCCTCCCCCTTCCGCCCTCAGTTTGTTTTCAGTATTCAAGAGTCTCTCGTACTTTGTCTCCAAGGTTTTTATACTGTAATGATAGATGCAAAGATAAAATTTGCACACACGCGCACACACACACACACGCACCCATACAGAGGGTGCTCCTGTTTTATGATGTATAGTCACAGAAGAGAAGCAGAGTTTCTTGTCATCTCTCATCAAAAACTTAATTCCTGACAAATACAGAGAATATTAGCCATTTCAGATCAGCTGTATTATTATATTTATATGAAAGAGCCATAACTTTCCACTTATAGAAACATTTTTAGGGAATACATTTTCCATAGAGAAATCGGAAATCCCTAAATTCATCCTGAGAGCCATCTGAATGGTCCAGGCTTTTTTAAGGGGGTGACTTTAAATAGTTGAGAGGCACTGTGGTTTCTGGAGCTGCATTTTTACCCTCTCCCTGTCAGGAAGTGGGGCCTCCTACATGAAGTCTGCTCTCATTACAATGATCCCCCTCCCTGTCACCCAGAGACTTCAAACTGTGGCCCTAGCATGTGCAGAGCTCCCAGTGAGATAAAAGCCGATCCTCTGCCCCCAGATATTGCCACGTCCCACACAGGCTGCTGTCATTACACCCACGCTGTTGTCACAACACCCAACGGGCTGTTACTAAGGGCCCTGGTATGCTGCCGAATATATGCATTAAACAGGAATCTCAAAACATATTTCAGGAATACTTGTCCTTGGCTCCGCATCTTCGTTTGCTCAATGTGGCCACCGTCTCTGGAGGAGCGGCTGCTCTCAGGCATGGCTGGCTGGGACTTCGCAGGCCTCCAGGGGCCCCAGCCCCAGCAGTGAACACACAATGGAAATCAGAGGAATGCTGCAGAGGAATCTAGGGCAGCGCTAAACTGGATTGTTCTACTATTAGACCATTCGAACAGGTCAACACACCTCACTTCACCCTCATCCTCTACTCAGCCGTGGCTTCCAAGCCAAGCTCAAACTCCATTCCAGTTCTGTATCCTTATCTTCGTATGATTCTCAGTCTCCTAGCCTGAGGTACCTGACGAGTTGTGGGTCTGGCAGATATTCCCCCTACCCCGGCTCGATGCTGTGGAGGAACTGTTGTCTCCATATCGAAACAAGCAAGAACTCGAAGGAAAAAGGCAGTGTTGTTATTGTTTTGACTGAGGTGGTTTGGGAAAGTTCATCTGTTCCAAGTTAGAAAAGGGATAGGATTTGATAGACAGTACAAATGACTAAATCAATATTTAAGGGCTTTGATTCTTGTTAAACACACATGCTAAATGACTGCAGGGGATGAGAGAAGTTTCGAACAAGTTTAAACACATTTGATGATATTTAGCTTAAGAGCTCCATTTCGCCTTTCCTAAAAGTTGACGTGAGTAAATTAGCAGTGGTAAAAGATGGCTAAATAGGAATTACAAAGGGCTTTTGAGGAACACATTTAAGGGACAGCGGTGATCTCTGTCCTCTGTTAAGGCTTTGAGTACTCTTAGATCCATGTCTTCTGGTCTTGAGGTGTCCTGTGGTATTCCCTAGTTGTTTAGGGGTGTCAGCATTAGCTGCTTCCAGGATGTGAGCCATGATTATTTAGTGCCCTACTCCGACCATGGCTTTGTTTTCATCTTCTTCACACTGATGTCATAAGGAGCTCTAACATACTTAGGACATGTTGGTCCCATCCCACAGATTTCCAATATGCCTCTGAGAGGGATTCATTCCAAATGGTTTAGCTGCCAACACTAGAATCAGCTTTGGATTGGGAGGCTGGAACCATAGCTCTGAGCTTTACCTTTTGGGGTGCACCTGCTCCCTTATCCCCACTTCCCCCAACTTTTTGCTTCTTTCAGCTGAAGGAATCACTGAATAACTGTGTTCCAGGTTCTTTGATATGTAGTGAGTGATTATGGATTGTGGAGTCAGAGCGACTTGTCCTGAGTCTGGCTAAGACACTGTGGGGAAATGACGTCACTTCTCTGAGTCTCAGGATCCTCGCTGAGTTTCCTCAGATGAGATAATGCACACAAAGGATTTACCACAGTGCCTGGCACATAGGGGATGTATCATACACAGCAGCTCTCACCCTTACACAGATGTATATGACAAACCACAAACAGCTGATGGGTTAGTGGGAAAGGAAAACACTAAACAGACCATTTCAATACTTCTGACAAGTGCTAGTTTTAAAGGACTAATATCTATCCCAGCCTAGTAAGTAATTAGGAGAAAGGTGAGGCTGAGAGGAGGAATACCGGAATTGATACCTGAGCTGTATCTTATTGGATAAGAAGAGGAAGATAGCCTCTCATTGGCTTGGGAGAAAATCAGAAACCTTGTGGAAACATAATTAAACTTGGCAAGCGTGAGGTACCTAACCATAATTTCTGTGTGTTTACAGATGTATCCGTATGCTAGGGGGAGGATACCACTTACATCATGTCATACTGGTGGCAGCCAAGGGAGGTCAACAGATAGCGCAAGAATGGCAGCAAGTGGGAGGAGGACGGGGACTGTGTAGGAGGGGAGAATGAGGTGGGGAGAAGCAGAAGTCAGGTGGGGCCCCAGCCGCAGGCTTTCACCCATCTGTGGAATGCAGGAGCCTGCAGGGATGGAAGTGGACCAGTCCCCTGGACTCTTAAACTTGGAGCCTGCAGGGATGGAAGTGGACCAGTCCCCTGGAATTGCACACTCTGGTGTCTGCCTAGCCACAGGGCCTCCCCAAGAGCTCAGCACTGTAGCTCCCAGCAGCTCTGCTCCCACCCTCCCCCTTGGTCAGCCCAACTACTCTGCTTCTTTGGTGGGATGACCTAACCCACGCTTGTCCCATCACCTCAACCTTTTCAACCACTACCGCCACCTCCCATTTATAATGGTTTTGTCGGTCCACAGCTACTAATACATAACAAAATTTAAACCTAAAAAATATGTAAGATATTTTCCTTATTCTTCTGGCATCTATGACATCAACAGTCACCTACGCTCTGATATGCCAAAATGTAAGTGTTCTTAGTCAACTTAATGTCTTTAAGATCTTTATGATAATGTCTTTGTGATAAATAAGTGCAATTTATTGGAATGCCTTTGGGATGTACACAATCACTTAATAAAGACTATGGCATTCCAGAGCGCATAGCCAATGGTGGTGAAGGAACTTCTTTGAAGACTGTTAGCACAATAGATAATTAACTTGAAGGCAGTCATATTAGGAGGCAATGAAAAGATTCCTTTTTCTTCCTGATGGTTTGTCTCTCTGCCTGCTTTTCTGCCTACCTACCAGCATTTGCTAAGTCAAAATGGAGACGTGGGTCTAATAGACATGGGTTATTAGATGTTACAACCCTTGCTAGAGACTGGTAAGACTAATACTGTCTAGTTTTACCTTGTTCTATACCTTAGCAAAGCAGTATGTTGGCCTTTGAAAATGAAAATGGCACATAGATCTTCATGTGTGGCAATGTACATGTGCTAGGCTTTTACTGGTTCATTTGTACTGTTCCCTGGCCTGCTCTGAATAAGTAAAAAACAAATAAAAAAATGGCTTTTATAACAATGTCATCCAGAAAAATTGTATTCCTCATAATCCATTTCATTTCATATCTGCCAGTTCCAAAGAGTAAATATACTTTATGTGTGAATTTCTGAGTACTTGATCATAAAAGATATTGCTTCATAAGAAAGACTGTAGAAAAATAAATCACCATAATTATTATGTAAGCTGATGACACAAAACAAATGCTCACAGTTCAGGCTTCTAAGTCTTTCTAAGTGGTCAAGGTCTTAGTCTGATACTCTTCCCATGACTTTGTTAAAAGTTTATTTATCGGTGTGCAATCCGAGATTCAGAGCCCCTACTTTTATGGGAACTATGTTCAGGAAAAGGAGTCCAGGTACCTACTCGATTTGTGAAGAAGACTTTCAAGAAGGTAATTTCCTTTGGTTCTGATTTATCCCATATCTGGGGTGAATAAAAGTTTGATTTTTGCAAAATGATTTCTGATCGGCAAGCAGCCGCAGGGAACATTTGTGAACTGTAGGATGCAGAGTGAGATAAGAAAAGTACCTCATGTCTCATGGAGTTGACTTTGAATATTTTTCATTTTAACCTTCCAAGCAGGTTCGCTAATCTTCTATGTGCACTGGAGAGGAAGTGAGGGGTTGGTGGCTATGAAATCAAGACTTGAAAATGGTGCATCAAGAGCCTTCCCACCAGAGGCCAGATCTGTTGAAACATCTTTATTCCACCAGTCTTTTTCTTTTTAATAGGCAGGAGTTTTGAGCAACACTTTCCAAGTTGCCTGAAAATTTGTGCGATTTCTAGCTTTTGAATGGAACTTTTCTGGGATACTGCCTGAAGCCAAAAGCCCTGGTTTTGTTTTGTTTTCACACAAGAAACATGCTGGCAGATAGATCAGGCAGAACCCTGTTTCAAGAGGCTACTCAATCTTCTAAGCTCACATAGAGCTATAAAGCTGGTTCTCAGACGTCTCCATTTTCTCTCTGAATCCTTTCTGAATGAAGGTTCTTGCGGCTGCTTACTATTCTTTTAGAGGGTGACACCTATTTTCTATTCTCCTTCACTTTGAATATCATTTTTCAAGCTTTCTGGGAAGCGCCGTTACACTTCTATGAAGAGACTCCAACTGCCAATCTCGAAATATTCTTTGAAATCAGTAACACCAGGTGCTCTGTTCAGGAAGGAGAGGAGGCAGCTCCGTATAATATACAATACAACGTTTGTTCGCAGGCACCATTGGATTTAAACACACACACACACACACACACACACACACACACAAACTGCAGCCTAAATAGCTCAGTATTTCTCTTGAAACACTCTGGTGATTCAGGAGATGCAAGAAAACTCTAAAAAACAAAGCAGTTTAAAAAATGGAAACAAAAGACTCAAAGGAAACACTAAAAAAGGAATCCAAGTTGAACATGGCTTGTAATAACATGCTTAACAGACGGAAGTTGGGAACTTAGATGAAGTTATATCATCAACCTGCAAGTAAGAATGAACTCTTTGAGAATGATAAAAGATCTACTCTTTGTAAGCGATTTTAGAGGGGGTGGATTTGTTTTCGTGATATCATTTTAGGAAGATACAGCTAAAATGAGGTCATTGCCCATTGGAGGATGCCACTATTTTCTCAGCATAATTTATGTATGGAACCAAAGTAAATGGAAGAATAAACATCAACATGATGGTTTCTACTCTTGCCAAGAAACTATGTATTGTCCTTTTGAGTTTTTATATAGCCTTGCTCTTCGAAGAGGAGAGATCTGCAAAGAAGGAAATGCAGGTGGGAGAGATGACTGCCAGCACCAGCCCCCGCTCACCAACAGCTTGGGTCTGACCCTCCTCCCAACCCCCTGAGCAGTGTGGCCAAACAGTCCTGGGCCAGCCTACCCAATAGGTACCTACCCAACAGTTTGAAACGTGATAAACATTTCAAATATCTTTGGCTACATATTGACGTTTTCCAGCATGTGTGATAATATTTTATTAAATTTTTAAATGGATTTTTTAAACCACACTTTCTTTATGCGATCCCAGAATGCAGCCCATCCTCCTTACTTAGTTTCTTTATTTAGTAGAAACGTATTTGACCAGAAAATGTGCTAGACCCATTTTCTTTGTTAGTGGAGGTATTAGGGTAACCCACTTACTATTTTACTTCTTAATTTTTTCTTCAAACTAGTGATCTCTTTTAAATCAAGCGTGGGTAGCTACATGTATTTTTTGAGGCAGGAGATGAACTTCCCTTCCTGCTCTCAGAGGACAATGTTTTAAAACTCCCCTTCTCCTGACCTTTTGAAAGTATGGTCGCTTTGGATTTGTTGCGATGGATATTGGACACCAATAGTCCTGTGTATCCATCATAGCCTTGCCTCATTTTAATCCTTTACATGTGTGCACACGTATATATGTTTGTACATGTATTGCTTAATTATTCCACAGTGGGACTTAACATTCCCCATTTGTTTGTATCTTTATTGCTATTTTCTCACTCCTGCCTTTAAAGGCAGAATGTGCCTATGTAGGGTTAGGCCAAATGCTCTCCCATTAATCTCTTGACTAATTCTTACATTTCAGAACTGCATACCTGTAGGTCTCTCAAACCTGAATGGTAATCCATAAATTACATTATTACGTTAAACCAAAACACCATGGCGTATCCTCATATAGGTTTCAGGTTCATGGAGTTACACAATTATCTTTACTATTTGTATGTTCTGTTCATTTCAATGTGGCTAAAGACTGTTAGATCCTTTCTTCTTTACCCTGGAGCTCTGGGTCTTTAAAGACATAAGTTTGCCAGCTATTCTATCCCAAGTCTTTGCAATAAGATTCCTCCAGAGGAGAGGTGAAAGGGCTCAAGCAACGCCTTTCTACCCTCCGGCTTATTAGAGAGAAGGAAGGGCTTCTACACAGGATGAAAGAAATAATCCAGGAAGGAAGCCAGGAAGAAAAGGGGGTGGAGGGAAACTTAAGCCAGTGTCAAGAGGTTGGCAAATGGAAGAATGTGACACAGAAGAGAAGAAAAGAGAAGCCACTCTGATAAACCTCATCCATCCATGAAGGCCTATTTCACAGGCTCCTTCTCCATGGAGACACCCTGCCTTTCCTACCCCCCAACTCTCATGCCACTGGAATCCCAGAACGTTTTATCTGTATCTCCCTTATAGTCCTCACCAATTTCTACTTGTACTGTAGGTATTTGTGTGATCTCTGTCAGACCACCATTCATTCAACATGTAATGAACAATTATTAAGCACCTTCCGTGATGCCAGGTACTTTACTAGATGACAGATACCAAGATGACTGAGATATGATCCTTGCCCTCCCTCATGAGGCTCACAGTCCTGGCCCAGTCCTTGCCTCCAGCACCAGGTGCATCCTCTCTACCATCCCTGCCATCTTGGGTCTGGGTCATTTCTCTGTCAATGCAGCCTCCCTCGCTTGAAATGTTCTTTCTCTCTTTTCCCTTGCTTGTCTTTTGAGGCTTAGGCACAAACTCTTCATGGAGGTTTTCCTGAGCTGCCAGCCTGAGTTCCCACAGCATATACACATTTTTATTTTAGTGCTTCTCATAAATTGAAAGTTTCTCTTTCTAAGTCTATCTCTACCACTGCAACCAGGGCAGGAACCTTGCCTTCTAATCTTTGATTCTCCAGGTTCAGGCACTATGCCTATTCCATAGTAGATACCTATTAAGTATTAGCTGAATAAGTAACTGATTGTCCCTCCTCATAATATTCCGCTCAGGTAAGGTGAGAAAGATCACATTTATCCCTTTTTACCGGTAGGAAAACAAAGGGACAGTGCAATGGATGGAATATTTGTGTTCCCACCATCGTAAAATTTATAAATTGAAGCCTAATCCCTAATGTAATGATATTTGGATGTGAGGCCTTTGGGAGGTGATTAGATAATGATGGTGGAGCCCTCATGAATGGGATTAGTGCCCTTCCAAGAAAAAACACTAAAGAGAGGCTCTCTTTCTCTGCCAAGTGAGGACACAGCGATAAATTGGCCATTTGCAAACCAGAAAGAGGGCCCTCACCAGCCATAGACCATGCTGGCACCTCATCTCAGACTTCTCAGCCTCTAGAACTATGACAAATTTCTGTTATTTAAGCCATCAGCCTACCTTGTGAAAGCAGTCCAAACTAAGACAAATGGAGAGGATAAATGACCTGACCCCAAATTTAAACGAAGGTAGGGCGGGGCAAGAAGCCATATCTTGTGTTCTACCCACCAGACTAAGTAAATTTGCTATTAGAAAAAGATATAACTCTTCCCCCTGTATCACCTTAGGAGGAATGTTTGGTTGGGAGATACAAAGATAAGGGGACATGGTAGGAGGCCTATATGGCAAAATGGGGAAATGAGTGAAACACACTCATTTTCTGTGGTCCCGGGAGAAGAGAGGTGGAGGGTTAGTGCTGTTGCATGGATTCTATCCCTGGTCAGTTCAAGAAAGGAAAAGAATGTGGATCAAAGGAAACAGTAAAAAGCAGATCAGCAAGTGAGTACCCCTCTTGGGCAAGAGCACACACATGCAAATATCCAGACAGAGGGCATCCAGGGAGAATCAGACTAAAGCTGGAATTAAATCAAGTAGCTTGGAGAATAAAGCTGCAACCCCAGAAAAATGGGAAACAACTCAACAGATTTATGAGTGAGGTTTTAACTGATGTGACTTTTAAATGTGCAGATACATCTTACTTTTATACAAGGGTGACAAACAGGGTGACAAACAGGCAGCACAAAGCAGTGGGAGGGAAGCCCTGGGGTTAGGTCTCTGTCTTCTAATTTATAGGCTCTGTCACTTTGGGTAAGTTGCTTAGCTTCTCTGAACCTTAGTTTTCTCTTCAGATGATATAATGCTACATTTTTATAGGGTTGCTGTGAGAATTGACTCTCCTTTTAATAAGAAGTTCAGATTTGTTTTTCAAGTGATCACATTCATAATTGGATTAGGTTTTCATTCAGCCAGTTTCCCCACAAGCTTGTAAGGCAGATATCCCTTTGTGTCTGAAGAGTGAGGTTTCGGCAATATGGCTACCCTCAGCTGCAAGGGAGTCTGGAAAATGACTACCAGTTTGGCTTTGGTGGTTTTTTTCTCCCCCTCTATAAAAAGAAAAATTTAAGGTAGAAGGGAGTTAGGAAAAGCGTTTGGATTAGTCAATTTGTGCCATAACACCCAATACCCAGTAGCAAGAGCACATGCATAAATGGGCCAAAAGAAGGGGTTACGGGACTAACAAAGCTTGGGGTGAGGAATGTAATTCAATAGTAAATTAAGTGTAATAAAGACAGTGGCATGGAATAGCCCATTAAGAGAAACTGCTGAAGCAGTGCCACCACTAGTTTCCAGGAATAACACCTAGGCATATTTCCAACAAAACTGAGTAGGAGATGGAGTTGGTTTTTTTAAGGGTCTCTCTTTTTCATTATCTGATGTCACCATTTGCTTTCACTTTTCACTTTTTCTCCCCATCACCCTTAACCCTAATTGGCTAAATCAGCATTCTCTAATGACATTTTAGGGTGAGCTCCATTTTCCAGGACTTTCTATTTCTCTTGCTTTTCCCCAATACCAATTATCTTATGTTTCATTTTCTCAGATTCCAATGATTGATTATTGCCTCTGTGGTGAAAGAAAGAAAGAGAAAGAGAAAGGAAGGGAGGGAGCGAGGAAGCAAGGAAGACAGGAAGAAACAAATTAAAGCTAAGACGTAGGTGGGTTAGCCCTCTCATGATATTTACATTTAAGAGCAGCCCTTAATGTCTAAATGCAAAGTAGAGCAACAGGTAACATAAGTATGATTTGGGGCATTATAGGACAGGACCAGTGGAAGAGAGATTTCTAGACTAGGAGACCGTGCTTTAAATTTGTGTGTTGTTACATCCCGACATTGGCTAAGCTAAAGGCTAATTCTGCTAACAAAATCCCAGAGTAGAGGTGCAGGAAGGGAACGCAGAAAGGATTTGCCTTTAATCAGTGCGTGGTATGATGGGACAGGGTGGTGGTGTACCAGAACTGGGCGGGGAAGGACAGATCTGTCAAAACAAGAGAAGAAAAACTGATGTGCTAAGAAGAGATGACATTGGGTTTAAAATAAAGCTCCATAAAAAGCTACACAGTTAGGTAACACCCAACCAAAACAGTGCTGCTAATGGACTAATTATTAGCACAGAGATATAACTGTGAATTATGCACGGGTAACTGAAATGGGGATGGGGTGGGCATAGGGAGAAGAGGATTGAGGGAGGGTAGACTGAAGGTACATGAATGTTAACCTTACACTAAAGCATACACCAGGCACAATTAAAGAAAAAGTCTTTGTGTAATCTTCAGTAAAATGCTTTTTTGTTGTTGCATGTGTTTAGCTACAAGTGTGTGCTATTAGAAAGCCATCAGTAAAAAAAAACTACAGATAGATAATTAGGGAATAATTGTTCACAATATAAAATAATTACAGACTTTATAAAAAGAATTCTCCTTGAGCTTTTTTAAAGTGCCATTTAAAATACTATTCACATTATCGAAGATCTTTTTTTTAATGTACAGTACAAGCTATTAAGAATTCTATTTCATAAGGTAAGGCCAGCCCATGTAATAGAGATAAAGCTTTCAGTCAATTTAGTTCAGTGTAAAAAAACAAGAAACATACACTGCTAATAGAAAAATGAGATAGAAAAATGCACCCCACCTTCAGCTATAATAAGGGGTCATTTTATATGCTGTCCCAGTAAGGTCCTGTTTCACCAGGAAGAATTCATTAAGTAGAGCAAAAGTCAATAAAAATGAGTTTTATTAAAAAGAACTGATGTAATTAAAGGTATTGGTGAAAACTAGCCCAGTTATGAGGGGGGAAATGACTCAGCAGCATGTCTAAGAAATGAAACAGTATACCATAGAATCTTCTCCCAATTTAACTTATTTCGGGAAAAAAAATATGATACTCTCCGTAATTTGTAACAGCCAAGGTGAATGCCAGCATGACGGAGGAAGAAGTACTCACATAAAACTGTCGTTCTTCAAACGGTGGTGAATTACAGTATTGACAAGGTTCACCCAAAAAATCTGGTCGTGAGGAGTAAGCGAGCCCTCACAGGACTCAGCCTAACACAGCTGAAGGGTGGAGGCGATTTTCATGAATACTGTTCTGTATGCTAACATCTAAATGAGAATACTTGCTCTTTGCAATATTAAAAGCTGCATACTGGGGAGAACAGATTTAAGACTCTCTCAGAATCCCGGATCAAATGATATTTCTGAGTGAAAAAAAGGAAGGGGGAGCTAGTCAAATGATAGAACGTCCACACATCAAAGGGCAGCAGAGCGGCTATGCAATATGGTTTTAAAAAGAATCAGCCTATCCAAGTTTTTGTGGTCTTGGTCACATGGTTTGAATATGGAGCAAAAATCCACATGCCTCAAGACGGAGTACTGTGCATGCTGGGCATGTTTGCAGACCTCAGATGTATGGATACGCATGGAAGCCAGAGGAGCTGTGTGGGTAACTAGCACCTTCTGCCCCTAGGGAGCCCCCAGCTTAGGGCTGTGATCCGAACACAGCCCTGGAAGACAGAGAAGGAGCTGGAGGCCTGGATTTGCCAGTGATGCCATATGACAAGCCACTGCTTAGTCCAACACCTTCTACCAGAACACCATCAAAAGGATTAAGTGCTTACTGGCTAAAAAATAAAATTAAAAGGGGGATCAGAAGATGCTCCAAGCAATGGAAAGCTTAGTGCAGCGTTCTCCTAGCTGCCTTGCCCTCATGCCAAGGGGGAAAATAAAGAGGAGTATTGTGAGAAGAAGGGGATGGAAGAAATTTGGAAATTTCCAGTTACAAAAATAATAAACAGCTCATAATAAGATCGGTTACAAATGGATGGCACTCTCCAAATTAGGCTAGAACATTTTCATACACAACCTTTCTTGTCTACCCCAAGAGAGTTGCTAAGACAATGAGATGAAATAGTGCCTGTGAGGATGATTTGTGAACTATAAATCCTTTAATATGGGGTCTAAGTGGTTAAAAAGAAGAAAACAAAACACTCCAGGAAGCTTGAAGAAGATCTGAAATGGTTAGGCCTTTATTCTGTCCCTGGAGTCTGCAGGCATTTTCTTCTTGAAATGTCTGCCTACGCACATCAGAACTGCATAGTTGGGGGCAGTAAAAGGGAGACTGTCCAATAAAAAAGTTCGGTGACCAAGTTTGGGGGTGATTTCAGGATCTAATTACTGTCAACTTTTCATGATATGCAAGGAGAAAACATTAGAGAAGTTTTGGAATCTGAAACTTAAAGTTTACCTTATTTAAAGCTCTTTCTACCCACAAATGGTGGCTCTATTAACAATGAAAGCAAAAGCAAAAAAAAAAAAAACAAAAAACTGCTTTCTATCCTTGAGTATTGCTTAGGATCAGTGTTCCCCAACTCCGTTCAATTTGTCACTCTTCATGCAGAGGAGATGTGTTCATTCACCTCCCATCTTAACGAGTATGTCTTGGGGAGAGAAGAGAAAAAAGTAGGCTGGTTTGAACTAAAATTAGCCATGCTTTTGATACTTGGAAAAATAATTTCTACCCAATCTTCCAACAATGGGTAGTCTATATGCCAAAGTATCAAGAAAGGCTACATTTAAAAATGGATCGAGGGCTCCTGGGTGGCTCAGTCGGTTGAGTGTCCGACTTTGACTCAGGTCATGATCTCACAGTTCATGGGTTCGAGCCCGATGTCAGGCTCTGTGCTGACAGCTCAGAGTCTGGAGCCTGTCTTCGGATTCTGTGTCTCCCTCTCTCTCTGCCCCCGCCCCCCATGCTCACGCTGTCTCTCTCTCTCAAAAATAAATAAAACCATTAAAAATTTTTTTAAATAAAAAAAGTTTATTTATTTTTGAGAGGGAGAGTGAGTGAGAGCGAGAGAGCAGGGGAGGGGCAGAGAGAGAGGGATACACAGAATCTGAAGCAGGCTCCAGGCTCTGAGCTATCAGCACAGAGCCTGACGCGGGGCTCGAACCCACAAACCGTGAGATCATGACCTGAGCTGAAGTCGGATGTTTAACCGACTGAGCCACCCAGGTGCCCCCAAAAATAAATAAACTTTAAAAAGAATTTAAAAAAATATATGTGTCTATAGAAATGGGTACATATGTTCACCAAAAGACAAAATAGAATGTATACAATGACAATATTAATAGTAGCCCAAACTGGAAAGGAAAAATTGGGGGATGGTCTAGTAATGGAGTATTATACAGCAATGACAATTGCAACTACACTCAACACTATACATAAATATAAAAGTGAGTGAAAGAAGTCAAAAAAGTGTACTTAGAGTAACGTTTCACATATGCAAGGTCCAAAACCAAGAACAACTAAATTATGTTGTTGGGAGCTAAGAGAGTGGTGACCTTTGGAGAAGGGGGTGACTGAGAGGGAGCACAGTGGGGGTTTCTGGGATGCTGGTGTGTGGTCAATTTTTGAAAAGACATCAAGTGTACACTTATGTACTTTTTTCTGTTGTAAATTTTCCTTCAGTAAGAAGTTTTTTGAAAAGTGCAACTGCCTCTAAGTTAACAGGATCCAACTAGATTTGCTCTGATTGGTACTCTGAAACCACCTGTTCTCAAACTTCCTAGTTCCCACGGATCAGGAAGCAACTGATCAACAGAAATCTGACTGGCTTCTGAGGTTTAAAGCTCAATCACAGAATATATAAATCAACATTTTTCCTCTTTTTGTAAATCATGGATTCAGTAAGTGGATTTGTGAATGCAATGGATCATGCATTTACAGAACAATGGATACTCTGAAGTCAATGAAAGGTAGTTTGGTTATTTGGATTTTGTTCCATTTCTGGAATGTCTTCCAAATCTTGGAGATTCTACATCCCCTAATGAGAGAAATCTAGAAAAATGAGACAAAACCATCTGTTAAATTTATTTAAATTAACAAAGGGTTTCCCCACTGATATATGGTAAGGTCTCATTTAACGGTAATTTAGAATCACAGAAGCTCCTTTTGAAAATGGTCATCTATGATTTTAACCCCCTCACATTTTATAGATGAAGAGTCTGAGATGCAAAGAGGTGAAATGATATGCCTATGGCCATACTGATATTCAAAAACAGAATATGGACTAGAATTCAGTTTTCCTGACTACTAAACCAATTCACTTTTGTTCTAGCTTTCTGGCTTCCACTTTATTGTTGATTCACAGAATTGTAAATCGCTAAAAAGAGATGATACAAAATGAAGTTACAATGTGACATTAAAATTTTAATTTATTGTGATATGCATGCATTCTAAAGAACACGGCCAAGAAATTATGTGTTCCTAAGTGGTTATTGACTTTTAGAAACTGGCTAGTTAATAGTGTCCTTTAAAAAAATACTAATAGTCATATTGGAAATTTTGTTTATTATCACCAATGGGAGCTGTGTGGGCTATTTTATTTTCTTATTCAAGAACATATACAGTCAGAAGAGCACTAAATGTCCTTAGGTCAGCCAGAATAGAATTTATCAGACCCTTCAACGTCCATCTGAGATAGATTTGATATTGTTAGAAAACTTCTCAGCTTGAGAATATTTGGACTTTTTATCTCACAATGGCTTTTTGAGGACTACTAAAAAGGCTGTGAGTCATTACTATTTGTAAATAGTAATAATTACCTAAAGTGGAAATTATTTACCATGTTCATTCTGTTTTCCAGGCCATAAAGGGCTCAGACTCACCAACTGTAAAGCAAAGTAGAGTCATTATTTTTCAACCAATTTACCTTCTGAGAGCTTTATATTATGGGTAATATACTGTGACTGGGTATTGTGACCCTTATTCAGATTAAAATGTAAGTTTCCTTGATCATGGCTTCATAACATTTATAGTGTGATTCACTATGATATAATATAATATAATATTCTAATAGGAATTGCTAGATTAAACTAGGCATCTAAAGCAACCATCAAAGAAAATGAATTAACAACATAAAATATTGAGGCAGCTGTTAGCATCTTATGGCATTCTTCTCCTAAGACTCAGGTGACAGGATGCAGACTGTACTTTCCTCTCAAGCCTGAAGGCATCATCACATCTCTCGTGGCACTTGTACGCACAGATGACCCACTGGCCATCGGCGCAGAAAACATATGGAGACAAATGCTCACAAGTAGATTCTAAGTGCTGTAGAGATTCTGGTATAGAGATAATATTAAATACATACCATTCCAGTCCCAAACAACAACCACAGGGGCATGATGTGAAATCAAATCATCCAACAAATACCTAGTGAGCACCTATTCTTGCAACTGGAGCTTAAAAAAATCCAGATGAAGGGTTTAGCACAGTGATTGGTATGTGCCAAACACCTTATAACTACGATCAGGTTAACACCTCCTGAAGAAAGTGACACTGACGCTGACATGGGAAGGACTAGCAGAATTAACGAGGCATGTAAGGGTGGAGAAGGGAAAGGGTAGCCAAAGGCAAAGGAGGGCAGCATCACTCTGGGACTATCTGGGTCCAGGAAAGCTGGGACATCAAGTGACAGGGGCAAGGGTTGGGGCTACAGAGATGAGCTGATGGCGGAATACAAAGAGCCCCATCATTCTTGTTAGAGGTCGGTTTTTATCTTTTGTACGGTAAGAATCGGAAAAGCAGTGCTTTTCACACCATAGGAGCTCATCAGTTAGTTAGCTCTGAAATCATTTCCATGGGTTTCAACCAGCCTTACTTGTTCAACAATAAAAGAGATCAAAATACGATAGGACAGAAGAGAAAACACAAAACGCGCACGCACGTGTGTGTGTGTGCACGCACGCGTATTTGGTCATGATATTAAATTTATTTCTAACTGTGAGCCATAGGCCAAAAGGTTTGAGGTCTACTTCTCTGAAGTGTTTTAAGTGGGGAGATGATACAAGAGCCCTGAACTTTGGAAAATCAGCTTGGCTATGGTATAGAAAGGACTGGAGTACGGAAGAGCAGTTGCAGTAGCCAGGCTATAGATGATAGTGGTCAACTGAGGGCTAGGCTGGGTTGTCGAAGGTTCTGTCTTGGGCAACTGGTTGGGTTTTGTTGGAAGGAGCACCTGAGCAAATGCAGTTTTGGAAGAAGAAAATTATTAGGTCAGGACATGTTGAGATACAAGGTTGAAAACACGGAGAATTAGATTAGCACAATTTGGATAAATTTCTCTATAGAAAGTTTTCATCTACAAACCAATCATTATCAAGTACCTATTGTCTGGTGCAAAAAAAGTAGCACTAAAATTTAGCACTAATGTTAGAAATACATATACAGGCACCTGGGTGGCTCAGTCGGTTAAGTGTCTGACTCTTGATCTTGGGTCAGGTCATGATCTCATGGTTTGTGAGATAGAGCTCCACATCAGGCTCTATGCTGATGGCATGGAGCCTGCTTGGGATTCTCTCTCTCTCTCTCTCTCTCTCTCTCTCTCTCTCTCTCAAAAATACATAAACATTAAAAAAAGAAATACATAGAAATGGTGGGCTTTTGTTTGTTTTTATAGTAAGGAAATAGAATTAAGTACATAGGGATCTGCAAGTGCCCAGACTTTGGGGATAAGTTGAAAAACAAAACACACCTTCTATAGCAAATGCCAGTAAGAATCATTATTAACAGAAAAAGGTTAAAGACATTATATATAAGCATGTAGCATAATAGCTGACACACAGGAGATGCTCTATAAATGTTTTAGTTTTTCTTTCTCTCCACTTTCTTATACCTCATTAATGGGTCTGAAGATACAGCAATTTAAACTATTTACATGAGTATATTTCTTTTATTTAATTTTTAAAAAATGTGTATTTTTGAGAGAGAGAGAGAAAGAGAGAGAGAGAGAGAGAGAGAGAGAGAGGGAGAGAGAGAGAGAGAAAAGGAGACACATAATCCAAAGCAGACTCCAGGCTCTGAGCTGTTAGCACAGAGACCAATGCAGGGCTCAACCCCACGAACTGTGAGATCATGACTTGAGCCGAAGTCAAATGCTTAACTGATTGAGCCACCCAGATGCCCCTACGTGAGTATATTTCAAGTCAGTTGATTTCAAGTCAGGGAGATTTACCAGGAGATGCTGTGACTCATCAGCAAAACTGATCATGTTTCTTATTTTACAAGGGCTACCAAGAGGTTAATGGGAAAATTCATGATGTATCTCTAGTAAGTAGACAGAAACTCGTCACATGCATTTTGTACCTCTCACCTCATATTTTTAAGCCTTTTCCTCAATTCCTTCACTTAAGAAATATTACTGAGAGTTTTAAAAAGTCACTGTAAATCACTTTTTGAAATAATTCAAAACCTATAGACAGGTGGGTAGATGGATAAATAGAAAGACAGACAGATGGTTGAAATTGATGGATGGCTGCATATTTGATTACTAATCAAAGACCTATGAGTTTGAGTAGCTGAATCAGTTCCATGAACCTTATTTCCTTCTTTGTAAAGAATTGTTTATTATGAAAAAAAAATGCAAACATATTCAAAAGTAGAGAGAACAGTATAATGAACCCCCAGGAATCCACACCTCCAGCTTCAACAACTGTCAGCCAATTCACAGTTAATCTTGTTTCATCTTGACCTTCATCTACTTCCCCAACTCCTGGATTAATTTAAAGCAAATGTCAATCACTGTATCATTTCACTGGTAAATGTTTTGGTAGACATCTCCAAAAGGTAAGGACTCTTTAAAAACGTAATCATAACATCATTATCATACCTAAAAAAAGTTAACAACAATTCCTTAATACCATCAAATATCAGCCAGTGGTCAAATTTCCTCTAATCTTTTCTTAATTTTTTAAATAGATTGGATTTTAGACACTGATTATTTCTGGATCAATTTATGAGATAGTTCCTCAGTCGGTTAAATTTAGGATCTGAATAAGAACCTTACCAAGGAACCTTTGCTTCACGAAGGCTGGGATTCCTCCAGCCGTTCCTTCTACTTCTTTCTCTCTTCCTGCATCCCTCCCATTCAGCCTCAGCTTCTTCAACGACAACTCCAATTCATGAGCCAACGCACTCACGCTCATGCACACAGGCACAATGGGTGGAAAGCCATAAAACTTGTTCGTTGTATGAATATGAATACTTGATACGAAAATGAAAATTGTAATGCAGCAGATAAAGAGGCTACACAAGCTCTTAAGAAAACCAGTCTTAAGAAGGATCGAATTTGTAATTAATGACAGCTATCAAAACTTTGAGCAGATACAGTTAAATACTGCACACACTCACATAAATATATACACACACACACACACAGGCATGTGTGTGTAGGTCTAAAAAGTATGCTTCGTTGTGCATATTTGAAGTAAAATGTCATAATGTAATAAATGAAATAAAATAAAAGTTTCCAAAAAATTTTATGTCCACTATCTCTCAAAATGTCTTAAGGAATGTAGACATATTACAGTATATGTCTTCAGGAAAAGAAAAGAAGTACCCATACGGAGTCCAGTGTCTTTCCTTCTACTGCTCTAGTCAGCCTCTGACTGGTTTCCCTGACCCACTCTCTTCTCCATTTCATCTAACACATGGATGCTGACAGTGTCCATTTTCTAAAGGACAGCTCTGGCCTGTCATGGTTTACTTAAAAATCAGCTGTTGTTAGCCAGTGTCGACAGAATCAAGTCCAGATTTCTCAAAGCGGCAGTCAAGGATCATTACAATCTACCCACAGCCCACCCTTCCAGCCTTGTGCCTTACCACTCTTTCCCACCATGGGTCCCCCAGGGCTCTGGCTACACTGGGACAGTTCTCCCTGAGCATGTCTTTTTCATGCCTCTGTGGTTTCGTTCAGGTCTTTCCTTTTGCTTGAAATAAAGCATCTCTTATTTGGCCATATGATAAATGTGATCTTGTAATAAAGAAATGAAGATAAGGAATAAGGCATGATCTTTGCTCTTAAGGAGCTCACCACCTAATGGGAAACACAGATAAATTTCCATAGAAGCATAAGGACAGATATATTAATATGTACTGGATTTGGTGGTGACACCAAGGAGGGAACACTTAATTTTGTTATGGATATGGAACATTCAGAAATACGGCATGCACAAAACACATGGAGAAAGGAGGGTCCAATCTATGATTTAAGAGCTCCCAAAATAAATATGTAGAATTAATATGTAGCTGTAGGATGTCTATATTGAAGAGCTCAGTCTAAAAGCATGCACAGTTTGGGGCACCTGGGTGGCTCAGTGGGTTAAGCGTCTGACTTTGGCTCAGGTCATGATATGATGGTTCATAGATTTGAGCGTGCGTTGGGCTCTCTGCGGTCAGTGTGGAGCCTGCTTGGGATCCTCTGACTCCCTCTCTCTGCCCCTATCCCACTCGTGTATGTGCTTTCTCTCTCTCTCTCTCAAAAATAAATGAATATTAAAAAAAATAAAAGCATTCGCAGTTTATTACAATGTTTATGATCAATTATAATCACCAACTCAAATATAACTGATTTACCTTAAGAAGTCTTTGGTACCAAACAAACACAAAATCTGTGGGAACCAAAGTAGAAGTGTAGGATAGCAAAGGGAGGTATGATTTACATACCGAGAGACTGAAGCAATTATTTCCAACAAATTATGAAGCATACTGAAATACAAACTCATTAAAGGAAGCAGTTCAATGCGACATTGAGAAGTGAAGCCATCATTACATATTTAAGAGTAGGACACACTTGGGGTGCCTTGGTGGCTCAGTCAGTTTAGTGTCTCACTCTTGATTTTGGCTCAGGTCATGATCTCACAGTTCATGAGTTCGAGCCCCATGTTGCACTGTCAGCGTGGAGCCTGCTTGAGATTCTCTTTCCCCCCTCTCACCTGCCCCTCCCCCATTCGCGTGTGCACGTACACTCTCTCTCTCTCTCTCTCAAAATAAATAAACTTAAAAAAGAGTATGACATATTTGCTGCTACATTTACTCTGATGTCAATTAAATAATTAAAATATTTTAAAAATTCTTTTTATGAAAGTATAATACGAACGGTATATATATACAATTTTTTGTATATATACAAATATATTTTAAAAAGAACAACAAATGTCCATGTATCCATCTCCTAGGTTAAGAAATAGAACATGACTAGTATCTTGAAAGCTCCTAGAATCCTGCTTCCCAACTGTCTGTCACTCCTTTCCTATGAGTGGTGACCACTATCTTGTTTTTGTGATAATCATTCCTTTGTGTTTCTTTATAGCTTTGCCGTCTACATCCTACCATCTAGACAACACTTCGGTTTGGTTTAGGGAGACTGCATAGTAAGCACAAACCTAGCAATCTAAGGAAAGCCAGGGGAAGAGAGACACCACAAGGCCTAGTCTGGCTTCAGGTTCTTTGAGGATTTACAAGAGCCTCTACTAGAGAAGTCAGAGGGCAGCTGAGAGTCCTGAGAAACAGAAGTCTTGCCGCCTCTGGGCTGCTGTCCCAGCTGTAATGCCAACCAACAACCAGACACCTGGCAGGGCTGTGATCAGGTGTGGACTACTCTCTATCTTCTGTTTTTTGTTTTTTATTGTGGCAAAATACACATAAAATTTACCATTTTAACATGTTCAGCACTGTGGCACTACGTACATTTACACTGTTGTGCACCTATCACTATCATCCATCTCCAGAACTCTCATCTTCCGCAGTGAAACTCTGTACCCCCTGCCCCTGGTGGCTACCATATTGTTTTCTGTCTTTGTGAAGACAGGTACCTCAGGTAAGTGGAAGCATGCAGTATTTGTCTTTTTGTGACTGGCTTATTTCCCTTAGCATAATGTCCTCAGGGCTCATCCATGTTGTAGTGTGTGTCAGAATCTCCCTCCTTTTTAAGGCTGGATCATGTCCCATTCTATATATATACCACATTGTGTTTATCCATTCATCTGTTGGTGTACATTTTGGTTATTTCCACATTCTGCTTATTGTGAATGATGCTGCTATGAATACAGGTGTACAAATAACTCTTGGAGATCCTGCTTTCAATTCTTTTGGGTATACACCCAGAAGTGGAATCACTGGATCATATGGTAATTCTATGTTGGACATTCTGAGGAACTGTTTTCAACACTAGCTGCACCATTTTATATTCCCACCAGCACTGCACGGAGTTCTGATTTCTCCACAGCCTTGCCAATACTTACTATTTTCTGTGTTTTTTATAATAGCCATCTTAATGAGTGTGAAGTGGTATCTCATTATAGTTTTTATTTGCATTTCCCTAATGATTAGTGATGCTGAATATCTGTTCATGTGCTTATTGTCCATTTGTATACCTTCTCTGAAGAAATGTCTACTCAAGTCCTTGGCCCAAGGACTTCTGTTTTTCAGCTCGCTGTGTCACACCTCCAGCTCACAGAAGAACATATTGGTGGAGGTGAAATGAGCATCCTCAGACGACCAGCCAGCAGGACATGGAGAGGAAAGTAGGAACTTCATTATTAGTACATGATCAAAGGGAAAAAATACAGAAAAGAATCTGGGCTAGGCTCACCTGGCATAATGTCTTCAGGTTAAAAAGACTGTACACTCCCAGTACAGATCCTGGCGATCACAGCAATCAGTGTGTCTAGCCTTTGAATCAGGCTGCTCTGCTCCATGTTGTACATAATGGATCCTGGGCTCATCCATCATCTTCCTCATGGAGATTGCCTCTGCGCCCCATATCTCCTGTTTCCTAGCTTGTTGTTGTTTCCTCTCATGTTGAGGGGGCATGTTTTCAAGTAGCTTTTTCACAGACGGGGCATAGGAGGCAATGTTTTGAAACTTTGCATGTCTGATAATATTCTTATTGTATTCATTCAATACTGATACTAACTTCGGGTTGGTATAGAATTCTAGTTGGTGACTCTTTTCCTTCAGAATTCTGGAGGCATTGTTCCACTATCATTCCTGCATTGCCTTTGAGAAACCCAAAGCCATTATAGTTTCCAAACCTTTACATGTGATCTCTAGCTGCTTGTACTATCTTCTCTTTGTCCTCAATGTTGTCAACTTTCACAACATGCTTTGGTGGGGAGGTATTTTCATTCATTTCGTGGAGCACTCTGGGTTTTCTCAATGTGAAAAATTAAGTCCTTTGTTTTCTGTGCTGTTTCTGGGACTCACAATACTTGGATGTTGGACCTCTTTTTTGTTTTCCAATTTTATTTTCCATTCCTTTGTCCTTTTGTTCTGCTCTTTGGCGATGTTCCTCAACTTTATTTTCTAATCCTTCTATTAGCAAATGAAATCATATTTCTGGGAAATAGTATCATCATTTTTGTATGCCCCACTACAATAAAGAAAAGGGCACACCTTCTGAGCAAAAGTTTCAGGCCAAGTATAAAGGGAAAATGGGGTCAAATGTTACTAAGAGCAGAGGTGGCAGTAAGACCAGGTGAAGTTATAATATGTGCAGTGTGTGACGGGGCTATTATGTTCTTTTGGGTTTATTGAATTCAGCTTCACTCAATTGTTTTCTGCTCAAGGGAGTTGTTATAAAATTTCTTCCCTGATGACCCTTTGTTCCAATTTCAGAAAAGAATTTTCAGTAGTAACACCTGGGAATGTCTTTGTCTTTCAAAGAATTTGTCCATTTCATATAAATTATTGAATTTATTCACATAAGCTGTTCGTAACATTCCCTTACTTTCCTTTTAATGTTTGTAGAATCTGCAGTGATGTTACCTCTCATCTCTGATACTGTAATTCTGTATTTTTTCTCTTTTCATCTTGACCTCTAGTCTGGGTAGAGGTTTATCAATTTTATTGGTCTTTAAAAAAATCAGGTTTCAGTTTTTGCTGATTTTCTTTGTTCTTTTTATTATTTCAATGATTTCTGCTCCGATCTTCATTATTTCCATTCTTCTACTTACTCTGGGTTTATTTCCTCTTCTTTTCTTAGTTTTTTTGAGGTGGAAGCTGACACCATCGATCTGAGATCTTCTTTTTCTAATATTGTCATTTAGTGCTATAAATTTCCCTAATAATATTGCTTTAGCTAGGCTTACAATTTTTAACAAGTTGTGCTTTCATTTTTCAATTGAAAATATGATCTAATTTTCCTTGTGAGCTCTTCTTTGACCCTTCCGTTATTTAGAATTTGTTTAGCTTTCAAGTATTGGAGATTTTCTATATATTATAGTTACTGATTTTTAATTTAATCTCATTGTGATAGAGAACATAGTTTGTGTGACTTGAGTCCCTTTAAATTTATTAAAGCTTGTGTTGTGGCCCAGAATATGATTTGCACAGGTGAATGTTCCATGTGTACTTGAGAAGAGTATGTATCATGTTCAGTGGAGTGTTCTATACATGTCAATTGGGTCAAGTTGCTTGACAGTGTTCAAGCTTTCTATATCCTTACTGATTTTCTCTCTACTTCTCTCAATTATTGAGCAAGGGGTGTTGAAATATCTGACTATAATTGCAGATTTGTCTATTTCACCTTGCAGTTCTATCAGATTTGTCTTCATATATTTTGAAGCTTTGTTAACACATGCACTAACATTTAGGATTGTGTCCTCTTGATGAATCAGTCTCTTTATTATTATGAAATGATCTTTATCCTTGGTAATATTTTGATCTAAAATCTACTCTGTCTCATATTAATACATGCGCTTTGGCTTTTGATTTTCTTTGAGTATCTTTGAATACAAAGAAGACACAGCCATGTATATAGAACAATCATCTCTATAAAATGTCTGACAAAAGCCATAACATTAACACATTAACAAGTTCTGAGTGGTTAAAGAGATGACCCCTGGAGCAGAGCAGTGTAATTCCTCAGACTGACAGCATTAGCATCAGTTGGGAACTTGATAGAAATACAAAGTATCAAGCTCCACTCTAGACCCACTGAATCAGATTTTTGGGGATTGGTCCCAGAAAGCCATTTTCTAACAAGTACACCTGGGAATTTTGAGGCATATCAAAATTTGAGAGTCACTTCTAGCTTCTGATTCTAGGAATAAGTATTCAGATGAAAATAAGCCAAAAAATACTTATTACAGAAATTAAAGCTTTCTCTGGCTAGGAGGGTATTTCTGCAGCTCTACATTTATATGATGTTGCCCTAACCAAAAGCCCATTTTTGTATAAATTAGTTACACAATAATATTCCTGATTAAAGTGTAATAACAGATTAAGTATACAAAAAACTAAGATTCATTTTAAATATTTCAGGAATATGGGGAAGCATTCACTGCTTTGAATTTTTAGCTGTCATTTTTAAATGTAGGAAATACTGCTTGTAGAAAGATTATAATGAATTTTCACTGCATGTGACTACTGATGGGGATGAATCAAAATTGGGTAAATGCTCTACTCTTACAACAGCTTTTGTTTTCCTTTAAGTCTAGTACAATAGGTGGGCCATTTTCTCAGTGAAGTTCCCTACTATGCAGTTAGTCTGTGTATATAATAATCTTTTGAGTGCTATTCAAAACTGGTAGATTCATCTTTTCCTTTTATTTAAATATACTTTTAGGGGACGCCTGGGTGGCTCAGTTGGTTAAACGTCCGGCTTCAGCTCAGGTCATGATCTCATGGTTTGTGGGTTCGAGCCCCGCATCGGGCTCTGTGCTGACAGCTGGTTCAGAGCCTGGAGACTGCTTCAGATTCTGTATCTCCCTCTCTCTCTGACCCTCCCCTGCTTGTGCTGTCTCTCTCTGTCTCTCAAAAATAAATAAATAAATAAATACATTAAATAAAATTTTAAATATACTTTTAGATGTTGACCTGGGTGGCTCGGTCAGTTGAGTGTCTGACTTTTGATTTTGGGTCAGGTCATGATCTCATGGTTCGTGGGATTGAGACCCATATCAGGCTCTGCGCTGACAGCACAGAGCCTGCTTGGGATTCTCTCTCTCCCTCTCTCTCAAAATAAATAAATAAATAAACATTTTTTTTGCTGCTGCTGCAGCTAATCTGTTTTTAAATGTTTATTCATTTTTGAGAGACAGAGAGAACAGAGCACCAGTGGGGGAGGGGCAGAGAGAGAAGGAGACAGAATCGGAAGTAGGCTCCAGGCTCTGAGCTGTCAGCACAGAGCCCAACGCGGGGCTCAAACCCATGGACCGTGAGATCATGACCTGAGCCGAAGTCAGACGTTCAACCGACTGAGCCACCCAGGCGCCATTTTAAAAGCTCCTCTCGGGTGTGCAGCCATACTCAGTTCTTCATACATATTATCTCCTCTGTTCCCCAATCTAGCCCTGACAGCAGGTATGACCTTACTCATTACAGAGAAGTAGAGCAACTGGCCTGTGGTCAAACTGCTGGGGAGTCTGTGTGTGAACTGGCGGATTGCTCCTGACTCCACATCCTGGAGAACGATCACTGGTGCCACCACAACTACTATTTATAACTACGAAACACAATGAACACAGAAAGGAAAAAGGCTCATGATCTAAAAAAAAAGCTTTCTTTTTAATTCAAAACTTAATAGACATTTGAACAGTAAGCAAGTTGGTTTGTTTCAGCTTACATGACATATTTCTTGGTATGAAGGGAATCTAAAGAAAGAAGAACGTTCTTACCCTGGCACTTTATAAATTGACTAAACGCAAATACACAGCCTCACACAAATGCCCTCAGGCAAAAAAAGTTCTTTTAATTAAAGAGTATCAGAAGGAGATTGCCTTTCATTTAATATGGACTGGACTGTATATTTGTATTAAATACAACTTAAGTTTTATTTTTAACATAAGTCTTTTATTTGGGCTACAAGCTACATATACTAATTAAAATTTTTTCAGTCAGAAAGAGCAAAAATCACTAATTGTCATGTACAAATTTTATCAGACAGCAATAATTGGGTAATATAATATTTTGTGTATAGTTTGTTAATTTGAAACACTCACTAAAAAAAAGAACTTCATTTTCAGAATCATAGGAAGAAATTAGGTTCAGATTAAAGTATAGTTGCTATTTACCCAATTGGAATGGCTTAATTGGTGGTTTTCTCTATAAAAAATGGTAAATAGAGCTCCTATGCCTCTTCTAATTTCCTTGTATCAGAACCAAATATAATATTTAATATTTGCTTTGTACCTTACACAAGAAATTAAAAAAAAAAAAACATGTACAGAATAGTCAGTGGTCAACAAAAGAAACTGAAAGCCTAAAACAAGAGAGGCTTTGGAGAATAGAGTGGTTGGTCTTTCCTCTTTGGTTTCTATTTCTAATAGCACAAAAATGGAGGTATAGAAAAAGTGTTTTCAACATGCTGATAAAAGATTAAAAAGAATCACTTGGTTTGAAGGAATTTTAACAACGTAACATTAAGGAGAGCAGAGGCTGTAAAATAAAACCTAAAAGCATGTCCACAAGAACTTGAAGAAATCAGGGGGAAAAAATCCCAAAAAACAAAACAGAAAAATGCTCACAAACAGTCTGGATAATCATGAACAATCATTGACTCGGTTTGTTATAATTCCAAAAAAACTCCTCGTTAAATATGCGATTTATATGTGACCATTTACACAGCTCTTATCTATGATTTCAAAGGTGATCAGTTCAAAGCTTAATGAATTTTCTTGATATTGAATTTTTAAACCTTTGAAATCTTATATTTCAGTAATGTACTATTAACTTAACATTTAAGCAAAGCTGTATGATCTAGAGAAAATTCAATCTCTTCTGATGATTAAATTTCAGTAATTGAACATAAAAACATTTGGAACAAAAAGGGCTGTATAAATGAACTGTCAGCATATATTACAACATTACAATGTTGCTTAGGTAAGAAAATGCTTCTTGAAGAAGTTGGCACAATGATCAGCCAATTGGAAAAACAGAGGAAGTAAGCTATCACTGAAATAACGAGGAGGAATTCCATTAAGGCTCCAGGCCAGGTATGTGAAGGAGGTGTGATTGATATGCAGGACTTTGAGATTAACTGTGTGGGACATTCTGAGGCCATGCTTACATGCATCTAACATAATGCTATATTTGGTATCAGAGTTTGACTGAAGTAGTGTTTACAGAGTCATTTCTCTTGCTGGCTCTTTTCTTTAAATGCTGAGGATTTTGTTTCAGCCATGGCGTCAGCAAGGGAGCATTTTCACGAGGAGAAGAAAAATACAGTCATGGCCAGAGTTAGTCTCATATTAAGATGTGATTAGTGTTCACTTTTAGTGTCAACAATAATTTAAAATGCTACATTTCATACAAAGAGAGGGATGACAATGGCCATGAGCTCATCAAGTCCCTATGTTCCTATCAGTAGGTCCCTTTGGGTATTGCTAATAAATGGTAAGATTTTAGAAGCCAGGATAATGATATGATATAAAAACAATTTTAAAAATTTGATATTTATGAGCATGGGAATATGGAAGAAGTCATTGTTTTGAAGCTGCTTCTAGAATTGCTACAGAGCATTGGAATCTAGCTCAAGTTAACAGAACATCCTTGAAATGTTAAAAGACAAGGGTTAGTTTTGAGTATATATTTCTAGTGCAAGGGATTATATGATGGAATAGAGGTGAACTGGATGAATTTGAATATTCTCAGTCTTTAAAACCTTCTTTCTGGAATAGAAGTGAAGTACTGGAAACCTAGCACCAGAGACTCTTGTTAATGGATGGCTTTTTATCACATAAATTCCGACAGAGTGAAGGTTAAGTGAAGCTTTACCTAACCTACTTAGTACTTGCTACAAAAGTGTGTGTAATATCTTAGTCTGTAAAATGGGTGATACTCCTGTTTACCAACACCCAACTTATACAACATTAGCAGAAATGACCAACCTGTGATCCCTAGTTCTGTTATCTGCTCCCTGTGTGACCCTGGTAAGTGACTCAATTCTTTGTGGCAATTAAACATTCAAAAACTAGGCACACTGGAGGTTAGTTTGAATTACTTGTAAAGTTTTCTCTAATAAAATAAGGACCTGACAGAAGTAAAAGAAATAACCTAAAGATATTTACTTTTTCCATACTTTATTCATTATTTAGTAATTTTGCATCAGAATTACACTTCATCCTTCTCCAAAGACCAAACTCAGATAGACATGTTCTAATCTCATGGGCAAAAGGAAGAAAGTGGCCGCTAACTCTGTCAGAACAGTTCCTATTATCTGAATTCATGATCCAGTCCTCCACAACAGCAACTGGGATTATAGACAATTTTTTAAATGTCACTTTGTTTTGCTTATCCTTTTAGAGAACTACATCCCTACACATTTAAAATAATAATTTGTTCTAAAGTTATCAATCAATTTAATGTGAAATATAGGCACTGACTATCTTACAGGCACAATTCCATGTACTTAAAAGACGATGCTCCCCTCTCAAGGAATTGATAATCCAATTACCCCAGGCTCCAGGAGAGAAGTGCAAAGTCCAGCGAAGGGAAAGATCTGAAAGAGCTTAGAGAATTAAAAAACATGTTTGTGGGTAAAGGTGACCTCTGCAATGAGGTTGAAGAAGGAATATAACCATGAAATAAAAAGATAAGGAGAAGGCTGTCCAAAATGAAGAAAAGTCAAGAACAAAATAAAAAAGTCAGGAAAGCCCATGGAAAATTAGGTGGCTTGGCCAAAGCCAAAGCTGTGTGTGGGACAGTGGGAGATGAGGCTGACAAGGAGATTGGGGCATACCATTTTAGGATCTTGGATTCTTAAGAAATCCATACAGAAGGAAAAAATGGAGGCCAGGCCTCTTTCTACAGACAACTAACCTGAAACTATGTCAATTAAGTATAGGATACATTGTCTTCTTTTATTAGTTGTGGGAGCTCAGTGAGCACAGGAATCACATGTTCTACCTTCTGAATCTCCAGGGCCTGTCATTAGCAAATGCCGAAGTTCTTATTCAATACGTAAGTAAATGAACCAAAAACCAAAATGATTAAAGGTACATGTGAAAAACTTAATTTTACTATTGGTACATTTTTTCACACTAATAAGTTCCTACGTGATTTATTTCAAATGAATGAGCACTCGAATAATTCAAGGGTGTTTTCTTTTCTCCACATGAATTCCTTTCTAGGTTGTTCAGAAGATCATATAAAGAGAAAAATATTAACAACTATTATACGCAATGAGCTGATGTCACAAACTTGTACTACAGACTGGTTTTGTATATTATCAACTAGATCTTTGTAGGAAGAGCAAAACCATTCTTTTGTCAAACATGACATGTGATAAGAGAAAATCTTTCTCCTCTCAGGTTTTCCTTAAAAAATATCTATTCTTTGTATCTGCTTTAAAAAGAGTTGTTTTACATTAGAAATGCAACAAAATATCTTATAATGGTCACAGAAAACCATTCTAATGTTTCAGAATTTTCCTTTCTCATTGGCCATTGAATTCTTGGAATTGGTGGGGGTGACAGATGCAATAAATTCTTTCCCACCTACCTATGGCATTATTCAAGAAAGGAAGTATTTCAATGAAGCCATGGTTGAAGAACAGTCTTGTTTACCGGGCTGCCAAAGCTATTTGAGGGTCAGTTAGGGGAATGATGCATTCCTTTGGAAAGGAGTCTCCTTTGGAAAGAAGTCTCCAGAAATTACTTCTGGGAAGGAGCTTGGGACTCAGTGCCCTTATTAACTCTGGTGAGTGGTAGGAGTGGAGAGGCTGGTAAATGTGTCTTGACATATGGAAGAGAGGAAATCTGGTGTTTCTTCCCCAAGCTGAAAATCTCTAATTGTCACTGGAACTTAATAAAGAGGTGAAGAGATGGCTTGTGAATTTTCTGTAATGTTAACGGAGGCTCCTAAACACAGCAGTGGTTATAGACGAAGAATTTCCCTTTCTCCCCTTTCACATAAACACACAGAAGTGCCCTTCTATTTGATAAAGAAGGTGATAGGAAATCTTCTGATTTGTTTGTTTACTTAGTGTCCAACTCTTGCCTCATCCTGCTATACTCTGCAACTTGAAAAAGAGCACTTTTCCTGCAAACTGCCCACATATGGCATGTTGGCACATCTTGAGACCTTTAAATATATCTGTACAAGGCAATATTGTGGCACTATTATCAATGCTGAATGGTGGTTTAAATAATCCCAGATCAAATTAACTTGATTCAGATCCACAACTGATACTGCAAAAGAAAATCAAAATTTGGGATCCAAGAAAGGAGAGGTTGAACTTCATTTAAAAACTAGAATATAAATTTTCATTAGGTACAACCTATATATAGCATAAAAATTAATTTGTGTTTTATAATGAATCATAAACTACATTAACCGATTGTGATGAAATATTTGGGAGAATCAGCAATTCTAAAATACAAATTTTCTTACCTAATTTGTTTGCTTAAAAAGTCAGTTTATTATAAACAAAAAACATTTTGAATGGTTCAAATATTCAATCCAGGCAAAACAGTTTCAGTTCTGTGGCACAAAGTTTGTACTCAGCAAATGTTAGGAAATATTTGTGTGAATGAATGAAAATTTTACCGTAATTACTTTTTGCCCTTTGAAAACACAACAGGGTAATATAAGTGTACTCTTCCATAGAGGATAAACTTTTAAATTACTTTTATTTATAAATATAATTTAAAATTCCAAATAAAATAAAATCAGGAAACCATACATGTATACTTTTGAATATATATATTTTATATTGTATTTTTATAGTGCTTTTGATATCATCGGTTGCAAATATTCAAAGGTGAGAAATGTTCACATTTCCTATTTAGAAGACCAAATTGATCAGTAAATAGCTTCTGATTACAAAGAACACAGCATCTGTGTCTCTGCTAGTTCAAGGAAATAAAGCTAAATAAAGGAAATAAAGCTGTAGTAAACTGCTCTAAAACAAAGGTAAAATGATCGCCCAATTAAGCCATAACTTTAAAAATCACCTTGAGGTTAAAATGGGAAGAAATCTGAGGAAGAGGGCAATTAAAGATTACTATTTAAATTTGGGGTCTCCTCAATGACAATGAAAGATTCAGTTACTCAAACTGTTTTTCACTATTTCATTTACGAGTGGCTTTTAACAGTTATTTCATCCCTCAACAGAGGAAATAAGGAATGCTCTTTTTTAAAAAAGCTATACCAGGCCATCAAAATCTTTGCTAAGAAAAATAAACTAATCAAGATTGATCGCCTCGGTTTCTCAGAAGTTCACCCAATGCCAAATGTTCACATAAGTTTCCAAAGGGAGGAAAACAATAAAGCTTCTCTGTAATAAACTGCTTAATAATTTGTTTGGGGGGTACTGGAACTAATAATAGTCATATTTTGTAAAATGCATTTAGCTATAATTGAAATAAGTACGCATCTATTTTCTTTTCCTGAAAATCTAAGCTTCTATTCTCCAGTACTGAGAAGTATGGGTCAATTTTGTCAACCAATTTTAAAGGGATTTTCTAGAATATTTTTCAAGAAAAGGTTGAATGTGATCTGGCAATACTTTGGCAGAAGGGATTTTTTTTCCAAATTTGTTGTATTTTATATAACCTAACAGCAGTGTAACCACTAAATATGTATACAAAGCCAGTGCAGGGGAGACTTCCTTTACACTTAAGCACAGTGGCAAATTATTTCTTTTTTAAGAGGTCTTTAATATTACTTAATGGTAGAGCAAGTGAAAATGATAAAAAAAATATTAATCACATTATTGAAAAAAGGTTGGTTATTTCCTTTTGTTTTTAATTTCTCTTCCTGTTTCTTTTAAAGTCCACCAAAAAGACACAGTTTGCTATAAATGTAGCAGAAATGGGATGGGTAAATAGTAAAGTATGACCGAAGGAGGCCTTAATCTAATGTACCGCTGTCTGTCAACTAATCTCTCCTGGTTTAACAATCTGAGTTTAACTACTTCATGATGAATGAAGGGTGCAAATGACCTGAGTGTTTCAGCCCATAAAACAGGCTTAGGGAAATAAAAGTTGCAAATTTGATCGCCAGCCTTAGATTGGCCATCACTGGCAAAATAGGTAGGGCTTTAACGGAGACTAAGAGTTTTAAAGGAATTGTCTAAGTGTAATATTAGGTAATGAAATGCCAATAATTTACATTTAAAGTACCATTTACTATATGAAAGATTTGCGGTTACATAACTGAAATTCAGCTAGAATTCAATTCCAGCTTTGAATTGAAAGGTGGCAAGCTAATTGTCTGAGGACCCACTGAAGCTAAGAGTTTTATAGACTCAGTTTTACAGAAAGTTTCTTGGGAGCATTAACATGTAGTCCCATTAAGCAAAAAACACTCAGTTCTTAACAGCAGTAGGTCTATTGTTCAAGAAGAAATACATTTCATGAGATTCATTATGGGGGGGGGATCCTTTTTGCTATTCTGCATACAAAATTTTCTCAAAAAGACATCTGCAGTTTAAAAAAATTCCACCTACTTTTACTACTACAACCTTTGTTAATTTTCTACAGTTCTCTGCTCTGACTTAAAAGTCATTTCCTTAAGAAAACATGACAGACAAGTTGAGTGACTGATTATATTGTGCCATCACTTTGTTTTTCTCAGAGGCCTCGGTTTAAGAGGATGGATGTTAGTGTAAATGACAGAGAGGGGAGCTTCGCATAAGATTTCACTTCTGTTCAAAGACAAGCTAATGTAACCTCACTGCGGTGCAATCAACTTGACAAATGGACACCGTGCAACCCTCTGCCTCCCACTGAAATCCGAGAGGCTGATTTACACGATATTCTCCCTGTAGACGGAAAAAGACTTCATGCTGCTAGGCTGTATAATGGGTTGATCTGATAATTCTTTGCATGTAATGAAATTTGATAATATGGAGGTGAAATGCATTTCAAAGAATGAAGCAAGTTAATGAACTTATAAAACTACACTTAAGTCTTTAAAAACCTGAACAAACAGAAAAAGGGACTTAGCTCAAACTATGTTAAGAAAACGTAACAGTTCTCATGTTTAACTCTGCAATCAATTAAAGATCTATGACTTTTACCTCCAATCAATAAAAAAAGATCCTAGCTCTAAGGAGTACTGCTCTATTTAAACAATTCAACATAATCTGTAGACTTTGGTGTGCCTTATCTTTACTATCAGATTTTGTCAGCCTCAGGTCTCTACCTCAAGATTTTTACATTACTTTATCCTATTGAATTATTTCCCTGGAAGCTTAATATTTTTCCTTTTAAAGTAGGAAATCTCTTAAAGAATTTATAAACACTGTCATGCAAAATTGACAAATATGGAGATTTAAACATGTCTTAAACTGGCTATGGACACAAAAATCACAAAAATCAGGGCTTCATAAGGAATATAAACTTCTGCTTCATATCTCATAGTATGAATTCTTATTCAAAGTATAAATGTTTAGATAGTTTATTTTAAAAAAGAAATACATGGTATAGTATATTTTGCGGGCAAGGCTGATTTTTAAATCCTCTGTAGCAAAACTGTCTATTGCTATTAAATGCTTGCAAATAAATACCATGAATGTAAACTGCAATCAGAAGCAGTTTTAACACATGTAAATGTTGAATGAGGTAGAATTTTAGTCTTATGTTTATTTTGCTGTTGTCACAAATAAAAAAAGCACTTATGAAAACATTTCATGCTGAAGTGAATGGATTTCAACAGCTGCTGATTTGGTGACACGGAGAACCCCAGTGCAGACATCCTGCTGAATTAACGTTTTGGAAATGTTAAAAAGAAACTTCAAACAGACCTGGTTTAGCAGGCGGTCAAAGACTGTGCTCAGTGGGGATCATGTGAAGGCTAGCGGAGCAGTCACTCAGCCATGAATCAGGCTTGTCAATAGTTGCCTATTTTCTCAACAGGTGACTCAGAAAAGGCACACAGTCTATTTGCCCTAACATTTCTGTGTGTACTCACATGGAAAAAAATTACCCTGGACTTCTCCTCTGGCATCGTGTAGGACGGCACAGCACGGTCATGTGGGGAAACTGGGATGGAAGGGGTTTAAATATATTTTTTGGAAGTTATACTTTCCTTCTTTTCTAACCAATAAAAAATGAGCTAAGCTGTATTTAAAAATCTACTGATTTTCAAGCAAATTTGTATCCTAAGTTAGAAATCTGGAACAGATGCAATCAAAGAATTATAGAACAGGAAGAAATTTTGGAGATACCCCAAATCAAACTCTCTCTCACTTTATAGTTGAGGAAACGGAGGCCTACAAAGATCTAGTAGAGATTCAAGTAATTTGCCAAAGATTATATATGTATTGATTGATGTGTTAGGACAAGAATGTCCATCTTTTGACTCCCCAGTTTAATATGCATTATACTGTCCGTAAGAAATAAATCAGAATTAGGCTTCATTTTAAAAGTACTAAAGGAAAGAAACCAGGAAACCGGGCCAGATCGCATGGTTCAGTGTTCTTCTGATTTGGCATGTTTTAATTTTTTTTTCTTTAAACTTGCCACTGAGAGATAGAGTTAACGGAAAATTCCTTCCCCACATCACCAAGAATTGGGGGCGGAGCAGGGGGTGAAAAGAGGTCCAGTACCAAGCTTTGTTTTCAACTCTCAACATTTAAGAGTTTAGTACAAATATAGAGGACAAAAATAATACAGCATTTCATTGTTACTGATTCAGATTGGCATTGTAAACTGTGCAATACAAGCTACTATTATGTCAGAAAATTACCAGGTATCCATTAAATGAGCCCAGACTATTTTCTATTGTTCAAGGATTTTTTAGTTGTTTTTGAGAGCCTAAGTACAGAGTTCAGTGAGAGTTCTCAGAGGTGACTCCACAATCATAGCTGAGCTCATTAGCTTAGTCAACCTCACCTACTGTTTCCTTCAACACACAGTCATTACCAGCCAATGCGAAAACGCAATCTGAGGCTTAGTAAATCACCTCATACTGGCAGGATGTTTCCCAGAAAACTACAGTGTTGAAAATACGTTCTACAGAATCCAGAGAGAAAAACTGGTAAGAAACTTAAATAAATGCCAATCCCATAAAATATACACACAACCATCTACACAAACCTCTTAGTGTCCAAGCTCACTACTTCCTGTTATTGAAATTTACCTTTTAGAGGTTTAACTCTTCATATGGTAAGAGAAAACAGGTACGCCAATGCAAGGGCTGACCGGAGTGCAAAAACCAGACTGGGTTTTTACATCAAAATGAAAAATGCCCTCATCCTTTGACCCAGAATTCCCACATATAGAAATTAACCCCAAGAAGATAATTCAATAGGCAGGGAAAGATATATGTGCAAGGATTTTCATGGCAGTATTTTTTATAGTAGTACAAAGTTGGAAATTAAATTTAATTAAAACTGAATTAAGTTGGCAAGAAAATAAAGCTATATACATATATTTGTGTGTATATATGTGTATGTATATGTATATGTGTATATATATGTGTATATACACACATGCATGTGCACACACACACATACATAGGGATGTAAGCAGCTGTTAAAAATGGTCAATTACTTAACATAAAGCTACAGTAATATTAGCATGAGGATTGACAAACAGATTAATAGAACAGAATACAGAGCCAAGAAATAGACCCACACTTACTTGGTCATTTGATTTTTGACAAAACACCAAAATCATCCAACTGTGTTAGGATTTCTAACTGAATGCTATGTGTGAAAATAAACAAACTAAACACTGCAACCCCTTGTTCTCACCACACACAAAAATTAACTTTAGGTCTATCTTAGGCCTAAATATAAAAGCTAAAACTATTAAATTTTTTGATGAAAACAAAGGAGAATATCTTTACAAGTTGAGAATAGGCAGAGGTTTCTGAAAAGACAGATAAATTATAAGTTATAAGTTATTTTATAAAATAAACCTAAATTTGACCTCAAAATTTAAAACTTCTTCTCATGAAAACACATTGATAAGATAAATAAGGAAGCCACAGGCTAAGAAAAAACTATTTTCAAAGTATATATGACAAAGGATTGGTATCTAGGATATATAAAGAACTCCTATAATTTAATAATGAAAAGACAACCTATTTAAAAATGGGCAAAAGTTTGAATAGACTCATCACAAAGATATATAAATGACCAACAAACATATAACAAAGTATACAACATCATTTGTCATCAAGGAACAACAAATTAAAACCATAATGAGTATCCTTACACACCCACCTGGAGGACTAAAATTAAAAGGATAGCACCAAATGTTGGCAAGATGTGCAGCAACCAGAAATGTCCTATAGCATTGGTGGGACTGTCAAATGGTGTCTTACATAAAACATACACCTGCCCTATGACCCAGCAACTCTACTCTTAGAGATTGATCCAAAAGAAATGAAAACATGTCCACAAAAGATTTTACAAGAATGTTCACAGCAGCTGTCTTTATCATAGTTAAAAACTGAAAACAATTCAGGTGTCTATCAAAAGGAGAATGAATAAGCAAAGTGTGATATATTCACACAACGAGACACTATTCAGCAATAAAAAGAAACACACTACAGATATACGCGACAACATGGATGAATCTCAAAAACATTTTGCTGAGTAAAAGAAGCAGTACACAATAATGTGCACTACGAGCTCATTTAAAGCTCTAGAACAGGCAGAAATAATATATCATGGAAAAATATCAACACAATGGTTGCCTTTGAGAGTGGTGAGTGCTGGAACTTACTGAAAAGGGACATGAGGGACATTTCTGTGGTGATGGGAATGTTTTCTATCTTGACAGGAGTTTGAGTTGCACAGGCATATGGTCAGAACTTGTCAACTGATACAGTTAAGATCTGTGCATTTTACTGTATGTAAATCTTACCTCAAAAAGGAAAAGAGGAACTATAAACAAATATTAAGTTAATGACATGAATGTTAAATTACTGGGGTGGGGATGGATGTCCGCTTCTTTCTTTGAACTGCACCCCCCCCCCAAAAAGTTGATTAATAGAGATGCTGAAATACAGAGATATATGATGAAACAAATATAGTAGTCACAAACGCAGGTATAATTTTTCAATATAATGTCATCCCGAACTAACAATTTACCTCTATACATGGATACTTCTGTCATCATTGTATACAATGAAGTTTAACTTCTAAAAGATGGAATGATTGACTGATTTTCAAGTCTATCTACAGCAAATGTCAAAAGAAGTCAGAAAATAAAACTAGTTCGGTTGGGTCAGTTGATTTGAATATCAAACTCTGTCATGTTTTTGAACAATATGAAAATGTAGCAATAGTTGTACTACCTTCTATTAAAAACCTGTGACTTAGCTCAGAGCCAAGAGTCTTTTAAAAATGATCTATAATAACAGGGGTGCCTGGGTGGCTCAGTCAGTTAGGAGTCCGACTTCAGCTCAGGTCACGATCCCTCAGTTCGTGGGTTCGAGCCCCATGTCGGGCTCTGTGCTAACAGCTCAGAGCCTGGAGCCTGCTTCAGACTCTGTGTCTCCCTCTCTCTCTCTGCCCCTCCCCTATTTGCACTCTGTCTCTCTCTCTCAAAAGTAAATAAACATTAAAAAAATTTTTTAAATAAATAAAAATGACCTATAATAACAATAAACCATAAGCCACTTCTACTTTAATTAGAAATATAAAGATTATTAAGAAATAATGTTATCTTAAATGTTAGTGGAAAGCTTTGTCAACAAATAACATTTTGAATTCTGTAGATTGCTGATTTATATGCAAACAGAAGGAAAAACATTTTTCCAATTGTACTGCACCAAAAAATGGAGATGAACAAATCACAAGATAATGCGGAACCTCCCAGGGTCATGTATAATAAGAACATTTTATTATAATCTCAGAGTACCTTTATCATATATCCAGATTAAACTGTCCCCCTAAATTAATGTGTTTTATTGATAAAAAGAAGAGTTTATACCCTTATTTATTGGGTATGATTTTTTATTGGCAATTGAAACAATAAATCTACTTTGTATCGTATTCTGGGATGGATGGGCATAACCCAAAATACCACACAAGGAAACTGATCTATCAGAAGTGTACTGGTCTCTTTAGATATTTTAAGCATGAAGTAGATTACTATATATAAAACTTGATGATATATAGCAGAATATGCTTATGGTATTAATAATTTATAGATATTATCATACATAACAGACTTCAGAAGGATTTCTTCCTTTTGCTGCACGGAACAGTATGCCTTTTCCTCTCAGTTACAGAAATACTTAGCATCATAGATAAATAAAGTAAAAGTATCCTGTCATTTAATTGGAATTGAGAATTTTTTAATGGTTAATGAGTATGAAAGATGGTCAAAATGTTAAAAGAAGTTTATCTTAAGCATTTACATTTTTCTTCTGATGAGTTATTGTAGTTTTTATTCCCCCCTGACAAGTTATTTTTAAAAACACATATCAGTTACTTTACCAAGTGATTTCATTCCTATTTAGTGTCTTTTCTATTTAATGTTATATTATTGTCTTTCAGTTGTCATATAAAATGTCAATAAAAATTCATATTCTTTTCATTACTTATTTTACCCACATTTAAAGACAGGGTCTCTTAAAATACATCATAAACTACTAGGGGAAATAATTCCCAAACCTCAATATATATGTGTATAGCTAATATTAATTCTTGGGTTTATCTAATGAAAAATGTGACTATAATATAACAATTATTAAAATATCTCAGAAATTATGTATACAAATGAGTACTGTCTTATTCATATTCATCTGTGGAAGTGACAATATAATTGTGGAATTCCATTTAGGAACTGTCTTTCACAAGATTGTGTACCTCAGATGATGTGTATGTCCTCTCTCTCTCTCTCTCTCTCTCTCTCTCTCTCACACACACACACACACACACACACACACACACATACACACACGAAGTTGTCTTCTTTCATGACCACAATTTCACACACAATATTCCTTAGCTGACATCTCCAAATGATTTGCAGTTATTTCTAAAAATCAAAGCCACCTCATAAAGTATTAAGTTGTTATCAAAAGAATGTTTAGAAAATTCTGAAGACATTTCTGAAAGTGGAAGCTTAAATATATCAAAAATACACTGCCTCCCAAGATGGGAGGTAAGACGGTCACTTTGGAGGAACCAATACTTAGAAGTGTATGTTCTGGAATGTGTGTGTGTCCTTGTTTTAATTGCCACTTTGGAAGGAAGTGCACTGGAATAGAAAGAACTGTGTCAGGTATCAGAAAGCCTGGGTTTGAGTTTCAGCTCTGCCATTTATAAGTTGTGCACCTTTGGGGAAGTCCTTTCACTTTTCTGGGTTTCAATTTCCTCATCTTTAAAATAAGAGTTTATCTAAATCAGCACAGTCCAATAGAAACATAATGCGGGCTACATATGTAATTTGTATAGCCACATTTAAAAAGTAAAAAGAGGGGCACCTGGGTGGCTCAGTCGGTTGAGCATCTGACTTTGGCTCTGGTCATGATCTTGCGGTTCATGAGTTCAGGCCCTGCATTGGGGTCTGTGCTGACAGCTCAGAGCCTGGAACCTGTTTCAGATTCTGTGTCTCCCTCTCTCTGCCCCTCCCCTGCTCATGCTCTGTCTCTCTTTCTCTCAAAAATAAATAATAAAACATTTTTTTAAAATAATAAATAAGTAAAAAGCAAAAAAATAAATGAAATGAATTTTTAGAATGTATTATTTAACCCAATATATGCCAAACATTATCATTTCAATATTTAATCAATTAAAAAATCATTAGTGAGATCTTACACTTTTTTTTGTGTGTGTATGTTAAGTCTTTGAAATCTGTGTGTACTTTGTACCTAAAGCACATACCCAGTTTGGACTTGCCCTTTCAAATACTCAATAGCTACATGCAGCTAATGGTTAACCTATTGGACAGCACAGATCTAGACAGTTGCTAACAGTTCTTTCAGTTTTCAAAACTCTATTATGACTCTATTGTCAAAATTAATATGTTAAAAGAATTCATATAAAATTCAGCCAAGCATATGAAAATTATAGATTAAATGCTTCCATGGATGGGAGGTCTACTTTCATCAGGCAAGATTCTTTAATTTCCTATCTTATCTGGCATTTTTGAACCGTAGATGATTTTCCCTAACATTGAACAATCATTAAGAAGTAAAGAACTGGCGATTATCTTCTGAATTCAACCCTAGAAAGTGGATTCATTAATCTGTTAAACTGGTTTATGTCTATTAAAGAATTGCCAAGTCCCCATTTCATATTATATGATGCAGATTTGGATTTCATCTGAAACTTAGGTCTTTATGTAATCCTAAAAGTCATAAGACTGTTTTCAAATGAATAAACATTCAAAATCACTTCTACAGTGACAAAACCTATTTAATTTCTTCTTGTTTCACTGAGTCTAAATGATTTAGGCTATGAAATAGTTTTTATATTAGTGAATCATACCACAAGCAAATTAGTGTTCAATAATAGATGTCATTATCAATTCTTGGCAGCTTATTACTGGGTGATGATAGAATCTATGGATAAACCATTAGCTATGTTGTATATGTAGTAATTTATTTATTTATTTAAAAATATTTTAATGTTTATTTTTGAGAGAGAGAGAGAGAGAGAGAGACAGAGTGCACGCAGGGGAGGGGCAGAGACAAAAGGAGACACAAAATCTGAAGCAGGCTCCAGGCTCTGAGCTGCCAGCACAGCTGGGGTGTGCGGGGCTCAAACCCATGAACCGTGAGATCATGACCTGAGCTGAAGTCGGATGCTTAACTGACTGAGCCACCAGGCGCCCCGGTATACATTAGTAATTTAAAGTCTGGGGTAGGACCTACTTGCATCACAGGACAACTTCTCAATTATCAATTATACTTGCAACAGACCCCTGCACGTTATTTATCTCCAGGTACAATTATACATCATTTCAATTAGCTTATGAGTTGGTTATACCACACTTGACAAAAATTATATAAAGGTACTCTCTGACATGACTATAATCTTTAGAACCTTCTCTTTCCTCTCAAATTTATAAGAGTAAGAGCACACTCAAGTGTTTTTGTATCATTATAAATCACTATATAACAGAAATCTTACTTTACTAAAAAAAATTTTTTAGTGTTTATTTTTGAGAAAGATAGAGTGTGAGTGGTGGTAGGGGGGTGGGCAGAGAAAGAAGGAGACACAGAATCCAAAGCAGGCTCCAGGCTCTGAGCTGTCAACACAGAGCCTGATGTGGGGCTTGGCTTATGAACTGCAAGACCATGACCTGAACTGAGGTCGTACACTTAACCTACTGAGCCACCCAGGCGCCCCTAGAAATCTTACTTTAAAAGAAGTTAACAAAACATCCCACATGCTTTGTCAAACTAGAAAAGATGTTTCTGAAAATCTCTAAAATGTATTTCAGCATTATATATATTGAAAACTGACATTAATTCATCTTTATAGGGGGCAACATAACATATTTGATCTTTTAATAACTAGCATAAGATATGCTGTGTTTGTAAATTTGCCTTTAAGATAAAATCATGACATTTGAAGTCAACTTTCTACATGATTTATATTATTTAAGGAGCACTCAGCAGAGTCAGCATGACATATAATATTGCCTCATTTCTGAAGAAAAAAGGTAAATATTTATTACAGAAGCCAATGAGAGGGTAATAAAGGCAAAGTCAGGGAAACTCTTAATGTTAGGTGGCCCATGCTTAGTGTGCTGCCAGGCACTTGTTCAATGGTTCGTGCATGAATGGCCATAGAAGATATACACTGTACAGGGTATATATGTGTAAAGACTGTAGCCTGCATTCATTCTACACATAAATAAATACATACACACAATACATATACGATGTATATGTCCTTTTTTAAACCTTTTTTAAAATGTTTATTTATTTTTGAGAGACTGAGAGAGACAGAGCATAAGCAGGGGAGGGGCAGAGAGAGAGAGAGAGACAGAATCTGAAGCAGGCTCCAGGCTCTGAGCTGTCAGCACAGAGCCCGACGTGGGGCTTGAACTCATGAACCACGAGATCCTAGCCTAAGCCGAAATCAAGAGTCTGCAACGTAACCAACTAAGCCACTCCACTATGAACTTTTAATGTGATTCTGGCGTCCCAGTAAAAACTTGTAACGTGATTCTTATGTCTCAATCTTAGCTCTCCATTTTGATGACATCAAAACGCAAATCTTGGGGTGCTTGGCTGGCTCTGTCAGGGAAGTGTGCAGATCTTGATCTTGGTGTTATGGACCTCGTGAGCCCCACACTGGGTGTAGAGATTACTAAAAACTAAAATCATTTACAAAAATTTCAAATCTTTTTTCCTGATTTCATTCACTATGCACTGCATTCATTTGTCAAGTATTAATGTAACCAGCACTATGATAGGTATGGAGCTGATATAAAAAGAATAAATATATCATGAAAACAAATGGATAGACCAATAATTATGTAAATACGGGAGATGCTATTTGGGGAGATGAGGAAACTTGCCTAAGGTAACCCAGGCTGTTGAGTACAAGAATCAGGTGTCAAATCTCAACCTATATGTCCTCCAACTATCCCAGGAAATGTAAGCCTTGAGTTGGTTAGGGGGTGTGATGGTTAACTTTATGTGTCAACTTGGCTAGACTGTGGTGTCCAATATGCTTGGTCAAATGCTCAGATGTTGCTGTGAAGGTATTTTGTATATGTACAACATTATATAACATTTATAATCAACTGACTTTAAGTGCAGGAGAATATGCTCTACAATGTGGGTGGCCTCACCCAATCAGGTGAAGACCGTAAAAGCAAAAAGTTTCCCAGAGAAGGAATTCTGCTTCAAGACCAAACACAGAAATCCTGCTTGAATTTCCATACTACCAGTTGCCTTACAGATTTGAGACTAAAGATTACAACATCAACTCCACTTATGTTTCCAGCCTGCTGACCTGTGCTACAGATTTTGGATGTCTCAGCTCTTACAAGTGCCTGAGCCAATTATGTAAAATCTCTCTACACATACATACACATCCTATTGGCTTTGTTTCTCTGGAGAACCGTTATAATACAGAGAATCATGGCTAAATACAGAGATTGGGAAGGTATCAAAATATGAACAATAATGCAATTCATGGAAGTGGATAGGACACAAAAGGAACCAAGGTACCAAGGATAAAACTTAGGCACAACAGCATTTAAGGGGCCAGCAGAAGACAAGAAGCCAAAGGAAAAGATTAAACCAGGGCAAACGAGGGTTTCACAAAGGAGGGAAGCAATATTACAGAAAGGTCAAGTAGGATGAGGGATGAGTTTAGGCCTGGTACGTGGCAGTTAGTAGGACAATGGTGACCACGGCCAGGGTAACTGTGAAGGAGATTAGCATAAAAATAATTCTGTATTCCTTTGCATTATCTACTGTAAATAAGAAGTAAGTGAAAAGTTTTTGGCAACTGAGGAAAGGAAGAAAATAATATAATAGCTCAAAAAGGAAGGTATAATGGGGAGGAAGACTATAGAATGAGGGGGATATTCGTAAGTTGAGAGAGAGAAGTCATTGGAGAAGATGATAAAGGCAGATGGCAACTGTTGGGAAACCAAGTCCCAGAAGAAGTAGAGGAGCTCAGAAGATGGGGTCTAGACCACAGGGGTTGGGGGGATCTCTAATCAGAAGTGAAATACCTCTGAGTCAAGACAAGCAGTGTATAGACAAGGGACCTTATGGTGGTCTTAGGGATTGCTCTGAAGCTGGGACTCCATGCCTTATTTTATTTATCCTTTATTTCCCAGGGAATTAAGAGGTGAGGTTATGATTAAGAGTTATTATTGAATAATATATTCAATGTGTCTAGTACTATAAGGGATTCCAAAAAGCATGAGACTCATTCTTTGCCAGTCTACCTGTCCAGCTGATATAGCCTGGTATATATCTAGTCACTAAAGAAACAAACAAAATGTTTTAACCATTTCTAGCATTGGGTTACAGGGTATATAGTGGGAAACCTTTAGCCAAATATACTCATTTCTGCTAGTGATCAGTAAAAATACTGGTCCTCTGCCTTACATCATTTGTACAAAATTTTTTAATAGAAGCTTGAAAACAAATTTCCAATATGTGATTTAGTTATAATTCCAGTTATAAAAATAACCACTATCTTAGTGGTCACAAGAAGAAACTACTACTATAAGAACATGACAAAATAGCACATAATCTTATGTTCAAATATTAGAAGACTTAAGCTTGGTGTGATCAATAATTCTATTATTTTCTTAGTTGTGAATATAAAGTGATTGTACAAATAATCTGTAACAATGTTTCCTTAAAATATAAGGAAATGTGCACATTTTTCTCACATTCTACTAAATGAGGAGATGGGTGGTTGGAAACTAAAATCTTTAGGTTCTCCGGTGATGCGTTAACTAAGCCAAAAGGACAACTTTACTCATTTCAAAATGTTTTATTATAACAGCAATCTTCGAAGACAAACACAAAAGATTCTACTATGCTTAGATTTTTAAACATAAATAACCAATTTAATGCATCACTAATGATGCACAATAGATGCCTTCTTGTAGTACCAATTCAAACAAGAGACTGATGTAATCTGCCAGATACTTCAAAGTAACTAATTTGGTAATAAGAAAACACTTCTTTTGTGCAAACTTTCCTACTTAAAAAAAAAAACCTGTGGAAACCTTCCCAGTTGGATATTTACTAAATAAAAGTGTTGAACACTCATTAAAGTGTTATTTCATAAAAAGAGAACTAAGTACTTCAGGTCTTAAAAATTTATCTTGAATAACTTTAGGCTTTTAAATGGAAATATAATCTATACACAGAAAATAGATATTAATGGCAAAGTATGACCTATTTTAGAATTGTGTATTTATATTCAACATATTTATATTCGATGCCTTAAAACTTTTAAATATCAATTACATTTGTTGCTATTATGTTACACACTTCATATACACACACTCCAGATGCCTTATCTAGGAGAGAAGTATACTAGTATGTTTCACTTTTCTATAAATCTTCCCCAGCGAGTATAAGTAAAACATTTCCCAGACTCTAAACTTCTAAAGGTAAAGGCTTAGGTCAGTTTCCTGAACAAATTCTATTATAATGTTTAACATATTTTTCTAGGGAAAGAACTTTAGACTTCTTTCTGCCTTTTTTCTGACTCTTTTACCTATCATGGGATCCACAATTCCAACCTTAATGGGAATATATATATATAACTGAAACAAGCATTTCCAAAAGCATGTTTAATAACATTTGTTTTCTCTGACCAAGGCCATTTGCAATTTGTCTTTTGGCTCACAAATGTCAACCAAAATATAAATGTAAATAAGACGTTTTCAGTTATCTGTTGTTTCTTCTCCAGGAGCAGTTAATCCTGGGAAAGTACCAATTATTCCACAAAGGAACAAGAAAGAAGGGGTTTCCATTTTTATAGCCACTGTGGGGTGGGGTATCCAGAAGCAGCACACAGGAGATGATTCTTAGGGTTCCCTCCAATGGTATTTAAAAGACCTAATTACCTAATTTGTGAAAAACATCCTTAAAATTGGAATTTATGGCTAAACATTCAGGGGCGGAACTAATACTCATGATATTACAGTAGGATTTTCCTGCATTGCATATTTTAGGATCTATGTTCCCAATCAAAGTAATAAACTAAATGATCTGAACCATGTAATAATAAATTATATTATCAACAGAGCAGTATATTGTTTATGCCATAGAATTTCAGAACTAAAAAAAGATATTTCTCAAATTAATTTGCTAAATTATTTCTCACCTAATGTAATTGTTGTGTATGCCCTATGCCAGTGGATTAATCACAACCGCTTTGCATATGTGCAAATTTTCATGGTTCCTCATGACCCATCACTGGATGGAATCCAAAGTCTTTGTCCTGTCTTCCAAGACACTTCACAGTCTGATCTCTGTGTCTCATTCTAGCCCTTGTTCCCCCTGATATTTGAGACCAGTGTATACTTCACCCACAGACTTCTGTCCACTGAATAAGGCTCCCTCCTCCCTCCTCAGTCCCTGAGCTCTTGCTAGCCCCACCACCAGACCAAATGTCTTTTATTAAATGCCTCTTTTCTCTATCGCCTAGAGGGAAATCTGGTTTGTCCTTCACCTTCTATAGAGAAGGCCACCTTCTGAATAATATTTGCTTAGCCAAAAACATCCTTGCCCTGTCCTCAAAATTCCTTCAACATTTTGCTTGTATTTCTCATAAGCCAGTGATCTCCCATTTGCATTACAGATTTTCTTCTAACCCACGATGATCACTCCTTGGGGGCAGCATCCATTTTTTTACACACATCTGTAGATCCATTTACCCATATATTGTCACACTGCCTTGTATGCAGCATTCAATAAAAGCTTATTGAATGAATTAACTTTTATGTAATCATAATCTTTTATTCTGGATTTACTCTTACTCAAGCAGTCACTGTAGAAGCCAGCAGCAAAAACTGTTACTGCCTGTAATCTCCTCTCAAAAGCAAACAATAGAAATGATTAATATCTCAATTATAAATTCAATTGGAGGTGAGACTAGAGATCAGCCTCATTCATAAAATGAGACAGTAGAAGCCCATAACAATACTGACACCAGGGACTAAGCACTAAGGCCCTGAATGATAGGTTTCCTTGTAACTGTGAAAAAGATATACTGCATATGAAAGGGTGCATGGAAGACATCATTTGGCATAAAACAAAAATGAATACATGGTAACTGAAGTGCTTTATAATGAAGTTTTGCTTAATATATTCTTTACTACCCTATTTAAGTGGTCAAATTTTAAAACCTCCAAATCAATGAGGCTTAAAGTAATAGCGAGGCTCATTTCCTGAGATGATACATGATTCTCTGTTCAGGGTTCTATCATCTACATAAATTGAGAAGACTGTAATGGAAGAATTAATAAAATAGGGTTTCCTTTCATGGAACTGACCTAAATGGTGATTCACAATTTGAAAGTTACTCACCTAAAACAACAACAAAACACCCAAGCACCTTACATATAGTTTAAAAAGCAACATTTTTTTTTTTTTTTGGCCCATACAGATACTGAATAAATATTTGTTAAATGGATGAAAAAAATGACCGGATGCTTTTTTATTAGAATATTAAAAAGAATACTTTGACAAGTGATGGAAATGTGAATATTTAAGCATGTACTTGAGGGGAAGAAACTAAAAATTTGCCTCTTGGCTGAGATCTGAGCACTGTTGCCTCTAACTTTGTACAGATTCTCATCCTGAAGGGCAAGAGTTGTGGGGAAACTCCATTTCTGTCTGGTGGTTCTGGCCTGAGCTTAGAAACCTTAGGGATGGAGTCTATTTCTTTTAGAATTACAGTGGTAGTCTGCTACTTTTTCAAAGCTATCTGGAGACAAAAGGACAAAGTAAAACCCATATAAAAAGAGAGAAAAATACTACTATGAGAAGAGAAAATGCTACTAATGTTAATATTAAAAAAAAGTAAGCTATTATTTGGTGACCCTAATAAAGAAAGTCTTTAGCACACTTTGAACATGTTATTGTGTCTCAGGGTATTTTAAAATGTATTCCAAGGCCCAAGTAGTTAAAGAGACCTCCAGAAACCTTTTATATTCATGCAAGCCCATAGGGGACAGCAACCTGCAGTGATGGCTATGAGTTTAAAGAAGACTTCTGATAGCTTCCTCTCAGCTACTATCACAGATACAGTAGCTTACTTAAAACAGGGTTGATAAAACTTAGCTCAGGTTTCTTCAGTAGTCAGTATTTCCCAAGAAGTTTTGGGATAAAATTGTGAATGACTACAGTAATTTTCTCTTCAGTATTTTATGTTGTGTCCCCAAACATAAACGTTTGCTACCAAAAATCAACACAAGATGTGTCTTCACCCTTCCTCCCTCTGTTTTACAGGAAAGTTTAAAGTTATTACACAGAGTATATACTTCAAATGTACAGAGTGAATTTTTCAAAATGACAATTTTAAGGTCACATCACTTAGGAAGAAGTGACAAAGGAGGGTATTAACGTCCTGCTGTTTTCTCTCTCTCTGGCAGCTTACTTTTGCCACCTAGTGGGGGAGGCAGTTGCACAGTCAGGTTTGTGTTTTGCAGACGACCCAAGAGCAGAGGTCAGCTTCTTATTAGAAAATGATCAAATATTTCTCTCATATCAGGGATTTTAGATGAATTTTTTAAAATAACCTTAAGTAATCTCTCCAAACTGGCCTGTTCCAAATCTATTGGTTGTCTTTTAATCGGTGAGTCTCCACTACAGTGATTAACCTAGATAACTGAAGGGAAGATAAAACCTTTTTGTATACATTTATGATTTGTAACTCTGGGGAAACAAACTTTTTCTGGTTTCCAATGGTTCTGCCTCTCCTTACCTTGTAGTATTTCACAAGATGTCTGTTTTGGTTCCTTCCTGTATTTTGTGCTTAGAGGGGGACCTAATCTATATCTTCATCCCTAATTTCTCATTGTGACTCTGACCTCAAATCTTTTGTTATTTACTATCATCCCTGAACGGACATTTAATATGTCAAAAACCTAAGTCATGATTCTCCAAAAGAATCAGCTTTCCTTTTGAGCCATGCGGCAGGCCTAATCAGGACTAGAGTGCAGTCTAGGGTTAAAAATGGAAGAGCGATTTTTTTAAAGTATGTAAAAATTAATGAAACAAGTTAAGTAAAGGAAACAATCAGAAGTCAGGATCCGTTTACTGGGCTGGGCAGGAGGAAACATGCTGATCAAGAGTGAGGGTGGAGCAATAATAATTAACAGGAATTGAGGTCAGGAACATAGGAAATTTGAGGCAGGTCACAAAGCTGAAGCTAAGAAACTTGGAAATGAGGCAAGAAATGTTGCCCAAAATATCATAGCTCAAGTCCCCAGGCTTGAGGTACATGCAGGGATGAAGAGGGCTGAGGACCAGCAGAAATGTGCAATTCCCAGGCCTGGAAATGCATGGTGATGTCTGGTTTTCAGCTCCTTTCTACCCAAATGGGGGGTGGGGGTGGGGCGGAGAAACCAAAACAGTCCTCACAGAGTTTGCTGGAGAATTTCTTGAGGTTCTGGACCCAAATAAATGACTGCTTACCAAAATTTCCATGATCACAAATGGCCTTATAATCCTCTTGGTCTCTGAGTCTTTGAAGCTTTTTTTTTCCCAAACATCTTTATTGAGGTATAATTTATATACCATAAAGTTCATCTACTGTGAGTACTTTTAATAAATTTACAAAGTTCTACAAATATCATCACAATCTAGTCTTAGAACATTTCTATTACTGTAAAAGTTTCACTGTGCCCGTTTGCAATCATTCCCCAGTCCCATTCCCAGCCAAGGCAACCATTGATCAGCTTTTGGTCTCTATAGATTATTTGCCTTCACTGGAAATTTCATATAGGTGGAATCCTACAATATGTGGTCTCTTGTGACTGGTGTCTTTCATACGGCATGTTTTTAAGGTTCTTTGTTATAGAGTACATCAGTTCATTCCTTTTTATTGCTGATTAGTATTCCATTATATGGATATATCATGCTTTATTTATTCATTTGCCAGTTAGGAGGCATTCAGATTGTTTCCAGGTTTTGGCTATTATGAATAATGCTGTCATGAACATTCACATACAAGTCTTCGTGTAAGCATATGTTAATCTTCCTTGGCAGACACAAAAGTGGAATTGCTAGATCATGTCATAAAATTTAACTTAAGAAACTGCCAAATAATTTTCCAAAGTGGCTGTACAACTTTACATTCCCACCAGCAATCCATGAAAGTTTCAGTTTTTCCACATTCTTGTCAACATTTATTGTCTGCCTTTTCTTGTATGATCATCTTAGTGGGTAGGAAGTGGTCTCGTTGTGGTTTTACTTTGCCTCTCCCTGTGGCTAATTATGTTGAGCATCTTCCTAGGTGTTTATTAGCCAATTGCACATTTTCTTTGATGAACTGTCTATTCATATCATTTATCCATTTTAATTGTGTTGTCTTCTTATGTGTCATAAGAGCTCTTTGTATATTCGTAGGCATGAGTGATTTGACAGATATATATAAGGTTTACAAACAGTTTTTTCTAGTTGGTGCCTTGTCTTTTCTTTCTTTCAATGGTGTCTTTTAAAGCACAAAAGTTTCAAGTTTCGATAAAGTCCAATTTACGAATTTCTTCTTTTATGATTTATGTTTTGGTGTTGAATCTAAAAATTTTTGGCCTAACCCAAGGTCAGGAAAATTTCTCCTATGATTTTTCCATAAGTTTTACATTTTTAGGTTTTACATTTAAGTCTATTATTATTTTAAGTTAATTTCTGTATATGGGTGAGGTAAGGGCCTAAATTTATCTTTTACATATGGATATTTAATTTTCCCAGTATTATCTCCTAAAGAAACAATCTTTCCTCACTTAATTTCCTTGGCACTTTTGTGGAAAATAGATTGAACTTAAATATAAAGGTTCATTTTTGGACTGCTCCATTTGATTCTGTTCCATCGATCTACCTTCATGCCACTAACTTAGAATAATGTTAATTTTATAATAAAATTTGAGTAGTGTAAGTCTTTGAATTTTGTTCTTCCTTTTCAAAATTAACCATTCTGGGCTCTTTGCATTTCCATATAAATGTTAGGATCAGCCTGTCAATTTCTAAAAACAAAAACAAAAATAAAACAAAACAAAGGCCTACTGGGATTTTGACAGATTGCACCGACCCTACAGATCAATTTGGGGAAAAGTGGCAACTTAACATTAATGGGTCTTCTAATCCATAAATATTGAATTCTCTCATATATTTAGATTTTTAATTTCAGCAATGTTTTATAGTTTTCTGTGTAAAAGTCTTAATACTTTGCTTAAGTTGATTCCTAAGTATTTTATTATTTTTGATGTTATTGTGAATGAAATTATCTTCTTCTATTTATTTTTGGATGCTTTGTTTCTAGTATATTTGTATCTAGTATATAATTGATTTTTGATATTAATTTGTATCCTATAACTTTATGAATTTAAGTCCTAATAGGGCTGTGCGTGTGTGTGTGTGTGTGTGTGTGTTTCTTAGGATTTTCTAAATACACAAGCACATCATCTACAAATATAGTTTTGTTTCTTCCTTTCCAAGTTGCATGCTTTTGTTTCTTTCCTTCCGTGTCCCCCTCCCCCCCCAACCTTTGCACCGGCTACCATCTCTAGTATAATGTTGAGCAGAAAATGTTGAGTGTAGGTATTCTTGTTTTGTTCCCAAACTTAGGGGGGAAAGCATTCAGTCTTTCATCATGAAGATGATATTAATTGTAGATCTTTCATAGACGCCCTTTATTAAGTTAAGGAAGTTCCTAAATGTTCTATTCCTAAATTGTTCAGAGCTTTTAATCAGGAATGGGTGTTGGATTTTATCAAATGCTTTTTCTGTATTTACTGAGATTATTGTGTTTTTTCCCCTTTATTAATATGATATATATAGAATGTGATTTTCAGATGTTAAATCAACCTTGATAATGGTGTTTAATACTTTTTATATGTTGCTTGATGTCCCAGTTTCTGAGGCTCTGTTCATTTTTTTCATTCTTTTTTCCCTGTTTTTCAGACTGGATAATTTCTTTTGATACATCTTGAAGTTCATGGGTTCTTTCTTCTGCCATCTCAAATCTGTTGTTGAATCACTCCAGTCAATTTTTCATTTCAGTAATTCTCAACTCTAGAATTTCTATTTGGTCTTTTAAATAATTTTTAACTTCTCAGTGAGATTCCCTATTTGTTGTATTATTATCATGTTTTCTTTAATTCTTCAAACATGGTTTCCTTTCATTACTTGAACATATTTAATATAGCTGCTTTAAAGTCTTTCTCTGCTAAGTCCAAAGCTCTGGGCCCACAGCTTCTTTCCACTGAGTATTGGTAAACCTTTCCATTTCTTTTCATATCTGGTAACTTTTTGTTAAAAACTGTAAATATATATATAGTAACTCTGGATTTTGATGTTTCTCTCGGGGTTGTTGTTGTTGTTTTTCCGCTATTAATTTGCTTGATTAAATCTATGCAATCCATCTTTCCAGGGCATGTGCCTCCTTGTGTCTCTCTCTACTCAGTTTTTTTAAATTCACTTTTGTTTTTATTTTTAAACCTGACTTTCTAGGAATCACCTTTGTGTCTGTATAGCTTACTCAATTACTGATCATTAGTTGTGCTCAAACACCTTAAGCCAATAAAGCTTCTACTCTCTGCCAATGGAGCTGTGTTTGGGCTGGGAAGCTCATTCAAATTTTAGGCAGTTCTCAAGTCTGCCTGGGCATTTACTTTCTGCCAGATCCTCTTGCATCTCCTCTGCATACGTGTAGAATTTCACGTGCAGCAATGGATGATGTATAGATAGCTTGGGCCCTCTTTGGTCTCTCCTGCAGGTGTGTGAAGTCTGTTGGTCAGCCAGGAATATGTACGGTTTATCAAGGCCCCTATCACTGTATCATTCCCTGAATCTCCCTGACAAATTTCTGGCTAGTCTGTTCGTCTATTGTTGACTCCAACCAAGACTGTAACATCATGTTCACTGAGCTGCTAGCTAGCCTTTCCTGTCTGTTTGCCATCAAGATATCTATTGTTATTCATAGTGCCTATGGGCATAGGGTTTTTCACATTCTACTTTAAATCAAGTGAGGCCATTCTTCCAGTGAAACTGCTGGTTTTCATGGTTTTCCTCACCCTTGTAGAACTACTAATGCTGATAGAGCCTCAGAGCGGGGCATGGGAGCAGCTCTAGGTAGAAACATCACAGAATCCTATTTTTCTTACCTGAAGTCCAGTCATTTTTCCATGTATAAATGCTTTTCAATTTGTTGAGTGCTTTTGGTCAATTTCCAGAGTCCTAAAATTGTGTTCTTGATATTTTGTCCAGTTTGCTTTTCGAAAACAATTGCCCAACTCTTACTCTGCCATATTATATTGGTAGTGTGCCTTTAAGGCTATTTTTTTTTTCTGTGTTTTTGCTGTGTTTCTTTCTCTCATACTCAGCTGGTCACCAACGTCTCCTGATTCTTTTTATGCAATGTCACTCTGGGAGAGATGCTGTTTTTCTTGCCATTTGTAGAGACACACCCATCAAGATAACCAGCACTATTCTAGAAGCTTTCTTCCCCACCACAGTCAATTCTGCATCTGGCTACTAGATAGATCTTAGAGATGCCAGCATAATCATATTCCTTGCTCCTGACTGAAGAATGGTTCCTTGCTGCAAAAACATAAAATTCATACTGCTTATAGCTGTCAAAAGGTACTCAACTGCCTGACCTTATGCAACATTATTTATTCCTAGAGCTCCCACCAAGTTAAGTTTTTCTTTCCCCACATAGTCCTTGCCAATTTCTATGTTTCTAATCTTTCTCGTGTTGTTTCCCCTATGTGGGAAGCCCTTGAATTTGTCTTTCAATTTCTGGTCCATCAACTCCTAAAAGAAGCTTAATCAGGTGAACTCTACTGTTCTTGATCATTTCTACATTCCACAGCTTTTCAATATTCACATATACATATATAGATTTTGTAAGTGTTTCTGACACTAAACATGTCAGTTTGCAATCAGTCAATTGTTTCTGTATGTGTTCTGTTGTTTCACCAATATTTATTTCCTTTTAAATGGGTTAGTTTTTAGAGCATTTTAGAGTCATAGTAAAATTGAACAGAGTGTACAGAAAGTTCCCATATATCCCATCTCCAACTTCTGATTACACTCAATTTGAAGGCTTTCACTATTTACAAAATTGGAAATACTTCTTAGCATATAGTACAGTGGTGGACATGCTTAGCATGACTGCTGAATGAATAAAATGCTTCTTGATTTCCTATGGAAATTTTCAAAAATCTTTTCAGAAAAATGATCACTTTAGGATATCTCTACTTTCCCCTTCCCTTGAAGAACTTAACTCTTCCATATACCTCTGAAAGCAGAAGTGATATTTAACATTTGTAATCATTTGTGTGGCATGAGCACAAACCAACGAATTCAGAAACAAAACAGTCCTGAAAACTCCTATTGGCCTAAGAAATGATCCATTAGTTGCAAGATCATGGAGAGGTCCCAGAGGTCCTGGACATGAGGCCATGATGGTAAGGGGTGAAGTATGTGGCAGCAGCTATTTGCCAAGTAGTATAAACGTATTTAAACATTTTAACACTTGGTACAACCATATCAGAGGACACAGACTGAATATCAGTTCCACAAACAAGCAAATTGATGTTCTCCAGATTTTATAATGACTATAGAATGTAATATCTATAAAACATACTTCTGTCAATCATAGACGGTTTTAGATTTGAAGAGCAATATGTGAGAGCAATGTGTCTCTTTAATGCGAGGTGCAGACAAGGACAGAAAACAGTCAGAGGCCAATGTCAAGGGGTCAGTCAGTCAGTACAAGATCAAACAGAACAAAAGTCCTAGTAGGCAAAGACAAACCAACAGAGCAAACAGGTGGTAAGTAACTAGGAGTCAGAGTTCAAGGTTCAACCAGGTAGATAGTAAGGGTGTGCTAGGTAAGGAGACCAGCAAGCAGGGGCCTAGGAAGCAGAAATGTAGCAGCAACACAGAGACTCTGGCAGCCAAGCAAGTTTGTTTCTGAGCTGAAACATTTCTTATTATGTTTCCTTCTCCAGCCAGAGGTTATGTGAAGCCATGACCTCTCTGTATATGAGGTTTAGTGAGCCAGGTAGGAAGCCTACTGCATATTAGCCTTTCAGCGTGAGAAATTTAAGTGTGGGTCTTGGTAGAATGGTGACACTTCTTACCCAAGGTACCAGGGCGATGGGAGCACACCACTGGACTGCCTATGAAGGGTAGCAGAGACATTTTTCATCACTACACTGACCCTTACTAATTTTGCAAATGTTAAATATTTGGGGGCTTAAAACGGTCTTCAAATTCCTTCATCAGGGGATGCAAAGAGAAGCAAATTAACTAAAGGGTATTTTTAAAATATGGATCTGAAAAGGCATTAGCTGCCAACTTAGAAACAAAGAGAGCAGGCCAAATAACTATTAGTAATGAAAGAAGAAAATTGGATTTTTGAAAAATAGTTTGTCTAAAAAATAATTTTGGAAATGGGGAGAGACATGACTTAATTGAAGGTATATTACTAAGAGAAGGTTTCTGTTTTTTTGGTTTTAAATAGTATAATAAATCATACACAACACCATAATTTGAGTTTACGAGGAGGGTAATACTCTTTAGGTTGTAAAAGAGACCTCCAGTGGGCAATAATGCTCTCAAACCTGTGGCCTGGGGAACTATATGCCATTGATCGTCACTTTAAAAAAGTCTATATAGGCAATGGTTTTCCACTATAACTTTCACATCCATTTAGCCAATTATATACATATGGTATTTATTGTTTTAATAATATATCTGGTTATGATTCATTAGTATGAACTGTTAACAAAAAGGTTTGTAGAATATTTCCCCAATGATCTTCAAATCAACTTCAAATATACAGATCTACAGAACAGTAGAAATATTAAATTCCTACTTAAAGTAAAATTAGAATACTGAATTAAAAATCAAGGAACTAATGGGGTGCCTGGGTGGCTTGGTCAGTTAAGTGTCTGACTTCAGCTCAGGTCGTGATCTCACAGTTTGTGAGTTTGAGCCCCGTGTCAGGCTCTGTGCTGACAGTTCAGAGCCTGGAGCTCACTTCGAGTTCTGTGTCTCCTTCTCTCTCTGCTCCTCCCCTGTCCTGGATCACACTCTTGTTTCTCTCTCTCAAAAATAAATAAACATTAAAAAAAGTTTAAAAATCAAGGAACTACTGACTTGGGGTATGTATGCAGGTCCCAAGTTGAACAAAACTTATTAGGGAGAAAAATCTTGAAAACACTTTTGGTTCTATAATTTGTTGAGATCATGAACATGAAATTATCTTCAAAGAGATAATCTGTTCTGAAACACTGAGCTACAGGGTACATCCCTAAAAATCATTTTTAGTGCAGTTAAGAAAAGTCAGGTTTTTAGAAACCTAAAATTTTACACTTTCTGTTGATTAAAATAGCTGTTAATCATCACTTCAGGAGAAAGAAAGCAACAAATTAAGTTCGTGGGTTTTGACTATAGTCCAAAATTATTTTGTAGGTCAAATTAATAAGCCACTCATGAGCACAATATCACTAGATATATGCACCCTCATAGAAATGTGGTCATGCTATACTAAGCATAAATTAAATCATGAATCAATAATAAAATACATAATACTTAGACTTCTCACTGCCTTCCCCTATAACTCAGTGTTGGTTCTGGAAACTGCCTAGACAACTGAAATAAAAGAAATGAAAGATCACTATGGAAACAAGAGAATATTCCCTACTACTTAAAAAAAAAAAATCCAGCTATGAAATGTTTCTAAATGGGATTTCAAAAGGAGACAAAAGTAACCTTCTCTGGTACAAACTTTCTTCCAATGCTCTGATGAATACTGATAAAGACTTATTCCCTTAGCGAATAAAATTGATTTCCATTGTAGAGTAAATAAATACAAAATTCACAATCAAGTCTAACTGAGCTATAACAGGAGGAGTATTTCCAGGAAACCGGCTCCTTTCTGAAAGAGAATGAACTCTGAATGCCCATGTTTAAAATAACCATTTGATACAAAATTCAAAAGGTGAATGGCTAATGTTTCTTCCTTCTAGTCCAGGAATTAGACCAGCAATTTTTTTCTGTAAAGCGGTAGATACCAAGGATTTCGGGCTCTGCAGGCGACAAGGTCTCTGTCATAACCACCCCTCTCTGCTGCTGTGGAGTAAAAGGGGCTATGGACAATGCCCGAGTGAATAATCGTGACTGTGTTCTGATGAAACTTATTTACAGGCACTAAAATTTGAATTCCATATAATTCTCATATGTCATGAAATACTACTCTTCTTTTGATCTTTTTTCCAATCATTGCAAAATCTAAGAACCATTCGTAATTCAGGTGGGAGGCCAGTTTGCTGACTCCTGTTCTAGACCATCAATGAGTAATTACCTATCCAGTGGTGAGAAGTTGTTCCTAGTGACTTCCTGATTTTTTTCGAAGATATGATTGAATTTGTAACTATGTGTGGTGATAGATGTTAATTAAACTTATTACGACAATCATTTCACATAAAATGTTGTATACTTAAAACTAATACAATGTTATATATCAGTTATATTTCAATTAAAGAAAAACTAAAAACAAAAATAAAACACTATGTGAACTCCTGGGTTAATTACTGAAATATAAAATGTAAAGAAAAAAGATATTTAATTCCTTAACCATATATTCATGTAAAATGGGAATTTCATATAATAAAGTTAAGAAATTTTAGTCCTATAATCATGGGATATGTTTCAAATAGAGAAAATATTCTTAAGTATTTCAATATGAAAAAAATCAGTAAATATAAAAGCAATTTCTCAAAGCAAACATTAAAATTGATATGCCTTTCTAGTATCTCTCTTAGCACCTTATTTCATAAAAAGTAAATGAAAATCAGGTTACGTTTTGAATTTTGGCAGCTCCAGGACCTCGTAGAAGCTGCCAATGGCAATGATCATACCCTCTCTGTCAGCCCCCCCATGGCACTCAGCACTCTGGCTTGTCATGTGGAACAAGAAAAACAATTGAAGTTCAAAACCCACACTGAATCTATGTAACACAAAGAATGCCTGAATCCTATTACAGATACCTCTAGCTTGATGACATGGGGTCTATTATTATATAACGTCACTCAGTGTGTCCTTTATGTTAATAAAGAACTCTGTCTTAGGTAATTGTTGCTCAAACCTATGAAGTTCATGTCTCTATAGATTCTGAGACCTGCAGTCCCCAGTGACATCATTCAGTGGATACTGACTTATGTACTGCAATACGGAATGCTAGAATCAAGAGGCAGCCTCTGGAACTTGAAGAAAGCACTTCAGGTCCCTGAGAAGCATGGAGGCACATGCATAGTAGGTTAGAAAAATTAAAGGTTACAAACATATCAGTGGGAGAATTACTGACAGATTCCAAATGCTAGTTACATATACTCAGAGTATATAAATACTCAGAGGTCAACATACGGAAGTACCAGAATACTTTCACAAATAATGTCCTTATAAGGCCACCATGAGAGAAAGCATATTGGGACAAACACTGTATTTCTCTCACTAATTCTACCAAATCAATTCTACCAAATCCAAGCTATTCTAATTTTCTTACAAATTCAATTCAATTCCATCCAATAGACAGGAACTGAGCATCTCCTGTGTGCCAGAGCATAGACATGGAGAATCCAAAGATGAATAAGACATTGCCCTGCACCTCAGAGAGGTCACTGCCCAGAGGGTAGACCAATATGAAAAACAATGGAAGATAGTTTGATAGGTGTAACAATGGAATAACATAGAAAGTAGGTTTGGGGAAGGCCTATTGACTGCCAGTGACAGCTTGCATGGATCTGACGGACACGAAAATTAAAGTTCCTTTTACGAGTAAGAAGAGTGGCCCAGGCAGAGGGAACAGTGCTGTCAAAGACAGATGCCAAAGAGCCCGAGATATGGAAACTCAATACTGCCAGAACATAAAGTGTGTGTACAAGTTAGGTACAGGGTGAATGGTGAAGGATGAGATTGGAGACAAGGGCAGGGACCAAATCATAATGCCCAGAGACCTGTGCTGTGCAACACACACGTGGCAGCGAGTGCCTGAAGTGTGGCTAGTCCAAAATGAGACATATGAAAAGAGGTGAAATACCTCAATAATTTAAAAAGTTGATTGTATGTTGAAGTGATACTTTGGATATACTGGGTTAAATAAAATATATTATTGAAATCCAAGTTTACCTGTTTTTTTTTAATGAGTCTATGAGAAAATCTGGAATTATATATGTGGCATTTAATTCCTCATGTAGTAGTCCCTGTAGCTGATTCCTCAACAATCATTTCACCCCAAGCATTTAAACTCATGGTGATCTTGGGGCACCTGGCTGGCTCAGTCAGTAGAACACGTGACTCTTGATCTCAGGATCATGAATTTAAGCCCTGTGTTGGGTGTAGAGATTACTGAAAACATAAAACCTTAAAAAAAAAATCTCATAGTGATCTCACTTTCTCTTGCCAGTGACTATTTAGAGATGGGCTTGTGAATGACCCAATCAGGCCTGCACCATGAAAGAAAGATGGCTAGAGGAGTTCCTGATATAGATGTCTCTGCCCCTAAAAAGACCTGCCCCTAAAAAGATCAGATATCTCATTTTCTTTTAAATGTAGCTACACCGCCAGCGACACAGAGAACCACTGTGGCCATCTTTCCATGAATCAGAGGATGAAGCAGAGCTAAGAAATGGAATAACCTGAGTCCGTGTTGACATTGCTAAGCTACTTTATCAAACAACCCTGGAATTCACCCTTCCTCTGAACTTCCTGTTACGGGAGATAACAAGGTTCCTTATTGTTTAAGCCAGTATGAGTCAGGTTTTCAGCTACTTGTAGCCAAAAGCATCCTAACTGATTCACTCCATCAGACTAACGTTTGCCTCAAGGGAAAGGGACTATATGTACTATCATTTAAGACCATCTAGTACTATAAAAGTTCTGTATATAATCTATAATCAATCCATGCATTATTGTTGTGATAGTATATACTATCACATGTGTGTGATATCACATTAATTAATCAGGAAAAAAAAACCTATGAGGAGAATTTAACTAAACAAAAGTAGATGAGAATATTCATTAGATATGGATTTGTAACTTGTTCCATATACTTCATGGTTGTCCTTTCACTGAGAGGTCTGCCTTGAATTCCAGTCAAAGCACAACACTGGGAATACCTCAACCTCATATGCTAATATGGACATAAACTTTTATAGGTGATGTAGCAAATGAAGCAAATATATGAAAACTATAGTTTATATCTCATAGAATTATTATGAGAATCAATCAAAATAATGGATGTTGAGCCTCAGACAATATCTGGTACAAAGTAAACACATCTAATACAAATTTGGTTCCTGTTTCTTTTCTCTTATAGAATTGTTCATTTCATGAATTCTAAGTACTGTGCTAATCATGCTTTGTCCTTTACTCTGCATCATAATCTCATTTTGTGTTGACCAGAAGTCAGATCAGAGCAAATAGTAATTTTCATATGTTATCTACTTCATTGGTGAGTTAGTGCTTGGTTAGGTTGGTTGATTTATTCATTTTTTTATATGAAGCAAGTGAGTTCCAAAGCTAACCTGAACAAAATAAGGTAGGCAGTGATAAAACACATAACTAGAAATTAAGCTACAGTATGTTAACTAATCTACATCTGCCTACCCAGTATTGGTGAGATTGGTGAGATTAATAATGCAATCTAAATGAAGGTGAATAAAATAAAATATAAAGACAGAGAAGGAAGTTTATGATTTTGAGGCTGTACCTAGAAGGTGACTGATATAAATAAAAGAGAAAGAGAGGAAGCAGGAGTCATTAACATCCAAGAGTGATGAAGAAAGATGTAGAAAGTGTCAGGGCACAAGGAGAGAGGAAAAGAATATTTGGTGAATTATAACCAAGCTAGAAGATTCCAAAAATCTTTCTGCACTATTACAAAGGATTTTCCTTTTAATAATATACACTAACCAATATAAATTTAATTTCCAAATATATATTGAAATACATGAAATACAAAATATATATTGAAAAATATTGAGCAAAACCCTCACTAGCTTAACCTTACCAAATAAATGTGCTCTTTACCTACTTTGTGAATAAGGATGATTGCTCTTCATTGAAACCACCATATGCTCTGCAGATTTTAAATTTCACAGGATGATGAACTCACCGAAGCCTACATTAAGTTAGTTACCTAGTTTATTATGAAGACTAGAAGTTAGTTATCTTTGGATTCTCTCTGGTATCTAGTGCAATATTCCCAGAGAGTTGTTCAATTTACAAATGCTTGCTATATTTGTTAAAATATTTTTTAAAATATTTAAAAGATTTGGCTAAAAAACATTTAAAAAGAAAATCACTATCTGGAAATTTAAACTTTTTATTCTAGACAATTAAACATTCTAAACTAATGTAAATTAATAGTGTCACATTTGCTACGGTGAATAAAAGCAAACATGCATAGAACATCTTCACCCAGGCCTCACCGGGACTCCCAGCAGCATCCAGTCCACTCTCTGGATGAGAATTCAGTTCTCAAATGGGAAATGCTGGCCTACAGATCCTTTCTCGGAAGTCAGACAGGGGGCAGCTTAGACCACTTTTTGGAGACTAATAATTATTCTAAACAGTCTGAAGCAAGCCTTAACTAACCACTGGCATTTGGGGAAGCTCTAAACTAGGCTCTAAGTTAAATTTAGTGCCTTCTAAGGTGGATCCCACATATTCAGAGAATACAGGAAAGGAAAGGGGATGTCATGCCTCCACATTTCCCTGGGGTCAATACCATACCTGGGTCACTGATAAAGGAAAGAAACTGGCTTTTTATAAAGTTAGGTTTATTGAGGTATAACCTAAATACAGTAATTTTACCCTTTTTAGCAAACACTTCTATAAGTTTAATAAATGTATACTTATGTTCTACCACCACAATCAAGATACAGCACATTTCCAACACTCCCAAAAATTCTCATGACAACTTATGGTCAATCCTTCCTCAGTCCCTGGCAACCAATGATCTGTTTTCTGTCTCTAAAGTTCTGCCTTCTCTAGAATGTCATACACCTCAAATCCACATTATGTTGCCTTTTGATTTCTGGTTTCTTTCATCTGTCATGATATAACTGGCAACAAAGTGAATGAGACTAGGACGCTGAGTGAAAAGGAGAGTGGTAGGAATTAAAACTGGAGAGGTGGAAAGGGCCAAATCACATAGGGACTTAAATGCCATAACAAAAATTTTGGATTTATAGTAGGTGTGATGGGAAGCCACCAGAAGGTTCTGAACAGCTGAAAATCTGATCTGATTGACTTAAAAATAATTCTGGCTACTGCATGGAAGATAGACCACAATGGAACAGAAGTAGAAAAAAAAAAAAAAAGGAAGCCAGTGTAAAGACTACTGCAGTTGCCTGGGTTAAACAGGACAGGGGCACCTGGTTGGCTCAGTCAGTGGAGCATGCCACTATTGATCTTGGGGTTGGAAGTTCAAGGCCATGTTAGATGGAGAGATTACTTAAAAATAAAAATTTTAAACGGTGCCTGGGTGGCTCAATCAGTTGAGTGTCCAACCCGTGATTTCAGGTCAGGTCTTGATCTCATGGTTCATGAGTTGGGGCCCCATGTTAGGCTCTGCACTGCCAGCATGGAGCCTGCCTGGGATTCTCTCTTTCCCTCTCTCTTTACTGCTCCCTCTCTCTCTCTCTCTCTCAAAATAAATAAATATTTTAGAAAATAAAATAAAATATTAAAAAAAAGCCCAAACCATGATAGTGACGATAATGGCAACCATGGAGGTAGTGAAAAGTACTCAGATGATAGATGTAATTCAGAGGGATACTGGGACTGGATGTAGCGTGTGAGGAGGAGAGAGGGGGCAAAGATGCTCCAAGGAGTTTGGCTTGAGCAACAAGGTAGATGGTGGTGTGTTTACTAGGATGGAAAAAAGGAAAGGACAGGGGAGAAGGGAGAGGTAGGTTTGGTGGTGGGAGAATAAAAAGTTGCATACATTTGGACACCATCAGCATAAAGATGGTACTGCATCTCCCTCCTCAGCATTCTGCAGATCTGTGTGGACCTTTGACAGAGATACTTCACAGTCCTTGTCCTTGTTCAGTGAGTGGATACACTGAGTAATACATTTAGTCTCCACTTCACTGAGTTCCTACAGTTAAATCTAAATAATAATGATAATAATAATAATAAGGTAGGCTGTAAATGTTCAAGGCTAGAGAGCTCTTCCATTTCTCACCTTCACTTTCCACATAGATAAGAACAACAGTTTTTTTTTTTTAAGAGGGATCGCCTCTAAATTTTACATATTCTTTTTTCTCAGAATACTTATTCTGTTTATTCAATTACATTGGCTCAAATGAACTAAGGACAGAAAACATTTTGTAAGTGACTGTAATTTTTCTTGCTTTAACATGTTTTCCAGTATTTACTGATTAATAGGTGAAAACGCATTTGTGGTCCATCCTTTCCAACTTATGAAATCAAGTTTATGGTTTCGGTATGGTGAAGAAGTATTTTTTGCTTAGACAGACCCTGAGTATGAGGAAAGGGGAAAGGCAGCATAATGCAGAGAAGCCAGAGGATGTGCAGTAGAGGTTTACTGTGTCTCCTTTCCTCAGGGAGCACAAGAATCCAAGTACAAAGGAGGAGTACTGATCAACCGTACTTCCATTTGCACCTCTAAGGCCACTGGAGTGGAGTGTTTAGTGTACAGGATGACTGTCCCAGTCACAGCTCCATTCATGCATCCACCTATCCATCCAGCTTCTATCCAGCCACCTGACCATCATCAACAAATTTCCTGGAAGTCTTTTTTTATCTTAAAATTTCATGCAAATTCATCAACTCTGATGGAACTGCATTTGCTTTAATATAAAAATGTCTTTACTTACCACTGAGTAAAACTGACATTCCAGTAGATGTAGTATAAGACCTCTATGTACAGTTGTGCAGGTTGTGTACTGAACACCTTGTTGGGGGGTGGGGAGACCATTCATGCTGTAGTTCTTGTGGATTTGGATAGCAGCAAAATACCTTGAGGAAGAAGCACCTTTTTTCTAATTTGTAATGGTGCCATATGGGCTAACACTAGCCCAGAACTTTGCGTACCTTGCCACACGGACTTGGCACAAGCCTGAACCAGCCTCTACTCATGAGGAAGCCAAGTTCCAAGAGGTAGAGAGACATGTTCCCACAGCTACTTCATGGCAAATCTAGGTTTGATCTCAGTCTCTACTCCCGTCCCAGTGCCCTTGTACAGCAGCATGCTGCCTCTGCTAGCAATGGGCCGCTCTCCTCAGGTGTGTGGGGGTTCTGAAACACCCTTTCATGTCTTTGCTCAGCCTAACAAGAGGTCTTTGCAGGATGGTTCTCTCACACTGCTCTTGCATTTGTTTCTGCCATGAATGGATATAGAGATACAGCAGCAGCTAGACTGTTGGCAAATATTCAAAGTAGTCAAGCTGCCAGTTCGCAAGCTCCATGAGAGAGGAACCATGTCTAACATTCTTATCACTTATCCTTAGCACCTAGCACATAGCTAAGTTACAGTTTTACACAGGGAAATGCAACACTTTCTATAAATTAGTTTAGGTCATGTCCCTCTAATTCCTGTTGTACTCCGTTATGCAGCTAGAGCACAGGTCAGTGCCAAACTCTGAGAAGGAATGGAGCAATCTCTAAGCTGCTTTCCAAGTCAATGTGCTAGTAACTGTTTATTATTGGTGGGGCTCATTCAGCCAGGAGCAGGAAGATCAGGCACAGAATCAGAAAATGGGAGCACTGGAATGGATCCCGTAAGCCATCTAACCAACTCCTTCATTTAACATTTCAGAAAACATCCCTCTTCAAAAGAGAGGGCAGAATCCACTCAGGTAGCTGCAGCTAACTCACACCACGGGTAGTTCCTAAAACTCATTTTTTCTGCAAATTAGTTGCTTTTTCCTGAACACCACAATACCTTGCCACCAATCAACAAATGATAATCAGAAACCCCACAATGTCAGAGACATTATGAACTAGGGAAGTGTGCCATTAAGGATGTCTTTTTTGAGTTGGACAATAAATCATGTGTTTGAGAAGATAAATTACTATGTTCTTTTATTCTCTCCATGCAAGGGCACTACTCAGAAGGAAAAAAAATCTAGTCAGGCAAGACTGTTAGAAATCTTCAAATTTACTGAGAAATGGATATAAAAGTGGGTTACCATTGTTCTGCATGTGAATAGTTAATTTAGAAAGCACAGCTGGTTAGTCAAACTGTAAATTGTGTATGTGTATTTATTTTTACTCCAAACTAGAAATTCTATGACCTAGATCATTAGTTTAGTCTAATCTGATGATTATTTTAATTGACAATATGGATTATGTTATTAAACAGGATTTTTTTGCAAGCTTTCTAAACAAGGGAATTTATTAGGAAATCATATACTTTTCAGACTTTAAGCTGTATTTAGGAAATAAAACCTTAAAAGTAGAAACAACACTGCAGTGTCATTTAAATAATATCCCAAATTATGGGAGTAAAGTGATGGTTCTAAAAGTTGAGTTATTTTATACACATTCTAGAATATTAGGCTCTCTTCAACAGAACTGAATGAGTAGATTACAGTACGACCCCAGTGTTATCTACATTGTTTAGCTAACCCTGCTTCCTATATGTAATTATTAAGCATAAAAAATAACTTGTAGGACAAATATAAGAGAATTCTATACTTTAATTAATAATGAACTACAAACTAGAAGTCTAAAATAATTTAAATCTCCTAAGATCTTGGTTTCCCAACCCAAAAATTTCAGGGTTTAAAAAATTCTAGCCAACGGTGCTAGTAGATAATGTATTAGGGAAAGCAAAGCTCTATGTGTGCAAATAGCTTCCATTTTGATGGTCTCTGATGTCTTAGCTGGGCCAGAACACAGCAAAACAGCAGTGGCAAGTTATACCTGGTCATGGCTGGCGTCAATGGAGCTTCCAATAGCATGGAAAGTCATCTGCACAGGGGCTAATGTCAGACAGGTCACACACTCTTTGCCACTTTGTCTATCACAGTAGTGAACCTATAACAGAACACATGCAGTCTGCTGAACGCCACTTGTAAGAGGGAGCCAGATGCAACAGGTCCTTTCCAAAAGGTCTAGATTTCCAGAAAAATTCAAATAATTTATGTAGAATATACTTCAGATATTAAAAAAAACTTATCAAGGACCTTCTGGTATCTAGGGAAAATCTATTAATTCCATTTTAAGTACTTTTGAGGTTTTAAAAGAGTTTAGGAGATGCTTTATAAAATGCTTTACAGTATTACAGCCAGTAGAAAGTCACAATTAAATACCATACCTATCTTTACAGTCCAGCTTTTCATAATGCATCATGCATAAAAGACTCAAGGGTAAGCATAAGTCAGAGTTCACTTAATTCCAATGGAATTCTGTCAACCTGAATTTTTGCTCATCTTTGACTCTACGTGTGTGTAATTGCCAGTTAACTGCTAGTGACATTCTTCTATTTCTATATTATAGTTCCTATAAATCCACCACTAAATACATACAGATATCACTACATCATGTTCTGCTTGAAATTTTGACATTGTAATCAAGTTGAATTAAAGTGAAATGATTTTTAGTGTACAAACCAAAATAAAGTTACTATATTATTATTTTTTTTAGTTAAATACAACCAAGCATTATTAAAACCACATGTAAGACATTCCATATCAGAGCTCGGGTAAACGGGGGTAGAGGGAAGTGTGAGTCCATCTTCCCAGTGGGAAAATTTCCATCCTCTCATTTACCTACTTTCAAAAAAAGTTCTTTCTAGCAGTTTTTATTTTAATTCTAAGCTAACAAAGTAAAAATAGCATTGCTTTTGTGATAAATTAAGGAAACATGCCTATAGAATGAGATTCCTACTGATTATTTTATAGGGAAAACTGGTTTTATTAGTTATAACTTGCTCAAACTGTTAAATTTACATAGATCTAGGCTAAAAGCTTAGGTGAAAATCTTGAATTTGTGAGGAAGAAAATTAAAACACACATTATCCGTTCCCTGTGGCTTAATTCTAACTGCTGCATAATAATATCTGTAATATACCTTTATTATAGATTATGGTCCACATATATTTTGTTATGGATAATATACATCTGATTGAAAATGACAACAATATAGATCTTGGTCTAATAGGTTAATAACTGAACATTTTTAAAGCAGTAGGGTTGTTAAGATTCACCATCAGTTTCACTAAAGGTAGGGAAACGTCCTAGAATCTATAAAAAGTAGTTTAGAGTTTAAATCAAGGCAATATTACAAAGCCTTGTTTCCAAAGCACTTCAAAGATTTTATGATAAAAATATTTTTTTCCAGGCTAACTTTGGGGGAAAAGATTTGACAGCAGTTCTAAATCACTGTACTATGCCTGCCAAGCAAGTTGAAAGGTCACTCAGTATATGAGTTCAAGAATGTGGAAGTGTTGTTTACTATGCATCAGCTAAATATGATGGGGGAAATGAAACATCACATAACAGCTTTATGCAAAAGCCAATAAATGGTGACACTAAAATAGCTACAATTCACAGCTATTTATGGTACCATTAAAATATTATGTCTCATATAGTGCTATTATAAAACATGCTTTTTAAAATAAAATATAATTGCCCTTTGACATCAACTGAAAGTCGGTATGAAAGACACGACACTTCCCTAAATACTCAGATTGATAGTGAATATACTTATATGTCAGCCAGTTTATTGCAGTTCTATTCTTTCTTCTAGAGAAATGAAAATTATAAAGGACAGAAATACCACAAGACAATCCTAGTAGGAAATATAAACTTCCAACTGCATTTCCATCCATGGCTTAGATACTATTACTGAAAGATTTAATTCTCTTAACTGTATACAATTCACTGTAAGCCTCTGACACCCTATGAAATACTATGCATCCTGCAGACATTCAGTATTGGTGAACATGTCTAACTTGTATATAACAGATAAATGTAAAGGTGTGAGTTCGAACATAGCTTCCAAGCAAATGTCAGAACATCCAGTGAATGTGACAGAGATTGCTAATTATCCTCCAGTATTCTTCCACAGTAATTCCTAGCTGGCTACTTGAATGCTCAGAATAAAGTTCATATTTCCCAGGCTCTCTTGTAGCTATGACACCATGTGGTTGACTAGAATGTAAATGAAAGAATTCTATAACAGCTTCCTGGAAACTTTCAGAAGAGATTTCAAGTGTGTGCCTTTTGCTCTTCTTGACTCCTTCTGTCAGCCTGCTTGGAATGCGGGTGGACATTACTATCTTTACATTACCACAGGACAAAGGCAGAAACCTAGAGATGGTATGATTGTGAGTAGGCAGGATCCTGGGTCCCTGAAGACTTGATGGAATAGAACCATCACACTAGCTCTGGGCTGCAAACTTACAGACCTTTATATGAGAAAAGAATAAACATCTGTTTTATTTAAGTCACTGGGCTTTTTATCACTTACAAAAGAACCTAATCCCAGTGGGACTTTTTCTGCTGCCCCAGAACTGACACCAGGACCCACAGCTAACAACAAAAGGATCTTTATAAAGAGCTGCCAACATTTAGGGCTAGGCCTTATTCCCTGTCCCCGACCCCTTAGGAAGAGTCAGCAGAACTGGTCCAATCATAAACAATACATAAAGGAACTAGGAAGGGGGAGATGAAGGGGAGGGGATCATCGTGACTGTCACCCTTAAGAGGAATATTCTTCAATGAGTGGGGTAGCTCTAAGAAAGTAGCTAATACAGAGCGGGAGTACTTACATTCTGTCCCCTAGCAGAACCTATAGGCTTCCTTTGAAAAGAAATCTTGACTGAGATTGATGTGTGTCCCTAGCAGTTTGGAAACAGAGAAATAAAGAGATGGAGTCTGGAGATATCTGAGAGCTTGCTGAAGGAGCCTAGGCACACAGAAAACCAGAAAACAAAAAAGGACAAAGGGAGATAAGCTCCCCCAGCATCTTCATGGCCCCTGGAGGGAATGAAAGAGAATCTCAGCAGGAGCCAAGGGGCTACTCAGGCCAAACAAAGAGACACCTAAGAATAGAGAGGGTCAGGGGCATGGATCACTGGTAAGTCCAAAGAAAACATGGCTATCCCTCAGGGACAGAGGGAACTGGAAGAAACCAAACACTGCCTCAAGAAAATCATGAATAGCATCTACATGGAAGCCAACAGGGAATGAAACCAGGCTAGGGTGGCATCTTCCCCTACCCTGGCCCCTTCCTGGCTTCCCAACATCAGAGCAATAAGGCCATGAAATGAAACAGGAAGAGGTCTCAAAAGTTCCCACCCCACTGATCACAAATAGTCAAAGGCACCAGACTGAGAAGAAGAGAAAAAGAAATCATTGCCCACCCTCCCTCCTCCAAGTGTCTTTAGCCAATCAACTGGCTTGCAATGCTGGGAATCAGAGTTTAAAACTAGACTCGATTTTTAAAAATTAAAGGTAACCAGATATCATTAAGTAATATGAATAGGAGATCTGACAGAGCATGGAACAAAGTGGTGACTGGAGAAATATAAAATCACTTCACGTTTATACCTCCACTGCACTGAGACTGCCCAATGAACCAGATAAAACTATGTGAAAAATACAAGAAACTATTGATTGAGGACACAATTCCAAATCAAACAGAAAGTAAGAATATACAGAAAAGAGGCCTTAAGAAAGAGTCACACTTTACACACCACTCCATCAGCCACTCGTAAAAGGAAGTTTATGATATGGCTCTCTTTAGTTACATATTTTCTTCTTGGATATAACATTAGAGTTCATATAATTGTGAATGTCAAAAAAATATAATGTGTGAATGACATTTTGAAATTCATGCTTCGACATAGAAAAATGCTTCTTATGACTGAAAGCGTCAACAGAAGCCAGAATTCTTAGGACCATTAGCCTGAAATAATTAGGGTAATAAAATCATACTACATTCTATGAGGCACGAATCTGCAGAACTGACAGAGCAAAATCTGTTATAACAGAGTAGTATGTTTCTACAAATGTGGCTCTAAAAACTCCACTCTGTAATGTCACAGGACCTTGATTTTGATTAAAGAAAAACAAATAAAGATAATTTTAGAAATTTACAAAAGTCACCTCCTATGTGTACTTTAAGATTTATTGTTTACAAATCGTATCATTTTGCTATCTTTGGTACTTTAAAATATAAGCAATTGATCTTGATGTTTATAATGTTCTGGCTCTTGCTCTGGATTTATAACACTATCAACTGACACTTTGTTTCTTTCTCATGGAATTACAAAAATTATTCCATGAAAAGATAGGCCAGAAATTTCAATGTATGTAAATTAAACAATGTGGCTTCCTTTGAAATTTGCAAATCTATGATAATTTTTATTTTAAAATAAGTTTCCTAGTTTGACTTGTAATCGCATAAACCCAGATGAGATGTTGTAACTGCATTCTGACACTGACTTTGCCAGTCTAGAGATTTCTCTTTCCCGAAGGGAAGTCACAAACTACTTCAACTACTCATATAATTTAAGAAATAAAGAAAAATAGAGTAAGCCTTAGAGTAATTTACATTAAAAGCTAGATATGTACATTTTTTCATGCCCACCTGAAAATATGAGGGGACATCCAAATGAAAATGTAAATTCCCTCCCTCCTACCTCTAAAAAAACGTTGAATCAAACTGTTTCCCGCAGGGCTGAAGTTCCCTGATGTTGCAGGACTACTAAATATTTTACTAATCTCAGCAGGAAACTGGGTAACTGCTTTTCTGTCAGATGTTTTTAATGGTAACCTCCTGTGGGACAAAAATGAGGAGGGTATGAAAGAGACCCGTGCTTACAGAAAGGTGCTCTTTAGATCACTAAGGAAAGACAAAGGCCTGTATATTCATATGTGATACCTAACAGAATCACTGAAGCCAAAGAGTGACAGTTTCAACATTGGAACTTAGGATATGTGTGTCAAAACGTGCTGGACTTTTGCAGTGTCTGCACACTGGCCGTACAAAAGACCTGTATCTTTATTAACACAAAAAACAGTGTTTTTTGGCAAAGTGTGAAACTGTATTACTTGATAAATATTGCCCTAATAAATAGCTCCAGTTGGTATTAAACATTCTTAACTGCTTTTTTAGATCACTTGACGACATGTAAGTCATCTTATTTATTTGGGTCAACTATGGTCAATAGTAAAAAGCTACATTATGTTAGTTCTATATTTAACTAATGAATTAATTTATTTATAATAGATAAAATGAGTTTCTCCATGAAAATCACTTAGAGCAATGCCTGGATCATGGTTAGCATTAACATAAATATATTAGATATTCTTATTACAATTATAATATATCCCATAATAAGGTAATAAAAGACATGACAAGATATATAATCATTAAGGATAATATTACATTAGGATAATGCCTGTCACTGACTTTCTCTAAAGTTTTTCCCAATCCTTTTCATAACTAAAATCAACTCCTTTGTAACTAAAATGTAAATATATATTTAACAAGCTCAGTCATGTACCTGTGTTTTAGCTGTTTGAATAATCTGTTTTACTCTGCATGCAATATGCTTGTCACATTAATGTCTCTAAAGGGATAAGTGAATGAATGAAATCACATTATAAAGACTGAGACTCAACTTGTAATTATCTTTTCTCTCTTTTAGAAATTCTATGCTTGGGATAAGCTTTGAGAATTAAATGCCTATATTTGGCATACAAAATCTAATAGGGATGTATAGACTTATTTCTTCTAGTGTAAGTCACAGATAAAAATTGCCTAGCAAATGCAACAACAGAGGTGTTACCTGTATTGTCAAGGGAGATAATTGCATTCTTACTTTAAGGGACGAGTGTGTACATGACAAAAATCCTAAATCTTTTTTCTTCGTTTTTCAGTTTCCACTTACTATGCCAGTGAAGGTTTAAGAAGGAAGCCAATTAATTAGGAAGTAAATTATACATACACATAGTTATTTTAGTTGACATTTCCATAAAAAAAAAATCACTAGGTGATTTTTAACAGTCACTTTCATAGCTACCAGAAAAGAAGCTCTGTCTCTTGTAGTGTGTACTCATGTTTTGACATACCCATATACAACCATTTACATATTTATAATAAGACACATTAAAATCTACAGGGCTTTAAAAGAAATTTTTTTAAAGTTTTTATTAATCTTGAGAGAAAGAGAGAGCATGTGTGCACACACGTGAGCAGGGGAGAGGCAGAGACAGAGAGGGAGAGAATCCCATGGAGGCTCCACACTGTCAGTGCAGAGCCCAATGGGGGGCTCGAACTCCCAAACCCTGAGATCATGACCCAAGCCAAAATCAAGAATTGGATGTTTAACCAATTGAGCCACCCAGGCGTCGCTAAAGAAATAATTTTTTAACAAGAAAAACTTTTCCTAAGGTCAAAGGACAGTTATTTAGGCAATTAGTACACCACCAAAGTTGAACTAATACAATCTTTTCCCAATAGAGCCAACCAACTCTAATTTTCATGTATAAGAATTCTATTGTGTTGAATATCACTTCAAACAATGGGATCAAAGACAAGACCTTACAAATCTTCATTATATACCAGTTTAATTTATAATGGCATTTAATTATTTTTTTTATAAAAAATATTGGAATGTTTCGCTTTATACTCAGGAATTACAGATTTTAGGAACATACTATATTTGTTTTTAAGATATAATTACTTTCATAATGCAAAGACCATTATGACTTTTACTTTCAGACAAGATGAAATAGATTTACTTTTCCCTACTCTTCCTAAGTATATGTAAAAGCTCCTGATATTATATATAAAACAAAGACAAGAGGATTCAGGAAGGGGGAAAGAAGGAGGAAGAATCTAAGCTAGGGATTTCAGGATCCAAGAAACAACAGAGTTCACCACTCGAAGTTTTCTCTTTGCCTTATATATCCTGGACGGATGTTAGAGAAGCTGGCAACCTGGAAATGCCAATGGATATACAAAATAAATAGTAATAGTAATAATAATAATAATAATAATAATAATAATGTCTGAAGAAAATCTGCTTTCTCTGTCCAAAGGGCCAGAAAAGGAATAAACTAGCAAGACAGAAAACATTTAGACAATAACTGCCCTATTCCAGTCAAACACCATGGAAAAATTGGCAGACCCATCCTCACTCCCATCAGCAGAGGCCAAGTAGGGAGGCTAGACTTTAATCCTTGCAGATGAATGAAGAAACCCCAATTCCCCAACGGGGGTGGTGACAGAGAAGTAAGTCTGAATGGGGGTCAGAACTTTAACCCCTGCTGGATCCCTAGGTTTTTGTCTCTACCTGGTGATAATGAGGCACACTATACCTTCTCCCTGGGGTAGTTTCAGAACTGGCATAGTGGAGGGTCAGGACTTTCACTACTATTCAGCTATAACAAGTCCCCCTTTCTCCAACCACAGTGTCAACAGAACTCAGTGGAGAAAGTAAATTTCTACCCATAACAAGTAACAAGGTGGCACTCCTATATCCCTAGTTGGTGCAATGTCAGAGAGGTTTGCTAAAACAGAAGACTTAAGTAAGACACAGATATTTATCATAACTGAAATGTCCAGGATTCAATAGAAAATCATCCATTATACCAAGAATGAGGATCTCAACTTGAATGAGAAAGGACAATCATGAGATGCCAACACCAAGATGACACAGGTGTTAGATTCATCTGACAAGTGTTTTAAAGTAGCCATTATAAAAATGCTTTAAAAAGCAATTACACACACATTTAAACAAATGAAAAAATGTAGTTTCACCAAAGAAATAGAAGATATAAGAGGAACCAAATAGACATTTTATAACTGAACAATAAACCAAAATTAAAAACCCAGCAGAGAGGAGAAAAGATTTAGTACACTTACAGATAGAAAAACAGAAATTCCCCAATCTGGACAACAGAGAGAAAGCAGACTGAGAAAAAAAAAATGAACAGAGCCACAGATTTCTGGGACATAACAAAGATATTTGTGTCATCAGAATCCCAAAAGGAGGAGAGACAGTGATTGGGGTTAAAAATAATTTGAAGAAATAATGGCTAAAAATGTGCTCAATTTTGGTTTTTTAAAAATTTTTTAATGTTTTTTATTTATTTTTGAGAGACAGAGAGAGACAGCGCGAGCAGGGGAAGAGTCAGAGAGAGAGAGGGAGATACAGAATCTGAAGACAGGCTCCAGGCTCTGAGCTAGCTGTCAGCACAGAGCCCGATGCAGGGCTTGAACCCATGAACCGCGAGATCATGACCTGAGCCAAAGTCAGACGCTTAACCGACTGAGCCACCCAGGCGCCCCAAAAATGTAGTCAATTTTGGCAAAAGATATAAGCCTACAGCTTCGAGAAGCTGGGCAAATCCCAAACAGAATAAACACATTATGCACACCATAATCAAACTTCTAAAAATTAAAGACAAAGAAGAGTCTTGGAAGTAGTGAGAGAGAAACAACTCCTGACCTACAGAGGTGAAACAATGGGACAGCAGTTTCTTGGCAGAAACCATGGAGGTCATAAGGAATTGGCACACATTTTTAAAGTGCTGAAAGAACTGTCAACCCAGAATTTTATATTGAGTAAAAATACCCGGAAGGAACGAGGGGAGTCCAAAACTTTCTCAAATGAGTGGAAATTTGAGTATATATTGCCAGTACACCTATTCTAACACAACGGCTAATGTAAACTCTTGAAACAGAAAGGAAATGATAAAAGCAGGGTTCTTGGGACTCCATTGGGAAAGGAAGAAAAAACACAGAAAGGAATAAACGTGTTGGTAAATAAAATAGACCTTTCTTCTCTTCTCGAATTTTCTAAGTTATGTTTGACATTAGAAACAAAAATTATAACAGTATTTGATAAGGTTCTTAATGTACATAAAGGAAATAGTTAAATAACTATATTATAAACAAAGCAGCATATGGGGGACTGAGAATGGTACAGCATCAATTCTGTGATATTCTTACCAAAAATGCACAACCTCAACCAAACATGAGAAAATTTTAGAAAAACCCAAACTCGAGAACATTGTACAAAATAAGTCATCACATTATTCAAAAGTGTTACGATCATGGGGTGGGGGCGGGGGCAGGGGAAGGTGGTGCCTGGGTGGGTCCATCAGTTGAACGTCCTCTTGATTTCGACTCAGGTCATGACCTCACAGTTCATGAGTTCAAGCCCTGCATCGGGCTCTGCATTCACTTTCTGCCCCTCCCTCACTCATGGTCTTCCTCTCTCTCTCTCAAAAATAAGTAATAAAACATTAAAAAAAGGTATTAAGATCATGAAAGACTAAAGAACTGTTACGTGATTGGAAAAGATTTAAGAGACATTGCAACTAACTGCCTTGTGGGATCCTAGACTGGAGCCTGGACCACGAAGAGGACATTAGTAGGAAAAGTGGAAAAATTTGAATAAGATTATATCATCATTAATTTCCTGGCACTGACAATTATACTTTGGTTATATAATTGCTAACATTAAGCTCTGTACTATATTTCTACCTTTCTCTAAATTTAAAATTATTTATTATTTTTAAATGTTTATTTATTGTGAGAGAATGAGTAAGAGAGAGTGCAAGCAGGGAGGGGCAGAGAGAGAGAGAGGTAGACAGCAAATCTGAAGCAGGCTCTGCATGGTCAGTGCAGAGCCCAATGTGGGGTTCAAATTCATGGTCTGTGAGATCATGACCTGAGCAGAAGTCAGACACTTAACCAATTGAGCCATCCAGGTGCTCCTAAAATAATTTTTTAAAGACGACTTACAAAAGAAAACTTTTAGTGCTTCAGAATAAAGGAGATTTGAAAGAGGACAAGCATCCATTAGAGTAAATATCAGATAAACAAGCTTTTCTACACATATCAGAGTTTTATATTAAAAAAATCTTCAAACACAAGAGAAGGTAATCAGTGGAGATTTTTTCTTTGCATTAGAAAGATAAAGTACCACTGGGCAATGTGGTACTTTCTCCCTCTGATATCAAAAGGACAATGGATGCAGGAAAAAAAGTTTCTGGTATAAAAGTCTGGAAAATTACAATATCCAAAGCATCAGAACAAAGAGAAGTTATGGGGCGCCTGGGTGGCTCAGTCAGTTAAGCGTCTGACTTCGGCTCAGGTCATTATCTCACGGTTCGTGGGTTCGAGCCCTGTGTCAGGCTCTGTGCTGACAGCTAGCTCAGAGCCTGGAGCCTGTCTTCGGATTCTGTGTATCCCTCTCTCTGACCCTCCCCTGCTCATGCTCTCTCTCTCTCTCAAAAATAAATAAAACATAAAAAAAAAAAACAAAGAGAAGTTAAAGGTTCCTCCTTAAGTTAGAGATTTAGGGAGAAAAAAAATGTAACAGAGGCCTAATCATGGGAAGCCTAGCAATGGGAACCAAGAAACTTGAACCAAGAAATATCAATAAATGCTACTTGATTTCCAAAAGCTAAGAAGTAAGTTGCTGCTTAGGTTGCAAATGCAAATTGGTACCAAATACTAGCTATGACAAAGTATTTTTTAGCTATTTTTATTTTTACTCTAAGACAATATGACTATCACTATCTGAACTTTCTCCTCTATCATGAATGTCATTACAAAAAATTTCCACTGAATTTACTTTTAATAGGGAGCAGGAACCAATAAATTCTGTTACGTTCTTTTTAGCAGTTGACAAAAAAGTTGAGGAAGAACCAGAAGAGACTACTATCCCAGAAGCCAAAAGAATAGAAAGTTTAAGATGAGAGACAAAGTTCAGAGTTTGAATATAGCTGGGTTAACTGCTTCAGAAAACAAAACCTAACACTATAGAGAGGAATGTAACAGAATCCAGAGTCTCTATAATGTATCCCTGACAATAGTCAGGATTCAATCCAAAATTACTTGACATGTAATAAACAGGAAAAGGTGACTCAAACTCAAGGGAAAAGGCAATCAATAGAGACTGAATCCAATATATCTGATGTTGAAATGAACAGAAAAGGTGTTTAAAGCAAAGCATCTATTTTTCTTAAGGCTGTAAAGGAAAAGACAGGCACAATGCATGAATGGATAGGAAATCTCAGCAGAGAAACCAAAACTTTAGAAAGAACCATACAGAAATTCTAGAAATGAAAACACAATATCCAAATTAAAAAAAATTCACAAAGTGAAGGAGATACACAAAAGAGTCAGTAACTTATACATTGATAGAAATAATACAATTTAGTCTACAGCCATACCACCTGAATGTGCCCGATCTCGTCTATCTCGGAAGCTAGGCAGGGTCAGACCTGGTTAGTACTTGGATGGGAGAAAAAATACAATTTAAAGTTCAGAGAAAAAGAATTTTTTATGGATAAAGGCTTAGGAATCTGGGGATAATATTTTTTAAATGCATGTAAATGGAGTCCCAGAAGTAGAGAAGAGAGAAAGGGGGCAAAAAATTCACTCAAAGAAAATACGGCCCCAAATTTCTAAAATTTTATGAAAGCAATAAATATACAGTGAGTTCAACAATGGCTCTCAAAAGATATGTCCAAGTCCTAACCTTTATACTTTTGAATGTGACCTTATTTGGAAACAGGCTCTTTGCAGATGAAATCGAGTGTGTCAAAATCATTCTGGTAGAGAGAGAATATTTGCAACACAAAGGACTTATACCCAAAATAGAAAAAAGACTCTCATAACTCCATAATAAGAACAACAACAAAAAATCCCAATTAGAAACTGGGCAAAGATGTGGACATCTCTCTTAAAAATAAAATCTTACTCAAGGCTTGCTTGATTCTTACCTGTATTATTGTTACTGATCATAGTTTATATGCAACAGGATTTCTTTCTTTCAGCTAGAATTTTTCTCTATAGAGTTAGAAATTTCAGCAAAATGAGTTGATTCGTAATTCCACTGGTTTTTACCGAAGTACAGTTTTGAATTTGTAGTCTGCATACCTTTGGGGGTTTGGCAAAATATGTCAAGGTATAACAATACCAGAGACAATATGTCAGTCTGCACAAACTTGGGCTGCCCATTTGAAAAACAAACTTCAATTTTAGGGTCATGATAGAAAGACTGAGCCTTTGGGAGAGTTCAAACACTAAACCAAGCTCTCCAAGGTCTTTGGAAAGTAGTAAAGGCCAAATCCAAGAGGGATTTTTAAAGAATGACTGCAGGGGCGCCTGGGCAGCTCAGCTGGTTGAACATCTGACTCTTGATTTCAGCTCAGATCATGATCCCAAGGTCCTGGGATCAAGCCCTGCATGGGACTCTGTGCTAAGCAGCAGAACCTGCTTAGGATTCTCTCTCTCTTTCTCTCTCTCTCTCCTTCTGCCCTGTGTGTGTTTTCTAAAACAAAATAAATAAACAGATTTTTAAAAAGAGCGACTGCAAATCAGAGCAGAATCTATTGAACCCACAAATGTATTTTACTCATTGCACTCTGAGTAACTTCTCCTCACTTTATACAGCCATTTCTGTAACAGCATAGATGAAAATTTGGGCTCAGAAGTAATATAGTAAGTTATGTTCCAAGAATAAATTTAACATTAGGGAAAAACATATTTCTAAGTGGGGAAATATATGTATATGCATGACTTCTTTCTCCATATTCTATGAAAAAACCTACAAAGTTTAATTTTATTGCTCTGAAAAAAAATAGATCCCTAATTCTTAAGAAAAAAAAAAGCTGCAAATAGCCTCTTTGATGGTAAATATTTGGATTATAAAAAATGAGGTACAGGAAAGAATAAAGAAGGAAAGAAAAATTATCAGATTGGTCAGCTACCTTCCATACAAATTCTCAATGTAATCTATATCACGTCATATTGTTAAAATATTATATGTCATAGGGGCACCTGGGTGGCTCAGTCAATTGAGCGTCTGACTTCACCTTAGGTCATGATCTCATGGCTTATGGCTTCAAGCCCCTTATAGGGCTCTGCGCTGACAGCTCAGAGCCTGGAACCTGCTTCAGATTGTGTCTCCCTCTCTCTGCCCCCTCCCCTGCTCGCGTTCAGTCTCTCTCAAAGTAAATAAATGTTAACAAAATTTTTTAAATGTTGTATGTCATGTAGGTTAAAATGAATATTTAAAGGAAGCCTATAACTATAAAAGAAGCCTGCTATAATCATATTAAACTTCACAAAAGGAGACATACCAGTTGAAATGTATTAAGTTTGAATTGTATTTCAAAGAAAGATTTTAATTTAAGCAGATATTTCAAAGCTTTCTACTCACATTTTCATCTTGCTGGAAATGGTCCTAACATCTAATACTCAAAATAAAAAAAAAAAACCCTCTATAAAACACTCCTTGATTTTGTAAAAATAAACTAATTATGGTTTAACTAAGATGATAACTTTCTTTCTTTATACTCTTTATGTGAGAAAAACAAACCTGGCTTATATTTTACTCTGAAGATTTCAAAATCAACACTGTTCAATGGATGATGATCACAAAAAGGGGGCACAGAATTGCAAATTGAAATTAAATTCACCTAGAAAGAATAATTTGCTAAAAGAATTCATTTTCATTTCCAATCAAATCACTTTTCTAATGACTCATTCAAATAGAGTATGATACTGTGATTTATAAGAAATATACATTTGGTCTTCACCCCTTTTTTCTGATACTAGCTCCCCATACCCTTGGTATTTCCTAAGTACTGAAAATGATAAGTAGTATGCTAAGGATGGGCGCTGATAGCCAAATGGAGCCAAATATTGATTGGAGAGTTAGAACTTTCAGTCTCATCCCCCTGACCTTGGGAGATGGGAGGGGGCTGCAGTTTGAATCAGTCGCCAATGGTCAATGATTTAACCAATTGTGGCCTTATAATGAAGCCTCCATGAAAGTCCAAAAGGACAGGGTTCTGAGAGTTTCTGGGTTGGTGAGCCCATGGAGGTGCTGGGAAAGTGGTGCACGAGGAGAAGGCGTGGTAGCCCTGGGCCCTTCTCTGGGCATCTCTTCCCTCTGGCTGTTCGGAGTGATCTCCTTTCACAATAAACGGGTGAGCAAGTAAAATTCTCAGAGTCCTGGGAGTTGCTCTAGCAAATTAATTGAACCTGAGGAGGAGGCTGTGGGAACCTCTGGTTTAAAACTGGTCAGTCAAAAGTACAGGTAGCAACCTGGGCTTGCGACTGGCATCTGATAGTTGGTGGGGAGTGGTGGGGGTTGTCTTGTAGGACTGAACCCTTGACCTGTGGCATCTAATGCTGTCTCCATGGAGACAGTATGAGAATTGAGTTGAATTCTGACACCTTGCTGGTGTCCTGAGAATTACTCGGTGCTGTGTGGGAACCAGTCTACCCTCACACATACACTGGAATTGGTACAAGAACCGAAAGACAAAGAAACTGTTTATATCTAATTATACAAATCTAGATTTCTAATATAATCAGTATGGCAAAGCATATTCATGTTATAAAAACCTAGAATAACGTAAATTGTAAAACAACAAAACAAAGTCTACTTCAGTTCAAATGCACAGCATTTCAAGAATGTCTCTGCCATAATCACGGTCTTTAAAAAGCTGAATAGTAATGGGGCACCTGGGTGACTCAGTTGGTTAAGCATCTGACTTTGGTTCAGGTCATGATCTCACAGTTCATGAGTTCAAGCCCTGCGTTGGGCTCTGTGCTGACAGCTCAAAGCCTGGAGCCTGCTTCAGATTCTGTGTCTGTCTGTCTGTCTGTCTGTCTCTCCCCCTCCCCCCACTCACGCTTTGTCTCTGTCTCTCTCTTTCTCAAAAATAAATAAAAATTAAAAATTTAAAAAGCTGAATATTTTGGGGGCACCAGGCTCAGTCGGTTTAGCATCTGACTCCTTTGGCTCACATCATGATCTCACAGTTCGTGAGTTTGGGGTTGGGCTCTGTGCTGGCAATGCAGAGCCTGCTTGAGATTCTTTCTCTCTCTCCCTCTCTCTCTCTCTCTGCCCCCCACCCCTGCTCATGCACTCTCTCTCTCAAAATAAATAAACAATATTTTTTAAAACAGCTGAATAGTTTTGGCATTATAATTAAAGAGTATCAAGGTACATAACAAAGAACCCTGAAACACTTTGATATAACTCTAATTTCAAATGAGTTTTTGTGAAAAGCACTGAAGTTATAGAAGCATACTGCCTGGGCTGGACAAAATCCAAGGCTCACAGAACTACTGACATAAAACTTTTCTTTCTAGGGGCACCTGGGTGGCTCAGTCAGTTGAGTGTCCGCCTCTTGGTTCGGCTCAGGTCATGATCTCACAGTTTCGTGGGTTTGAGCTCTGCACTGGGCTCTGTGCTGGCAGTGCAGAGCCTGCTTGGGATTCTCTCTTTCTCTCTCTGCCCGTCCCCGCTCATGCTGTCTGTGTCTCTCTCAAAAATAAATAAAACTTAAAAAAAAAAACCTTTTCTTTCTAAAAATAGTAAGACAATCAAAAGAACATTTAGGTTTTAAAAGAGGATAGTTAAAATGCACTAAATAAAACTTCAAAGAAACACATACTCATTTATGACAGGATCCAAACGCTTGCATCTGAAATGTGATAAAACGTAAGGTGAGCCCAAGAAGTGATAAAAGAAGTACCAAGAATGTGCAAGTGTTCAGTCCCATTCTGCTCTGTGAAGTCAGCTTTATTAACAATAACTTTAATTGTATAGTAATTTTAATTATTTTGTAGATTTAAGCAAAAAATGTGAGTTTAATACCTACATTCTAGTCAGCAAATAGGCTTTCTGTAATTTATAAATTTCAATTAAAGATTGAGTAATGAAAAAAATTTAAAGCTAAAACAACTTAGTTTTCAGTACACTAATATATTTTTACTTTGTAATACAATATAGCTGTCACATACAAAGGCTCTGATAGGCTTAAATCAAATTTCAAATGGTCAAGGAAGGCCAAAGAAGGGTTTATACAATATTCAGTAAGCAATAATATCTATTCAATGTACAACAACAAAATAAAAATGTACTAACCTAGAAACACAGAAAAAGAATTTATTGTTTTAAATTCCAGAAACAAAAACAACAAAATAGCATGTAATCCATAATACGCTGACCCTATAATTTCTAAACTACAGTCCAGTTGAAACATTTACGAAAGAGAAACAGTCTACATGTTTTTCTACCATGTAAAGATACCTGATAAAGTTAGTAACCTATAAACTCTCGACTATAAAGAACGTTTTACTGTGACATCATGAAGATATGCCATGTGCCTGACAGGACACTAAGCCATTTCCCACAAGGATTCTGTTCACTGCTCAGCTGCAGGCTGTGATCTCTCCGTGACACAATATTTCACATCAATACCAAGCTCATTCGACCGAAGAAGCGCAGTAATGTTTTCCAACCATCTGTTTATGTTCATTAGTATGTAAAAATCACAGTACACAAATTTGGAAACGTTTAACTTGTCATAAATAAGAGTATATCATCTTAGCATAAGCTTTAGAAAGAGGTCTGAGCAGTCAGCCCAATAATGAGAGAAACAGACTCTCCATTTTGACTAAAGTAATTATAAAATTATAATTGTTATCATTACCAAGAATTAACAAATAAATACAAATAAAAAAATTTAAGTAGTTTTTCTGGCAGCAAAATTACATCTACCATAATAACATCTCCAAGCAAAAAAAAAAAAAAAAAAAAAAATCAATTCAGAGCTTGAATGTATTTTGTGCTTTGTTTCTATAAAAATGCAGTGTTACTCTCAGACATTTCTAAATGACTAGGTTTGTAAATAAGCAATAAATTTCTTTTCATCACAGTTTATTTCTAGTTCATTGTGTAGAGATTATAGATAGAACTAAGAATTATTAGCTTTTTTCCAGTACTTTAACTATATGAATCAAGGTCTTTTTATTTTAAACAGTGATTTATTGTCATTCTTAAGGTAAACAACAAAAGCAAATTCTAAAAATTTTTAACTTTAAATCAAGTGTTTAAAATTTCAGACGACAGAGCCAATAACTGACAACAGCTTCTTCAATTTCATATTAATAGTCTGATTAAAAACACTAAGGATTACCTGGCAATAGATTTGAAAGAATCGGGTTTCTGTGAAGGCAAACAAACAAAGAAAAAAACATGCAAAATACCTGCCAAAACACATGATCTTCTTTCTGATTTTATATCTAAACTCGTAAAATTTTTATAAATACATGATCATTCTACACAATACAGATCTTCTAGAGCATTTCTAAAGGAAATTACAGTTTTTGGTCTTAGGGAATAAGACTCAGATGGAAAAGGGGATGAAAACAGTGAAATCTGAGGGTGCGGTACACTCTTTCTACGCACGAGCACACGGCTGTTCATCCAGTCAAGTCAGCGGTTACAGTTCAGTACATGATTTTCAAGGCAACTAAGAAATCAGAACACAGGTATTTCCTCTTCCTAGAGTTAACAATTCTTTTTAAAAGCTCTATCCACACAGGACTGCTGGGTTGTTGTTGTTGTTTTTTTTTAAGGGAACAAAGAATAGGGAAAAAAATTCCCATTCCTGTATCCATATACACAAGTTCAGCGGGCTGTGAGCTAGAGTTAGACTGACCAGTGAAACAGAATTGTTAGTACCAACGGAGGCAGGTGCTACCCTACACGGTTCAAAACGTGATCCACTAAAACAAATACATGTTTTTATGCCTCAAACAACTAGAAAGCATGTCCTTATTGTTCTAATACCATGTTTAATTAACTCCTAAGATAATAGAGTTCTAGGATGTTGTACCTTAATGGTATACCTGAATCATAACTAGCAATAGAAAGCCAACTTCAAAACTGCTATGGAAGTAAAATCATCATTAGAAAATCTCAGCCTTATTGTAAATGAGGGAGAAGTTAGTGCTAAATACTAACACCAAATGTATGAAGGCAGAAGTTTTGTCTGTGGAAGACAGAGTGAGGCGACAGATGCACCCAATCAAGACCAACTGGAAGACAGAACAGAGAATTAAAAATGTTTAAAAAATAATAAAATAAGGGAAAGAAGAAGAAAAATGGAGGAGAGCCAGGCAGCAAAAGATGGATAGAATGAAAATTAAAAAAAAAAAAAAAAAAAAAAAAAAAAAAAAAGAGGCACGTGCATATGGTTCTCTTTTTTCTGACCTCTGTGTTCCTGATACTTTACAATGTAAGTGGCATATAGGTCACACTAGCAGGCAAGAATGAGCTTTCTCATGGATAGAGATGAAGGATTTGGGACTAATGAATTTGTTTTCTTGTTTTTGTTTTTGCTTTTGATTCATACCTGAAAGCCTTGAATCCTTGCTAAATATTCCAGTTGTTTTGAAGGTTGTACTGGAGAACAAGGGGGAGTAGGAGAACTTCCTTTTAAACCTATGGCTTCAGCTGTAGGAGATGTTCCATTCATTAGGAGTTCCCTGGCAATTGTAGCTGAACTATTCGATGTGGGAGATATACTGAAGAAAGAGCTTGAGGGTTGGTTCATATCTTTGGGTGACAAATAGCCTAGAGTAGTGCCAGAGATTACTTTGTGGCGGCTGGCTTCCATCTCTTGATAAACATCAGGAGACAAATGAAGAATTCCTTTTGGAGCTATAAATAAAACGGAGGAACACTGTTATTACATTTAAAATAATTAAAATAAAAACAAAATAATTAACTTAATGGTTTTACTTGGTTTAGTAACCAAGCAATAACACTGTCAATCAACCATCTTCCGTGCACCTGCAGAGGCAGAGGCAGCCTCTGTTTAGAGGTGAGTAATATATGGTTCAATATTCCTAAAATCGGAAGTTTAAAAAGATTAGGAATGTGCTGGGTCTTCAACCTGCAATTTAATTTTTTATAATCTCATAAAGAGACATGACCCTCAAGCATATCCAGCAACTGAGAAACAGTAGGTAAAATGAGGGCTGGATCAGTCCAAATCATCTGAGGTACAAACTCATAGACCTGATGGCCTCCAGGTCCTGTTCCTCTTCACAAGGGTGTCCCACAGAAAACTCTGGAACATTTCAAAGAATAACAGTGTGCCTTCTTCCCAACGCTGGCACACTGTCCTATCTTGCTAATCTCATTATGATACCACCATCTGTGTGCTTGGTTGTCCAACCTAGACTCCTGGCTTTGCCTCACCCAGTATCAAGCAGATACCATATCCAGTCTGGAATCTGTCCCCCATCATCAAGTGCGTTAGTTCATGCCAGACCATGGACAGGTTCTGGTATCAAAAGGAGTGAGCCTGGGGCTATGTTATCAGTTGGTGGGGTTGTAAACATATAAAAAGAAGCACTTTTCTCTGGCCACCATTTGTCTCAGAGATGTTTCAAACTGAATTTCACACTGCTTGTTCTAATGTTTTTGGATCAGATATTAGCGACTCTCAAAATCACACTATCTTTTAAAAGTGTTGAGAAATCACCACTTCTGAAGAATGTGCTGTGACAGATAAAACTTAATTCCCATGCTCTCGCCTCTCTCTCTCTCCAACCATTAGCATTCTGATTCAAGACTTCAATGTTTCTCACCTGAACTACTGTAATAATCACTAAAAGGTTTCACTGCTGCTAGAGTCCATTTCCCCAAATGTCTATAACATAGTCCCAAAAAGAAGTGTTCCATGATAATAAAAATCTGGGAAATAATGCAAATTATATCACACACACACAACCTACCTTTCGGAAAATTAAAAATGCATATTAGCATAGTAAAGACTGAGAAGTCCAGAAGAATAAAAATCTATCAACTTGGTTTTACCCAGGACTTCCCAAATTTATTTTATATCTAAGTTCTTCTTAATTTAGATTTTAATTGCAGTATAGTTAACATACGGTGTTATATTAGTTTCGGGTGTGCAATACAGTGATTCAACAATTCTATATCCCAGTTTTTTACGTAACATTAATAACAAGTAACACTTTGAAAAATGCTAATGCTAGCCATTTTCTTACTTAAACGTCTTTTCTGGCTTCTAAGATAGCCCTTAGTTATCTGGCTCCTCCTTACATTTCTATTCTCCTTGAAATTCTTCATGAAGATCCCATGCTCCAGTCATGCAGATATATTCACACTTCTTACAACAATCCATGCTGTTAGATCCCATCACATCTTTATTTATATTGTACATTTACACACGTGCAACACACGTAGTTAAGTTCCTATTGCTAGGTTCTAGGTGCTGTGCTAACCAATACTGTTCTGATCTCCAGTGAGGCTCAGTCTGTTGGGAGAGGAAAATGAAAAGGGCTGATATGTGGTAGGTGCCTCAGTAGACACGAATCCAGAAAGCAGTGGGAATGGGAAAGGTTAAGCACTAGGAGCTCAGGAAAGGCTTCTCGAACATGACACTGATGGCAGATTTCAAGGGATAAGGAGAAGAAGGCCAAGGAGGAAGAGAATGGATGGCAGAGAGACAAAGGCAGGGACCAGCAGAATGCATGTGCCAGGAAACCTCAGGCGGTTCCTTACCACTAGGGCATGAAGAGGGAAGTGGGACTGCAAAAGGTAAAGGTGGAGGTCGGGAGGGGCCCAGTTCCAAGGACTTTATCCTGACATCATCAAAACAAAGAAGTTATTTTTTAAAATAACTTATATAGCTCAAATTAATATATCATTCCAATTTTATGGATTGACTTTATGCTTTTGTGTGAGTTTTATAACCAGGAAAAAATGTCAAAAAAATTTTTATAAGAAAATATGCATTAAGGCACTTAGGTGGCTCAGTCAGTAAAGCAGCTGACTCTTGATTTCAGCTCAGGTCATGATCTCATGGTTTGTGAGTTTGAGCCCTGCATCAGGCTCTGTGCTGACAGTGTGGAGCCTGCTTGGGATTTTCTCTCCTTCTCTCTCTGCTCCTTCCCAGCTTCTGCATGGGTGCTCTCTCTCTCTTTCTCTCTCTTTCAAAATAAATAAATAAACTTAAAAAATATATGCACTGGAAAAAATACAGATAAATCTCACTAAACAGAGAAACTACTTTTAACATTTTGTTTTAAAGATATAGTTTTAGTATTTTTTGTATGAACTCTTCTTTGTTACTGAGATGAAAAAATGTGCTAAAACATTAAGAATACCATATGATCCTGTTGTTTATAAAACAATATTACTCCTACTACTAATATTAAAGCATATCTCATTATACCAATTGTTTCCTTAAACAAGTCCATATTGTTGAACATCTAACTTGTTTCCAAATTTTTGTAATTATGAACAACACAGTGATAAGCACTTTTGTTTTTAAATCCTTGTTTACAAGAAAATCTATTTCCTTAAGTTAGAAAGAGAATTGCTAGTTCGAATATGCATTTTAGGTTTTTTGACACTAACAATTTGCCCCAAATTGGTACAGCTCCAAAAAAGTTGTAACAATTTCACACTCCCATATTAATATGTGAAAGTACTTTTTTCCTCTATTTTGGTATTGGATATTATTATTAAAACGTCTTTGCCTCTGCTTTCTGTTAGTGTAGATAAGGGAGAAGATTTTTAAATAATATCCAATACCAAAGTAAGAACCTCATCTCTGGGGAGGTGACAGGAGCTAAAGATTTGAGTTCAATCACCGACGGTCAATGATGTAATCAATCTTGCCTACGTAATGGAACCTCCATAAAAAGCCCCTAAATGATGAAGCTCGGACACCTCCTGAGTCTCAAACATATTCACATGCTGGGGGTGGGGGGGAAGGGTTGGTGCACAGTGACAACTGCTGTGTTCCAGACCCTTCTAGCTGTTCATGCTATATCCTTTATAATAAACCAGTTATAGTAAATAAAAGATCTTCCCGAGTTCTGTAAGCCATTCTAGCACATGATCAAACTTGAGAAGGGGGTTGTGGGAACCCCCTAACTTTATAGCCAGTTGGCCAGAAGTACAGGTGGCAGCAAAGGACTTGTGCCTGGCTGACTGGGGCAGTCTCGTGGGACGGAGCCCTTGTCTGTGGCGGTCTACTTTTCATCCCGGGTAGTGTCAGAACTGAGTTGAACTGTCGGACACCCAACTGGGGTCTGGAAAATTGGAGAATTGGTTGGTATGGGGGAAAAGATCCCCACATATTTGGTGTCAGAAGTGCTGTAAGTAAAAACAGTTCATATGTCAAAACTGATCAAACTGTATACACCTTATTATGTGCAGCTTATTATACTTCAATTATAGCTCAATAAAGTTGTAAAAATATTTACCAATTTGATTAAGTGAAATGTCTTATTCGTTTTTGTTTTTTCACTAGCTGCATAAATACTACATGTAACTCTTATTTGAAGAATAATTTAAATGTTATGACTCTAAATTTGACACTCAATTTAAGAAATCAAGAAACCAACAGCATTACTTCAGTATTGTTATTATACAGCAGTAATGGGCTTGCCAATAACAATATTATAAAGCAACAAAAATGCTCTCTCAACACTCAAGAGAGGCATTACCTCACAGTATAAGAACTCATGCAGAGTTCAGGCTCCCTTATTCTACAGTAAAGCCTGCGTTGACTTTTCTTCATGAATAAAGAAGATTCCTTTCTACAGAGCTCAACTAACAGAATAGTTGTTGAAAGAGTGTAAAGACACATGTGGATTTCTGCCGTCAACTACTGAATGATTTTCAACTTGAGTATTAGTAACAGAGTAAATGCACTGGTCACAATTCATTTAGGTTCTTCCTGTTGTAAATTTAAGTAGCTTTTCAGTAAAGACCTGAAAGCAGAATCAAAGGGTAATTTAGGCTATACATATTTAAGGACTCTAACTTTCAATTAGGCCTCCTGAAAAACTATAACAATTTATACTTCTAAGTATTTTTAATGTTTATTTATTTTTGAGAGAGAGAGAGAGAGAGAGAGCGAGCAAGTGGGAGATGGGCAGAGAGCAAGGGAGACACAGAATCTGAAGCAGGCTCCGGGCTCTGAGCTGTCAGCACAGAACCCGATGCAGGGCTTGAACCCATAAGATGTGAAATCATGACCCGGTCTGAAGTTGACTGCTTAACCAACTAAGCCACCCAGGCACCCCAACAATCTATACTTCTGTTAGCGGTGTGTGACTAAACCTTTTATCTCATCCTTCTGTTGAAACAGGTTTTATTTATTCTAAATAATTAATTATTGACACTACAATATTTCAGTTATATATTAATTTATATTTATATGATTACTATGCAGGATAAACTTCTTCTCATGTAACCACCTTAGGCTTGTGCCTTATTTCCTATTAGTTTGGACCTCAGTTTTGCTCATGGACTTCAAATGTATTTCCCTTGCTCAAGCCTGCTATATCCTACTATACTCATGCTGTCCTGAACCATTCTCCCATCATCTATCTTGTCCTAGATTTTGCCTTTAATTCTCCCATCTTGGTATTATCGGTTTGTAACCATTACACACAGCTACACTGCAGATACAGCAATGGTGTTATGCTGGCACTTTAGATTAATTATTTCATTTAACTACCCACAATAACCATATGAATGGGCGTTTTTATTACTCTAGCTCCATCCACCTGATGGCAAATGGCAAGATTTCATTATTTTTGATGGCTGAGTAATATTCCATTATATATATGTATATGTATATACATATATATACACATACACATATACACACGCGCACATGCGCACACGCACACATGCACACACGCACACACCCTACACCTTCTTTATCCATTCATCAGTTTATGGACATTTGGGCTCTTTCCATAGTTTGGCTATTGTTGATAGTGCTGCTATAAACAAGGAGCTACATGTACCCCTTCGAATCTGTATTTTTTTTTTACCATTGGATAAATACCTAGTAGTACAATTGCTGGGTCATAGGGTAGTTCTGCTTATAACTTTTTGAGGAAACTCCACACTGTTTTCCAAAGTAGCTATACCAATTTGCATTCCTACCAACAGTGTAAGAGGGTTCCCCTTTCTTTGCATCCTCATCAACATCTGTGGCTTCCTGTGTTGGTAATTTTAGCCATTCTGACAGGTGTGAGGTGGTATCTCATTGTGGTTTTACTTGTATTTCCCTGATGATGAGTGATACTGAGCTTCTTTTCCTGGGCCTGATAGCTATCTGGATGTCTTCTTTGGAAAAATGTTTATTCCTGTCTTCTGCCCTTTTCTTAACTGGATTATGTGGTTTTGGGGTGAGTTTGATTAGTTCCTTATAGATTTTGATACTAACCCTTTATCAGATATGTCATTTGCAAATATCTTCTCCCATTCTGTAAGCTGTTGACTGTTTCCTTAACTGTGCAGAAGCTTTTTATCTTGATGCTTACTTTTGTTTCCCTTGTCAAACAGGATTTTAAAAGCTCAAACTTGCCAGCCACTGTGACATCTTACAAAAGTGAGGAATGCCAGGCCATCATGCCCATTTTACCTGTTTTTCCCCTTGGGTTGTGCTTCTTTCAAATGTGTATGTGAACCTTCTGGTTCATGCAAAACCTCCTGGAGCATCTTTATGGGGATCCAGTCCTTACTGGAAGTTGTAGAGGACATTTTGTATCAAGATCTCTTAAGAGATTTTATCATATGCGCAGATAAGCAAATTCAGGAGAACCTTGCCTTTTTTTTTTTTTAATATTTTTTAATGTTATTTACTTTTGAGAGTGTGTGTGTGTGAGTGGAAGAGGGGCAGAGAGAGAGAGAGAGAGAGAGAGAGAGAGAGAGGGAGATACAGAATCTGAGAAAGGCTCAGGCTCTGAGCTGTCAGCACAGAGCCTGACACAGGGGCTCAAATCCACAGACCATGAGATCATGACCTGAGCCGAAGTCGGACGCTTAACTGACTGAGCCATCCAGGCACCCCAAACTTTGCCTTTCAATGCTCATTAATGTCCTGACTCTTTGAGAGAGGCTGAAGAACATAAACGTTAATGAGTAGTAAGTTGGTATCAGGGCATCAGAATAACAAGGCAAGTCAATGCAGTAAGATAATGTCACTACACTGGTGCCAAGGGTTAATGCCAGTCTATACGGAAGGACTTCTCTGCAAGTCCATGGAATGAGTGCACAGCTGCTTCTTAGTAAAATCAATTTGTCACTTTTTATAGCAAAGCTTTGAATTTTTTACACTTTTATCACAAAACTGTTGGACTAAATATTTTTTTAATGTTTTATTTTTGAGAGACAGAGACAGTGTGAGCAGGAGAGGGGCAGAAAGAGAAGGAGACACAGAATGTGAAGCAGGCTGAGCTATCAGCACAGAGCCCATTGTGGGGCTTGAACCCACAAGATCAAACGCAAGATCATGACCTGAGCTGAGGATGGATGCTCAACTGACTGAGCCACCCAGGTGCCCCTAAATGTTTTTTTAAAATAAATACTAAAAAAACACCTAACAATACTCAAGTCTCCTTCTGCCACAGTGAGTTTTGCATTAAAAAAATTATAATTCACATAGGGGTAAAATACCTTTTTGTAAGTGAGAGAAGGACCAGAATGGTGGGGTGGCAGTTTCCTCTGATTGAAATTTAGTGCATGTGGGTAGACTCTGCTTCTACTTAGATACTATCATGGACAATTCACCAAATTTTAACAAGAAAGTCAATTATTTGTGCATATTTTGAAAGCTGATGCCTCAGATTTTTATTTCTTCTCTGATGAGAAAGAATATTTTGTTGAGTGCTGTCTCAGAAGACAGAGTCATGCTTCCTGATTAGCATCAATCATCTTAAAACACCCCTCAACCTTTTGAATTGGTTATCTGAAAAGTTACTTGGTTACTGCCGGCAAAATTGATTCCTAATGAGTTTTGCTTTTTTTTTTCTTAACAAGTGGCAGCCAAGTATAAATATGCTATGTGGCTGATTTTCCTGCTGATAAACGTAAAATCCGCCTTTCTAGCATTTGCTACTCACTAAATTTCCCTTGTGTGTCTGGAGGGTGGTAATCTCTCTTAATATCATTCTAATCCGCTCAATATACTTTATCTTTAAAGTTTCAGAAACAAATTGTTATTTTAAAAAATCTTAAAAACTGGAAAATGGACTGCTGTTTCAAAACAGGAAATGTGAGAAAAGCATGAGCAACAACATGATTTATCAATCTTACTGTGATTTTTAAAAATCACCTCTATGAAAACTTATGAAATAGTTCATTATATTGTACCCAGGTCAATTTTCTAGTTTTGTTAATGTACTGTAATCATATAGGATGTCACCATTGGGAGAAACTGAGTGATGGGTGCATGCAAACCCTCTGTACTGCTTTTCAAACTTGTTAAATTACAACTACATGAAAGCACTGTTATATTGCTCTGGGCCTCTCCCTTGGTACAGAGGCCCTAGAAGAAGGTACTGCTGAGGTATCAAGGCAGAAGGACAGAGCGCTAGCACTGGATATGGGCCCCAAGAGTAAGCAGGGCTGGCATTGGCAGTGCCTGTGCCTTGAGGTCTCAGCTTTGACCACTGACTCTGCCTAATGCACAGTCCCTGGTGTCCTAGGCTCTGGCCTCAGGGCTGGTGCTCTTTCTGGAATTCCCAGGGATGCTCAGGGCCATTTATGAGATGAGCGCACATGAAGCCCAAGAAGGAAGAAACCGCCCGAACCACCAGGGTCATCCTCCTGGAGTGCAGAGATGAAGTCAATCCATCCTTTGCATCATCCCTGGCTACCAGGCTGACTGGATCTTAGAAATCTTCCATCTCCTGCTACCCTGTCATTGAGATGTGATGGAATAGGATGGTATTTTTAGGGGACCCCACCTCTCCCTTTCCACACAGCTCAGTACCAACCTGTCTTCCAGCTGAGGCCCAGTCAAGGTCCCTAGTTCTGCCTAATTTTTAAGTCAAATATAAACTATTTAGAGAGAGAAAATAATGAATTAATACAAAATTAGAAATTCTTCTGAAAATCAAACTAAAAAAGGAAAAAATATTGGCTAAAAGCAATACAATGAAAAAATCAAACAGGTAAATAATTTGTTAGAAGTTTCTTTTTTAAGGCTAGTTTAAGGATCATTTTGGAAGGTAAAGTTCCTAATTAACAAAAATTTGATCACATCTCACATTACAGAGGACACTAAAGCTGTTCTGGACTCAAGAAATAGCTACATTGAAAAAGGAGTCATTACTGAAAAAATGAACAAAATGATGTATTTTAATGTGCTCAAAAAGTATAACTTAAAATCTGGTGAAAATGAACCTTGTTCTTGCCCTTAGAGTTGGACAGCACTAGTTTTTTAATCTGTGCAGTTTATGGTCTTTTTTCTTCTTTTTTGGGGGGGGCTACATTTAACATGATGTATGTGAAATTATTAATTTAGTGAATACTTATGAGTTAAATTATTGACAGAACTTTGGGGCAAGATATGAAAGTCTTCTGGTGAGCACCGTACCAAGAGGGCAAAGCGGTCAGTCCATCCCTGATCCACAAGAGGTGCAGCCCCGGGGCAGAAGCCTGACGCAAGGGGCCAGGACACAGCGCCGAGCACACCTAAAAGATGTGCTATCATTATTTCAGCACGCAATGGGGAGGATGGGAACCACAAAACGGGAAATGACAAATTTTCTTTAAAAGGCTAAAAATAAACAATAATAGCAACAAGAGGTGCTTTTTGAAATTTTTTGGAAACAAAAAATTTTTCTTTTTTGAAACAAAAAAAATTGTTTGAAAAAAAATTTAAATGAACTGGGAGATGCCTTTGGAAAGTTTGTTGCACGGTACGTATGTACACTATCTTAGCCAAGAAAAGGGGGTAGTCAAGAGTTTTCAAACCCAGGGGCTGACTAGTTGTTTTTTCTTTAAAAATGACAATCTGAAAGTATATAATGACAAAGGATAAGGAGGTGAGTATCGTGAATAAATTCACGATTCACCTTAGCAATAAAGTCTCAGTTGGCTTTTATAGAATAAATCTGTTCAAGGCTCAACATTTTCAAAAAAGACAGAACCATGAACATTTCTACCGAGTAAGACAAAACTGTTAGAGTAAAAATGAAGTTTGTGAGTAGCTTGTGAAGATAATGAGCCATGTCCAATTATTTATTTATTTAAATAGGGTTAAAATGTTTCTGACAAAATAAAGATCATTAGTTATTTTTCTTCACAGAAAAAAAATCCATTAATGACTATTTACCTAAAACTATAAAAAACAAAACAAAACAAAAAACAAAAAACAAAACAAAACAAAAACAAACCCTGAAAAATGGATTATGGAAGCCATAGGACACAAATGACCAGTGTCCGCAGGAAGAAACACATACTGAACTGTCTGCGGCAGCAGCCCCAAGACTGTACCACACTATTCCCCTGCTAGCATCCCAAGCATCCCTTCCAGAGATCATAAAACAGGTATAATTATAGGTAACATTCATACAGACATGACTAGACAGCATACTTTGCATAAATTAGCTCAGTAATCCTCACAATGGCCCTCTGTTACAGGAATTATGATTTTGTCCACTTTCCAGTTGAAGGCCTTGAGGCTCAGAAAGGTCATGGTGACCTCTCAAAGTTACAGCTGGTAAGCAGCAAGCCTGGGACTGCAACTAGGCATCTGGCTTCGGGGTCAGCACATGTAACTACCATTCGATCAATAAAAAACAAACAAATATAAAAACAAAAACTATTATTCTCTGCATCTGCTACGTTTAAATTCTGTGGAAAAGAGTCTTGAAATATTCTAACACCAGCACAGAGAAAAGAAACTGTCGAGATATTGAACTTAATATGAGGTGTCTCTGGTTTTCATTTTAAGTCTATTTTCTAGGCTCAACAAACCAGAGTCTCTCTCATAATAGTCTCCTCTCTCTCTCTCTCTCTCTCTCTCTCGCATAATAGAAAAGCTAGAAATAGGAGCCAGGCAGAAGTTACTTAAAAAAAAAAAAAAAGATTTGCATTGTGAAACTACTCTTTGGGAAGACATGTAAAAATAATGTGCTCAGCCAGCATGATAATTTTATTTGTTGTGAGAAAGTAACTTCAAGTACTAGTTTAACATAACACAAAAAGCACAGCTTTAGGATGAAAGAACTTAATCTACGTAAGTCTTTTAATTCTCCTTATATGATATAAATTCTGATTAAATAGTCGATTCCAAATTAGTCTATGTATTACTCAGAAAGTTATGACTGATTCCACAATTCTATAAATAAAAATGAACTGATTAGAATAATATACATATTAAGTAATGTATCTAATTTTAAAAATCTCCTTGCAAGAATAACAAACTCGTTCTTTAGGACCAGGAAAGAAACAGTCTAGCAAGACAGAAAACTTAGACAAAAACTACTTAGTTCCGCCAAGTACACACACAAAAAACTGTTGTCCTATTCTTACCTATGACACCAAAGACCAAGTTGGGAGCCCACACTTTTACCTCCACCAAGCTATATAGCAAGACTCCCCAGCACCCCCACTGTGATAGTACTGGAGAAGGCCTAGTAGGGAGCTGGGACTTTGACCTCACCCTATAGTATCAATGGAGATCACAGAAAGCCTGGACATCTACCCTACCCCCACCGAGCAGTAATGAGATGCCCTTTCCCCTCCCTGCTAGAGTGCTGCCAGGAGAGAACAGTAGAGAGTCAGGATTGTAATCATCACCTAGTAGTGAAAAGGTTATCTCCACTGTGGCATCATTGAAGACTATGTGCAGCCAGAATTCTCACTCTATCCAGTAATAATGAAGAGTCCCCCACCTTGGGTATCATTGGAGGCAGAATGGAGAAACTGGACTTGTACTAGCAACTAACAGTAACAAGGTGGCACCCCTACTCCACAGGCCAAGTGGTATCACCAAAAAAACAAAACAAAACAAAACAAAAAACACCAAAAAAACAAAAACCCCACAACAGAAATAGAAGGTGTACAAAATATTCAGTCTCATAGTATACTACAAAAATGTCCAGTTTTCAATAAAAAATTTCAAATCATATCAAGAAACATAAAAACTTCAAATTGAATGAAAAAATATCAAAAGATGCCAATACTGAGAGGACAGAGATTTTAAAATAATCGAACAATGTTAAAGCAGCCATGATAAAAATGCTTCAATTAAGCAAGCAGAAATATGTTTGAAACAACTGCAAAATAGAAAGCCAAGTCTCAGCAAAGAAATGGAAGATAAAAAGAAGAACCAAATGGTAATTCTGGAACTAAAATACATACTAATTGAAATAAAAATCTCAGTGGATGGTTTCAACAGCAGAATGGAGTGAACAGAAGAAAGAATTAATGAAGTGGAAGTTAAAAAAAGATATAAATTACCTCATATGAACAACAGAAAAAAAAAAGACTAGAAAAAAATGAAGAACACCTCAAGGATCAGTGAGACTACAACAAAAGAACTAAAATTTATGCTACTGGTGTTCCAGAAGGAAAGGAGAAAGAAGGTGGGGCTTAAAAAGTACTGAAGAAATAATGGCTGAAAATGCCCCAAATTGGCAAGGACATAAACTATACACATTCAAAATGTTGTGTGAACCCCAAGTAGGATAAATATCCACAACAACACACATCATAATTAAACTTCTAAAAACTAAAGAAAAAGAAAAAGAATCTTGAAAGCAGTCAGAGAAAAAGCAAAACTTAATTAACATCAGGGGAAAAACAATTCAAAGGACAGTGGATTCTCATTCCAAGACATGGGTGTCAAAAGGAAATAGCACAATATTTATCAAGTGCTGGGGGGAAAAGGGTTCTGTGGAAATAACTGTCAACTCAGAATCCTACACCCAGCAAAAATATACTTTAGGGATAGTGAAGCATTCTCAGATATAGGAAAACGAAGATGATTTTTACCAGTAAACCCATGCTACAAGAATGGATACACCAAGTCCTTTAGCAGAAGGGAAACAAAAAAAGAAGAAACCATGGAACATAAAGAAGAAAAAAAAACATGGTAAATAAATAATATGGGTAAATATACTACAATTTCTTACTCTGCTTGAGGTTTTTTTGAATTATGTTTTCCAGACAAAGCAAAAATTATACTAAATGTATAAATTAGTCTAAATGTATACAGAGGAGGGGCCCCTGGCTGGCTCAGTCAGTAGAGCATGCAACTCTCAATCTCAGGGTCGTAAGTTCAAGCTCCACCCTGAGCACTGAGTTTACTAAATAAGTACATACATACATACATACTTACACAAATGTATATAGAGGAAATACCTAAGACAATTATAAACAAGAAAGGTAAAGGGATAAAAAGAGAGGTAAGATTTCTATACTTCACTCTAAAGTGTAAAATGACAGTATCCATAAACTGACACATTATGATAAGTTATATATATATATATATAAAGTTTATATATATATAAAGTGAGCAAGCACTAAGCACTAAGGCAAGCACTAAAATGGCTGTATAATGAGATAAACTCAAAAACAGTCTAGATAATCAAAGTAGAATTCTATAGAGTGATCCAGTAACCCACAGGAGGCAAGAAAAAGAAAACAACAACAAATAGAAAAAAGAAATAAAATGGCAGACATAAACTCTACCATAGCAATGGTTACATTAAATGTAAATGACCTAAATACATGCATTAAAAGGAGACTTGCAGAGTAAATTAAAAATTATGACCCAACTACATGCTGTCTAAATGAAACTCACTTCAAATATTATGATATAGGCAAGTTAAAAGTAAAAGGATAAGGAAAATAAGGTATATCTTATAAATATTAATCAAACAAGAGTAAGACATTCTATTTGAAATGATGACATAGGAGATCTATTAATCTACCCGCCATCAAAACCATAACTGAAGAGTATTAATAATAAAAAAAAATTTAAGTCTCTAGAAATCATTCCAAGTACATACAGCAAATAAGACATTTTCCTATTTGTCTGGACTCTGTCCCCAGTTCTTGGGAGGCACTCTCTAAATCCTTGGAATTTCCTGGGTGACAGGCCCTTGGACCACAATAGAGTTTATGCTAACAAGATGATTCAAGATGGCTGATGGCCATGTCAGAAAGACCAACTATGCGATTAGATGGTTGGAGCTTTGAATCAAATGATATCAGCCAAATTTCTGAGAAAGAGAGTTGGAGACTGGTATCAACCTCATGCCCAATGAATGATTCAGTTATGCCTATAAAATGAAAGCTCATAAAAATTCTGGACAACTCTGGAAACTTGAGTGAGACCCCTGGTTGGCAATACTCTGCATATTATACATCGTGTGTGTGTGTGTGTGTGTGTGTGTGTGTGTGTGTGGGTGGCGGGGGGATGATGCATCCTGACTCATGGGAAAAGGAGGACACTGGAATTTTTGTGTTTGGGAGCCTCCCAGATCTCACCCTATATGTCTCTTCTTTTGGCTGCTTCTGATTTATCCTTTTTGCTATAACAATTCCACAATCTTGTATAGTACTTTCCTGGATTCTAGGAGTCATTCTAGTTAATTATTAAATCTAAAGGGTCATGAGAAGCTTTGAATTCATAAATAGTTGGTCAGAAGTGACTAACAGGCAGCTGGTATCTGAAGTGAGGGCAGTCTTGTAGAGAACCATGCCTTTAAACTGTGACATTTAGCCTATCTCCAGGTTTTGCATCAGAAGTCACTATACATTTAATCAAGAAAATCTAACAAATCTCAGCAAGAACAAGAGTCTGTGGCACTGAGCCATGACCCACTTCCTCCCCCATATGCAGCTAAGAAGATGGGGGGCAGGGCTCTCTCTCTTCTCAATCTCCTGTCAAGGAATATGGCATTTCACCAGGAAGGGCAGACTATCAGAATATCTCATTTCCCCCAGCTCAAAGTTGAAAAAGCTAAATTCCTCATGTATATGGCCATGAAGTCAGGCAATCCCTTCTTCCATGCAGCCACCACTCATACAAGTGAAGGCTCTACACAAGCACAGAAGGCTGAGAATACTTGGGAACTGACATCCAGCTTGCTCATAGGAGGGAGGTTCACGTCAGGAAAGGCAAGCCAAGAACAACAGAGACTACCTTCCCTGCCCAACACTCTGATCACATTGATGAAGAAGTGTCACTCTAAGAAAAGTGACCACTGTCCCCATTCCCACTGGAAAGCAGTGACTCAGAAATTCTACTCAGGGGGTGAGGTAGTCCATAAGAATGAGCTCTAAAGCTCCCCCAAAGGAAATTAGTTTATTTGAAATGGATTGTGGGTAAGTTTAAGCCTAAGGGCACTCATAAAACACTGGAGATTTTGGAGGTTAAAAATTCACAAGAGTCTGCTAACTTCATGAAAACAGCAGGAAGCTACACTGTAAACCTACCAGTTTCCCAGCAAGAACCAGGAAAAGAGACAGCCAGGAAGAGTGCCCTTGGGGTCAAAACCTGAGATACTGGCCTCAGAAACTAGAAAGGGATCCAAATTTAATTGGATCAGACTGGGTGCAATTTATGTCCCAAGAAAACCCTAGGGCTATATGACAGCAATTAGTGGAACCCAGAAGCTAAGTGTTAAATCAACAGATGCATAAAACTTAACAGAGACCAGGAAAAGGCCAAAATAGAGCCCTACTAAACTCACTATCATCCCAAGTGACCATGCACATGCTAAAGATTGCTCCCTCTGAGAGGTGACATCAGCAACTTCATACTGCAAGAGAAACAGACTTCACAAAAATAGTCTAGTTTTTCATCTAAGAATAGGCAGGGATCCCCATTTTTGACACCTCTATTCAACAAGTACTAGAAGTTCTAACCAGAGCAATTAGGCAAGAAAAAGAAATAGAAAGCATTCAAATTATAAAGCAAGAAGTAAAATTATCTCTGTCCATAGACTGTAGAAAACATGAGAGATTTCAAAAACCAACTGTTATATCTAATATGTAAACATAGCAATTAACAGGACATAAAGTCAATACACAAAAATCAGTTGGATTTCTATACACTAACAATAAGCTATCTGAAAAGGACATTATGAAAACAATCCATTTACAATAGCATCAAAAACTCACAGAAAACAGAAAGTAGAATGGTGGTTGCCAAGGACTAGGAAGAAGGGAAAATGGGGAGTTGCTGTTCAATAAGTACAGAGTTTCAGTCATACATAATGAAAAAGTTCTAGGGATTTGCTGTACAACACTGTGCCTACAATTAACAATACTATACTATGCATTTAAAAATTTGTTGAAAGGGCAGGTCTCATGTATAACATGTTTTTTAACCACAATAAAAAAATAAAACAATTTAAAAATAGAAAATGTCCTATGTACCAATAATGAACAAGTGGAATTTGAAGTTAAAAACACAATACCATTTACATTAGCACCCAAAAAATGAGATTCTTAGGAATAAATCTAACAAAATATGTAGAACATCTACATGAAGAAAAGTACAAAACTCTGATGAAGAAAATCCAAGAACTAAATGGAGAGGTATTCCATGTTCACAGATAGGAAGATTCAATATCGTCAAGATGTCAGTTCTTCCCAACTTGAACTATAGATTCCATGCTATCACAATTAAAATCCTAGCAAGTTATTTTATAAGTACTGACAAAATGATTCTAACGTTTACATGGAGAGGCACAAGTCCCCAGAATAGCCAACACAATATTGAAAGTGAAGAACAAAGTTGGAGGACTGATGCTACCCAACTTCAAGACACTATAAAGCTACAGTAATCATGATAATGTGGTATTGGTGAAAGAACAAACAGCTAGAAGGAACAAAAGAGAGAATCCAGAAATATACCCCCAAAAATATAGTCGTTGATCTCTGACAAAGCAACAAAGGCGATACAATGGGGCAAAGACAGTCTCTTCCACAAATGACACTGGAATGACTGGACATCCATGCACACAAAAATTAATCTAGACACAGACCTTACACCTTTCATAAAGCCAGTAGACCCAAATGTAAAATCCAAAACTATAAAACTTCTAGAGATTACAGGAGGAAATCTAGATGACCTTGGGTATGGTAATGCCTTTGTAGATACAACATTAAGACAAGATCCATGAAAAAAACAACTGATAAGCTAGACTTCATAAAAATTAAAATTTCTACTCTAAAAAAAAAACAATAGTATAAGAATTACAAGGGAAGTCACAGACTGGGAGAAAGTATTTGCAAAAGATACGTTTGATAAAGGACTGTTATCCAAAATACACAAAGAACTCTAAAAACTCAACAATAAGATAATAAAAAATCCAATTAAAAATGGGCCAAACACCTTAACAGACACCTCACCAAAGGAGACATACAGATTGAAAAAAAAAAAAAAAGAAGATATACATATGGCAAATAACCATATGAAAAGATGTTCCGCATCATATGTCCCAAAGGAAATGCAAATAAAAATGAGATACTACTACACACCTATTGAAATAACCAAAATCCAGCATACCGACACCACTGCCAAATGCTGACGAGGACACAGAGTTACATGAACTCCTTTTCATTGCTGGTGCAAATGCAAAAATGGTACAGCCACTCTTAACCACACAGTCCAGCAATTGTGCTTCTTGATATTTATTCAAAGGAGTTAGAAACTATGTCCATACAAAAACCTGCACACAGATGTTCATAGCAGCTTCATTCATAATTGCCTAAATTTGGAAGCAACCAAGACATCCCTCAGTAGGTGAATGGATAAACTGTGATCCATCCAGACAACAGAATACTATTCAGTACTTAAAAGAAATGAGCTATCAAGCCTCGTAAAGACATGAAAGAATACTAAATGCTAAGAATACTAAATTTAAGATTGAAAGAAGTCAATCTTAAAAGAGTATGTATCTATGATTCCAACTGCATGAGACTCTGGAAAAGGAAAAACTACAGAAACAATAAAAATATCAGTGGTTGTCAGGGTTGGGGGACAGAGGAAGAGATTAATAGACAGAGCATAGAGGATTTCTAGGCCTGTGAAAATATTCTCTATGATATTATACTGATATGGATATATATACCATTAGACATGTGCCCAAACCTATAAAATGTACAACACCAAGAATGAACGCTAATAAGGTAAACTACGGACTTGAGTGATTATGATATGTCAATGTAGATTCATCCTTTGTAAAAAAAAAAAAAAGGAAACGAAAAAAAAAGAAAAGAAAAGAAAGATAAAAAGAAAAAAGAAAAAAAATGAACCGTTTTGGTGAGTGACACTGATAATGGGGGAGGCTATGCCTGTGTGAGGATGGGAGATACATGAGAAATCTCTGTACTGTCCTCTCAATTTTGTTGTAAATCTAAAACTGCTTTAAAAATATTTTTCAAAAAAATAGCAAATAAAAAAAAGTCTGACATTTTATATTAGCAAAAAGTAGAACAAAGAAAAGATAATGGTAGAGTGGTAAATGTACTAGACTGAAGCCTCCCTATCTGAGTTTGACTTGCAGCAGCAGATAGCGTTTTTACCTTGCTTTCTTGATCTGTAAAATGAATCAGACTCGAGGAACTTGAAAATCTTTCAGCTCTAAAAGCCTATGAATCATCTTAACACAAACCAGAAAGCTTGGAATAAAACAATACTCTTGAATAACATCACCCAAAAAGCCTGTTGAGTGTTTTTAAAAATGGACTATTACTAAAGTTTTTTAGGTCTTAAGAAAAATCATGTAATGCAGATGGCTGTTCCATTGTTAAAACAAACATTTCACATGCTTTCTCAGCCATTTTAGTGTTTTTACACGATCCACCCAAATATCAAACTGGTATCTGAAACAATAGTTTGGACATTTTCCATGTTATGAAACATCCTAAATGATTTTTAAAAAAGATTCTGATAAATGATATACAAAACATTCTTTCAAGAAAAGGTATAGTTAATTTTAGTAGAATTTCTTAGAAAAAAACATTTACTCAGTTTTTCCTAATTATCAGTAAGTGATATATATGGATATAAATATGTTATGTAGTGGCAAACGCAGACCTTAGAATCAAAAGACACAAGTTCAAGTCTTTACCACCTCTAACTAACTTATTGTCCCTCAGGCAAATTAAAAAATCACCCGAGCCTCAATTATCCTATTTGTAAAATCAGAGGTTGGACATTCTCCAACCTTTTCACAGTTAGGACTGCTTGCATTGTTTTTCTTCTATGCATCCCATATCTCCTGGATCTGCCTTTCAGACAGACTGCATTTATTTAGCAATAATAAATCATCTTCCTGTTTCTTCTACCAAAGACTGCCAATCTGAGATTCAGAACAACTTGAGATATGAATTCAGAGATATATTTCTAACTCAAAGCAATAAATCTACCAAGAATGAATACAACATTTCTGTTAGGTTGTTTGAAACACCAATAATGAAACCTATTATAAATCTAGTCCAGCAACACCAAGCTGAGAACCACAGGTCGAAATGATATCTAAGACAATCAACATGCGGTGGGGGGTGGGGGGCGGGTAAAAACACTGCATTTTTTTCATTTGTTCAAATGAAACCAACAATATCAGGTACTGTGCTCTCATGCTTTACTTTTTAAATCAAAATAACTGGTTCCCCCCCACAGATTACACTTATTTTTTGTTTTCCCTCCTTTTCTTATTGGGCAGGGTGGGGCCATGGGGGGTTAACCATGTTTATCTTTCAGATAGACTAGCTTTCCAAGAGGCAGTTTCAACTTTAAAAAATTTTATTGCAATCACGAATAAGATAAAAAATAGTACAATGCAGTCAATAAGTACTTTCTGAATAAATGGAAGAATAAATGCTACATCCATTATATGCAGAAGTCATCACTGCCTTACTGAATCTTAAACCTAACAGCCCCCAACCATTCAGTTGCCTGTTGTTTCTTTTCAGTGCTTTTAGTCCTACCCCTACTCCTCTCACTTCTCATGTCAAGGGGATTTTTATCTTTTCAATTACTTGCACTCCATGTAGTATGTATAGAAAGATCATGGACTGAGCACTTCTTCATTCACATTTGTTTTAAACAGAGCTTTCAATTTATTCATGTTAAAACACAATAAAGACTCAATAATTAAAACTCGTGTATGAATAAATAGACAGATGAATAGAAAAGAATGGGAAGGCCACAACAAAACTAACTACAGAATTGTGGGGCGCCTGGGTGGCTCAGTCGGTTAAGCGTGCAACTTTGGCTCAGGTCACGATCTTGCGGTTCATGGGTTCAAGCCCCATGTCAGACTCTGTGCTGACAGCTCAAAGCCTGGAGTCTGCTTTGGATTCTGTGTCTCCATTCTTTCTGCCCCTCCTTGCTTGTGCTCTCTCTCTCTGTCTCTCAAAAATAAACATAAAAATTTAAAAACAGAAGCTTAGTATATGATAACAGTAAAGTTTCAATGCAGTGGGGATTAAAGTTGAAGCCATACTTGCAGTATAAATCCCAGATGGATCAAAGATTTAAAGACAAAAAAAATGAAACTATGAAAGATCCAGAAGACAACATAAGAGTATTTTTTATAATTTCACAGTGGCAAAAGCATTAACTATGTTAAGATTACAAATGCTATGTGACTATAAAAGAAAGACCATTCAAATATACTTAAAAAAAACAAATTTAAAAGAAAATTTCACCAAAAACAAAGAGAAGTTGAAAAATATTGGCAAGTCATATTATAAAGGCACATACACATATATTCTCTTATCAAATAAGAAAGAATAAAAGACCAACAATCGAACTTGAAAATGAGCAATAGACAGGACTATGCCACTGAAATAAAAAGTACAGAAATGGCTCAGTAATATACAAAAATATAGTTAATCTCATTCACAATAAGAGAATGCAAAATAAAACTACATTGAATACCATATGTCAACAGATTGGCACAGATCCAGAAGTTTGACAGCACATTGTGTTTCTAAAGCTGTGGGGAAACAGGAAATCTCATATACGGCTGGTAGGAATGTAAATTGTTAAGTCTCTACTGAGTATAATCTGGCTACATCTATCAAAATTATACATGTACATGTTCTTTGACTCAGTAATTCCACTTGTAGGAATTTACCCAACAAATATACTAGCACACATGTAAAATGATATGTGTATGAGGTTTTACCCAGCAGGATAATTTATAATAGAAGAATAATGTAAATAATCTAAATGCCCATTGGTTAGAAACCAGGTAAATAATAATAAAGGCCTATACATATCAATATGAAAGGCTCTTCAGGCCATATGCAGTAAAAAGAGAAAATTGTGGAATAGAGTGTCTGGAATGCTAGGGGATAAAATAATATGGACTTGAATTTGCTTTTATATGTATAAAAAGATTCTGGAACAATACAAACGAAACTGGCCAATCTTAAGTTACCTTGCTTGGGGAACAGGGTAAAAACTGTGCTAATTAGGACAAAAGAAGTGGAAGACTTTTCACTCTTTGTACATTATTTATTTTTATTAAAAAGAGAAAAAGAAAAATAAGATTAATGATATAGTTGAATTTGAACTAAACTCCAACTAAATTCACCATTGAAAATGAAAGGTAAAAGATTTTTTTAAATGTCTATTTGTACCAGTGTGGAGGGCTAGATACTTTGAGCGGCTCTCAGGCTATCCCATTACAAAACACTAGTATTTCTGTAAATCTGAACTTACACGTACCTTATAATACACAAATGTCACTCCCAGGCGTGTTCCCCGAAACTCTTACCTACAGGCACCAGGGAACAGGTTCAAAAATGTTCATAGGAATACTGTTTATAGCAATAAAATCCTGAAAATATCTCAGTGTGGCTCAACACACACACACAGTGGCTGAGATACTATAATGTAACAAATTAATCTTACAAGTGGGAGAGAAAAAGTTTTAGAAAATACACAGTCACTTTCTTTCTAAATCTTTGGATGAAACAACTAAATCTTTTGGATTTAAACAATTACTGTTAAGGATTCATACTTATTTGGTAAAACTCTGAAATAAGGGTGAGGGTACTACATATAAAATCCAGAGAGAGTGGTCACCCCTCCTGCGGAGACGCACGGGAGGCCAAGGGACATGGGAGAGAATGTAAACATAACGATACTGGTAATGTTCTGATTCCTAAATTGAGTGGTAGTGGGTTCATGAGTGTTTATTTTATTATCATATTCATAAATGTGTTAAATACTTTATGGATCAAGGTGTATTTTTTCCCTAAAGATGGTAACACAAGAGTTTAACATTTCTTAGCAAACTGTAACACTGCACTGGATTCTGAAAACTCCATCTTTCTGGACAAGCTGATGAATAAGTAATTTTGAGCATTAACCTTATTTTCTCCTTCTGCTTATTGTAGAGTTTCTTTGATAACAGAGAAAATCAATTAAGTAGTTATTAATACTTCAATTTTTAATCTCTGGGTGACTTTCATCTATATGTCATTATTCTGTTCTCTTCCAGTTATAAAAATGCTAGATTTAGAAACCTTTCAGTCCCCATAGAGCTCTGAGAATAAAGAGCATATATTTCAGATTTCCAGAACAAATTTCCAAAATTAAAATTTCAGTCAGACTTTAAAAAACTACACATTATTTCTTCTTTCAAAAAAAGATCATAAAAGGTTCCCCAAGGGACTTCAGTTTGTAGATAACTGCTACCCTAGCTGCTTACTATACACTATGTGTTTAAATTCAGCCAGATTGTACAATTTAAGCCAAAGTTTGTGAGTGTTCTGACTATATATTTTTCTGATTATAAAGCCAGTATATATTTATTATGGAAAAAAAATCTCCATTTTTCTGTATCTTTTAGTTAAGCTTTAGAAAGAAATGTGCCTAATCTTTGTATTCTTCTTGTTTCAGAAAGTCCACGTTAATTCACAATCCTACTAGCAGTATCTGAGTGCCTGTTTCCCTAACATTTAGATTTATCATTCTTAAATCCTTGCCAATTTTTTTGTTTATTTATTTATTTTGAGAGAGAGAGACCACGAGCAGGGAAGGGACAGACAGAGGGAGAGGGAGACAGAATCCCAAGCAGGCTCCCCATTGTCAACACAAAGCTTGATTTGGGGCTCACACTCACAAACCGTGAGATCATGACCTGAGCCAAAATCAAGAGTCGGACACTTAATCGACCGAGCCACCCTTGCCAATAATAATTGGCGCCCCTCCTTGCCAATTATTATGGATCAGAAATTACATAACATTTATTTTAATCTGCACTTGACTGATTACTGAACAATCTTTCATGATTTAATATCTGTTCTTTTTAAATGTCTCCTTAGTCCTTTCACCATTTTTCTATTGGGATATTTACCTCTTACTTTATTATTACTAAACTATATGTGTCCTTTGTCTATATTTATCCTGTTGCTATATATGCCGATATTTATGCTGTTTATCATTTGCCTTTTCATTTTCCTGTGCTGCTTCATGAATTTTTAGTTTTATGTACCTAACTCCTTCTCTTTCTTCTTCATGCTATCATTCTTTACTCTTATACTTAACAATACTCTCATTCTGCAATCATAAGTGCATCTTAAAATTGCTCATATGGTTTCCTTTTTAAAAAAACCATGTATTTGAATCTCTTTGTGTAAAAATGAGTCAAACAAGTTTTTAAATTCATGAAAATTTAAATTCATTCAATCTTTCCTGAGAATATTTCAGAAAAATATACTATCTTTGTTCATCTGATTAAAGACTTACATTCTTCTTCCTTAAGAAATTTAAGGGAAGAATTCCTTAAGAATTCTTCCCTTAACTACACACTCATCTTGTATGACTACAACAGAAGCAAGCTTAATGCTGCCTCTCGTCTCCTGAGATTCAATGGGCAAGACAAGAGAATCCCAGTCCCAGTAACAAAAAGGGCTATAGCTTCTCACCACTCAGGCAAGTCCAACATAGCCACGAATGTCAAAGGAGGGAAGTATCTTTCTGGAACATTTGGACCTTTCTTCCTTTGCTCAGGGGAGGAAAAGCACTTCCTCCTGCCATCTCAGCAGGTGCAAGAGCAATGGGAACGAGGATGTATCTGTCTTGTTGCCCCCAACTGCTCCAGTTAAATAGCCCTCTGTTTATGGGATAGGACTTTGTTCATAGGTAATCAACCAGGGCGCAAGTGACCCAACAATCTTTTAAAAGTAGATAGCTACACGTCAGCTACACTCTTAGGTTCCCAACATAGTATTCATGTCCGGATAAACAAGGAACTTAATCGCTTAGTTTAATATTCAAATTCAACTGGCTCCAACGAATTTAGTTGCCTCATTACAAAGTGGTTTTGTTAGGGGAGGCACAAACGCAGATTGTTCAGGGAACTCTCCCAAAACACTTAAAGATTCTATTAATCTGTTATCTTAAAAACACAAGCCGCACCCATACCCACACAAAAAAGCAGAGGTTCTAAATACAGTACACAGCATATGGGAAACAAGCCTACAATTTATCTTAAGCCATGTCATTGGGATGGGGTAGCCCACTGGTTTCAGGACGTATATACAGAGTTTAATAATATATGGATGGGACACAAAAGTGACCAAAAAAATGGCAAGTCAATTACACTACTGTGAAGGTCAATAAGAATTCTATCCCATCCCAAAAGTATTTGTCCTGGGTCATCTCTAATGAACCTAGAAGAGCCAGCATATTTCACAAGGGCTAAATAAAACTTTTTAAAAGGTTAACGGAAAAATATTTATGTGAAAAATGCCTCCAAATAATCTTTTAGTGGGTGGATTCAGCACATACCAGTGAATACCTTTGAGCTTAGTCCAATTTTGAATTAAGCTAGAGTTCACCTTTAAGAAACAATGAACCTGTTTTTAAGTAAAACGCCGTATTAATAAGAAACATGGAATGTGAATACAAAATAAAAGATATTATCAACTGAACTGTATCTAAATATTTTACAAAGTTTTCCATGAGCTGTCAGTAGATCTTTAAAATGCATGATCTTTTAAAAAAACCTGTTAGTCATTCATCTGTAAAAATCTAGCTTTTTATGTGTATGCCAAGCATAAAATTGCCCCACGCTAAATTTAACACAAACCTCACATTACAAAGTTATGTGTTCTTGCACTTCAACATGACTATGACAGTGATTCAAAGGGTAAAAACACACTTAGAACAGTCTACCTTTTGCTGCAATTCAGTACAATGAAGAAAGCCTGAGAAGCATGCAAAAATTAGGTCCATATTTTAAATCTGCAGGCAATCAAGCCAGGAGCCGGGCTATGCAATCACAATCACTTGCAAAACCATTTAAACTATTTTTTGTTGTAATTGTTAGCAGTTTCTTATGACTGTAATCTTTAAAAAAATATCTTCCACTTCAAAAATTAAATGCACATGCACGTTAACTTTTTTTGTCTACTTATAGTTAGGTGCTAGCTGTGCCAGGTTAAAATTATCTTCTTTCTCCTTTCCAATTCTGCATTCCCTGCTTTTAATTTTTGTACAGTACGGTTCCAAGTTAATTCCATAATATTTATCCAAATAATGCTTGGCTAACTACAATTTGTAAAGTAATGTAGAGTTTAATAAAGAAAACACTGTAAAGAGTCACTTTACGATAACATTCTGTTTTTTACAAAGTAACATGTTACCTTTTCAGATGTTATTCAAGAATGGTTAATCATTTTACAAATGTTAGATTATTAAAGATACTCAGCATTATAAACTGATATGCACACTGAATTAAAAGATGTGAAATGAGTTGTTCAAAGTCAGAAAATGTGCCAGTGGGGCCGGCAGCACTGACAACCTCAAATTCCTGTCCTCCCCCACATGCACCATCCAAAGAGATGCCTGCTCTGACCTTTGCCTGAAAAACCCTTAACACGGGCATTCTTCGAGGGACAGAAACCACTTAGGGCAGAATATCAAACTTAACGAATTAAGTAGAAAAAAATGTAACATAAATATCACCATAATATACAAATTTAAGTTACTTTTTAGGTAATGGATTCATCACCTGAATGATCAGTTGCTAAGAAATGAACTTCTTCCTAATGTATTTCAGAGGACACGGGGCACCGTTAGCACCAGCACTCAGGGAGCAAAGCAGTTCCATTTCAGAGTGGAGCTGCCTCCTCCTCAGTGGCAGCCTGCGGCAGGGACCACTCAGTGATCATAGGGAAGGGCCCTGGTATTGGCTTTCTCACCTCTCAGAGTTTGGAAGGGCTGAGGGATCATATCCTTCTTTCAAATACTCAATTTGAACTACTGGAGACCGAAGAAAGTTCTAAAGTGTGAACGGTTTGGTTAAGTTTTAACGCAGACTCCAAACAGCATTATCACTTCTAACATTATGACTAAAGCAAATCTTTTATGCATTCTTACACATTTCTGATCACTGAAACTCACTGGCCTCTTTGTGCCATCTCTTCCCCTACCTGCAAGTAAGTCCCAAAACCCCTTAGCACGTTTAAAAAAATCAACAAACACATAAAGGTAAGAGCCAAAATGTCACTGTTAAATGATGGAGTTTGCAGGTTATCTATCATGTGATTTCATGTTAAAACTATCAAGTTAATAACTATCTGACTTCTATATTCAAATATATAATGTTTCTATTCTTTGAAAAAATAGCTAGTGCCAAAAGTAACTATTCAAATATAAACTATATATTGGTCACCTGGTACATGAAAAAACATCTGACAGATAAAAAGTGTAAGCATGACATTTTTGATAAGCCTACAAAGAATTAGGTGATTTTTGTTTAAAAAGGGAGGGAGAAGGCACAGAAGAAAATCAATAATCACTATGTGCTTACTAGGAAATGGATATCATGCTAAGTACTTTATATAAAACTGAAATCAATTTAATGCTTCTTACAATCCTGTACCAAATAATTATACACCTGTATATTCAATCATCAAAGGAATTAAACACAAAGTCTTGGAGAATCCTGAACTGATTCCATTTTTTTCTTTGAGTTATGTGCTAACAAGCCTATCACATTCATCATTCATATATATATGTATATATACCAAATGCTCAGTCATAGTAAATTATTTAAATTATTCCCAGAAAGAAACTCATGAATACAATTACCTCACTGAAATATTCTTTTCAAGAGGCTAGTTGACGATCCAAGAATTCAATTCTCATAAGAGTGTTTTGATAAAAGTTTGTTGCTAATTTCGTTTATACATCAAGAGATAAGCTGTTAATATCAAAGAATATCGTTCATTATGACAATTGACATATTTAAGCTTAGTCAGCTTCCAGAGGTTGTAAGGAAGAGAAATAAAGTTAGAAAGGAGATAAATTTGGCGTCACTGAGGACTGCATTTCATAGGGTCTTCACGGGCTGGCTCTTTGGCTTTACTGATTTATAGTAAAATGGTCACATCAGTGACAACAGATACTGTTTGGGAGCGGCGGGAGGAAGTTAAAGAAAGATAAATGTGCTTCCACAGCTTGCCTATGTGCCTTTGAAAAAAGAAATAAACTGGAGTAGATTTTTACGTGTTGACAACACTATAATTGGAATGAAATTGCTCACAATTTTACTGTATTCTAACAACTCAGTACAATGTGAAAAATGCTTATTTCTATGTCAAATGAAAACATAGTACAAACTTTCATGTGTATTATAATTATATAAAAATGTGTGTGTACCTAAAAAGAACTGAAACATGAAACAGTCGATTTAGAGTATAATGGACTTATAGATAATTGCTTTACGTTTTTGATTCTTTTATATTATAACAATGTTGCAATGAAAACAACTTAAAAATTAGATCATTACCATGTGGAGTAAATGGTACTATGTCTGCAATGACTAAACCATGCTAAGAACTTCAGTGCTTATGTCTTCTGTCAATTCCAGAAAAGCAAACACCACAACTTCTTTGTCTTCCCCGCAACATCTCTGGCCCAAATAGATCCAATAAATACCCGGTGCCAGGCTAATTACTGAACTTAGTAATACTTATTACTAAGGGTTAACTGAGTGTCGTTAACATGAAAGTGAAAACTTACTGTTATTTGCTGGTTCAGGAAACCCAGGCTTTGGACCACTCCATCCTTTGTTTTCCCCTGTCTGAAAGATTAAGTCAATTGTTTAAATCCAGAGAAACAGTATTCAAAAAGGAAAAAGTTAACTAATCAATTAAAGCAAGGGCAAAAGTCTCTCACATAATTATTCTGCTTATTCTCTCCCTCTCTGACCCCAGGACCGTGGACACAAAAATAACTAGTATGAAGAGTATCATTTCTTCCTTTTCTACATGAGAATCTATTCTTATGTCTCCTGCTTTTATCTGTTCATCTAAATTTATAACTTAAGTAATCAAGAAAGCCCCATATTCAGTACATGTATTATATACAACATGGGCTCTATGTAGATGATTAAAAAGTAAACAATTCTTATTCAAACAGTAAACAATAATCATCATCACATAATTCTGAAGGGACTAAAAGAGCTGTTCCTGAGTTCAAATTAACAATAGAAATACTACGGTGTCTGTTCTGTAAAAGTTCTATGACAAGGGTCATGCAATATTGCTAATGACATATATATACAGAAAATTGAAAATTAAGTCCAAACTTTAAGTAAAACCTGTAATATCCTAACTTCTGTCAAATGATTTGATCTATGTTTTGGATAGAAATATACCCAGAAAAACTAAGGTATTTTCAAGTAGTATTTTAGTCAAATTAATAAGTGTCTTTAACTGGTTATGTTCTCTTTGTGTGGAGCTGGTATTATTGATATAAAGTACTCCGGGGGGAGGAGATATATTCCTATTATAATCAGCATTTTATATTTAAATTATCAGATATCAATGTTCAAATGGATAAATTAACTCCACATATAAGCATGAAATACAATTCTAGCAAATAGATTACCACTGTGAAAGGACAGAGGAGGAATAAATGTTCGCAAATGCAGATGGATGTTGATGGAAGACCTGGGGAGACCCCAGTTCCACATTCTCTGTGCTCTACAACACGAGATCACTGAGGGACACTAGAAGTTTGAGGAAAGTGTAGTAAGGAATGAGTCATCCAAGGGAAAGGAAAAGCAAGGAGATTAGAAGAATGCAGATTCTCAGGCTGAAGAGGGCTCAACTGAAGTTGCTAATAATAAATTTAGCATTTCATTCCTCCTTTCATTCTACTTATAACCAAGGTTAAATTTTAGATTATATTCCCTATGTCTAATTTTTTATCTTCAACTAAATCTCAAGCCTATTGCTCTTTGATTTCTACCCCAACACTCTAATAAAACTGCCTTTGTAAAGTTTCTGCTTAAACATAACAAGATGAACAAAAGGAATAATCTCTTTCTCTCTCTCCCTAAACATCCCTAAATTGATAACCCAATAATCCATAAACTCTCTCTCCCTGTCTTCTGCCCACCTACCCCCCAAACAGAATATGAAAGGAGTCAAGAGCAGAAGAGAGAAGCCTACCAAAGTCTGGAACCTGAGAAACAGATACACAGGCTGTAACTGACCTAGCAGATGTGAATAGGCTAAAACTAGTCTGAAGAGTGAGAAGCCAACTAAGACCTTACAAAAGAGTAAACTTGTTTGTGCCCCAGGACCCCAGAGAGCCCCAGGAATTAGAAGCACACCTGGTACTTTTAAAGATGAATGCTGGAAGGGCCTGAAAACAGAAAGACTGTCTGGAAGTCTTTCAAAGTGCTATGAAACCTCCAGGTCACCTCTTTGACCCCAAAAAGGCAGAACTTAAGAGGTGTCCTCTTAGAAAAGGCTAAAACAGAGACTCTGAACACCAGGCACAGCTGTAGGTGGGATCAACAGGCCACATTGCAAATGTGGAGACAGTGACCTCAGAAGACAATAGCCAGGCTTCTGACCTATAAGGAATGGCAGAAGTAACACAGGGAACAGAATAAAACTTCCAATAAAGGTTAAAAATTTTCAAAGTTCCCAGAGCCATGAAAGAAATATTATACCCACTAAACAAGACTAGGAGACTATAAAAAGGAATATTCTGAGAATGAAGAAGAGCTCTAGGAAGTCAAAAATACAATAGCCAAAATAGGTAATTTCAAAGAAGGACTGGAAGACACAGTTACAGAAATCTCCTAGAAAACAGAACAAAAGTAGGGAAGGAAGCGAAGGAGGAAGGACAGAAGGAAGGAAGGATCAGAAGATCATCCATACGACTAGCAGGCATCCCAGAAAGCAACAAAAGCAAAAATGGAAGGAAAGAAATTATCAAGGAAATAATATAATAAGAAATTTCCTACTTAAGGAATATGAATCTCTAGATTGAATTCCAAATGTGGTGGAGCTCAGGCCCCTCGCTTCCCCTCCAGCCCCCTACCCTGGTCCCCTATCCCTGGGGGCATTTGTTACAAAACAATAATAAAAGGATTAAAAGAAATCCAAATGCCCAGAATGATTTACCAAAGAATATACATATCAAGTCAATCATCCACGAATTTCAGAATCCCTAGGAAAAGAAAAAGTCAGAAAAGCATAAAGAGTGGGGAAAAACATTAAAGTTTCATACATAGGCTGAAGAATCAGAAGGCTATGGAGTTTCAAAAGTAGTCTTGGGAGGTGGAAAACATTGGTGCGATGCCTTCAAAATACTGTGAAAAAATTATTTCCAATTTAGAATTGTATCTCAGAAAAACTATTATGTGTGTGGGAAATAAAAGATATTTCAGGCCTACAAGATCTCAAAAAATATTTCCTTCTCAAGTATTTTCTATCGAGAAGCTACTAAAGTATGTGCCCCATCAAAATAAGGAAGTAAATCAAGAACAAGAGAAACCATCCAGAAAATAGGCACTCAACAAGGGAGAGAGGCAAAAATTTTTTCAAAATAATGGTGAAGAGAAGAACCACCTGCAGCAGACCTATCAATCAATCAATCCAAATTAGAAGAGGAGGATAAAGAGGTCCAAGAAAGATTAAAAAAAAAAAACAACTAAAAAGTTACATGATGTGTTTACTTGACAGAGAGTTTGAGTTAAGTTAGAAAGATGCAGAGAAGTGTACACATAAAATATTGGTATGAGAATTAAGTCTTCATTTTTCATAGCAAGAACTCAAATACTATCTAAAAACGAAAAATTTAGATATAGCAATATGAGCAACAGACAACATAGAAATAATAGAACAAATAGCTGAAGCAGGTGGCAAGTGGCGGCATCTGGAAAAGAGAAGCAGAAATGGCAGAACAGCAGCAGGGCAGAACAGCATGGTTTTTTATTATAAATCTTGAGCCCTTATACTATGAATCTTGAATAAATCTTGACTTTTTATACATATAGGAGTATAACTTTGACCAATATAACAGTCAAATATAAAAAAGAGTGAAGGGGGTGCCTGGTGGCTCAGTCAGTTAAGTATCCAACTCTTAATTTCGGCTCAGGTCATGGGCTCTGCAGTAGGGGTGGAGCCTGCTTGAGATTCTCTCTCTCCCTGTGCCTGTCTGCCCCACTGGCACTCCCTCTCTCAAAAAAAAAAAAATAAATAAAATAACGAAGGATATGTCAGTTATGTGTTCATATAGAACAAACTCCAAGATGTAAGTGAAATCCCAACATCTGAGTGGAAAAGAAAATCAAGATGTAAGAACGGTATACCTTGAAAAGGTGTAAAGAATGTTCCACTTTTCCTTAGAATGTAGAAATGTAACAATGAGAAAGCACCAGAGAACATAAAAAAATCACAACTTGTCTTGAACCATCAGATCTGAGACTGTAAAGCACATAAGTGAAGTGAATTCTATAGTGACAAACCCCTCTGGGGAGGGGCAAGGCTCACAAAGTGTTCCAACACTGGCAGAGCACAGAAGGAAGAGATGAATGCCATAAATGCAGGTGAGAAGAAAGCACATGAAATGCCAATAAATTCTAAAAGACTGAGTGTGGGCTAGCACATTAGTTTAGAAAAACCAGGATCTTCTGGCAGAAGACAATCAGAGGAACAACTGGAAACCAGGGAGAGCCTCACTCAGCAGAGCAGGTGTGCAGCTGGTGATGTCTGCCACTGAGAGGAAAGCATGGAGCTTTACACACTTCTCTAGACTTTTCTTTTATACAAAGCAAAAAGCTCAAGCCACTAGAGAAAGGGGAGAGACAATCTCAACTGCCTCTTGGGTAGAGACAAGAAATTCTGTTGCCTCCAGAGGCTTAGGCAAACACTCGTTGCTTCTGGAAAAGGAGTAGAAACAAAATCTACCTGCCCCTGGAAAAAAGGGGGTAGAAAATCCTCCAGAAAGCAAGGCCCTGCACCAATATAAAGCAGAGATCTGAAAATGCTAACAAGGGGACAAGACACTCTCTTGCACCCAAGAGCACCCACAGATCCAAAGTCAAGTTTGGCTACCATGGGGAAGGAAGCAGGAACATTGATAAAAACCCACTTCAAGACCCAGGCACACAAAGTCTGCCTGAGAATAAGGCTGGGCAAGAAAATTAAGAATTATGTCCCCATACCCACCACATTCATAATCAAGTAATAAGCAACAACAGCTGACTGCAGAGTATACAGATAGCCCTCACCCCTTGGCACAGTGTAGAAGGGCTGCTGAAATGTAAGGGTGGAGCAGAAACACTGAGGAAAAACCCACCCCAAACCTCACCTCATAGAAAGTACAAATGACAGAATACCACTGCTGAAGGAATTTGAAGTCAGTAGTGATGACAGCAGCAACAAAACTCAAAATGAGCTCAACTACTGACAAGATTGATGCCACCCTCCACACTAACAGTCTGACAGAAGAGACATGCCTATTTCTCAACATAAATACTAACTCAGCCTCCATGATTTCTCAATACACAATGTCTACCATTTATTCAACAATTATGAGACATCCAGAATTGCAAGGATAACCCATTGTCAGAAGATAAAGAAGTCAAGAAATAGGACCCAGAGATGACCCAGATGCTAGAATGACAAGAAATAAACTTTACAATACCTATTACTATCAGGTTAGAAGATTTAACATGAGACAACATGCATAAACATATGGGATATTCAGCAGCGAGACAGAAACTACAGAACAAAAGCAAATGGAAATCCTGGAGGAGAGTCCTAGATAAAATGAATGCTGATGTCATCATTAACAGATGGATACAGCTGAAGAAATAATCAGTAAAACTGCAGATAAATCAATAGAAGTTACTCAAACTGAAGCACAGAAAAAAAAGTGAAAAATTAAAAGAAACAAAAAATACTGGACTATAAGACAATACCAATTGTCTAACAAATGTGTCCCTGGAAACTCCATAGAAGAGAACAAAGAATAAGAAATATCTGAAATGATAATAGCTGAGAATTTGACAAAATAACTGAATTATAACAAAACACAGATACCATGTTCAGAGACCACTAAGCAGGAAAAATACAAAAAGGAGAAGAAATGGATGAAGAAGAGGAAGAAAAGGAAGAGAAGGGGAGGATAGAAGGAGGAAGGACAGGGGAGAAGGTAGAAGGGTAAAGGAAAAAAGGAAAAATCACATTTAGACACATCAGAATCAAACTGCTGAGAACTAATGAAAAAGGAAAGTTTTGACAACTTTCAGAGGGAAAAAAATATGTGATGAAGAAAGAACAGGTAAGAATTACAGCAGAAATGACATCAAAAGCTACACGCATCACAAGACAATGAAACAAGATCTTTGTAAGTACAGTTGTGTCCCTTATCCACAGGGGATGCATTCCAAGTTTCCCAGTGTATGCCTGATACCACAGATAGTAACAAACCCTGTATATACGATGCTATTTCCTATACATACACACCTATGACAACGTTTAATTTCTAAATTAGCCATAGTAAGAGATTAACAATAAAAATAATAAGAAAACAGAATAATTATAACACTATAATAAGTTATGTGAATGTGGTCTTTCTCTCAAAATATCTTTTCGTACTATACTATTTGTGCAATGATATGAAATGATGAAATGCCTACATGATGAGATGAAGTGAGGTGAATGACACAGGCATTCTAACGTGGAGTTAGGCAACCATTAACCTTCTGATGAGTTTCCAGACCTGCAGGTGACTGGGGGTGACTGAAACCATGGAAAGTGAAACCATAAATAAGGGGAGACTCCTGTAAGGAAATAAAGAGAAATATCCAGAATCCTATAGCTGGCCAAAAATAACTTGCAAAAATGAAGATGAAGTAAGGACTTCTTCATCAAACAAAAGCTGAGAGAAATCACTGCCAGTAATCTTATAAATACAAATACTTGCAGAGGAAGTTCTATAAGCAGGAGTACAATACCAGAAAGAAATCCACAAAAATAAACATGTATTCATGAATATGGATCGACACAAATGAATGAAGAGTACTGAAAATGGCAAAAATGAGGGTAAATATACAACTTTTTTTCTGATTTTAACCACATAAAATGATAATTGACTACATAAAGCATAATTAGTAACACTAAATAAATAAACAATAAAATTAAAGCTCAAAAAATTGTGATCTTTATACTAAATATAGAAGTAAAATGTAGGACCACAATAGGAGGTCTCTGTAATTATACATGGTATAATTACAATAAGAGGTCATAGAGACCTAGAAAAGTAAAATCTATGACCACATTAGTGGTCAAAGAGAAAAAAGTGAACAAAGAATAAATGGATGAAGAGAAATAATTAGTAAGATGGTAGACTTAAATCCAACCATATCAGTAACTATAATAAATGCAAATGTTCTAATTATCCTCAACTAAAAGATTGTCAAATTAGATTTTAAAAGCAAGACCCAATTATATATTTTCTAAAAGAAAGCAATTTAAATGTAAAAACACAGGCCAAAATGATGGGAGAAAAACATTCCATGCAAACACTAATCAAAATACAACTGAGATGGCTATATTAATATCAAGACAAACCAGAATTCACAGGAAGGAATATTATCAGGGCTAAAAATCACGTATATAATAAAGTGGCCAAGTCATCAAAAAGACCTAACAATGCTAAATGTATATATATGTTAACAACAAAGTTTCAAAGTACACAAAACAAAATTGACAAAACTGAAAGAAGTGGACAAATCCAAATTTGTAATTGGAGACACTAACAATAAAAGAAGACAATCAGAAGGGATATAGGACTTGAAAGAAGTAAAAAAAAAAAAAAAAAAAAAAAAATTACAACATATCTTGAACTGAATGAAAATAAAAACTCAACTTGTCAAAAATTCATAGGACAGAACTAAACCAATGCTTAAAGAAAAGTATACAGCATTAAATCTTACATGAGAAAAGAAGAAAGTTTTTGGATCCACAGTCTTAGCTTCTAGTTTACAAAGCCAGAAAAAGAACAGAAAATTAAACCCAAAGCCAGTGAAAGACGGATAAAATAAAGAGCAGAAAGCAATAAAATTGAAAATAGAAAAATGGAGAAAAACAATTAAACAAAACCTGGTTGTTTCAAAAAGATAAAGGGGTGCCTGGGTGGCTCAGCCAGTTAAGGTCCAACTCCTGATTTCAGCTCAGGTCATGATCTCACAGTGGCAAGACAGAGTCCCCTACTGCCCTCCGCACAGGGCATGGAGCCTGCTTAAGATTCTCTCTCCCTCTCCTCCTCCCCCTCCCCTACTGACACTCTCTCTCTTGCTCATTATTAAAAAAAAGAAAAGAAAAGAAATGAAGAGAAAAGACAAAAGAAAAGAAAAAAAGAAAAGAAAAGAATAGGATAAAAAATTAATAAACTCCTAGCCAGACTGATTAGGAGAAAAAGAAAACAAATGAATTACCAATAGCAGGAATGAGAAAGGGAATATCACTACAGATGCTACAGCTATTAAAAGATAACAATGGAATGTTGTGAACAATTCTATACCAATAAATTCAACAACTTAAATAAAACAGACGAATTCCTTGAAAGATTCAAACTGCCAAAGATCACTCAGGCACAAGTAGATAGTCTGTATAGCCCTATATCTCTTTTTTAAAACTCAATTTATAGTTAAAATCTTCCCACAGAGAAAACCTTCCCCAGATGGCTCCACTGGTAAATTCTACCCAAAAGTTAAGGAAGAAAGATTACCAAACTCTTCCAAACTTACTATATGAGAAGCATTACCCTGATACGGATGCTAAAACCAGACAAGGATGTAATAACAAAGAAAATATAGATCAGACATGTAGCCTTTAAAATCTTTTAAAAATATTAGCAAATCTATTCCACAAGTATATAAAAATATAGGTAGGAGCACTTGGGTGGCTCAGTTGGTTACTGACTTCAGCTCAGGTCATAATCTCATAGTTCATGGGTTTGAGCCCTATGTTGGGCTCTGTGCTGACAGTTCAGAGCCTGGAGCCTGCTTTGGATTCTGTGTCTCCCTCTCTCTCTGCCCCTCCTCTGCTGGTGCTTTGTCTCTCTCTCTCAAAAATAAACATTAAAAAAATGTTTTAAATAAAATATAATTATAGGTAATACATAAATGATCAAGTGGAGTTCATGTCAATCATGCAAGCTTAGTTCAACATTCAAAAAGCAATCAATGCCCAACCATTAGGATGGCTATTGTTTAAAAAACAAGACAAAACAAAAACAAACATCTACATACACATAGACACACACACGTGTAAGTGCTAGCAAGGATGTGGAGAAATTGGAACCCTTGTACATTGCTGGTGGGAATATAAAATTATACAGCCACTATGGAAAAGAATTTGGCTATTCCTGAAAATATTAAATGTACAATTACCATTTGATCGAACAATTCCACTTCTAAGTATATGCTCAAAACACTGAAAGTAGAGACTTAAAACAGATACTTGTACACCAATATTCATGGCAGCATTACTCGCAATAGCCAAAAGTTGAAAATAACCCAAAATGTCCAGCAACAGATGAATGGATAAACAAAATATGATATATCCATACAATGGAATATTATTCAGGCTTTAAAAGGAATGAAATTCTGGGGTGCGTTGGTGGCTCACTTGGTTAAGCATCCAACTTTGGCTCAGGTCATGATCTTACAACTTGTGAGTCGAGCCCTACGTCGCGCTCCAAGCTGACAGCTCAGAGCCTGGAGTCTGCTTCGGATTCTGTGTCTCCCTCTCTCTCTGCCCTTCCCCAACTCTCTCTCTCTCTTTCAAAAATAAACAAACTTTTTTTTAAAAAGGAATGAAATTCTGATAGATGTTACAATGGATAAACCTTGAAAACATGCTAAATGAAATAAACCTGACAAAAAGGGACAAACATAGTATGATTCCACTTAATAGAAAGTTCCTAGGAAAAGTAAATTCATAGAAATAAAAAGTAGAACAGAAGTTACCAGGGGATGAGTAAAGGGAAGAATGAGGATTCAGTGTTTAATGGGGTACAGTTTCTATTTGGGATGATGAAAATGTTCTGAAAGTAGATAGTGGTGATGGTTATACAACACTGTGAATGTACTTAATGCCACCAAAATATTCACCTTAAAAATGCTTAAAATGGTAATTTTTAATATATTACATAAATTTTAAAAATCTGTCAGTGAAATTCACTATAACAACAAACTAAACAGAGAAATTATATTACATATCAATTGATGCAGAGAAAGCATTTGGCAAAATTCAACATGCACTGATAATGAAGGAACAAAAAACAATCTCTCAATAAGCAGGAATACAAGGAAATATCAACCTGATATAGACTATCTATGAAAAAACCCCTACAATCATCATGGTATTTATAATAGTGAAAGACTGAATGATTTTCCTTTTAAGATGGGGAGTGAGGTAAGGATATCTGCTTTCCTATTCAACAGTCAACTACTTCTATTCAACATTGTACTGGTTGTTCTATTCATAGCAGGAAAGCAAAACAAACAGATAAACGCATACAGATTAGAAAGGAAGAAATAAAACTGTCTTTATTCATAGATGACATGATCATCAATGCAGAAAATCCCAATCTACAAAATAAACTATTATAATTTATAACTCAGATTAGCTAGGTTGTAGATTACAAGATCAATACCTAAAACCAACTGTATTTCCATACACTAGAAAAGAAGAATTGGAAATTGAAATTAAAAACCAATACCACTAATAATGCATCCAAAAACATGAAGTGCTTAGGGATAAACATAACAACTGTGTAAGATATTTCTATGAAAAAGTACAAAACATTTGCTGTGAGATATTTCTAAAAAAACTAAATAAATGAGAGAGCTAGATCATGTTCATGGACTAGAAGATTCAATATTAAGATATCAATTTGTGTGAAACTGATCTGTATATTCAACACAATTTCAAAGAAAACTTCCCCCACTGGCTTTTTTTTTCTTCGTAGAAACTGATTCTAAAATTTCTATGCAAATGCAAAGGCTCTAGACTAGCCAAAACAATTTTTAAAAAACAGAACAAAGAAAGAGTTCTTTATCTGATTTCAAACCTTACCTAAAAAGCTACAGTCCAAATACTGTTGTAATAGCTTCAGAATAGACATATGGATTAATGGAACAGCATAGAGAATCTAGAAGCAGATCCACAAATATGTGGTTAACTGATTTTCAGCAAAGTTCCTAAGGGAATTTGATGGAAAAGCATTAATCTTTAAACAGCTGATGCTAGAACAACTGGATAACCTATGTGGAGAAGGAGGAAAGGAGAAGACAGGAAAGAAGGGAAGGAGAAGGCAGGGGAGTTCTTTATCTGATAAAGGAGTTGCGTCCAAAATACGTAAAGAACTCTTACGACTCAGTAAGAAAGCAACCTACCCAATTTTTAAAAAGCTAAAACTTTGAACAGACATTTCAGGGAAGAGATATGAGTGGTAAATAAATACATGATAGGAGACTCAGCATTATTAGTTATTAGGGCAATGCAAATTAAATTCGTATGAGATAACATTATATGCCTACTAGTATGATCAAAGCTATCAAAACCAACAATACCAAGAACTGGAAAAGATGTGAAGTAATTGGAGCTCTCAAACACTCCGCTGGGAATACAAAATGGTACAGGCTCTCTGGAAAACATCTTCACAGTTTCTTAACAAAGCTGTAACATGTTCTTATTATACAAACATGTACTTAAAGAATATACTAGAGGAATACACACATATAAAGACTTATATGCATGAATGTTTACAACCATTTAATCCCATTTAACTACAAATGGGAACTTTTTTGGGGTAACAGAAATATTATAAATCTTAATTATGGTGGTGGTTAGTGAATGTGTATACACATATAAACACACATATGTCAAAATCTATTGAACTGCACCTCAATAAATCTGAATTTTTTAATAAAGTGGGGACATATTGGTATATATGCATAGAATATCTCTATAAAGATATTTATTTCTGTTTATCAAATCCTTATATAACATTCACTATATTTCAGACAGTATCCTAAATGCTTTAAAAATATTAACTCATTGTGGGAGATGTATACAAAAGAGAGATTAAGACCCAAGGGTCTCAGGGTGAAGTAAGACTACTTATTCTTTCATGCTATATGAATTCTTTTACCCATGTACGTATCTTGTTTATTTAAAAAAAAACTTTGTAAAAACTGTTTTGCAGGTTTTTAAATTGCTTCTGCCACATTCACTGCAGATCTTTCTATTGACAAATCAGTGTATTCAGTCCTTTCCTTATTTGATCTCCCTGCAGCATATGCCTGCCATCTACTTCTTAAAGTCACTCTCTCCTCTTTTTACAGGTTTCCTTTCCTTCTCCGATTCCTGTATCCCCCATGCATATTATCTGCAACTGAAAGCATATCACTTACATTGCAGAAATACCTCTGGTATCTTTACCCTCTCTCTTCTACCACCACTGCCTGAGTGCGGACCCTCAGCATCTTTTACCTGAACCTGAACATTTCTGCTAGCTTCCTAACTGGCTCCTCTGCCTTCAGTCTCGTCCTGCTCAAATACATTCACTACATTACTTACGCGATTGTCTTCTGAAGAATGCATACCATATCATGTCACTTTCATATTCGAATCTCAATAATTCCTCAAGCTCTTTAACTCACATAAAATCCGTGGTCTCAGCTATTCCTGACTTTTCAGACTCATCTTTGTGTTCGGTAGGGTTCTAGAATACTATAATTTTTGTTATATGAGTAAAGCTCCTCACTGTTAACATTTACAGGGTTAGTTTCTTGAGTGTAGGAACCAGGTTTCAGTCATCTTGTTATCTTTGGTTATAGTGTTTGGCTTATAGCTGGGTGCAATGGGAAATTTTATGTGTCAACTTGTCTGGACTTTGGTGCCTAGATATTTGACCAAACATTATTCTGGGTACTCTGTGAGGGTGTTTTTGTAAGAGGTTTACATTTAAGTCACTGAACTTTGAGTAAAGTAGATTTCCCTCCATAATGTGGGTGGGCCTAATCATAATCAGTTGAAGAACTAACTAGAAGAAAAGGTGGACCTCCCCTAAAGCAACAGGGAGATCTCCAGCAGAATGCCTTTGGACTCAAACTTAACTCCTGATTCGCTAGCCAGCTGACCTCTCCCACAGACTGTGGCCAAGCCTCTACAATTGCATGAGCCAATTCCTTAAAGTAAGTCTCTGTGAGTGATGTATGAATATGCATATGTACATACACACATACATATACACACATACACACACATACACATCCTGTTGGGCTGTTTCTCTGGAGAACCCTGACCAATAATACAGTAGGTATATAAAAAATGTTTTTCAAATTAATAAATTTAATGCTGACTTTTTGTCCTGTTTTCACATGTATTTCATACAAATACAAGTCAATGATATTTATTTTGATGTATTTTTATAAATCACTCACTAGTTTTAAGTCAATATAAATGTGTTAAGTTAAAACAACATATACATAATATAAGAACTACGGAATCTTGAACACATGTTGGGTTTCATGTTACAAATACTTTTAAAAGAAGAAAAAGCATTGACTAGCCAGGTTATAAAAACAGAACTGAAATCTCTAGTGATACCACACAGACAAATAATTCTTAATCACTCAAAATAATTGCCTACGTATTCACAGCTGTCTTAAAAAGTATATCTAAATGTATTTTAATAGATGATTTTGTTTTTACTCTGAATTTCAGAAATGTCTTCCTGTAGAAAATGAAAATATCTCTGAAAAACAGAATCCTTATGTGAGAAAATAGCATGGAAAAAAGCATATTGTTTTTGATAGAAATAATTATTAAGCTAGTTTTATGAGTTTTTATTTATTTAAATATTAATAAAAATAATTTCTACATGTACACAGATAAAATGACAATACAAAATGAAATTAAGCCAGTTCCTGCCAAATTATCTGCCAAGTCCTGAATTTGGGGTTCTCTGCTTCTCTTGCAACAGACGCAGGTGTTAATGATGTCATTAACTGCTGAAGAAATAGGGGGCCATGAACATAAGTCTTGGCAGAAAATAAACACCCTCTGAGTTTACCTTTAAATTTAAAGTAAATAGAAAAATTAGTTTATAGAGCGCCTGTCCAGTATAGTTCCTGCCCTAAAGGGACAACTCAGGATCTTTATTTCCAGTATTTGCAGCTGTATTCCAGAAATGAAGGCTAACAGTCTGTGTTCTTTAAAAAGCACAAATTAAAACTGTGGCTATATGGCAAAAACCACTAGTCAATAAGCTAAAAATTATTCAGTTGGTATTATATAAAATATACAATGATACAAAAAAATATATACACAACTTTTAGTGCATGCCAATTATAAGATTATAGTTAATATTTTGTCTTAATATTAATATAAATACCCCATGAATAGATGTTATTTTGTACCTGAAGAATCTATCTTTAAAGATACGGAGTACTGCCTTGAGAAAAAAAAACTTTGACTTCTACCTTAACACTAGATAACACAGTACTTAGAGTGAAAAAACAGGATTTGCTCATACTTTGATATTCTGACAGGACAGGTATATGTACATGTAAACTTAACTCTCACCTTATCAAGTTGATCTTGAAGACTAGTGGATGCTTTATAACCAAGCTGTAACAGCATTGCTTCTGCAGCATTTTTTTTGGCTATCTTTTTGTTAGGTCCTGTTCCAGTAGCAACTTCACTGCCTACTTTGACCTGGTAAGATTAAAGTAAGAAATAGATGGTAATTGCTTTGGTAAACAGGAACTCCTCACCACCAAAAAGCAATGTGTTACGCTCTCTAGCATTCACAAATATAAAGTTCAGTCCAAAATGAAAACAGCCATTAAGATACTAACCCAACTACATACAATTATATACGCAAGTGAAAATATATGTAGAAAAAGTATGACAATATGGTCCTCAAAAAGGCAATGTTTATCCCAGGGCGACAGAATCTTAAATGATTTTTACTTCCTTACATAGTTCTATATTATTTAATTTTTTAAACAAAAATATTTATATAAGCAGAAAAATAAAATTCCCATTATAACAGAGTTTATGTTGGTTATGACTACATTTAGCATTACTGATTTAAATAAATACACTAAAAGACTGAAATTCATGGTGGTGCCATTCAAAACAACATTTACATTGCATCCCAACTTCACAAATGTTTAGATTAAGCAGTTCCTGAGAAAAATTAATATACAGAGGTTAATACAATATTGTGGGTAAGAACAAAGACTTCCAGGTCAGAACTGGGTATGAAACTCAATTCTACTACTTCTTAACTGTATAAACTGATTCAAATTACTCAACATCTCTAAGCCTCAGGTTTCTCATTAGTAAAAGAAGGGCGTTACATCTGCGTCATTGTATTGTTCTGAAAATTAAATAAGAAAATGTATGTAAACTACAGTGTATAATAAATCATCACTAGTCAATAAACAGTAGCTTTTTGTCATTAGAACTATTCCACAATTACCTTTTACAAATAATTGATGTATATATATATATATATATATACACACACACATGTATTTAAATATACATCAGCCATCTCATAGCCACACAGACATTTTCTATGATGTACGTGCCAAGAGCTAATGCAAATATAAAAAGTATATTGGAAAGCAAAAAGGAAAAAAAATAATTAATTTTTAAAAACTAAAGAAAAGAAAGCAAAAAGTATAGCATTACAAAGAGAAATAAAAACTACACTACAGTGGGATTTGATTTATACACTGGTCTCCATAAATGATCAAAGCAGCAAACAAGAAAGAAGATAAGCACAACTTTGGAAATGAAACAATGCAGTCTGAATAATCTATGGGCAAAGAAGAAATCCCAATAAAAATTAGAAAATATTTTAAATAAATAATAATGGAAAATACAATATATCAAAACCTGAAGGATGCAGCTAAAGAAAGGCCTAGAAGAAAATACACAGCCATAAAAGCTTAGAGAAAGGCAGGAAAGTAATGACCTAAACATCCAGCTCAAAAAGTTATTAGAGCAAAACAAATCCAAAGAAAATAGAATAAAGACAAGGAGGGAAATTAAGGAAAAAGAAAAAATACAAGAGAGAAATTCAAAAACGGCAAAAGTCAGTTCCCTGAAAAGACTAATAAAATGATAAACCAAAGTTAAGACTGATCAAGAAAAAGCAAGAGAAGACACAAATAATGAAACTGGGAGATTACTATAGCTTCTGTAGAATTAAAAAATAATAAGGGATATTGAGTGTTTTAGCTAAAAGCTTTTGAATATTTAGAGAAAGTACAAGAATTCCTGAAAAATACAAATTACCAAAACTGGCACAGAATAAACCCGTATAGCTCTATAACAACTAAAAGAAAAAAGTTCAAACAATAATTAAAAATGTTTCCACAAAGAAAATTCCTGAGAGCTTCTCCAGCAAGTTCTTATTTAAGGAAGAATAATGTTAACCTTACAAAATTTCACATAAGAAAAGAAGAAGAGAAATCAGTCTCAGTGAGGTATCAGTTTGATTCTAAAACCCAACAAGAACAATTTAAGAAAGAAAATTTACAGACCAGCTTTATTACCAAATATAACTGGTAGTTTAGACTGTATAATAGTATATTGAACAAAGCAATATATAAAAAGAAAAATCATGACAAAGTTAGGTTTATTCCAGAAATGCAAGACTGGTGTAACAGTCGCAACTCAAACAAAATCAATCAATGGAATCTGCTATATTAACAGGTTGAGGAGACAAAACATATGGTCATCCTAATAAACGGAGCAAAAGCATGTGATAAAACTCACCATACATTCATAATAAAAACTCCTAGCAAACCAAGGAAAACAGGGAACTTCCTTAATATGATAAAGGGCACTTTGCAAAAAGCCTATAGCAAACCTCAGCAAACGTTACACTTACTGTTGAAATTTTGAAATTAGAAACAAGACAAGGATGCCCTCTATTTTTACTAGTATTTACATTTTACTACAAATCCTAGACAGAGCAATAAGACAAGAGAGAAACCATAGAATTAGAAGTATAAAAAAACTGTCATTATTTGGATATATAATATTTACATAGGAAATCCAAGAATATCTATAGCTAAATTACAAGAATTTATGAGAGTGTAAAGTTTTCTATGTCTATCGTAGTATATAAAAGCCAACTGCATTTTTTTTAATGTTTATTTATTTATTTTTGAGAGAGCAAGAGAACCCAAGTAGGGGGAGGAACAAAGAAAGAGGGAGACACAGAATCTGAAGCAGGTCTCCAGGCTCTGAGCTGTCAGAGTAGAGCCTGACACAGAGCTCAAACCCACAAACTGTGAAATCATGACCTAAGCCACCCAGGAGTCCTAAGCCAACTGCACTGTTATATCCCATCAACAATCCAGTAGAAAATTATTAAAAGATACCATTTACACTAAATGAAAATCAAATACGTATGATATTTAAGAACTTTATATAGAAAATATAAGCACTGAAAAAAATTAAGATAAACCTAATAGAGATATACCATACTCATGTACTGAATACTCAATATGATATCAATTCTCTTCAAATTGACCTATAAATTCAATGAATTACCATAAAAATCCCACACATGATTTTCACAATACTTGACAAGCTGATTCCAAAATTTATATGGAAATGCAAAGTGCTAAGAACATTCAAGATCCTCTTGAGGGAAAACAAGGTGGGGGCATTATTATTCTGGATGTCTACACTTATAAAGTCAATATGAGGGAAAAGACAGATAAATTTGTCTGCATTAAAATTAGTTACTTCTGGTGGTGTCTGGGTGGCTCAGTTGGTTAAGCATACAACTCTTGATTTCGGCTCAGGTCATGATTGCCGGTCGTGAGATCAAGCCCAGCTTCAGAGAGCTCTCTCTCTGCCTTTCCCCCACCCCCAAAACAGACAAATAAACTTAAAAAAATAATTACTTCTGTTCCTCAAAAGAACATCACTAAAATTGGGGGGTAAAAAAGGAAATCACAACACAGAGATATTTGAAAGGCTATGTAACTGAAAAAGACATACATTCCAGAATATACAGTAGATTCCAATAAATCAATTTTTTAAAAGTTATTTATTTTTTAATGATTATTTGTTTTTGAGAGTGAGTGAGCAAGCATGAGTGGGTAGGGGTAGATAGAGGAGACAGCATCCAAAGCAGGCCCTGCACTGACAGGAGAGAGACATATACAGGGCTCAAACTCATGATCCGTGAGATCATGACCTGAGCCGAAGTTAGATACTTAACCAACTAAGCAACCCAGGCACCCCAAAATCAATTTTTTCAAAGCAAGTAGAAAAATGAGCAAGAAAGCTGAACAGGCAACCTATAAATGAAAATTTGATGTCACTATGCTTTGTTTTAAAAAAAATTAGCTTCAATAGTTGCATGCCACTTTAATAAAATTTCACAATCACAATACACTGTGTACTAGCAATGAATTGCTATGTAGTACAACTAATCCAGCTTTCAGATATAAAACATGACACTTCTACCCGTGGTTTTCTTTTTTGGCTCTTGTGAAAGCATAACTGGCTATTTCACTTGTCTCAGAACATATCAGTTCCCATCTGGTGTCAACACTTCTGTACTGCTTGCCATTTATTCTTCCATGATTATTTAGGTTTGATTTGTGTTACCATTTCCAACACTACGTTTAAGCTTCAGTGAACCAAGTACTTCTAACACAGAGGGTTAAAGAAAAACCAAACTTAAATATAAACAATGTGCAAATTATATGACAAAGAAAGTCAAGATGAACTAAATGACATAGCTCTTGTTTATATGAAACACTGAAAATGTATTCATTATGGAATTTCTACAGCAACTATCACAAATGTTACAGTTCAAATCTATGCACTATCTTTGAAACATTTCATTGCTTTTTCTTCTGAAACTAGAAGCCAGCACATTATGACAAATCAGCAGAGTCTATGGACTTCCCTCAGAAGCACTGATCAAATAAAATACTGTCCACGGCAGATCCCTGGAGCTGGGTGAACACACACTATCTCCCATATCTGTGCTGGCCTGCATCTGACCTGAACACAGCAGGCCCTAGCTATAATGCACTGGAGTCCCTGCCTAGAGTCAGGCCTCTGCTACCTGTTATTTTTTCCAGTGTTTAGTCAGTTCCCAGCTTTCCCAGCCCGTGTTGTTGCTGGAATGCTTGCTAGCTAACAGAGTAGGCCAGCTACGTCAGAAGCTTCCTCTACTGCTCTGAGGGTCAAAAGCCTTGCCAAAGTAAATGGAAGCAAGATCAGTCAGCAGCGAAAAAATGCTTCAGCTGTTTTGACATGGTACATATACCTCACTAGCTCTCATTCAATTCTTTTGCTGTTTCATCTCTAAATCTCATTTATCTACCCAGGCCTGATGCTCTTTGACTCCAGTCTCCTGCTCTTGGGTAAGGCTGTTCCCGACTCAGCATTCATGTTGGACCTGTATCTGCCAGCTTTCCATCTGACCTATTCTGCCACGTTCAAGGCTTACTTCTAGAACAGATACTTCCAGATTCATTTTTCCCATTTTCCCACTCCTTGCCTCACACAAGTTGATATGGTGGCATGGTTCAAAAGGTTGCAGGTAATCATTCCAGAGTTATTTGCTAGTATCGAAAAAGAGGACTGTGCTGAAGGACTCTGATTCCCTGCTAACAAACATAGTGAACATTCAAAAAACAAAGTCATAATTATAAAAGCAAATAAGTATGTAAGCAAGTATGTAAGTAAACTTCATAAGCCATCTTCCTCAAAAATTCACAGTATTTTTTAATTATTACAAATAATATTTTTATGTTAAAATGTTAATTTGTCTACAAAGAGGCTCAATTATTTTGCTATGCAATGACTTTAAGACTGCCAGGTTTTTCTCTTTAAACAAATCATTTAAATATGTCCTCAACAAAAGTAAAAAATAGTTCTAAAATAGTATTTACCAAAGACTTAACTGATTCACTTTCAATGAGTCACAAATAAAATTGATGGGGGTGCCTGGGTGGCTCAGTCAGTTAAGCATCTGACTTCGGCTCAGGTTGTGATCTCATGGGTTCATGAGTTTGACCCCTGCTTCACAGGAGCTCCAGTCCCACTTGGGGGGCGCATGAGCCCTGCACTGGGTGAGCTCAAGCCCCACTTCAGGTAAAAATAACATGAGCCCCACTTCAGGTGAGCCCCGCTTCTCTCTCTCTCTCTCTCTCTCTCTCTGCCCCTCACTCACTTGTGCCTTCTCTCTCTCTTAAAAAAAAAAAAAACAAATAGGGGCCCTGGATGGCTCAGTTAAGTGCCCGATTCTTGGTTTCAGCTCAAGTCATGATCTCACCGTTCATAGAATCAAGCCTTGCACTGGGCTCCACGCTGACAGTGCAGAGCCTGCTTGGGATTTTCTCACTCTCCCTCGTTCTCTGCCCCTTCCCTGCTCTCTCTCTCAAAATAAATAAATAAACATTAAGGTAAAAAAACAAATAAAATTGATGAAATTTGCCTTATATTTTTTAAAAACCTGAAGATCTTAATCAGAGGTAGAATTATTAACTCATATGATATATAATAATAGAATGTGCTGATACACAATTTGCTATAGTTGTCATTATTTTCTCTTTGAAAAAAATAAAAAGCTTTAAGAAATATGCTCTAGAAATAAACACCCCGATGATGTCATCAGAGAATTTGTCTAGTAATCAATCTAAGTAACTGCATCTACTTTATAACACACAAACTTACCTTTTTATTTTTTTAAGTTTTAGTGATAGATAAATATGAGCATATTATCTCTGGATATTTTACTTCCACATTCAATTATAACAAATGATAACATTGCTTAAGTAGTTTATACAAAAGCCTTTACTTTGATAATACTGTAATTAATCCTTTGGGGCTCCCAGAAGGGGGAAAAACAATATGAATTCAGTGTGAAAACATTTAAAAGCACAGCCAAATGTTCCCATTTGACTAGAATGTTTATGAATACCCATAAAATGGAAGTTGGCCTAAGACATTCTAAATTCCTTTTTCAAAAGGGGTACTCAATATACTCCACAGAAAAAAAAATGTTTAATAAAGTCAAAGCCAGTTTTTATTCCTAACACAGGTCTAAATTTTAGGTGGTTTCCCCCGCTCAGGTTTTGGAGTTCAAAAAATACTTCCTAGAATTCTTTAAAGCTAAGCATGTAAAAAGAAAAATGGTGCCCATATTTTACAAAGTAAAAATACTGGAATAAAACTGTTCTGGGTCCTAATGACATCTAGACAGTAATGTGCTAGACTCTTTGACTCCACCTCTTTGGATACCGAAGTTCCCACCGTAAGTTTACGTCTCCGACAGAAGCCCAAGATCCTAGCTCTCAATCAGACAGGAAGTCAGCAAATACACATCAAAGGTTTCTTAAGGTAATACTATATACATATACTATATTAGGTACTCTGAGATAAAGAAATGTGGAGATTATAAATTGAGAAAGAAGGTAAAATTTAGATATGCATGAAAAGTTAACCAATATGAGATACTATGAGATACTATGTATTAGTGCCAAAATGTCAGCCACATGGTCAGCACTTAACAAATACCTGTTGGTTTTAACTGGATTAATTAAAAGTGAGATCTATGGGTCTAATTGGAGAAAGTGGCTTTGACAAGACAATTATAACAAAAACAATTTGGGGACAGTAAGGATAATTTCAAAGTAGACTGGGTATTAGATGATTCTAATGAGTATGAATCATGCCTAATGTAAGAACATAAAAGAAAAACTTCCATATTTTTTAGAGATATACATTAAGTACACAGGCTAAAATGATATGTGGCTAGATATTAGCCCTGAAATACTTCAAGAAAAGAAGAAAGGGAGGGAAGGAGGAAAGAAAAATTGATAGCTGAAGTAAGTATGGCAAAAATCTTAATTGTGTTCGGATGCTGGGCATACTCCTCATATGCTATTCCTGTTTCATTACATTATTGTTTGTAGTAAACTATTAATTAAGTATATCCACCTTTGGATATGTTTGGAAATTGCATAAGAAGAATTAAAGTTTTCTTCATTACTGGGGCTTGAGTTGGCAAATGAAGATGAATGGGTAAAATTTTTAAAGGAGGGGGGTGCCTGGGTGGCTCAGTCAGTTAAGCGATCAATTCTTAATTTCAGCTCAGGTCATGATCTCACGGGTCATGAGTTCGAGCCCCCACTGGGTTCAACGTTCACAGAATGGAGTCTGCTTCAGATTCTCTGTCCTCCTCTCTCTGCCCCTCCCCCACCTGCCCTCAAGCGCTCATGCTTTCTCTCAAAAATAAAAATGTTAAAAAAAATTTTTTAATAAATAAAAGGAGGGCATTTTAGGCATGTGCCTCAATCTGAAACCTCTAAATCTCTAAATGCCTAAACCTCTCAGCAATTCTGAGTCCCTCAGTCCTCACCAACTAGCTTCTCCTAATTTTCCTGATAACCCAAAAGCTCATGCTCTTGGCCCTTTTCCATCTACTACATCTATCTTCTAAATTATGTTTCTAATTCCATCTGTATCCTATTCCCAGTAGTTAACAGCCCCTGGCTGCAAAGTGTAACATAAGTTAGAGATAGGCATTCTGAATTATACACTCTGTGGTAAATAACCTGTGTGAACTCACAGTCCCTTCAAAAACCCAGACTGTCTATTCTAACATGTCCTTGACACTTGAATGTTTCAGCTAAGTGGTAGGTGGGCCTGGAAGAAAGAAATGTGATTAGTTCCTAGTTTGCCTTTCCCCACATCTCTATTCCAACCTGGGCGTTTCTAATTTTTCTTAGTAGTTACAAAATTTTTTTCTAATACAGAAGTTAGAAATACCTGCATCACAAATTCCCGACGTCGAGGCATTCCTCTTTCTGAAAGCAAAACATAATCTGGCTCCTTCTCCTTTTTGGCCTGTTGGATTTGAGCCAGGCGGCTAATGGGGTTCATTCCTTGACCATACTCTGGTCCAGCCTAAAAAATAATTTGAGAAAATTTCAAAATATGCTTGTAAAACTTGTTATAAGATCCTTTAAGAAACAGCGGTTCTCCCCTCATCCTCTGCACCCCAAAACCAAGACTGGGGAAGATAATGTAACCGGAGAGTCATTGATGAAGATTTATAAAGGTAACTCATAGAATGGATCTGAAACTAAGACTTCTGTGGGATTTTGGGGTCAAAGGCATTATTGATAATTTGGGTTAAGTCTGCTTCACAACTTCCACTCATCAAAAAACACCAAAAAGAAAGAAAACAAGCCATGAATGGGGAAGAGATATTTGCAAAACATGTAACTAAAAAAAGATGTATCCAGTATCCAAAATATATATTTTTTTAATTCCTAAAAAGTACTAAGACAATATAAAAGAAAAATGGGCAAAACAGATATTTAACAGAAGAAAAAAATATGAAAGAATAATCAATCTCATTAAGACTCAGAAAATGGGGGTGCCTAGGTGGTTCAGTTGGTTACGAATTTCAGCTCAGGCATGATCCCAGGGTCGTGATATTGAGCCACGTGTCAGGCTCTATGCTGGGTGTGGAGCCTGTCTGAGATTCTCTCTCCCTTTGCCCCACCACCACTGTTGCACACACATGCGCTCTCGCCTTTCTCTCTCAAAAACAAAAAACAAAAAAAAACCCCACAATTCAGAAAAATGCACGTTAAAACCAGTCAGATTATTTCATACTCATCTATTTGGCAAAAATTAAGAAGTCTGACAGCCCTAACTGGAAAGGATAGGGAGTAACAAAAACTTATGCACTGCTGGAGTGCCTGGCTGGCTCAGTCAGAAGAGTGAATCTTGATCTCAGGGTCATGAGTTCTAGCTCCACACTGGGTGTAGAGATTACTAAAAAAGTAAATGAATAAACTTAAAAAAAAAAAAAAAAAACCTTAGGGGCACCTGCGTGTCTCAGCTGGTTAAGCATCTGACTCTTGGTTTCAGCTCAGGCCATGATCTCACAGTTTGTGAATTTGTGCCCTGCATTAGGCTCTGTGATGACAGCATGAAACCTACTTGCAATTCTCTCTCTCTGCTCCTCCCCCACTCACTCCGTCTCTCTCTCAAAATAAATAAACTTAAAAAAAACCTTATACACTGCTGATAATAATATAAATTAGAAAACAATTTGGAAACGTCTAGTAAAGACAAAAACCAGTAGCCTATTCACAGACATATATATACCCTTAGAAAACAGTTTCCCATATGTGCCAGCTCATATGTACAGGAATATCCATAGCTGCATTATTTGAAATAGCAAAAAAAATGAAAATAGCCTAAACATTCATCAATAAAATAATAAATTACGGCATGTTAATACAGTGGAGTGGCATACAGCAATGAAAATGAATTAAGGACAGCTGCATGCCTCAAAATGAGTGAAGTTCAGAAAAAAATTTTAAGTAAGACAAGAAAAGCAAGCACAGAGAATATACTATGATATATTTTATGTAAAGCCCACTAAAATGACAAAACGCTGCTGAAATTAACCAAGATCTCAATAAATGGGACAGGCATATGTTCATGGATCAGAAGACTCAATATTCTTAAAATGTCAAGTCTCTTCAAACTGATCTATCAATTCACTGCAGTCACAATCAAAATCCCACCATACGTCTTCTTTTAATACTAAATAAATTAATGCTAAAATTAATGTGGAAACACAAAGGACAGATAATCAAAACAACTTTGGAAAAAAGAACAAAGTTGGAGGATTCAGACTACCTGATTTCAAGACTTATTATAAAGCTATGGGAATCAAGAGACTATGTGTAGTACTGGCATAAAGACAGACAAAGAGATCAACGAACCTGGCAACACCGAGAAACAGACCCGTACATATATATATATAGTAATTTTTGACAAAGTAAAAAAGCAATTCATTAGAGAAAGGGTAGTCTTCTCAGCCACTGGTACTGCAACAACTGAATATTCATATGCAAAAACCAAAAAAGAAACAAAAAACCCCCCGCAAACTTCAATCCATACCTCATACCATTATAAAAATTAACTCAAATGGTTCACAGACTTAAATGTAATATCTGAACTATAAAATTTCCAGAAGAAAATATAGAGAAAACTTTTGTGACTTGGTTAGGTGACAATTTCTTAGATACAACACTGAAATCCTATTCCATAAAAAATAATAAATTGGACTTCTTTAAAATTAATAATTTCTGTTCTTTGGAAAGGACAAGTCACAGGCTTGGAGAAAATATCTGCAAATCACATATCTGATAAAGAACTTGTATGTGGAGGGGAGTGAAATAGGTGAAGGGGATTAAGAGGTACAAACTTCCAGCTTTAAAATAAATAAGTCATAGGGACATAAGGTACAGCATAGGGAATGTAGTCAATGATATTGTAACAACTTTGTATGGTGACAGATGGTAACCAGGCTTAACGGGGATCATTTCATAATGTATAAAAATATTTAATCACTATGATGTATACCAGAAACTAATAGGATATTTCATGTCATTTATTATTCAATAAAAGCATAAAGAATTCTCACTGAAAAAAAAAGAGCTTGTATCTAGAATGTATGAAGACCTCTCAAAATTCAATAATAAATTTATTATTATTTACATTTTATTATTTTTATTATTACTTAAGTTATTACTTAATTTTTTAAGTGGGCAAAAGATTTGAACACCTCATCAAGCTTCATCTGCTACCAAAGACATAAACAATGCTCAGTATCATTAGTCACTGGAGTAATGTGAATTAAAACCACAATGAAGTATCAGTATGCGTGTATTTGTACAACTGAAACTTAAGACTATATTATGTATTAGAAAGGAGGTGTAGCAATGAAGGCTGGAATGAAGGCTGAGGAGAATGTAAAATGGTATACTCATTTTAAAAAAACAATTGGCAGTCTCTTAAAAGGTTGAATATATACCTACTAAATGACCATGCCATTCACTCCCAAGCATTTACCCAAAAAAGGAAAACTTATGCCCATAAGGCATACACACATATTCATAGCAGCTCTATTTATAGCCCAAAATGAAAAACATCCCAAATAGCCACCAGAGGCTGGATAGATAAACAAAGGGTGGTATAACCATACAACAGAATACTACTTAGCATTAAAACAGAATCAGGGGCCCCTGGGTGGCTCAGTTGGTTGAGCTTCCAACCTTGACTCAGGTCATGATCTCATGGTTCATGGGTTCGAGCCCTGCATAGGGCTTTGCAGTGACCATGCAGAGCCCACTTCGGATTCTGTCTCCCTCTCTCTCTGCCCCTTCCTCATGCGTGCACGCATATTCTCTCTCTCTCAAAAATAAAACATTAAAAAAGCTTTTTTAATTAAAAAAAAAACAGAATCAATAACTGTTACATGCAACAACATGGATGATCTCAAAATGGTTCTGCTAAGTGAAAGAAGCCAGCCAAAAACAAAGGTAGTTGCTTGGGAATGGAGGGTAGAGGGATTACAAAGGGGCACGAGGAAACTTTTGGGAGCAATGGATGGATTCATTATCTTGATTATGGTCATGGTTTCACAGGTGTACACATATAGCAAAACATATCAAATAGTATGTTTTAAATATGTACAGTTCATTATATGTCCATTATACTTCAATAAAGCTGTTATAAAAGCTAGCTAACCAAACGCATTTTTTTAGTAAAACATATAGTAAAATTATAAGGTAAAGGAATGTTAAATATAAAACTAATATTGTGATTAACTATGTGAGGTGGTATCTGGATGTGACAGAGGAGGGGCCTACACACAGCTTCAGTCTCACTGAAAAATGTTCCATATTCAAGTTGGGCAGTAGGTCTTCATTTAACTTAATAATGCTTTTTAACTTACATACAAATACTATATAAGCCATTTAGAAGGTATTCTATTTTTAATGTTAAATGGGTAATGTTTATGAATAAAGCTTTTAAAATGTTTTTTTAAAAAACTGATAGGGGCGCTTGGGTGGCTCAGTTGGTTGAGCGTCCGACTTCGGCTCAGGTCATGATCTCACAGCTTGTGGGTTCAAGCCCCGCATCGGGCTCTGTGCTGACAGCTCAGAGCCTGGAGCCTGCTTCAGATTCTGTGTCTCCCTCTCTCTCTGCTCCTCCCCCGCTCACTCTCTGTCTCTCTCTCTCTCTCTCTCTCTCAAAATAAAATAAAGACATTAAAAAATTTTTTTAAATAATAAAGGGAACTTAAAAAAACTAATATACAGCTGCTTTAATGCCTTCTAAAAGGTGTAAAAACAAAAAAAAATCTTTGTGAATCAAATATTCTCTGTGCATATGAACTTTCTTCATATATTATTTCTAGAAATGATGCTTTGTATTTATCACGTGGGCAAAACTTTATTTCCACCTGTGAAAATTTATTCTAAAACAAGTATTAGAGACAAGGGTAATCACTATGTTACAGACTATGTACGTTACACTAAACTTATATATAGTCGGAGCTCTTCCTCAAAACTGGTGGCTCTTGATCATACCTAGTTTGGTGCTGCAGGTCAGATCCTGCAGGGTCTTTTAAATTATGTTTAGGATTCTGGACTTTATCCAGGGAGCAATGGGAAATTACTAAAAGATTTCAAGCAGAGGCATGACATGATCTGATTGGTGTCTCTAAAAGATAACTAACACTTTTTAAAACATCAGTTGACAGGATGTCAAAAGTACTTGTAGGAAGGCCAATTAAAAACCTGCTATAGCAGTTCAGGCAAGAGATGATTTTGAGTTGAACCAAAAAGGTGGCAGAGAGATGGAAATAAATGAACCAACTTAAGAAATACTTAAGTGATAGATTCAAGAGGACTTGATGATTGATTGGATATAGTGGTTAAGAGAAAAGTTAAAAATGACTCCCAGGTTTTCTGTTTAAGCAGCGGGATGGTGATGCCAGGCACTGTGATGAGGAATGCTGGAGGAGGAGTTTATGAGGAGTTTGATGTGCCTGTGAAATAAATAAGAAGTGAAGATCTCCAATAAGTAGCATATAGCACAGAAGAGTATCTGGGAATCATCTATTTAGAGACTGAATTGAATCCCTAGAAGTATGAGGAGCAGCCTAGGTGCAAGAAACAGAAGAAAAAGACTGAGAACTTCAGTACTGCAATAGTTAGGTGGAAGAAGAGGAGAGAAAGGGAAAATTTTAGCTTTTGATAAAATACTGGTTTCTACCTCTACTTAATAGCAAAAAAAAAAAAAAGAAAAAGAAAACTAAATGAATTATAAACAAAGGACTGATAGGAAAAGACAAATACAGACAATAAGTTATAAATCTAAGAGTGGGATATCAACAAAAAGGTAAAGGGAGCTTCGGAGTCTAGCACTAGAAGTATGACTCGTTCCTGAAGACATTCAGGTAAGTATGTCCTTTCACTGGTACATTGTCTTTACTCTTACTTATTTAACTTGCCTCTTTTATAAAAATGTTTTTAAGTTCCAAAATACTGTTGTTGATATGGATTCCAATGACAAAAAGCCAGATGCATAAATCCAATTAGATAATAATGGAGTCTGAGAACATTAAGAATGGTTGGTTTTATCCCTTGACTGAAATTAACTACTAGCATCTTTGACAATTAACTTATTCCTTGGATACCATGTCTTATGTTATCTTTCCACAAACTAGTATAGACAGTCTTGTAACAGTTGTATCCAGAAAATTTTATCTCCAACATCAGAAATATTTCTCTAAAGTCACATCTTATAGAAGAGAACCACATTAAAAATATACATATAAATCCAAAGACGTAATCAGAACAGTCTAACATTTTAACAAGGTAATAATTCTGTAGAGTTACTCTTGAAATCCAAGAGGAGTTCACAATCAAACAGTTTCAAATGGGCACTGGAAATGGTCCAGACATGACTGGACCTGGAACCCAACTGTTACATGATCTTCGATAAGTTTCTTAAATATCAAGGACCTCATCTGTAAAACGGGATCAACAGCTACACCACAGCATGATTAAGAAAATTAAATAAAATAATGTGATGTTTTATTACTTTAAATAAAATTAAGATAAATCATCAACAGTTTATTCTCTACTTCTATTGCATAATAAGGAACTGTAGAGCCCTCATGTATAAGGCATATAAGGAAGAGATGAAAATGCTGCAAACCAAGATATTATTCCAACCTGACCCATTTATTGGCCCACCATAAGGTGTGATCATACTTAAAATTATCTAGATTCCAACTCGCTGTATGTATGCTGCTTTCTTAAAATAATCTTACATTTCAGAAGATGTCTATAGTCCTTATTTTAACGTAAGGCAGACATGGTACAAGTAATTCCAAGTGTGATGTATGTGAGGAAAGATGTAGGAGGCTAACCTACTCTGGGAGTATAGAAGAACACAGAAGGCTTCCCTGAAGAAGTCAAGTGTATGCTGTGATCTGAATGGTGGATAGGAAAGAAAGTTCTGGAATAATATACTTATCAAGTAGCAGCAAATAATTCTGAGAATTTAAAATGTTTCTCCCCCCACCCCCGGGGAATAACATTTAAACAATAATCTTGCTTTTAATGGCTATAGTTAAAAGCAACAAGGGTTATGTTTATATCCTACATAAAAATGTATAGATCTTTCCTAGCCTAATGACTCATTATTCATAACTTATTAAGATTAGATTTAGTTTAATAAATTTGATGGAAATTACTGTGACCAGTTTTATGCTGTCATTCTGATACAGAGCACTGTTCTTCCATCATGGAAGAGCTATAGATTTTAATCATAAAAAGATTTAAACAAAAAAACAGAAACAGACTCACGAATACATAGAACAAACTAGTGGTTGGCCAGGGGATGGGGAAGCATGAAATAGGGGAATGGGATTAAGAGGTACAAATTTCTAGTTACAAAATAAATAAATTATAGGGATAAAAAGTACAGCATAGACTGTAGTTAATAATATTATAATAATGAATGGTGACAAATAGCAACTACACTTATCATTGTGAGCTATCGGTAATGTGTAGAACTGTCGAGTCAATATATTGTACTCCAGACACTAGCATTTCACTGCATTTCTACTATACCTCAATAATAAAAATTCTAAAAAAATATTTCAGAAAACAGACCATGGATACATCTAAAATGTGAAAAAATAGCTAGATACAGAGTAACAATAGTTCATTTTTATTGAGCACTGATTATTCGTATTGAATAAATATTTAATAATAATTAGTAATGCATTCTGTGGGTTAACACATAACAATCCTATGAAGCTAGTTCAATTATTATTCCCACTTTATGAAAAAGGAAATGTAACATTAGAAGAGTTAGGTAACTTGCTCAGGTCACAGGGATTCACACTCAAAACTGAATCCAAACATTATGTTCTTAAAACCATATACTACTCCCTAAACATGTGGTTAGAGCATATTAATGAAAGCCAGCCTCAGAACCACTAGAACTCTTGAGTGGATCTATTTGGCATTTATTTTTAGTCTACTATACACACCATGTAGAATGCTATTTCAAGGAATGCATAACCTACACCTTGTCAGTGAAATAATGATAGTATTCATTAAGAACACATTTATGTAGTTACTTATTTATGTGAAAATATATGCATGTATTTATAAAAGGCATAAAACCTATAAAAATAGCACAGCTGGACCACTGCACAATCTAAACAAAAGGGGTTCATCACAGATAAAATGTACAGTTGATCCCTGAACAATGTGGGGGGGGGGGCGGCGATGCCCCACTCAGTCAAAAATCTATGTATAACTTTGTTTTTTTCTTTTGATTCCCCCAAGACTTAACTACTAACAGTAAACTACTTAACTACTAACTAGCCAATGGTTGACCAGAAGGCTTACTCAACAGAGACAGTGAATGAACGCATATTCTATATGTTCTATGTATTATGTAGTGTATTCTTATGCTAAAGTAAGAAGGAAAATGTTATTAGGAAAATCATAAGGAAAAAGAAGAAAAAGAAAATTATAAGGAAAAGAAAGTAGATTTATAGTACTGTATTTATAGAAAAATCTGCATATAAATGGACCCATGTGGTTCAAACCTGTGTTCTTCAAGGGTTAACGGTACTTCATTTTTATAACGCTTGATTCATAGAGCTAACCCAGAAGTCAGCTAGATAAGTGACAGTGAGCTGGAAAGTGACATGCTGGCAACTGAAGGCTCTCTCTGTGAACAGAATTCTAGCTCGTTCGTATCATACATGAGTGTACACTCATAGGCAGTGTCCTGTACTCAGTGCAGATTCAGCTCACTCCTTTTGGGGTTGTTGTTGTTAATGTAAACAAAAAAAACATGCTCCAGTAAAAGAAAGAGTCATAGCATCTTGAAAAAGTGTGTGCTCTGTTTTCTTCTTTGGCAAAAGGCCTGAAAGAATAGAAACAAAATAGTACCATTTCCCTGGCGGGATCTAATGTGATCAAGCACATGAAGTGCTGGGACAAAGCTGGGCGCAGACAGTGCTTTATATTTACCAGCTGCTGCCACTGTCATCAGCATTAGTGTTTCTCATATGATTACTACTCTGTAACCTGTTACCATTTCATGATATCCCAACAAGCTACCGTATTACAGTGCTGTGTGCAGAAAGAACACCGGGTCACAGACCAGAGTTGTTCAGGGTGCTCTACATGCCAGGTGAATAAAAAGCAAGCAAATTGTCTGAACACGCATGTTTCACGAAACCTTCCTGTAAAAGGAGGGGTACCGTCATCTATCTTACACAGTCCTGATGAGCATCACAAGGTGATCATGAATGGGAAACTATTTTTCAAACCATAAAAACTAGAAATATGGAAGGTATTATCTTTTGATGAACAAACACAGGTATACAACTGTCTAAAACCAAAACAGGGGTTGTTAAGCATATGACTCTTGATTTTGGCTCAGGTCGTAATCTCCCGGTTTGTGAGTTCGAGCCCCTCATCAGGCTCGACGGTGATGGTGTGGAGCATGCTTAGGATTCTCTCTCTCTCTCTCTCTCTCTCTCTCTCTCTCTCTCTCTCTCCCCCTCCTTCCCTCCCCTCTGTCCCTCCCCTGGTCACGCATGCACTCTCTCTCACTCTCAAAATAAATGAAAAAACATTAAGAAGAATTTTAAAACAAAACAGACTGTTACTAATTTATAGTCCAGGGCCACCCCCGACTCTGGGACTGTGTATAATCCCTAGGCTTCGGTGCCTGCCCTAAGGAAAAACTTTTCTCTATAGTTACCATAATATTTGTATAATAAAACTAACTAATGTTCACAAGCACACACTTACCTTTACTATTGTTTTAGGACGTTTTTTAAAAAATAATTTTGGCTTTTCAACCACGGGAAGAGGTGGAAGTTTCTTAAGCTCCTGTAACACGGTGGTTGCAGCGCGCTTCTTGGAGAGTTTTTTGCTATTTCCCTCTCCTTCTGCGGAGAACTCTCCCACTGACACCCGGGTAACAAAGCTTTTCATATGTGGTGGTCCACTTTCTTTAATGACCTATTAAGTATAAGTAAAATATTTAATGTAGGCTCCTGATATAGTGCGATATAGTGTTATCATCGCATGAATCTTTTTTAATATTCATATCATAATCAAAATTGAAATTATAAAAAATTATGCCAAAATTATAGATTTCTTTAATAAAGCTATATAGATATTATAGAGGGACTATTCATTTATGATACTTATGCTGCTCTATAAACTGAAGTTGAAAGAACAAAAATCTAAATAAATACATTCAATTCGCAGTCAAAATTTGTGTTTTACTAACTTAAAATAGGCAATTCTAATTATGGTGACCCAGTTTCTTATGGAACAGAAAATTAAGAACATAAAATACACCATACTGGATTCGGTACACGCACCGTCCAGAATCATAATTTGTATATAACTGTGTAAATATCTCATTTCTCCTCTGTAAAAGTAAGTTACTGAAGTCCAAGGACTATTTCTCACTGGAGTTCTCTAACCCATAAGCATCCTGCATGTGGAAGCCTCTCAAAAATAACTTATGGGTGAAAATAACCTCTTTTTGATGGAGTCCTCAAAGGCTGTTTTATAGAAAGGAATGTTTACTCTCTGTGACATGATCTTAAAAAGGTAAGTAGACATACCATTAAAAATACCTATTTTTCTAGCATAACAGATTATGAATCTGTCAACTATGAATATCCCTAAACCCTGTATTAATGTGCTTTTTAAACTATGCCAGTCTGGGGAGGAAAGATGCTTTCCAAAACCCAAATGCTAAAATCTCTGGTCTCCTTCAAAATTCTGACTTTTTATGAAAGATTTCCTATTTAGTTAAATAGTTTACCATATAACTTTACATTAAAATTTTGTCTCCTAATAATAGCAATTAGAAAAAGAAAAGGAAAACAATACAGTACCTCAATAATCCAACATTACTGGGGATAAGAAACTTATGATACGCATATGTTCCATGTAATTAAAGTTTACTAGTTGAAACACCAAAACTGTTTATTTTAGTAACTTTGATGGACATCCTCCTCAATTAAAAAGAAAAAAGTACATATTTTACTGACTTAACAGAGAATACTAAATATTTGACCTTTTTATTGTTCGCGTCAGATCATTATGAACACTGAATATTGTACACTATAACGCACTGATGCTTCCAAAGAATCCTAAGACTTTTAAAACTATTCCTATTCATTGTAGCTCCAACAAAATTTGAGTGTATGTAATTACTTTTGATACGTTTTCCGTATTTTCCCTATCATTTCTTGCTAGGACCAACAGGCCGTCAAGGGCATTCTATCCCTGCCTTCCTCATTCTGCTGCTTTTAATCTGCTAGAGGCTGAGAAATCAGATAACCTAACTTTATGAGGATTGTGTCTAAGAAGACAGGTTCTCAGTCGAGGTCAGTTATCTTGGCAGTGAATAAAATGTGGGAGTTTGCTAGTAGGTGAACACCACACAATTTGAAGGAGGATACTCTACAACTCCTTGAGCTTATTTCTGGAGTTTTGCCTATTTTCTAGATATTTGAGTTACAAAACGAGTGATTTCTTAATAAAGAAAGTATTACAGTAATTTAAAATTTTTTCCCTTTTATATTTCACATTATTTTTATAAATATTTTGTGACTTGTTTATCTGGTGGTAATGTAGAGAGCTGCTAATTACTTCTTTGTGACTTATTAGTAAAAGTTAAATTTAAACCTATTTTGGTTCCACAAATTTAGAAGAATTTAGATATCAATATATATACGTGTCACAAAATATTAACTTGAATACTTTCAATGTGATCCTACTAAAAACACCAAACCCTACAGCATACTACAAATTGTCTTATACTCAGATGATAAATTTTATGATGAAAACTGAAATATCATATACACAAGAAGATTAATACAGAAAAGCCAAAGGGATCAGCAGGAATCCATGATATTATAGTAAGTTCCACTTTCTCCAGGGCCTATATGATTTTGTGATAGACAATTTGAACATAAGGAAGCACACAAACCCTTTCAGGATACTAGTATGCCAGTTAATTTATTTGTTCGTTTAGTTTAAATAGTGAGGAGCAGGGGGAGAGAAATGAAAGATCTGTATTGAGCACATACCTCAAAACTGACGGGCATATTTCGCTTCAGAGCAATTTCAAACACTAAGCTGATCTCAGATTTATTTGCATCTTTGTCATCATCCATTTCTTTTCCTGATTCACCATTCTAAATCACAAAACACAGGAGGACGATGAATCCGCGCTTTGTAGCAAACTGTAAATATATTCTACAACCAAGAGGGCCTATCTAAAATACAGTAAGAAACAAGAAACCAGAGACTGTATCTTGTGGATTCCTATGTAACCACAGTAGTTGTGGGCTTTGCTGTGAGGCTTTTTATGATTTAATTTTTAGGGGTTTTTTTTTCCCCTCAAAGTGGAAGAATAAATGCTGAGTGTGGAAAAATTTTACTCAACCACATACTAATTTGAGTTTATACCATGTCCCCAGACTCACTTCTCTTTAGAGATCTGTATCCCCTGTCCATTAGAATATCCCCGATATTCTAATGCTATTTGATCTTCTGTAAACACTAAATTGTAGAAGGAGTACAGGATGTAAACCAGGATTTTGGAGCTCTATATCTGGTTCTGGCACCAATTTAGTTATTCACTTCTTTAACACATACTTCTGGAGGGCCTCATATATGCTGAACACAGGGTAAGTGTTAGAGATAAAAAGACCAAGAGACAGTATTCCTGCTGTCGAGAAACTTATGACATGGTGTGAAAACAGATAAGCACTGAGGTTAGAGTCATAACGAAAGTGTACAAGGAGAAAACACCTACACTGGCCACTAAGATGAATCGCAAAGGGGGAGAACGAGAGGTTTGACGGCAAGGCATCTGTAGGAGTTGAACAGTACCGTTTGTAGTAACTAAGTGGACAGCTCAATAAGAAGGTGACTTATAAGACATGTCTGAGCTGGAGATACTATTTTGAAATCAACAGAGAGTCGCCAAAGCCATGGGAATGGGTGAAATTACTCAAGATCAGCCTCAATTTCCTGGTCTGTAAAATAAAGTGGGACTGAAAAAAATCCGCACAAATCTCTTCCACTTTAAACTCCTCGATTCTAGATTAACACAGTGTAGTCTAAGCTCAATAAACATAACATTAAATGTAAGGTAAATGAATGCTATTTCTCATCCTTGTTCACATCCTTAAATCCTGTGTTGCCTGAGAAGTGAACTCCATAGGTGAACCAAAGTTCTCAGAGGTAAGGTCATCCTAGCAGGAACACATGAGCCTAGTACAGTACACAGGTAATCTGAGAAGTGGATCACAGCAGGCCACCATTCTAATATTCTTTCCTATCAGAAGAGATGATTTCTTTTGTTTATAAAAATGCATGTATTTGTTTTATCAATAATCTCACTGGGGAACGATAAGGAAGTGACTGTCACATATAGCAGTAACATACCTGAGGTGATTTTTCTGGAATAGGTTCATTCTGCAGTGCTTGAAGGGCTTTCATTGCAGCATTGTGTCTAGCAGCTTGTCGAGTCTTTCCTTCCCCAAAAAACTCATTGTTTCCTACAGTCAGCTGAACATAAAAGATCTTGGGCATTGGGCAATGATACCTAAAATAAGAAAATAAAAGCATTAATGTTTGTTCAATAAAATCATTCTATAATCATTAGTAAGATTTGTTTTCTTGAAAATGATACCAACCATATAAGGTACTATATACCCTCTTATTAATCCCAATAAATTTTTAACCTCACAAATGTATTTATAAAAGATAAAATATGAGTCATGCTATCTATAGATATATATCTCCATGAAAAACATATTAGAGAAAACAATATGAAGCACAAATTGATACAGTAAACTTTATTCAATTATATCACAGAAGACTTCTAGTAAGAAGTTTTCAATCAGATTTTGACAGAAGCAAGCCAACTGGTCTGGTGCTGAAGAAGGAGTCACAACAGAGGCAGGAGACAAGCAAGCCCATGCAGGGGACAGGACGGAGATTACTATGACTTCAGCAGAAGACAGTTATGACTAGATATGGGAGGGCCAGAGAGATAGAGCTACTACTCCATTCCAAAGGAGTAAGTACTTTGCAAAGTAATAAGAAGATCAGACTGAACATAAGAAAGAATGGGGAGGTAAGCCAATTCTTAAGCAGATAATCAGTATTAGAATGAAACGTATTTAAAGAGAAAAATTTTAGCAGGTTTGCGTTTAACAAAACTGAGGTAAGGAGTCACAACTAGAAAGCACCAATATGCAGATATGAGGCGATAAAAGGGCTGAATGAAGAAAGAACAAACCTAGAAGAAATTTAGAAGAAAAAATTAAGAGGATATGCAATAAATTAATTCAACAAGTTATTTGTGGAGGACATTCTATATGACAGTAAACAAAAACACATCATACTGGGTAAGACAGATAGTAACTAAAGTAATATGCAGAATATCTAGTATGTTAGAGATCCAAGTTAAACAGAAAAAGAAGGAAAGGTTCAGAAGTGTCAGGGAGGTGGGTTTTAGACAGGGTGGCCAGGGAAGGTCTCACTGAGAATATGACAATTGTGTAAAGACCTAAAATAACTGAGGGAGGAAACCACCCAGATATCTGGTAGAGTGCATTTAAGGCAGAGAAAACAGCAAGTGCAAAGGCCTTGGAGCAGCAGTCTGCCAAGTATGTTCAAGTAATTCCGAAGATGCTTACCTGGCTACAGTTGAGGCAATCAGAAAAGGAAAGTTAAGAAATGAAAAGAGGTAGCCAGATTCCTTAGGGCCTTACCTATAAGTTATTGTAAGGATTCGACTTTTACCCTGAGTGAAATGGCCAGCCACCAGAAGGTTTGAAAGAGAAGTAACACATGTGACTTGCATTTTGGAGGGATCACCTCACGATTATGCTGAGAACAGACAGTAGGGGGATGCTGATGGAAGCAAGATCTACCAGAAGACTGCTGCAGTAACAGAGGAGAACAGCAACAGGGACCCACTACAGTGGCAGCAGTGCAAGTAATGAGAAGCAGTTCGATTCTGAATGAATTTCAAAAGTAGAGCTGATCAGGTTTACGGAAGGATTAGTTCTGGAATATGAAAGAGGAGTCAAGGATGACCCCAGGGTTTCTGAGCTGAACAAGTTGAAAGACAGTACCTGTACACTGAGTCAGCGAAGACTGCAGAAGGAACAGGTTTGTTGGGGGTGGATATCATCAGCTCTGGTTTGGGGATATTAAATTATTCAGCCTGTTTAGACATCTAAGTGGAGATGTCAAATGAATGGTCAGATTCCTAAGTCTGGACTCTAGGAAAGAGGTCCAAGGTGAAGATAAAATTTGGGAGTCATCAATATATATATGGAATTTTTTTTTAATTTTAATGTTTTTTATTTATTTTTGAGAGACAGAGAGAGACAGCATGAGCAGGGGAGGGTCACAGAGAGAGGGAGACACAGAATCTGAAGCAGGCTCCAGGCTCTGAGCTAGCTGTCAGCACAGAGCCTGATGCAGGGCCCGAACCCACGAACCGCGAGATCATGACCCGAGCTGAAGCCGGACACTTAACCGACTGAGCCACCCAGGCGCCCCTATATAGATGGAATTTAAAGCCACAGAACAGTGAGAACTCTGTGGGAAGGAGTGACAGGAGGAAGAGTAGGAAAGCACAGGATGCTTCCTGAAAGCTAAATGGAAAAAGCAGATCTAGGAGGAGAGGGCAATTGTGTCAAATTATAGTCATAAGTCAAGTAAAATGATGCCTGAGAACTAAGACCACTGAATTGGGCAAGTTAGTAAAACAAAAAGGATTGATTTTGATGGAGCTGTGGATTTACAACATAACGCCAATGACATGTTAAGATCACTACGATGCTGAAAAATGTCTGTTTTGAAGCAAGGAGAAGTCCAACTGAAGTCCTACTAAGTTTGGAATGATTACTGAACATCTGAAGAGCAGTGTTCTATATTCAGCCAGAGATAATCTGCACAGAGCCCGTCGTAGAAGAATTCAGCAGGCAGATGGTACTAATTAGTGAAGGCTTACAGAAGGTAAAGGGCTAGAAAGGGACATCAGCACTGAAGATGCAGACTTGGGAGACAATAAGTAAAACCATGTGAGTGGGTCAGCACCTAGAAAGGGTAAGTGTAAAGGAACCAAAAAAGAAAGCCTAAGGCTGGGATCTGATTGAGGCCCATGATCAAAAGGCAGGGGAAACAATAGACGGCAGTGAAGGAGATGACAGAGGGTCAGAGTTAGAAAATAAATTACAACACAATGTCGGGGAAATCAATAGTGTCAAATGTAGTGGAGAAATCCAGAGAAGGAAAAAAAAGAAATGGTCGCTGTTTTAAATTCTTAAAGTCAATTTTCTTGGCCCACTGTTTTCTATTATTTTGTTTTAAGATAAAATATGTTAAATGTGTTTTCATTATGTCATATGTTCTCATTTTAAACTGGCACGTACAAAAAAGTTAAAGGAAGAAAAAAATCACTTATAGTAAAATACTTTTAATATGCAAAGACTAAAAAGCATTAAAAACCACAATCTGTTTTGCTCTTCAATTACAAGAACTAGTATACCGAGGTGCACAATCTCCTCCTGCATTCCTGAACTGCATTTTCCTATTATGTTAGATACCCTTAATGCATATATCTTAAAAGACTGATAAAATAAATGCAGGTTATCTTCATTTTATATACCACAAAATTCAGTTTTCCACCTACACAGCATTTCATGCATATTTTTAACCGGTTCCACTATAAAACTTTAAAACAGACAACCTGAAATCAGAAATTGACTCCTGTACTGAGATCTTACGTGGCAAGCTTTCACCACAGAGCAAATGTTTACAATTAATTATACACTTCTGGAAACAGAGGTCCACAACTGGAATGCTGACAGACCTTTAACTACAGGAGAGGGAGTGGGCGCCACTATAATCACTAAGGCCTGCTGACAATTACAAAACTCATTTCGGTTTGCCACAGAGACAAACAAAATTTCTGTTCATTATGACTTTACTGGAATATGATGTCATAACACATAACCATACTGAAACAATCTGCTGATTTTCTGACCAAAATATTAATTGCACACTAAAGAGCCCTTGGGGCCTCTCCCTTTGCGACCACCAAATATGGCTTTATATATGTATATGTGTATGTGTATGGATACATATGTATATGGATATTATATTGTGTAACTATCAGAGGAGAAATCAGGTTTGCTGTATTTTAACATAAAAAGTAAACTATTCTAGCACTAACAACAGGAAATACCAAGATGAAATGCCTGACTTGTTTTGTTCTAGTTTCACTCCATCCTCTTACATAAAAATGATTCTTAATATTCTACCCTGCACGGTTGGATTACCTTATATATCACATTGCCTCCTATCATCATGACAATTAAAATTCACTGGAATGTGCTCAATAATGGCACCCAGATTTAATTATGGTAGAGGTAATGCAGAAAGTTTCTTTGTATGTTAGGTCTTGGTCTCTAAATACTTGTTTCCTTTACTAAAGGAACATTCAGAGTTTATTAGCTTTGAAGCTTGACATGTTCTAAGTAGAATTTCTTTTCTATTTTTATTTATTTCAGATATTAAGCTCATTCTCAGGAAACTACGTTTCACAAGTGATGTACACATTTCTAAAAATTAGTAGATATTTATGAAATTATACATTGCTATTCTTGAATGATTTCTCTCAATTAGAATTTTCTGATCAATGTTTTTATCTGCATAGTGATTATTGTTAAAAGATGAGCCATGAAAACTCATTGGTCCAGGCTACTAAAGTTTCAGGCTCAAATGGCTGATACCCACAGCCTCCAAAATATATTTTGTGAAGTGTGATCCCACTCATCAGAATTATCCTCAGTGCCTGTTAAAAAATATCCCTTCCTATGCTCCAACCCTGATCTGCTGAATCAGTCTCTGGGGAGGATGGAACAAGAACCTTCACTTTAACAAGATTCCCTGGTGAATCTTTCATACTAAGAGTCTGAGAACCACTGCTTCTACAATATCACCATAGCTAACAATACAGCTTATGTGATTTGATTACTTTAAACTCCACGGAAGCAAACAACCACACACATTCCTGTAGCATCATGGTTAGGTTTCCTATATATATCTCTCTCATTTAACCTACAGCAGCTAGGTGAGACAGATGTCCCCACGATCATGAGAGCTAACAAATGTCCCCAACATGGTTGTGAGGAGTCAAACTGAAGTCTATCTAACTTCAGAGCTCGGGACTCAGGAAACTCTTAAGTCGTTTCCCAAAAATCTACTTTATCCTCTTCTATTTTTGTGTTCACATTTGTTTATGAAATTAGGCATGTCCTTGGTAAGCTAGAGAACCTAACACAGAAGTTCCTTCTAAACCTAAGGTCCACTAGTAGACTTCAGAAGCAATTTACTAAACAGCCACTGAAACAAACAGAGCTCCATAATGAAATCCTAGGTTTTTATGGTATGTCAAGCCAAGCAGGATCAAAAAAGAGACACAACTGAGTAACCCATCAAGACTGAAAAGTCAGAATAATGGGCATCGTGTGTTACACTGCCAATGGTCTAAGTTTTATAAAGGCGGCTTTTCCCCCAGGCCTCTTTGCCCTCTATCTGCTGGAAGTCTTATAAAACATAAATAAATAAAATCTCAAATAAAATAAAATAAAAGCTTCCCTTTCTTTAGATCCCAAAAAGTCTTTAGATTTGGCCTGTCTTCAAGACATCACAAGTCAATACAGCAGTAAAGACAGGATGTATATTTGGTTCCTTTGAATTAACACTGTCTGACATTCCTTACACAGTTTTTGTTTTGATTTTTGAGTTAAGAGAAGATTTTACATTCTTCTATAAGTATTCATATAAGAATACACATAATTTTATTCTTATACTTCTATTTGATCATCAGTTATAAGAAGTTTCCATACCATACATCCTTGCCTTCCTCCCTAAAGTTAGTTCATTAATGCCCTCTTTGTAGACTCATCTTGTATGAGTCTAAACAACTAAAATCCATGTGTCCTCCCCTACCATTCAGTGACTGCTTTATTCTCTAACATGTCTACTCTCCTAAGTATCATTTTTACAAGGTGAGAAAGACATATTCCAAATAACATGAAAACTTTCAAAAATTGAAAAATAATTGCCTCATTTTATTTGATAGCATTATTCATAAATCTCAACCCAGCTTAAGTGTTCGTATTTCCTCTACAGGTTTATGTCTTGAAATATATGAACATGTTATCTTCTCATCTAATAAGCAGAGGCTTTTGATTTCTGTGTTTATTTCTAACATTGACTGAAAACAGAAATGTCACTTAATCTTTCTATCTCAGTTTACTTATCTGTAAAATATTTGCAGAATCTATGTTTAAAGACCTCTAACAGCCAAAACTTAGAATTCAAATGACATGTTGATTATTTTGACTCTGTACGCATTTTGGCACTGCTAAGCATTCTTTTACTTGCTATAGAAAAATAATAGGTTTTATCATAAAGCTATAAAATAGTCCTTGGCACACTTTCAAGCTTGTATGTATATAAAATGTCTAGATAGGAGAGGGTTCTTTCTCTACTCACATCTATAAATTTTGAAAATATATCTTTTATGGGATCTAAATGTTAAGTCTTGAGGAATTTCAAAAATTAGGACCTATTAAAAGAGATTCACTGGGCAGCTGAAAATAAGCTTTAAAGGAGGGTAAGGATAGTCTATTCTATTTGTAGAATTATTATAATTATGTTTAAAATGCCTAGGGGAAAATACAAAAAGATACGTATTAAAAACTGGGATAGAATGCTTTGAAGTGATGAAATTACAAATGATATTCTCTTCCATAATTTCAATTTTTTTTTAATAATATGGTTGTACTGGAATATAAGCCAAAAAAAAATTAACTGAAATAAGTCTAGTCCCCATCCAAATAAAGGTAAATCTGTGTTGCAAATGTAAATCTGATAAATTAGCAGAGTGACGTGTGGAACACAGAATATAATCCACAAGAGTAAATAATGTGTACTGTGTTACTGATACTAGTACCACAATAAGACTATGGAAAACATAGCATGTTATCAAAGAGCCCCATTTTGTAAATACACAATCACCACTCTAAATCCTACACTTGGATCCAGCATAAACCTATTTTTCCCCTTCCTTAAATGAATATCTAGATAAATCATCATCACCATCATCACCATTATCATGATTACAACAAAAATATACAAAGCAGTCAATGTGTCAGGCACTCTTCCAAGCACTATACATACTAATCTCAGTCATAACAACCCCGACTTCATTTTACACATAAGGAAATGAGGAAGAGATATTTCATTTGCCCAAGGCCACCCCCCTTGAGCTAACATTTAAACCCACGCAATCTCACTCCAGAGCCCATGATCTTAGCCTCCACACAATCCTGTCTCTGAATGAACTAGATAAAAATGAACACCATAAACTGCAGAGGTACTAACTATAAACTATGGAGAAGTCCTGCCAGATGTAGCATTTAAGGCAATTTAAGTCAAACTAGACCTAAGAGACCAATGGTCACATTGGTTACCAAAAAGAATTCTTGGGAACACAGTAAGTCCAGGAAACCATGTTGGCTGCAGTCTTACTACTCTCTCTCATTCTTTGTCTCCTCTTCTAACGATTTTGAAGCTCATGCTTAAATGTTGATGTTCCATTAGGGAAATGCAAACCAAAACCACAATTGATCCACTACTTCACACCCACGAGGATGGCTACAGTTGGCAGCCACTGTCGAAAAGTTTGGCAGTTCCTTAAAAATTTAAACAGAATTACCATTTGACCCAACAATTTCAGTTCTAGATATACATAAACTGAAATTTAGGGGCGCCCGAATGGCTCAGTCAGTTAAGCATCCGACTTCAGCTTGGGTCATGATCTCACAGTCTGTAAGTTCGAACCCCACATCGGGCTCTGTGCTGGCAGGTCAGGGCCCGGGGCCTGCCTCCCTCTCTCTCTCCTCCTCCCCCACTCATGCCCGGTCTTTCTCTGTGCCTAAAAAATAAACAAACATTAAAAAAATTTTTTTAACCTGAAATTTAAAAATGCATTGAAACAGGGCCACCTCGGTGGCTCAGTTGGTTAAGCATCTGACTTGAACTCAGGTCGTGATCTTGCAGTTTGTGAGTTTAAGCCCTGCACTGGGTCAACTAGAGCTCCATTTTAGGTGAGCAGAGCCCCGCTTCAAGTGAGCATGAGCCCCGTTTTGGGTGAGCACCGCTTCTCTCTCCCTCTCTCTCTGCCCCTGATGGGATTCTCTCTCTCCTCACTCTGCCCCTCGCTCACTTGTGCCCTCTTCTCTCTCAAAACAAAAACAAAAATGTATACACAAATGTTCACAGCATTACCCATAATAGCCAAAAAGTGGAAATAAACCAAAAGTCCATCCATCAATGAATCACTAAACTAAATGCAGTATATCCATACAATGGAGTACTACTGTATAGCCTTACAAAGGAATCAAGTACTGATACATGGATATAATGTAAATGGACTTTAAAAACATGCTAAGTGAAAGCTAGACCAAAAAAAAAAAAACTACATATTGCATAATTCCATTTAGATGAAATGTCCAGAATAGGCAAATCCAGAGACAAAAGTAGATTTAGTGGTTGTCGGGGGCTATGAAGAGAGAAAATGGGAAATAACTGTTAATGGGTATGAGTTTTTTTTTTAGGGGTGACGAATTGTCCTGAAATTAGACAGTGGTGATGGTTGTACAACAATGTGAATGCACGTCGTACAGAATTGTATACGTTAATATAGTAAAAATGATAAAGTTTACATTATTGTGAATTTAACCTCAATAAAAAAGTTTTTTAAAAAATGTTAACTCTCCCTAGGGTTCAATCTTCTCAAGACAAAACAGTCTTCCTAGGTGATTTCACCTACTCCTATTTATAGTCCTGGCAGACTCCCAGAAATTAACAAATATTTATTAAGGGCCTAATTCATTCATGCCAGGGACTGCCCTCAGGAGACAATCAACAAATAAACAGTATCAACTGATAAGATGGATTAGAAGAAAAGTAGAGTAGGAGAACAGAGTAATAAGAGGGCCTTTAGAAAGTGACATTTGAATAAAGAGGTGAATGGAGTGAGAATTCCAGGCATGTGAATGTCTGGAGGACAAAAAAAATATTCCAAGCAAATGGGATAGCAAGTGTCAAGGCCCTGCGGAGGTAACATACAGCCATTTTTTTATTTAAAACAGCAAGTGTTCTTGTACCTGGAAAGCAGTGAGTCAAGAGGTGAGTGGTAGGAAACTAGGTCTGAGAAGCAGCCAGGCAGGTAAATCAAAATTCAATTTCACATGTGATTGAAGCCATCAGAGAGGGTTTTAAGCAGGGGAGTGACATGGTCTGACTTATTACTTAAATTAAGGCTCTAGCTGCTGTTTGTCAAAAGAGGGGCATGCAGAAAGCAGTTGGCCACTCAACAGTCTAGGTAACTCATCTCTGAAAACAGGAGGCAGAACTGCTTAGGAGAACACAGTAGGATTGCAGGCAGTGCTAAAAGTCCACTTAAAAACTGCAGTCCCTATTTCAAGATGGGACCAGTCAGCACAGTTGTTCTGTAGCTTCCTGGGTGAAAGTGCAAAGTCAGAGGAACTGAACTTAAGCAGTTAGTTCTGAGAAGCAGTGTTCAAGCTGGGAGGTACTAGAGAACATGGGGATTAAGAAAGACTGGGAGAAATGAGTGAGAAACTCCGGTGAAACACAGCCCCACGGAATCTGCAAGTTAGTAGTGGCTACACCCCCCTGGAGGCCCTGCTCATGTCTCTTCCAGAAGGAAGGTAACAGTGGACCCCCCCTCTCCCCACTTCCTGCCATCTCGCTGGATAGATGGCTTGTAGCAGAAGCAGCAAGGCGTGCCTCCCATGAGTGGCTGACAAGCAGAGCAGTTTTGAAAGTGCTTCCACTTTGTAACTGTACAGAAGGGTCCTTGGAGGAGCAACTTGGCGTGGGGGTGGGGGTCTCTCCACTCTATTCCTCTGGGTACCGCAGCACACCATCTGAGACACATAAATAACTGGTACCACACACAGCAATGTGGAAGCTAACAGTAAGTTAGGAGTGATGGCACAAGAATGGGGGTGCGTTCCTGAGGGTAGCATTTCTCAAAGTGTGGGTCCCCCACAAAGACCATCAGAGTCCTCCTGGTGGGGTCTAGAACACCATTAAAATCCCGATTCAAGGCTGACTGAATTAGACTCTTTGGTGGAGCACAGGAGTCTACGTTACTGCCAAATAGCCTCAGTGATTTTATACATTCTAACAATCCATGGGTCGTCTTCCCTTCCCCTGTTTGTGAATGTGAAGGCTTTGATTACTGGATACTAATTGGTCACTCATCTCCCTTACTGAATTCTCTTGCAGCTTCTAGTAAGTTTTTAGTTGATTCTCTTGCAATTTTCCAAATAATTATATTTTTCTGCCAAAAAAGGTAATTTTTCCTATTTCTTTCCAAATTTTATTCTTTTTTCCCCATAATTGCATTCAGCCATACCTCTTAAAGAATACTAAATAGCGGTTGATAATGGATGCTCTTGTCTTATTTCTCACTTTATTGGAAATGTGGCTAGTATGCCCTCATTAAGCATAAGGCTGGCTAGTGAGTTTGGTTGGGATAGGAGGGGAGTGTGTGTGTGGACATGTATGTGTGTGCATCAACAGAGTATACAGTTTACAATGTTGAAGTATTCAGTATTCATAACATTGCTTTCAATGTCAAGAATGAATTTTCAAATATCTTTTCAGCCTCTGTGTAGTTAACAATTTTTACTTTTCATCTCTTAATAAAATGGATTTTATTACCATATTTTTAATAGTGAAATAATTTTGCATTCCTGGAATAAATCCCACTTGGTTGCAGTGGTTCTTCTTACAATAAATTGCCAAATTCTGTTTGCCAATATTTCAATTAGGCAATTCAATTCTTTTATAAAGAATATTGATCTGAAGTTCTAGCCTTTCTTGTTGTGTTTTGTTTTGTCTTAGCTGGCACTGTTGAGCTAGACAGTTAGGCTAGTTTTGATTGCCCAAAATAATGTGTTTCCTATTTTTCAAAGGTTCAACAAAATTTCTCTGTGATACCATCTAGGCCAAGTGCTTTTCTTCAGGGTGGTAGGGGGAGGTAATGGTAAATGGCTATTTGGCTATTTGTCCTTTTATTTCTATAGCAATGGATCTTTTTTGGCAGTTTATATTTTCCTACAAAATCACCCAGTTTATCCTCATTCTGAAATAGTCTTCCATGAGTTGAAGGAAACAGTCCTTTATGAGAACTGTCATTTCCTAGGCTTCCCTCATCGTCAGACTACATCCTGAATATTTGTGCTCTGCATTCACACTTGCTTATCTTGATTAGATTACATATTTAGTATTTTATTGGTTCTTCCTAAGAACAAGATCTTGGATTCTGCATGTTTTTTCCTATTAGTCTTCTGTTTTTCTAATTAATCTACTGATGAATTCATTTTCCTCCTGCAGACTTACTTTGTTATTCCTTTTCTAACTTCTTGTGTTGAATACAGAATTAATTTTCATGTATCTTGTATCTCTTAATATAGATACAAGATTAATGAATTTGCCCTCTCATAAGCTTTATGTTGTTTGTACTGCAGTGCTTCAAGAGAGAACTATACTATATAGTGTTCCTAAATATTTTTGGTAACAAAACCCCCTGTTTAGTGAACTATCATGTGTATTCTATGAAACACACCTTGGGAAATGCTATTTTAGGTATTATGCCTTAGTGAAGAGTCTGTGTATTCTACAGGTTACTTTGATCTGCTACAAGCTTTTTATCTTGAATGTAATAAAGATTACTGAACATTTTTAAAAATATAATTAAAAATGTTTATCAAGTAATTTTTATAAACTTGGGAGTAAATAAACACTGAGAGATGGTGTGGATAGAGGAAAATACCTTTAGATTTACAGTTAGGTCAATTGGATTTAAGTTCCAAATACTAACTATAAGCACTTTGGGAAAGAGGACTTAGTTTCTCTAGGATTCATCAGTGATATGAAAGATTTTATCTGTATCAACTTTCGCAACCTTATTCAAGTGGCAAACCAGAAAGAAATTATTGTATTTTTCATAAAATATCATAGTATATCTCTGTGTTTTCAGTTAGATATATGTGTGTGTGTGCATTTGAAGTGCTCTCTGCACTATAAGAACATAAGTAAAATGTTTTAAAGGAATACAATTTCAAGTTTATAATATGTATTCACTAAATACTACATGCTAGTAGTCTAATGGCAGAGTCCTAAATTTAAGGAAATTATGGGTGTAGGAGATCAAATGGTAAAAAAAAAAAAAAACTTTCTGGAGAAAATTATAGAAAATATGGCTTATTTTTTCTTTGACTTGTAAGAAGATTCTCATTATCCAATTCTATCAATAGGTCATCTTTGGTTAAGGGCTGTCTGAGAATGTTCTTTGAAAACTAGTGCAATGAATCTCTCAAGTCCTTTCAACAACAAACTGGTTCCAGGAAAATATTTTAAATCCTGTTTCCTCATTAACTTAAGCCCCAATGAATATGCTTTTAAGAAGCTTAAGTGGGGAAAAAAAAAAACCCACAAACACATAAGATTATATTTTTAGGAGAAGTTTCACACCCTTTTTGAATAAATTAATTTTTTGTAATGTCTAGAATAAGAGATTCCAATAGATGATTGTGTAGAATCTTCCAAGAGCTTTAGAAATGGTTTGCTTTGTTACAATGTCCAGCCCAGACATCTATTCCAGTGCCTTTGCTGATCAGAATTCACTATCAACTTTGGATGCTTGCCCATTTCAAATACTCCCAAAAGTGAGGAGACATTACATCAGCGGTGCTGCAGAAAGATTAATGTGCTATGTTTGGAGATGTAAATGGTAATTACACTTATTGCATATTTCTAGTACTTAGTCTTTTTTACCTGAATCTAAGGAAATCTAGTTGTACATTTGCATATCGTTTAATAATAACAATAATGTGTAGTTAACAGATATTCATTGGAATATAAAAAACTTAACTTGGCATTTTCCCAGCTAATTGTTTTTACAGCTTGACTTCACTTATGCATTAGCTACATTAATAAAAAGATTTACATAAAGCAAATATTTTCATACTAAATCCCATTTTCCCACTGTTGCCCAATATTATATCTTGAGTTGTATTTCTATAAGAAAATGTTGGCTCTGACACATCATAAAATTCATAATTATACCTCTAAATGCCAATGAATAGATGTACTTAATCAATTATTTTATAAAATACATTTTATCCTCTCACCTGCAATTAAAATTAAACATATGGATTAAACAAATGGTTATCCATTTGTTTCATATTTGCACAATCATTTTTTAAACTGCAGAATTTTAGGTGACTCCCATAGAAGCTGAGAGTGGAAATATAATTTATTAGCTAGAATTGCCACATGGAAATACGCTATCAGATAGATTGAAGGAACACAAGTAGTCTCAAATTATTGATAATAGTCCTTTAAGCATTTTAAAAATATCTTCTGCTATTGTACACTTGACATTTTATTATAATCCATACCATATGATTAATTGGAATTATACAGATCATTTGGAGCCAATACCATTGTTTGACTCAATACTACTTCTCAAAGAAATGGGAAAAAGGACCTGATCAATTACCTGGATCCTTTTCCAGTATAAAAAGTAACTTTTGCCAAATAAAAGAGTACCTGGGACTTTCAGAAAAATCTTCTCTACTTTAACTACAATTACTTTGAGGTAATACTAAGTAATTTAAAGTAATTTAAATTATTTTTTCTGCACAAATCCTCTGGGGAATACTATCTGGATTGCAATTATCTATGTTCTCCTTTCCCTGTATTGCTGCAGATAATCTAGGTATTCTTTTTATCAATAAATCAGTGTGAACTGTCTTATTCCAGGACATACACTAAACTAAGAACATCAAAACTTCTTTACCTTTGCCTGAGGCAAAATACCTGTACCTGAGACAAAATCATGGCCACAAGACAATACTGGTAACAACACGACAGTGACATGCATTCTGACTACCATGCATGGAAATAGGTTGAGTAATACTTAGTATGAAAGGCTAACAGTTCTCACCTCTGGTTATGATTATTCTTAACAATATAAATTAGAAAATGCATTTTACTCACACTGCAAATTCTTTCTTGTGAGCAAAATAGCTCTTAAGAATATTCTTAAATAAGTCTGTCATGATATCCTATTATTCCCAAAGAGAGATGTTTACATGAGTTGGCACAGCATAGCAAAAAAACCATAAGCTTGGAAAACATATAATCCTGGGTTGGAGGGGCAGCTCCAGTCCTTCACTGGCCATGTAAACCTAGACAAGTTATACACTGTCTCAGATCATAGTAGGGAATCATAATTGTTTGCCTTCCTTCTTCCTTGGCAACTAATCCATCATCCTTCTTAAACATCCCACAATGTTTTCATGATGCTTCAGCACCTCTTGTGCTTTTTGTTATTCCCTGTAAAGAACCTAGGGGCTTTGCTACCAGCTCCTCAAACCTAGGGACCACACCACTAGCTCCACTACTATGTCTGCTTGGGAGAGGTCCAGGGAAGGGCCGCAGTAATGCTAGCAGATCTCTAGTCTTTCAATTGCTGTGCTTGGTGGCATCTGTGGTCAGTGCTCATACCACCCCAGAGAAACCACTTCATGCTCCCTAGGAAAACTAACATTTGGTTCATCAATCATTCAAGAAGCCAATGCACTTCAAAATATCAGGCAGTGTTCAGAAAATACCTTGATAAGTTCAGATATTAAGAAAACCAGTAAGGAGCACCTGGGTGGCTCAGTCGGTGGAATGTCAGACTCTTGATCTCATCTCAGGTCATAATCTCCCGGTTTGAGTTTGAGCCCCGCATCAGGCTCTACCGTGATAGGAGGAAGCCTACTTTGGATTCTGTCTCTCCTCTCTGCCTTGCACGCGCTTGTGCCCATGTGTGCATGTGAGCTCCGCCCCCCAAATAAATAAACATTAAAAAAAAGAAAACCACTAAAAACCAACTAAATAAATCTTTAGATAAATTAAATGTAAAATAATGAATAATGTTAACTATAATTTTTTAAATTCTCTTTATGTCTTAAAGAACATTATTTACTTTTGGGGTTATGTTCTACTCTGCAGACTATTTTATGACTTGTCAGTCAACCACAGTGAAGGAGTCTAGTAACTCATTTATCTTTGAAAAGTGCATCTTGACCAGATAATGTGAGAATGTCAACAAATAATAAGGAAATAAAGAAAGCGAGTGGGTCAAGGTCTGCCAACTGAGGCCAAGAAAAAGCCTGGGAAATTAGTGAATAATAAGCTCCCAGGAAACTTGAACTGAGAAAAGCAATAAGCCATGATGAAAATAATACCTGAGAAATAATACCTGTGAAAATAATATACAGTCTACACATTATGGCCTAAGATTCTAAACCTGACCTAAAGGTAAAAGAGAATAGTGAAACAGTTGAAGTTGCTTATTTTCATCTCAATGAGAGAGGAAAGATGAAAAAGAGAGAGAAAAGGTGTGCAGGCAAACAAGGGTACTGCTTGTAAGCAATCTCAATAAAATAAGATTATTTTATTACATTATATTAGACTACTGAAATTCAATATAAAGAACTTATTTGGATTTAGAGAAGGTTAGAACACAAGATAGTTTTATTTTTGTTTTAAAATGAATATGTAGACAACTAGTAAGCTCAGTATGGTAAAAAAAAACCTCTTGCTGCCTTTATTGATTTGGAGAAAGTCTTCCATATATTCTTTTAAAGACAGGATGTCAAGCAACCTCAAAAAGTCATTCAAACCTAGTGTGTATAAGGTTCCAGAAGTATTTTGAGGGAGCAAATAGAGAATTCCGAAAATCTGAGACCCACATGGGAGTAAAGTAAGAATGCACGTTGAGCAAATTTTTATTATTCTTTTTGTTATTTTCCTAAAAAAGTCACTCAAGAGAACAAAAGAAAGGCTTGCAGATAAGACTCTACAACCTTATTTGTAGAAGATGACACTTCTTTGAGACAAGAAGACAAATCTGCAATGTAATCTGAGATTGTAAGACCCTGAGAATGCTAAAGCAGAGAGTGATCAACACTGACAAGAGCAGGACCATGGTGATCTCTCAGGAAGCAAAATCATCCCATACATACATAAGAAATTCTGTCCAGACACTGAACACTTCCGTGCTGGTGAACTTACGATGGAGTCAACTAAATGAAGAGCTAAACTTATAATTTTAGTTGTCATTTGACTCTTGTTTTATCCAAATGTAATTCTAATAAAATCGAAATAAGGATATTCTTTTACTTCCCACGTTTAAGAAGGGCAGGAGTTCCTGCAAACGTTTGTGAACCTTGTATTAGACCATATACTTTCTTTAATAAAGCAAACAGTTTAGAGTAAACGATTCACATACTATTCTGTGGACAGTGTTCTAGGAAGGCGGTGAAGGGACTGATTTCTGCTTATACCTGGGGGGAAGCGAGTCTTATTCACTGTAGTCCTAGTGTCTTGTACGTGGCATGATATCTATCACTTAAAAGGAGTCCAATTAATGGTTGTGAACTGAGAAGAGTAGTAACAGCTCACACTGAGCTTACTATATCCCAGTACTGCACAAACAGCAACTCATCTAATCCTCCCCCAATAGCCCTAAGTGGTAAATACTATTATTTCCATTTTTAAAGCTGAGGAAACTGAAGAACAGAGAGGTTATGCAACTTGGGCTAGGTGGAGCCAGAATGCAAGTGAAAGCAGACTGACTCCAGGTGCACTGTATTACGATGACCCTCTCAATGTGAGAGTAAATGACTGGGAGGGGAAGATTGGACCAGCAAGGACCAGGCTCTTAGTTTGTGGTAGTAAAGCAAATCAGGCCCTACAGCAGGGTGAGTTCAAAATAAAAGGACGGGCAAAATGAAATTCTTTTTGATTCTGTCTCCGATATAGCAATATCTGTGAAAAGATAAATTTGATGTGCAAGTCCTCTTTATACAATTAAACAAATACATGACTATTAAAGTATAAAATCGCATATTTGTTCTACATAAATTCTCTAGAATCACTCCAGGTATGCGTATTACTTTGGGGATACTGACATAAATGTTAGCTATTTTGTGTTAAAAGGTTGAGAAAATGCTCGGTACATAAAAATGTTGTTAGTTTATTAAAAAAAAATAAGTAAACAGATGCATGTGGAATATGACTGGGGAAGGATTAAGAGTGAGTGCACCTAGTTACAGCTGGCTCCAGTACTTTTTAATGTTTGGTGTGATCAGTGACTTTGAGGCAGTTGCATGATATATTGAGGACAGACTATAGTTTTCATCCTTGGTTGGCTACACAGTAAAATCAGCTGACTTACACAAATCTGTAAGAAAAAGACTATTAAATCAATAGAAAAATGGGCAAAAATTATAAATTCACAACTCACAGAAAAAAATGACTTTTACATATATGAGAAGATGCTCAACTTGATCCATAAAGGAATACAATTAAATACAATTAAAATGCCAAAAAGGTATCATTTTTCACCTAATTATGTTGCCAAGAAGCCCCAAAAGATTCAAAATAGCTTTATCTCTAGTCTGGATTATCATAATAACCTCCTCACTGTTCCTTTATCACCAAAGTGAGCCTTTCAAAATGTAAGTCAGATCATGTCTCTGTTTTGCTCGAAACTCTGCAATGCTTCTACATCTCTTCCAGAATAAAAGACAACATCCTTACAATGGCCTAATACAGCTTTACATAGGTCTGGCTCCATACCATATCAATGACTTCAATCACACCATTCAACACTTACTCCACTCCAACCACACTGGCCTCCTTCCTGCTCCTCAAATTCACTAGACATGTTTCCACTTAGGGACTTTGCAATGGCTGATCTCTTGCCTCTCCCCCAGACATTCTCAAAACTCACTTGCTCTCCTCCTTAGAGTCTTGCTCAAATCTCACCTTCTCAATAAGATCTATTTAAAACTGCAATCTTCATCCTTTTATTCTGCTCTACTTTCTATTTGTCTACAGCACTTCTTACTTTTGAATTTACTATAAAACATATTATATTTATTTTTTTAATATATATTTATTTTGAGAGAGATAAGTGTGAGTAACAGAGGGGCAGAGAGAGGGAGACAGGGAATCCCAAGCAGGCTCCGCGCTGTCAGCACAGAGCCCAACGCAGGGCTCAATCTCATGAACCATGAGATCATGACCTTAGCTGAAACCAAGAGTTGGACATTTAACTGACTGAGCTACCCAGGCACTCCTGTATTTATTTTTTATTGTCCATATCACCCAACCAGAATGTAAGTTTCATCAGGGCAAAAATGTCTATTTTATTTATTGATATATCTGAAGTACCTATAAGAATATCTCACACATGGCTAAAATTATGTGCAAGACTCCAATATTTATAGCAGTACATTCAACAATAGCTAAATTATGGAAAAAGCCCAAATGTCCATCAACTGATGAATGGATAAAGAAGATGTCGTGTGTATATATACATGTATATATACACATACATACACACATACAATGGAATATTATCCAGGCATCAAAAAGAATGAAATCTTGTCATACGCAACGAGGTGGATGGAACTAGAGGGTATTGTGCTAAGTGAAATAAGTCAATCAGAGAAAGACAAATACCATATAATTTTACTCATATCTAGCATTTAAGAAACAAAACAGATGAACATAGGGGCAGGGAAGGAAAAATAAGATAAAAAGAGAGGGAGGCAAACTATAAAAGACTCTTACCCATAGAGAACAAACTTGAGGGTAGCTGGAAGGGTTGGTGTGGGGGGATGGGCTAAATGGGTGATGGGCAATAAGGAGGGCACTTGTTGGGATGAGCACTAGGTGTTATATGTGATGAATCACTAAATTCTACTCCTGAAACCAATACTATACTATATGTTAACTAAGTTGAATTTAAATAAAATCTTAGATAAATAAATAAGATGTATGTGCAAAGATATATATATACTGCAACACTGTTACAGAAAAACATTAGAAACAACTAAATGTCCATGAATACAGAATAAGTACACAGGGAAATATTAAACGGTTCTTAAAGTAAGCAGCTATCGTGTTTTCCATATGACCAAGTAAGCTCTAATTAGACCAATCCTTTATGGGACACTATAAATTCTCAACAAAATACAAAAAATAATCATCCAAAGGCACTGAAGAGTAAACAAAACAGGCAAATACTAGGGTGGGAAGTTAACATTGTAAAAGGAAACAGCACATAGAGTTTCTCTTTTTTTTTTTTAACAGCTTAAACTTTAGGTAAGTTCCAGTCTGTTGCCTGTGGAGCAGCTAAAATGCCAACAGAGAAGTCTTACTAGCCTGAAGGCCCAGAGGTAAGGGTTCAGAGCAACCAAGACCAGTAGGAAATGAAGGGGAACATCTTACAAATAATAAGATCTAGATCTAGAGAGGAAGAGCCCCAAATTCTGTATATAAAACTCTGCCCAAATCTCTACCTGATGCCTGCACTATAAAGGCACAGGACTCTAAACAATGCAGGTAAGAGATAAAAAGCTGAGCAAATATATATATATATATATATATATATATATATATACACACACATACACACACATATATGCATATATACACACACACTTTGTTGGTAGGCTTCAGCCAAATTAACTGCCTACTTAAAAAACTGTTCGCTATACTTCAGAGGGACATCACAGAATCCAGTTTCTAGCCAATTCACAATGTCCAGAATACAATCCAAAATTACTAAACATATGAAGCAGGAAAAAAATGATCCATTCACATGATAAAAGACAATCAATAGAAAACAACCCTGAAATGATCCCGATGTTAGAATTAGCATACAGAGTTATACTATGCTCAAAAATATAAAAGAATATATGCTCTTAATGAATAAATGTATGGGAAATCTTATCAGAGAACAGAAATTATAAAATGAAAGGCTAAATCCAAATTCTAGAACTGAAATTCCAATTATAAATTCACTAGCTAGGCATAATAACAGAAAGGGGATGACAAAGGAGTCAAGGTTAATCAATAGAAACCAAAGAACAGAGAGGGAAAAAGATTGAAAAAAAATGAATGGAGCTTCAGGGACCTGTGAGATAATATTAAGAAGCCTAACAGATGGAGAGAAGTGAAAAACAAGAAGGCAGAAAAATATTAAAAGACATAAAGGCTAAAAAAACTCTTGGTAAAAGACATGCATACGAGTCAATAAGTTCAGTGAGCTAGATTAATATAAAAGAAACCTTTGTAGGCACATTATACTTGAATTGCTAAAAAAAACAAAAAGAAAACCAAAATGACATTGCATGTAGAGAACAATAATCCCAATGATGGTTGACTTCCCTTTTTTGGTGAGTTAAGGTATTTATTTACTTATTTTTATTACTTATTTATTAAATGGTTGACTTCTCATGAGGAGAAAAAAAAAAGAGGCCATAAAACCTAAGACATAGTTGTAAGACAGTGGAATATATTCAAAGTGCTAGAAGTTAAAAAAAAAAAAAAAAAGCTGTCAATTTAGAATTCTATATTCATTGAAAATATCCTTCAAAAATGAAGGCAAAATAAAGACACTTTCAGTTAATGAAAATTAAAAAGAATTCATTGCCAGAAGACTTGTACTACCAGAAATTCTAAAGGAAGTTCAGGCTGAAGGGAAGTAAAGCTAGATAGATGGAAACCTACATCTTCAGATAGGAATGAATGCATGAGATATGGTAAATTTGTGAATATATATGAAAGACTATTTTTTTCCTTTAATTTCTTTAAGACATATAGACTATTTAAGCCAAAATTATGACATTGTGAAGTTTATAATGTATGTAAACAAATGACAACTACAGTCTAACAGATGTGCTGAGGCATTAAATAGACCTATATTGTTACAGGTTCCTAAATTTTCATACTGAAGTTGGAAAAGATGATGTAGCTCTTTATATACTAATACAGAATGATCTATGGGGCACCTGGGTGGCCCAGTCGGTTAAGTGTCTGACTCTTGGTTTCATCCCAGATCATGATCTCATGGTTCATGGGTTCAAGTGCCACATCTGGCTCTGTGATGACAGTGGAGCCTGCTTTGGACTCTCTGTCTCCCTCTCTCTGCCCCTCTCCCACCTGCATGTGCTCGCGCTCTCTCTCTCTCTCTCTCTCTCTCAAAATTAAACACCAAAAAAATTTTTTTAATACAGAATGATCTAAAAGGCATATTTCAAATTTAAAAAAGAGATTGAGGGTGCCTGGGTGGCTCAGTTGGTTAAGCGTCCAACTCCTGATTTCTGCTCAGGTCATGATCTCACAATTCATGGGTTCAAGCTCCTCACTGGGCTCCATGGTGGCAGTGGGGAGCCTGCTTGGGATTCTCTCTCTACCCCTCCCCTGCTCACTCTCAATCTCTAAAATAAATAAAAACTTAAAAAAAGAGAGATTAAGGAGATTGTTACAGAATGATACTTTCTTGAAGTAAATACATACATTCAGCCAGAAAATATCCCAAAAAGATACACATGAAACTAGCAAAGGTGGAATGAGTACTAGAATGCAGGAGTGACACAACATTCAAATTTTTAAACTTGTGTACTATATAGAAGTAATACAAAAAAGGAATAAAATACACACAAATATTAAAAAGTAAAAGTTCTGAAAAGTTCTACAGTAAGAAAATGTTTAAACTTTCCTTGATTCATCATTTCCCAAATCTCTATGACTAAAAGAAAAAGATTCTTGGGGCACCTGTGTGGCTCAGTCAGTTAAGTTTCTGACTTTGGCTCAGGTCATGATCTCACAGTTCTTGAGTTCGAGCCTGCTTCAGATCTGAGTCTCTGTCTCTCTCTGCCCCTCCCCTGCTCATCCTCCCTCCTCTCTCTCTCTCTCAAAAATAAATAAACATTAAAAAATAACAGTAAATAAAAAAAAGAAAAAGATTCTCCTCTTGTTTTCAAGTAACAGCTATTCTATCCCAAGAGAGAACAGTAATGCAAGTTCTAATTTTTTTTAATCACTTTTTGATTAATTGAGCCAACTAAATACAGTAAAAATACTACTTGAGTCCTTTGAAATACCATTTTAAAAAAAGATTTAGTCCATCAGAGTAACTTCAAATATAATTGCAATTTTTTAAATTTAAATCCACATTAGTTAACATATAGTGTAGTAATGGTTTCAGGAGAATTTAGTGATTCATCACTTACATATAACACCCAGTGCTCATCCCAGCAAGTACCCTCCTTATTGCCAATCACCCATTTAGCCCATCATCCCTCCCCTTCCAGCAACCCTGTTTGTTCTCTGTATTTAAGAGTCTCTTATGGTTTGCATCCCTCTATATTTTTATCTTTTCACTGGGAGTTTAACACAGTTACATCCACTAAAATTCTAGATAATATTTTTCAAAATATGCTTAAATATCTCACAGCTTAGTTATTTTAAAAACTCTTCACTGGATACCTCTGATATTCCTGGGCAAATGGAATGAAATTAACCACCTCTGAGAACACAAAAAGTTATTTGTCGAACATACAAATGATTTCCATAAGAAAATACCCCAATATATTTTTTCATTCCTAAAAGTTGATATGAATTATAACTGTTATTCTGGTGCAAGAAAGAAAGAAAGAAAGAAAGAAAAGTAGAATTTCAAACTCTTTTTACATAAGGTTCAAGTGATATTATTTAGAATGTATCCATCTTGGTGTATAGTTTAATATTGAAAATCTTTTCTATGTGATGATATACAAATTTTACTAGTTCCTATAGGTTTTGGGTTCCTCTGAGTTTTAAATCCACTTACCAATCTACTTTAATATTGTATTTTAATCAATTTATCTTTAAACCTACACCAACAAAGGAGTAACACCACAATTTGTGAGTACTCAGAAATTCTTTAATTATGGAGATTGTGTATGTTTTTATGCTCTTTAAAGGAAGGACATGATCCTAGTTTCATTTGTAATAACAAGGAGAATTTATTATGAAAAAACTCTGGGAAAGGAATGAGATGATAAAATGAAAAATATGGAAGCCTAGATACATTCAGCTAGTTTTCTTCTTCATAAGTGAAGTGTTAATGGCGAGGGGTTGATGAGCCATACCTAGTACCTATTCTCTACAACTCCCTCAGATAACTCAGGATGAAAATAAGTTTCTGTATTACAAATGAAAGTAAATATTATATTGAAAAGGACATGTTGAACCACTTTAGACGTATTTACATATTTCAAGCTACTTCTTAACTTCATATTTTATATAACTTTCAACAAGACAGACATTACTTTTACTTCTACCAAACCATAAAATTTACAGAAAGAAATAAATTCATCTGCAAAACCATTCCTATATTTGGAAACAAAAAATGAAATTAACTGTCATAAGAGGAAGAAGAGAGCTACCAAACAGAATATATAACAGAATCTTAAAATTAAACTAGTAGCAACATTCAAATCAAAGAGGTGAGGTAGTCTACTCACTCTAGTTGTGTTAGGGAAAAAAATCAATTCCTGATTCTTTGAGTCAGCTGAAGCCAATAAGAATACTATTCTGTTACTTACATGATTATTTGAAATCATCATTTAAAAAAAAAAACTTTAATCAAAGTCAACTTCAAATATTAAAGTTTTCCCCACAAATCAAGTATATGGAGAAAACATACAATTATTCCAAATTTCTGATTATTCTACAAATGCTTCTCAAATCCATGTGCTTCCTATCACAATATATGACATTATATACTGTTTTACTGATCAACTGGAAAAAGGAAGGAAATTAATTGAAATTGAAATAAAAGATGTATCTTATACTAGAAAAAAGAAACAAAGAAGAGAACCAGCAGGGAAAAATTAATGGAAATTGTTAGAAAATATTTATTTAGAGAATTGGATATACATAAAACACAGTTCCCTATATTTCATATATTCAAACTTATAAAATAACCCCATAAACTCTATTACCCATTAATATAGACCAAGGTCTGCAAACTTTTTCTAAAAAGAGCCAGATAGTAAATATTTCAGGCTTTGCAAGCCAAAATATTTCTGTCACACCTACTCAACACTGCTGTTATAGTGCAAAAGGAGCCGTAGACAGTACATAAATGAAGGAGTGTGGCTGTGCTCCAGTAAAACTTTATATATGGTTACTGAAATCTAAATTTCATATAATTTTCACACGTCACAAGATATTATTCTTCTGTTGATTTTTTTCAATGATTTTTAAAAGTACCTTAGATTGTGGAACATACAAAAACAGGCAGCAGGTTGGATTTGGCCCCAGGGGCTGTAGTTTGCCAACCCCTGATCTTGAATATAAGAAAGGTGGTAACTAGTAATACTTTCTAAATGCTCTTTTTTAATAATAGAATATAAATAATGTCACACTTTTACTATACCATTATTTTTGCAATATACTAAGTTCTAAAATAGCATTATCAGCCAAAATAATGACTGAACCAAAGCTAAGAAAGCTAAAATGAAGTATTCTTAATATTTCAAAGCCACAAAAAAGAGGTTTTAAAGAGACGGTGAAGTGTTATTTCATTACACATTCATGGGTCACAAATTTCACATAGAATTAGTTGAACTCATTCTGTAGAAGATTTGCCCCTTGAACAATACAGAATTATTAGCTATGTTTATGCCAAACTATGAATTTCATTCACCCCACATATAAGATAGTATTAAAATTTGGTCACGAGAATACTGGCATTTTCATAGTTCATGCTGTTCTATATGTAGCACTAAAATGCCTTAGAAAAAGCACAGAACACAGTCAAGGAAATTGTGTTATGGTAACTTTTAGCTAATTGTTAAGATTTTGAGCAAATCATGAAGTTAGCATTTCCTGAAGTCTGTTCTGTGCCCACAGAGGATTCATTAACGTAACAGGATCCATGGCCAAACAAGTTTGGGAAATGATATATGTTATATACATTTCTAGAAAATTTATAAAGTACATAAGCAGATCATGAGTTCTGAGAAGTCCTACAGTATATAAATCCTTTAATTTAGTGCTCTCAAAGCTTATTCAATTACTTTTTTTGAGCAGTACTTATTAACATCCCCCAAAATTAAAATTCCTTAAAAAACACTTTGGAAAATTTTCTCATCAGTAGAGATTAGGTAAATACCTCTTTAGGTTCTGAATTTTAAAACTATGAGACTATTTCTAGGTAGTAATTCTGTGAAAGCTGTTCAAATACTAAATTCAGGTTTATAAATCTGAACCATCTAAAAACAAAATCAGAACCATCTGGACCAAATATACTCTTTATGCTCCCACAATAATCTTGCTCTTTCAGAGTACTTAGATTGAAGTCATCTTTCAAATCTTCTAGACTCAATTCCTTAAGAGTAGGAGACAGAATCATGCTCTATCACCCTTATTTCTTCAACCTAGCGGAGTGCCTGGATCATTAAATGTTTCCCTTTTTCTTTTGTTTTTGTTTCTATTCTAATGCAATTGTCTTCAACTTGATCTATCTATAACCACTCTTACCCTACTATTGCCTCTCAATGCACATGCGGCCATATTTCCTCCTCCTTAAAAACCTGCATCTCCTACTGTTCTTTAGGAGAGTCCTGGAGGATCTAACTTTTGGCTACCCTCTCATGCTGAGTACCACCGCTCCTCTTTGTTTTACACACTTCAGCCACACAAAGCTAGTACAGATAACACTAAGTGGCACAGAGGAAAAAGCAGGGCAAGAAACTAGGAATGTCAGGGTGAGGAGGTGGGGGTGCATTTTTAACTAGAGTGGCATAAAAGGAGCATGACTTTTTGAAAAGACTACATTAGACTTTAATAAAGAGGGAATAAAAAATAAATATAACTCTAAAATATGAGTATGGATGACTCATTTGGAAACTATACCCAAGGTGGCTGGAGTAGAGTTGGCATGGTGGGGAGAGTAGATGAAATCAGAGAGGCAACGGGAGGCCTGGGAGAGCAGGGACTTGTGGGGCACTGATTACTCAGTCAGCTCCTGCATTTACCTCCCTAATTCACATCTCTCCACTGAGGTCCAGTCTTCTATATCAAACACATACTTGACAGCTCCTTTGAATGTCTTACATGTTTATGCTGAAGTCCTAATTCCCATACCAAGTCTGTCTCTTCCATTCTTCCACATCTCAATAAATGGCAGTTACCTCTCCCTATTGGTAAAAGCCAGACACCTCCATGTAGACAGAAAATTCTAATGAAACATTCTCCATACTAGGTAGCTATATGCTTTGTGTTGTAAACTTGGCGAAGAGCCTAATCCCATATATGTAGTACCCCAATGAATACCGCCTCCCATGTATATATTACACACACAAAGGAAAGAAATCACTTGCATCTGATTCCCACGTCACGGAATTAACATTCCTAGAGGGGAGAAGGATGGGTGACGTAGAACATTAAGTCTGGGTGTCTTCCTAAATGTCAAATATCCATTGAAGACAAATGGTACCTGTGCCTAGGGTTTAGCCCTGAGGCTTTAGCTTTAGGCTAGGAGGCTGCAGTCAGAGAGGAAGAGGTCCCTACAGGCTTTGACAGTGTTAAGTCTAAAAGTGAACCCTACACCAAGCAGGATCAATGTCCCAAATAGCTTTATTTTTATACTCCCTAAAAAGAAATGGGAACTACAGATACTAAACTACTATTGTGTTTAACAACTTGTGAAACCTCTCTCACTTCCCCATGTTTGTTACTTGTGCTATGGCCTGTTATTTCATGGTGACTAGCAACAAACTACACAACAAAAATAACAATTCATTATGGTGTATTACTTCAGTGGAATACCATGCAAGTATATTTAGTTACAGGAAAATTCTTCACATTTTTAAGTGAAAGGGGAATATGTGACTTCCGTAAGTACCTATAAAATGTCAGTAGTAGTAGTATTTTGAGAGATAAGATGGTAGATAATTCTTTAAACCAAAGGTTTGTATGTGCTTGTCCTAGAAAGTAGGAAGAAAGTGAAGAGCTCAGAAGGCATAATGCAAAACTGGACACAGATCTTGCAATATACATTTTATTAAACTTTCTATAATTTTTTTTCAGTAAACACAGATTCTAATACTTATTTTCTTTTCCACTTTTGGTAGTCCAGATTCAAAAATCTTTTGTGAAAAATTTTCCACCAATAAAATACAAATACAGGGGTACCTTGGTGGCTCAGACAGTTGAGCATCTGACTATTGATTTTGGCTCAGGTGATGATCCCAGGGTTGTTGGATTGAGTCCCACATCAGGCTCCACACTAAGCATGGAGCCTGTTTAAGATTTTCTCTCCCTTCCCCTCTGCCCCTCTCCTCCACTCATGCATTCTCCCTTTCTCTAAAACAATATAACAATAAATAAATAAATAAATAAATAAATAAATAAATACAAATCTCACTCTTTAAAAAAAGTTTTTTAAATTTATCTCTTTACTGAAATATCAAATTAACTATGCTTTACTCTTAAAGTCTAAACAAAATTTATACATATAAGAGGAAATAAGGATGGTCCTAGGACAAAACAGAGTAGAAATAATTCTCCCCATTCCTACTGCTAAGTACAACAAAATTTCAGGTCATTATATACATAATAAACATAAGAGAGACACCTGGGCGGCTCAGTCAGTTAAGCGTCCTGACTTCGGCTCAGGTCATGATCTCATGGTTTGTGAGTTCGAGCCTTGCCTCAGACTCTGTGCTGACAGCTCAGAGCCGGGAGCCTGCTTCAGGTTCTGTGTCTACTCTCGCTCTCTTCCCCTTCCCTACTCATGTTTCTCTCTCTTTCTCTCTCTCTCTCAAAGATAAACATCTAAAAAATTTAGAAAAAAAACCATAAGAAAATTTTGTAAGTTGGGAGACTGGCTAGAGAACTTGAGAGCAAAGGTGCAACAGAGTGATGAGTTCTCTGTGATTTCACCTTGACCTATTATATTCTGAGTTGGGTTAGAGAAGCCAGCAGCCTGAAAGCATCAAGGTGTGCAGAAAAAAAAACAAAACAAAAACAAAACAAAACAAGGCAAGGCAAGCTTATTCTGTCCAGCAGAAGGACCAAGAAAAGAGCAGTTATGCAGGGCAGAAGGCTTACATGCAATAAGTGCCCTATTCCAACAATACATCACAAACAAAGCTGCAACCCCATCTGGATTTCTGTCAGCCAAGGTTAAGTAAGGAGCCTAGACTCCACTCCCATCCTCCCCCAGCTATAATGAAAAGTTCCTTTTCCCCAGTGGAATCGTGTCAGAGAAGGCCAAGTGAAATTACAAGGTGTCAAGAAGGCAAAGTGCAGAACCTGAATTTCCACCCAGACCTAGCATTAACCTGATAGATTCCTCATTCTCCTGCTGTTGCAGTATCAGAAGAAACCTACAAAAATAAGATCTTCAGATGCATAATACCCACAATGTCTAGATTCTATCAAAATCATTCATCATACCAACAACCAGGAAAATCTCAACTTTAATGAGAAAAGACAATCACCAGTTAGGAAATCAAGATGATATAGATAGAATTATCTGACAAGTATTTTACATTACCCATTATAAAAATATTTCAATAAACAATTACAAACACATTTGAAACAAACAAAAAAGTAGAAAGTCTCAGCAAAGAAACAGAAAGTCTAGTCTTAGAAAAAAAAATAATCAAATGGAAATTTTAGAACTGAAAAAATACAATAACCAAAATGAAATATTCACTGGATGGGCTCAACGGCAGAATATAGATGACAGAGATAAGAATCAATGAATGTGAAAATAGAACAATATGAATTCCCCAATATGAATAACAGAGAGAATATATACAGGGGGAGAAGGATGAACAAAATCTCAGAGACCTATAGAGCTATCACAAAAGATCTAACATTTGTTTAATTGCTGTCTCAGAAGAAGAGAAAAAGCATGTAAGGCTGAATATAATCCCCCCAAAATAATGTCTGAAATTTATCGTATTTGTCAAAAGTTATATGAATTCAAAGATTCATGAATCTTAGCAAATTCCAAATAGGATAAACCCAAAAAAATTTACAGAGAGAAATTCCTGAAATCTAAAGTCAAAAAAAATCTTGAAAGCCACAAGAGAGAAATGACACCTTTACTGATAAAGGAAAAATAATTTAAATGACCATGGATATCACATCAGACACCATGAAGGCCAGAAGAAAGTGACATAGTATTTATCATGTGCTGGGGAAAAAAACTGTCAACACAAAATTCTATACCAATAAACTCAGCTTCAGAAATGAAGGAAAAATCCAGGTATTTTCAGAAAAAGGAAAACTAGAAGAAGGTGTTGCCAGGGGACCTAACCTAAAAGAACAGAAACAGAAAGTTCTCGAAATGAAAAAAAAAAAAAAAGATAGGATCTTGGAACATTTGAAAGGAAAATAGAATGATGGAAAACTATGGGCAAACAGGAAATTTTATTTTTCCTCTTGTGGTTTCTACATTATATTTGATCTCTGAAGCAAAAAATCTAATATTGGCTGATAGGGCTTTCGAAGTATGTAGAGAAAATATTTAAGACAATTACGTAACAAATGAAAGAGGATAAAGTGACTTAAAGGGAGGTTAAGGTCTCTACCATTTAAAATGTAAACACCAACAGACTAAGAGATTATATATGTATAATATAATACCTAGACCAAGTATTTGCTTTTTTAAAGAGATACACCCTGAAACACTCGAAGTCAAAATGGAATTCTAAAAAGAAAAAATACAATTAACCTACAGAAAGGCAGGAAAAGAAGACAGAGAAAGGAAAACTGAAATAAGTGAAATGAACTTAAATAAAAAATAAAATAAAATGGTAGACTGATGCCCTAATGTACCATTATATTAAATGTAAATGGTCAAAATATTCCAAAAAGAAGACAGAGATTGGCAAGGTGAATTTGAAAACATGACCCAAATATATGCTATCTATAAGAAACTCGCATAGGGGAGTCTGGGTGGCTCAGCCTGAATGGCTCAGTTGGTTAAGCATATGACTTTGGCTCAGGTCACGATCTTGTAGTTCATGAGTTTGAGTGCCACGTCAGGCTCTGTGCTGACAGCTCAGAGACTGGAGCCTGCTTCAGATTCCGTCTCCCTCTCTCTGCCCTTCCCTTACTCACACTCTGTCTCTCTCTCTCTCTCTCTCAAAAATAGATAAACATTTAAAAAAAAAGAAACATAAAATATAAGATTGTAAGTAGAGAGTAAAAGGAGGGAGAAAATGTATCATATAAACATTAATCAAAATAAAGCAGTATTAACTATTTTAATATGAGACAGGGTAGACTTAGGAGCAAAGAAAATTACCAAAAACAAAAAGGAACATAAAGGTAAGGATAAAAAGGTCAGTCCACCAAGGCTACAGAGCAATCCTAAATGAGTTTCCACCTAACAGAGCTGCAAAATATGTAAAGCAAAACTGACAGAACTGAAAGAGAAATAGGCAAATCCACAATTTTATTTGGAGACTTCAATATACTTCTCACAATTCACAGAACAACCAGACAGAAAATCAGCAAAGAGACAGACAAACTTAACATCACTATTTACTAACAGAATCCAATCAATATTTATAGAACACCATACCAACAATGGCAAAATACATATTCCTTTCAAATACCCATGAAATATATACCAAGACAGACCATAACCTGAGCCGTAAAACAAATCACAACAAATTTAAATGAAGTGAAAGCACAGAGAATGTATTCTCTGACCACAACAGAATCAGACTAAACATGAACAACAGGGGTCCCTAGGTGGCTCAGTCGGTTAAGTGTCCAACTCTTAATTTCAGCTCAGGTCATAATCTCCTGATTCATGGGATCAAGCCCCACATCAGGATCAGTGAGGCTCAGGCCTCACTGTCTGCACTGACAGTGAGGAGCCTACTTGGGATTCTCTTTCCCTCTCTCTCTCTGCCCTCCCCCACTTAATGCGCAAACTCACTCTCTCTCAAAATAAACATTAAAAATAAATAAATAATAACAATAATAAACACAAACAAGAGAAGTTAATGGAAAAATCTCCAAACACTTGCAAGCTAGACAATATACTTGTAAAATAATGCATAGGTGAAAAAAGAAGTGTCAAAGGAAACGTTTTAAAGATACACTGAACTGAATGAAAATTAAACATAACATAAAAAACTTGTGAGCTGAAGCTAAAGCAGTCCTTATTTATGTTCATGTAAAAACTATATGAACATCTGCATATATTTTTCATATGAACATAAACTTTCATTTCTCTGGAACAGATGCTCAGGAGTGTGATAGCCAGGTCACATAGTAAATTTTTGTTTAGTTTTATAGGAAACTGCCAAACCATTTTCCAGAGTAGCTGAGTCATTTTGCATCACAACTAGAAATGATTGAGAGATCTAGTTTCTCCTCATCCTTACCAGCATTTGTTGTCATTATTTTTCACTTTCATCATTCTGGTAGGTGAGTAGTAATACATCATCATGGTCTTAATTTACGTTTGACTTATGGCTAGGAATGTTGAGTATCTTTTCATTATTTTTTGTCATCCATATGCCTTCTTTGGTAAAATGTCTCTTCATGTCCTTTGCTCATTTTCTGTTGAACTGCTTGTTCTTTTACTGTTGAGTGATTTACTGCTTATACTTCAGACAGTAATGTTAAAAATATTTTATGAGGAACAAACCTCTATCTCTATTGACTTTTAATCCAAAACTATAAGGAAAAGAGTTTTTTTCCCACAGAAAAATGTCTTGTAGTCTTACTTCTTTTTATTTTCTTTCTTTTTCCTACATCAGTGAACTGAGATTGTTACATCTAAAAATCAAAAAGCTACAAATCAATTTCGCTTTTTTCTCAAGAAGAGACTCTGGAGATCAAGGGAATTAAAACACACACACACACACACACACACAAAGAGAGAGAGAGAGAGAGAGAGAACATAAAGATTCTAGATGAGAAAAGTAATACTAAATAATAAGATCAAGCCAATAAAAGAACATCTATGTAGAAATGACATGAAAAAATTACCAAAGTTGGCAATTTTTTAAGAATATGCATGCAAACCTTCTCATTTTGGAAAGTAAGTTTCTCTCTCTCTCTCTCTCTCTCTCTCTCTCTCTCTCTTTTAGCAAATAGAGAGAGAGAACTAAGGTCAAAAGAAGGGGGGATGTCATGCACAAATGAACCCTTTCTTTCTCCTTTAATGTATGAGAAAGTAATCTGTGAAATTTATTAAAGCAATTGTTATTTCTGTTCATTGCCAAAATATTTTATGTGATTACGTATCTGTATGTATTCACCAAACTTGTATTCAGCTAACCGGCAAGTTCATTCTACCTAAAATGCAGAAGAAATCCGAAATGTATGAAGGGAAAAATAAATTCTGAATTCAAAAAAGCCTATGAACTAAATAAAGCTCATATGTTTCACACTCCTAGGATCACCTTGAGGCCTAATCCAAAGCCTTCTAACCCTTATATTGCTCCCAATCCTAACTTCCATTATCAGTTTTCAAGATAATAGTGGTTTAAGAGCCTTAAAGAGGTGAGGGGCAAGCAAATGCTACACAAAGATACACTGATATGCAACAAGGAAGAATATAACAAGATTGTCAAGGATGATTTAGGAGGTAATATAACAAGATTGTCAAGGATGATTTAGGAGGTAACAAAAGCAGACTTGGGTACTCAAGAAACTGATGTCTAGGAGCATCTGACATAAGAACATACCATGTATTTACCTTACAAGACTTCTTATAATAATGTTGGTCATTTGTAAGGCCGACACTGAGTCAACTTGACTCTTTATGTTCATAATTGTGGCATTTTAATATGAAAATGCATGCTGTAACTTTCTTATAATAATATTGGTCATTTGTGGGGCGGGGCACCTGGGTGGCTCAGTCAGTTGAGTGACCAACTTCGGCTCAGGTCATGATCTCGTGGTTCATGGGTTCAGGCCCCATGTCAGGCTCTGTGCTGACAGCTCAGAGCCTGGAGCTTGCTTCGGATTCTGTGTCTCCTTCTCTCTCTGCCCTCCCTTGTTCGTGCTCTCTGTCTCTCAATAATAAATAAATGTAAAAAAAAAATTTTTTTAATAATGTTGGTCATTTGTAATGCTGACACTGAGTCAACTCGACTCTTTATGTTCATAATTGTGGCATTTTAATATGAAAATAGACACCATAACTTTTAGAAAATTTTCTATCCACAACTGCTGAAATAAGAAAAGTTTTAACTTCCAAAAAGGGGTAAATCCTCAGCAATTTAGAAAACTCGGCTATGCAGAATAACTGATTCCCTGAGGACGGTGGTTAACCATCATTTTCACCTTATACTTTACCTCTTTCGAAAGTCCAATGACTACTTAAACCAGTGTATCATAAAATAATCATTGATGTTCATAAAGGGTAATGTGTGTTTCAGTTGGTATTCCAAAGGCTGAGCATTAGAATTACCTAGGGAACTTTTTAAAACACGGGTGTTCAAATTCCCCAACCAGAAATTCTGAATTAATTAGTCTAGATAGAGTCTGGCATCAGACTTATTAAATGTTTTCAGGAGAACCTGATGTTCAGCCAGGATTGGGAACCACTAAGATACACAGTTTTCTATAGACATCTTTAAGAATCTTTAAGGAATTTTTTTTTAATGTTTATTTTTGAGAGACAGAGAGAGAGAAAGAGAGACAAAGCCCAAGTGGGGCAGAGGCAGAGAAAGAGGGAGACACGGACTCCTAAGCAGGTTCTAGGCTCTGAGCTGTCAGCACAGAGCCTGACACGGGGCTCGAACTCACTAACTATAAGATCACGACCTGAGCCAAAGTCAGACACTCAACTGAGCCACCCAGGCTCCCCTTTAAGGAATCTTTAAGGGGATAACGTGTACAGGGTTTCCCAAATTTGTCTTCAAATCCCTTTTTCATAGAGCATCTTATAAAACTGACTTAAATAATTCCTTAGATGAAAATCAAGGTACATAATAGGTTTAGAATTAAATTGTGCCACTTTCCAAACTTTATAAGAATTCTAACATTCTTAAGGGCAGAGAGGATGAGAAAAGAAAGAAAAAAGTGTATTATCACATTTTTACTATATTAAAAAATTTCCAAAGGAAAGATTTTAGTTAAAATTCAAAATCAGAGATTTTAGTTTTAATGAAAAAACTTCATAATTTATTTAAATGATGCTTACATTAAGCCTGTGACTCAAAAGCATTCACACACTATGAAAGTTAATTCCAAAGATAAATTCATGCTGCCCTCTAATGGTTCAATATAAGTATTTTTACTTGTATAATATCAGAAATACTGATGATGAATACTGATGATGAATACAGAAATACTGATGATGAATACATTTATAAATGGGAGAATTATATTCAATGCCATAGAAGAAAAGTAAGATTTCACTTTTGGGTATGATTGAGCTCAAAAGACTAACTGTGACTGCCATATTTGTGTTCAAGAGTTGAAGTTATCAAGCCATTTTCATCATACTACCATTATTTGCCAATCCAAGTAAAAATCAAGATAAAAATATACACCACTCTGTGCATTCCACAACAGCCATCTCTAATTCAGCTTTTCTTCAAGTAAGTCTATAGCAATGGTCTTCAAATTCATGCTCATGCACCATAAAGGAATTTTGAAAACTATGTGTATTCTTGCACATTTTTATTACATCTAAAATTTTAATTAGCACACCTAAAATTTTTCATTGGTTTAAATACTTGCAAAGAATATAGTTTCTGGTTTACTGCAATACTGGCAATTTAAAATAGAAGTGTTATGTCACTCCTTTAAATGTACCCAAAGGAATCTAAATAGCCTAACAAGTTGATACCTATCCTCAAAAACATAAAAATTCTCTTCAGTATATCAAGATTTCTATGTCATTTTTTTCCTTCTTGAACTTACATGTTATTCCACTCTCTCCATGGAATTTTACAGTTAACCTTATACCTGGAAATCTTTTATTGCTCATTCTATTGTAATCCTATGCATCAAAAATATGGATATGAATTAAAATTTTTATACATTTGTATTTCCTGTCACTCTAAGCATATGTGTTCAAAAAAATCTGTGGAATGAGACATTATTACAATTGTTATTAGCAGATAATTAATAGAACATAAATATGACACATTTCAATGAATAATTTTTAAACAAAATGTAAAATCTTAGGGATATGCTTCTTAACAAGATGGATAGGAAAGAATACTTCTTACTGCTAAAATGAGATAGGTTCTCAATTTTATTCTTATTTCAAAATTTCCTAGGCATAATCACTGAGAAACATTATTCACATGCAGAAGTAAATCATCCAAGTTTTGTTATAGCAATAAATATTTTGTGCCACAACTTATATTGTGATCTACTATCAGAAGTTGCTCTTAACGATATGGCAACTAATAACATGACTAGATCCTCTTGCAATTTGTTGAAAGCAAAAAACTAGAAACTACTGACATACAATAGGATGTGTTACATGTTTATTACAAGTATTCAGCTTCTCAATTTCAAGGAAGAAGTCCAAAAGGCATTCCTAAGACATCAAATGACCATTAATTATATAAATTATTCTTTCACCTAGCAGCATCTCCTTTAATTTGACATACTCAGAAAGGGTAAAAAAATTAAAATATTGTTAATTTCAATACCCTCCCCTGGTATGATATTTGTCTAATAAAGTGCTTTTATCTTACAATGAACTTCACATATATTGTCACCAAAACTCTGGAATAGCAGACTTAGCTCATTTAATTTATGGTAAACACCCAGCAGCACATACTGTCAACCAATCCCAAATTAGGCTGCCAAAAGAAAAAGTCTGACTTTGTTTCTCAAAGTTGGACTTAAAAGAATAAGATTTCTCACAAAGCAAGACCCAAGTATATGCTATATGCAACAGCATACCAAAAACAGAGAAAGACTAAAAATAAAAGGACAAAGGCATACCAGGTTAATGGAAATAAAAAACAGTGATTGTTATCTTGATACCAGACGAAGTAGAATTCCATCTAAAATGCATTAATGTAAAGGACATTTTCTAAAGATAAAAATCTGCAATTCTCAAATAATATACAACAGTTATGAGTATCTATGGGCCAAATAACACAGCAACCACCTTTATAAAGCAAAACACTACAGGAGATGCAAGTAAATATAGATAGAGGCATGTAAATACAAAGACATTTTAACATACCACTCTTGGTATAAGACAGATGAAGTAGGCAAAAAAAAGTAAAGATACAGAAGACCTAAATAATAACATCTTATGGAAGATCATATATATTTCTCCTCAAGTACATATGCAATACTCGCATTGATCCCACATTAGATCTCAAAGAAAGCATGAGTAAGTGCAACCAAGTAGAAACATTACCAAAAAAAGTCTTGGATCACAAAATGATAAACCAGAAAGTAATTTAAACATTATAAAATGAAAAAATAACCCTCTACTTGAAAATTAAACCTTTATTGAGCAACTTCTACATAAAGGGAAAATATAAACTGAAATTACAGATCAAAAATAATGAAAATACTATATAACTGGAACTATAGGACACATGTAAAGCAATGATCAGAGGAAATACATCACTATCAAAAAAGCATTAAGATCAATGAATTGATCAAGAAAAGCTTGATCAATTTTCTAAAGTTTTTCTAAAAGTTATTATTACTTAGTATTAGATTCTATTTTCTCACGCTTTGTTTTTTCTTACATTATTTATATTTGGCATTAGGTTTCAATTTCCTATTCTGTACCATCTTTATCAGGCTTAGGTAACAATGTTACACTTGTTTTGTAAAGAGAATTTAAAAAATTCTCCCCTCCTTTTTTCATGTGACTCTTTTGCTTTAAATTTATATACAGTAAATTTTGGAAATTTCACTCTGTCTCTATATCTGTCTAGTCTATTCTATAAATGCTGTGTAGACTTAATGTTAAAAACTACCTAGTCTTTGATAATTTGGTAGATAGAATACCTCTGTGAACCTGTGTGGCTCTGGTCCTATTGTGTGCATTTATTAACTTTCTCTATTTTTTCAGTGAATATTGATGCATTCAAGCTTTCTATTTCTAAGGGGCCAATTTTGACAAACAATATTTCCCAAGAGATTATCTATATCATCTAGGTTTTCAAATATATTTGTACATAGGTCTGTAAAGTAGTCTCTTATAATTTGTTAAAATTTTTCTTGTTCTAATTTCTTTCTTTGTCATTTCTGCTTTAATCTTCATTCTTTCTTTCTCTATACTTTCATTGTTTTCTTTTCTCTAACTGCATCACCTAATCGGTCCAAGAAAAATAGTTTTGGAGGTGGTCTGCCTCATTACTGATCTTGGTGCTAAAGAAGATAAATAACCTTCTAAAGTACTCTCGAGGTGTCTGCTATAATCCCCATACGGCATTTATCATTCTCAGTTGTAATCATCTATCTTCTATTACCAGGCTGTAAGCTCTAGAGTAAGGGCAGTGTCCTACTCATCTTCATGTTCACCTGCATCTCACTTCTCAATAACTACTAACTAATTGACACTGACATACTGAATGAATCAATCAATGAATAAATATATTCCTAGTGTCAATGAATCGGGAAAAAAAAAAAGTGTCCCCAGATAAGAATCTGTAACCGTGAGGTGGTATTAAAACTGGCTGGACCACTTCACACTCATTAGGATGGCCATTGTCAAAAAATCGGAAAACAGTAAGTTTGGCAACTGAGTGGAGATATGGGAACCCCTGTGCTAAACCAAATTTGGACAATGTAGATTTTATTTTTAAACCAGAAATTTCTGTACAAAATAGAGGAATTGTTTTTGTTCTAGCATGCCCCCTCCACTCCTTACCAACTTCAGATGACACTAAACATTAGATTCTACGCCACTGCTATAAGGCACATCGCACCCATGTACCCTAAGCTAATATACTGCCTCTGTCACTTCTCCATCTTCAGCTGCCTGTCCGCCGTCTTCTTCTAAAGCATGCCTAGCACTGAACGCACAGCCCCTTCCTTGGGCTGACTAAACTTGCTTCTATTAACAAACAATTTGAAAATTAAAGCCGTGGAAGGGGAAACGGTCTCTCTCCATCATCTCTGATGTATCTGAAACCTTTGTTTCTTTGCTACTCCTGCTGTTGTTAGAGTTGCAAGAGGCTAACTTCTATTGATCAGGTGGCACTGAGGGGAAAATGTTCCTTGGAAACCAAAGTGAGAACTATTTACAAGGTATGTTGTTCACTGTAACTAAAAAGAGCTTTTATGGAATATTGTGGGAACCGTGCCACGACCTGCCACACTCGATGAGAAACACGTTCTAAGTTTCCAGTAACCAACATAAAAACAAACTTTGGAACATGGCCTATTTTGATGCTCACCCAAAATCTTGCCCAGAACTTATTAGATACAATATTCCGTTTCCAAGAAATACTATTATTGCAGAAACTTCTATAAACATGTAACATAAACTCTCACTGATAGTCATAGCACTCACATTAAAAACCACACTTAAATTTCTTTCTAAATCCAATTAACATTAAAAACTTCATAAACCTTTTGCTAAAAATCAATAGTTGAACAAAATATGTAAAAAGTGACTGAATATTTAAAAAAAAAACCTGGTAGATCATGTTTTTAAATTCATAAAAAAACTCTCCAACACAAAGAGAAAAAGAGAGAATTTTTGAAATTTCTCAGAGCTAAGACTAGCAACCTGTATAAATTCTCTTTGTACAATTCTAAAAATAGAAAGCCTACTCATCAATATGTCACATGCCACATTAACAAGGTCTTCACAAGCTGAAGAGTCATTTTGTCCAGATATTTTTTCAAACATAAGTAAATATGCACTGTCAAAGCAAGATTTTGCTGAACTACACAAAAGAAACACTTGTGATATAGCATTGCTTCAAACACATAGGGGACTAACTATTGTACTTGGTTTGAGAGTATGAACAACAGATTGGTAAAATTAGTCTCAAATAAAATAATAGAGGATGCTGCTTATTTCTCTAACCTAGGAGAAAAGTTACTGAAATTCTAAAAAAATTCTGGCTAGAAAGATAGATTACTTCTTATAAAGAATTATGAATAGAGTATTTATCATATTTAAGTCTGGGGTGCATTTTCCTAAAGAATCATGATAAACTTTAGGGTCCAGATGAGGACTTACAGTAATTATCCATCTGATGCTATTTTCCTTATACTCACCTTTATGGAGAATAATTTTTAAACATTCATCATAGAACTCAAAAAGGAATCTCAAGAGCATTACAAAACTAAGTGGCCAAATAAAATCAAACGATCAACCCAGAATTATAAAAGTCATTTTTTTTTTAAATTTAAGGATTGGCTTTGTTTATGTCTACTTTTGTTTTTGTTTTAAGGGGATATGAAAAATGTTAAACATGTGACATGTAAAAAGGTTTTTTTTTTTTAATTTATTAAACATACCAGATAATTTAAACAGTCTCTAATACAAAATAAATGGTAACCCATGGGCTTGCCTGACTGCCTATAAGAGGAGAAAAAGGAGTCTGGAGTTCTGAATTTGTATCAGGGGAAATTTGTTACAAGTTACAAACTCAGTGGCAAGAAAACACAGACTAACCATTCCTGGGAATGAAAGTGAGAAAGTTGAAAGATCAAAGGTAAAATGGATGGCTATCAAGCTATTACAAGGCAGAAGAGGTAGGTGTATAAACACCACAAATAATAAAAAGCACAGATTTTCTAGGCTCATGCTCAAATCCCAAATTAATAACTGCTGATGTGCACAGTAGTTTTCCAAGGGAGAAATGACTTTCTGGGCTGCAATGGCAGTATCATTCCAGGATCAACTGAATTCCAACAAAAGGCTAAATAAAGATATGCATTTCTGTTTTATAGAATCAGTCATTTCTTCTGGTAAGCAAATACTTAGAAATAATAACAGAATCATATCTGATTTTTTTTAATTGGGCAGAAGTTAATTATTAAAAACCTCTCTGATATTTAAATTATTTTTAAGGAATTACAAACACGCTGGTAAAGTAAGATAATAGGCCATGTGTAGTCATAGAATTGTCATATTTAATCCTGAAAACAACATTATAAGGAAGCATAATTTATTCTCCCCAATTCACAGACGAGTTAAACGAGAATTAGAAGGTTGAGTAACCTGTTCAAATCCACACAGCTATCATTCCAACTCCAGAGCCTGTACTTACAACTGTATGACCTACAATATAATAAAGGCTAACAATTAAGCAACATTTATTGAGCAAAGGCAAAACCTAAGCAATTTACAGACATGCCATTTTATCCTCAAACACTCTAGGAGGTAAATATTATTTTAGCCCCTAGTAAAACATTTACAATGGTTTTGGAGAAATGCTTGAGAGGCAAAAATCTGACACTTTCTTAGACACACTTTTAGCTTCAAAGAAAATTCAGTATTACAAAATTTTTTTTTACTTTTTTTTTTGACGTTTAGAGACAGAGACAGAACATGAGCAGGAGAGGGGCAGAGAGAGAAGGGAGGGAGACATAGAATCCAAAGCAGTCTCCAGGCTCTGAGCGGTCAGCACAGAGCTGAATGTGGGGTTCGAACCCCCGAACTGTGAGATCATGACTTGAGCCGAAGTTGGGACGCTTAACCGACTGAGCCACCCAGGTGCCCCAGTATTACAAAACATATTTTTAAAAAATACATCAATTTTTTAAAAACTCAGCTTTACTGAGATAAAATTTGCATGCAATGAAATGTACCTATTTTAAGCTCATATGTAATGAGTTTTGACATACACCTGTGTAACATAATCACTAAAATCAAGATACAGATTTCTATTACCCCAAAAGGCTTCCTTGTAGAAAAAAATCTCCACCTTTGGATCTAGGCAGGCAATGAACTGCTTTATGTCACTATGGATTAGTTTTCCCCATTCTAGAAGGTCATGAAAATAGAATTGTACAGTATACACATATGCATCTGGCTTCTTTCGTACACCATAATGCTTTTCAGATTCATCGAATCAAACATTTTACTACTGAGTAGTATTCCATGGCATAGTTACATTGTAATTTGTTTAACCATCTAACTGGTGGTAGATATTACTAGTTTAGGGCTATTATAAAGAAAGATGCAGAAGAAAAAGGAGAAGGAGAAGAAGAAGAGAAAAATATGCTACAAATATTTGTATACAAGTCTTTGAATGGCCATATATTTTCATTTCTCTTAGGTAAACACCTAGAGTGGAATTGCTGGGTGGTATGGTACATATACCTTTAATTTCATATGAAAGTGACAAACCATAACAAAATGGTCATACAGTTTTATCTTCCCAGCAACCATTATGAGAGTTCCAGCTCCCTGGCCATGACACTTGGTATTGCCAGTCTTTTTAAATTTTAACTACTACAGTTTTAAGTTGTACTTCCCTGAAAATTAATGATTTCAAGCATTTCAAATGCTCATTAGCCATTCTTATCTCTCCTTAAATGAAGTGTCTATTCAATTACTTTGCTCATTTGTTTGTCTTGAGTTTTTACTGTCCATTTATATATTCTGGATACAAATCCTATGTCCACCTATGTATTGCAAATATTTTCTTTCAGTATATGTCCTGCTTTCTAGTTTTTTAAACAATGACTTTCAGGTATCAGAAGTTTTTAATTTTGATAAAGTTTAACTTCTTAATGTTTTATGACGTGTTTTTTTGTGTTCTAAGAAATCTTCACCTTTCTCTAAAGTAGCAAAATATTTTCTTCTGTAACTTATGAATTTTTAAGTTCATAAGTTCATCCTTTTTAAGTTCAGTAGAATCTTTGCCTATCTCCAAAGTAATAAAAACTTACAGCTTTAGCTTTTACATGTAGGGCTATGATCCATTTCTAATTAATTTTTGACCATGGTGTGAGGTAAGTGTCAAGGATCATTTCTATCTGGATATCCAATTGTTTTACCACTATTTGATGAAGAGTATCCTTTGCTTATAAGCATCTTTGTTAAAGTTACTTTTGAAAAAAAAATAAATTAACTTATATATATAAGTTGGTCTATTTCCTGATTCTATACTACAGGGATCAAGCAAACGTTATTCAGTAAAGAGCCAGAGAGTAAATATATTGGGCTTTGCAAGTCATATGTTCTCTGTCATATCTACTCAACTCTGCTGCTATAGCACGACAGCAGCTCTAGACAATATATAAACAAATGATCATATCTGTGTTCCAATAAAACTTGACATTAAAATTTCAATTTCATCTAAATTTCATGTGCTATGAAATATCATTTACAAAAATTTTTTTCCTAACCATTTAAAAATGTAAAAACCCTTCTAAGCTTGCAGGCCATACAAAAACAAGGAGGCCAGATTTGGTCCATGGGCCAGTTGCCCAACCTCTGTTTTATTCTGTTCCACTGATCATTCCCCAAGCCAATATTTCACTGTCTTGATTACTATAGCTTTAGAACAAGTCTTGAAGTCAGGTAGTATGAGCTCTCCAAATTTGTCCATCCTTTTCAAAACTGTCTGGCAACTGCAGATTCACTGCATCTCCACACAAATGTTAGTATTATCAATTTTACAAACACACACACACACACACACACACACACACACACAAGAACACCTGCTGAGATTTTGATTGGGATTGCAATGCAGCATTATGTTAACTTTGGAATAAATGACATTTTAACTATATCAAGTCTTCTTCACTTTATCTGAACAATATTTTTTACTTTTCAGTATACAGCTCGTGCATATATTTTGCTAGATTTAATACCAAGTATGACATGCTTTTATGCTATTTTAATGTTCCAATTGTTCAGTACTATGAAATAGAAATACTGTTGATGTTTTGTACATTGACCTTGTATCCTATGACCTTGCTCAACTCATTTATTTCAGTAGCTTTTCATTTTTTGAGTTCTTAGAATTTTCTAAAAAATCATGGTGTTTGCATATGTGACAGTTTTATTTCTTCTTATCCAATATTTCTCCCATTTATTTATAATTACACTTACTAGAACTCAAGTACAATGCTAACTAGAAGTGACATGTACATCATTGCCTTGCTCGTCTTACAAGTAAAATATTCAGTCTTCTGTCACAAAACATAGCATCAGCTAGAAGTTATTTAGAGAAATCCCTTATCACATTAAGGAAACTACTTTCCATTAGTTTGATGAGTCTCTATCATGAATGAGTGTTGACTTTCATCAAATGCTTTTCCTGTGTCTATAAGATGCTCACATATTTTTTTAATGTTTAATTTTATTTTTTGAGAGAGAGCGCAAGCTCTAGCTTCTTAAGGTGGAAGCCTAAAGCAATAATTTTGGACTTTTTCTTTTCTCACATAGCATTTAAAAGTATACATTTCCTTCCAAGCACTGCTTTAGCTGCATCCATATGTCAATGTTTCATTTTCATCTTCATTTAGTTCAAAATATTTTTCTAATATTCTTGGTGATTTCCCCTGTGACCCATGCATTATTTAGAAATATGTTGTTTAATTACCAAATACTTACAGAATTTCCAGATATCTTTATCATATTTATTTCTAACTCAATCCCTTTGTGATCAGAGAACACAGTTTGTATTATTTCAATTCTCTTAAATTTATTGAGAATTGCCTTATAGCACAGCATATCATCTACCTTGGTGACTGTTCCATGTGCATTTAAAAAGAATGTATACTCTACTGTTATTAGATGGGGACATCCAGAACACTCACCGACAGGTTACTGAACAGCACAGCTGCCTTAGTCAGCTCGGCCCGCCATAACAAAATACCACAGACTGGGTGGCTTCAACAACAGAAATTTATTTTCTCACAGTTCTGGAGACTGGAAGTCCAAGTTCAAGGTGCTTACGTGGTCAGTTTCTGACGAGAGCCCTTTTTTTCCTGGCTTGTAGACAACTGACTTCTTATGTCCTCACATGGCAAGGTCAGGGGATATGCAGAGGACAGAGCTGGCTGTCTGGTGTCTGTTCTCAAAGGAGCAATAACCTCATCGTGAGGGCCACACCTTCATGATCTCTCAAAACGTAATTACCTCCCACAGGCCCTATATCCAAATACCATCACATTTCAGGTTAGGGCTTCAACATATGAATTTGGGGGGTACACAATTTAGTCCACACCAGTGACTTAGTTTTCTTTTCTGTCTAATTATTCTAAAGCCTGCTCATAGGTGCATGTATAGTTACAACTGTTAGGTCTTCTGGATGATTTTATCCTTTTATCATTCATTGGTAATTTTATTCTTGATAATACTTCTTCTTCTGAAGTCTACTTTGTCTTATATTAATATAGCCACTCCAGCTTTATTATGATTAGTGTTTGCATGAAATATCATTTTCCATCCTTTTAACCAATCTGTGTCTTTATATTGGAAGTAGATTTCTTGGGGTGCTTGGGTGGGACAGTCGGTTTAAGTGTCCGACTTCAGCTCAGGTTATGATCTCGCGGCTGGTGAGTTCGAGCCCCACGTCCGGCTCTGTGCTGACAGCTCAGAGCCTGGAACCTGCTTTGGATTCAGTCTCTGTCTCTCTCTGCCCCTTCCCCGCTCGCACTCTGTCTCTCTCTCTCAAAAAAATATATAGATTAAAATAAAGGTAGATTTCTTTATATATCATATGGTTGTATTTCTGCTCTTTTATCATGTCTGACATTCTTTATCTTTTAACTGAAACATTTAAACCATTTGCATTTAACATAATTATTGACATGGCTGGGTTCAAATCTATCATCTTGTTCTTTGTTTTCTATTTATCCCATGTGTTCATTACTCCTTTTGTCCTCCCTCTTTTCTGCCTTCTTTTAGATTACATTTCTTACTCCATTTTACACCCACTATTATATTCTTAACTATTCTTTTTTTGCACAGCATCAATAGACATCTTTAACTTACTATAACTTCCCTTCATATCATATCAGTCCATACATAATGTAAGAAACTTCCTTAGGTTTTCTAGGTATTTATTCCAGGAGGGTAAATCTGGCCCCAATTATAGCCAAAAGAATAGGCCCTACAATATTTTTAATAATTTTATTTTTATCTAATACTTGAAGAAACAGATGTGGGGTGTGAGAGGGCTCTTTATATTTTGCTTCAAAGAAAAAAGTTGTATTTCTATTTCATAAAATGAAGTGTGTAATATCTGGTCTTACCAGATGAGTAAGAGTTACAATTTTTGTTTTAAAGAGTTACAGTGTTCACTTGTTCCTATTCTTAATTTTAAATACCACTGCCTAAGACAAGAGCTCCCGGCCCAGACTAAACCCCTCATTTACCCTGAAATCGTTTCCCTTGCTCTCTGATACCCTAGCTTCATCATTCTCCCTCCTCTTTGCTTTCTTAACCTAGTCAAATCCTCTTCCCTAACTCATTCTAAGAGTTTTAAAACACAATGAATTTTTAACGCTTCTTTAGTATGGGTTTGGATTTATTTCTCCCACATAAAAATACATTTCTAATCTAATTAATGTAATCCTATGTAAAAACAGAGAATATTGAAAAATTTTGTCTTACAGCCTTTCAGTTCTACATCTGCCTATAAAGTAGTATCCTCATGAAGAAATATCATTTTTAAAAGAAATGTCATTTTGACGGGGGCCTGGGTGGCTCAGTCAGCCAGTTAGCCGTCTGGCTCTTGGTTTTGTCTCAGGCCATGATTTCACGGTTTGTGGGTTCAAGCCATGCATCGGGCTCCGTGCTGATGGTGCAGAGCCTGCTTGCGGTTCTCTATCTCTCCCTCTCTCTGTCCCTCCACTGCTCACTCACTCACTCTCAAAATCAATAAATAAAAGCTTAAAAAAATTTTTAAATGTCATTTTGAAAAGTTGTAACATACATAAAGCATACAATAGAGAAAAGAATATACTCCCCAAACCAAGGGATATAATGTACAAAAGGGAAAATTATATTTAACTACTTAAATGAATTCCTGCTTTTCACTACTTCACATTTATTTCATTTATCCAAGAGGCTTTAAAGTTGTGTACTTTGCTGACTTTTTCCTGTTAAGTTAAACCACATGAAACCAACATATTTACAGGACAAAGAAAGGTCAAATATTAATGATTTTATATGATTTAACTTCTCATTTATAGTTAACCACCAGCCTTGGAATACTAACCAGTGTGAACGCACCCAGTCTGCATGTCGTTTTATCAGTACACAAGCACCATCTGGTGGCAGAAAGCAAAATTACAGGCTTTTCCCATTTCTACTGCTCTGTAAAAATACATTCAGTTTCTCAACCGTTCTACTTTCCAACATGCTTTTTCAAAGGGCAATACAAAGTGGTGAAGAATACTGAGACTGACAGTTTGAATTGTACACCTGAAACTGATATACCACTGTATGTTAACTATGGTGGGATGAAAATTTTAAAACTTAATTTTAAAAAAGTTTGAACAAGCTCATAATTAATAGCACACCAACGCAGTATTAGCAGCTAGTCATCAGCCTATATAACAAAGCTATTTCATAAACTAAAATCTTGATTATTTCTAATTTTACTAATAATTAACATAATGAAATACAATCAGTTCAGGTACTTCAAAAAATCTATTTGGGGCGCCTGGATGGCTTAGTCGGTTAAGTGTCCAACTTCAGCTCAGGTCATGATCTCACAGTTCGTGAGTTCGAGCCCCGTGTCAGGCTCTGTGCTGACAGCTCGGAGCCTGAAGCCTACTTCAGATTCTGTGTCTCCCTCTCTCTCCGCCCCTCCCCTGCTCACGCTCTGTCTCTGTCTCTCAAAAATAAATAAACGTTAAAAAAAAAAGTCTGTTTCACCCTATCAAATTTCCACTGACAGCTGTCCAAAAAGTTCTTTCCAAGTCTCAGAGATTTATTTCTCAGGGCAACAAGAGGGGAGACCATGAAGATTCAAGGAGGTGAGGGGTGCCTGGGTGGCTCAGTTGGTTAAGCGGCCGACATCGGCTCAGGTCATGATCTCATAGTTTGTGGGTTCGAGTCCCACGTCGGGCTCTGTGCTGACAGCTCAGAGCCTGGAGCCTGCTTCAGATTCTCTGTCTCCCTCTCTCTCTGACCCTCCCCTGCTCACGCTGTCTCCTTCTCTCTGTCTCAAAAATAAATAAAACATTAAAATTTTTTAAAAAAAGATTCAAGTAGGGGAGACCATGAAGAAACCTGGCTCTGCCCATTGGAACAAGTAACTTAAGCAAAACAGTCCTCTTTCCTTGTTTAACTTACTATGACTCATACAATACATCTTAAGAGAAAGCAACTGTACTAACCTAGGTATAAGTGACTGGGCCAGGAAGATACATTAGCAACCAAATATTGTCTTGACACAAAATATACCCACCACACCTAAGGATGGCCGTGCTTGGCATGGGGACATGCCATGAAATTTTTACAAATCAAAAAATGACAAACCAGCATAACTAAATCCTTTTGAGAAGGAAATATAAATCCTACATGAACAAAGAACAGATTTGTCCCTCAAACTCAGGATGTATCCACAACAATGTCATTGTCTGTAGAATGCATTCTGATGTGTGAGCTTCAGGGAAACTCTAGGCACTGAGTTCCTCTTCCCATGTATACTTCCAACAAACCTTCAAAGCCAAAAATAATCTTCCCATTCCCTCCACTGAGGCTTTAAAGAATAATAAAATGGACTCTTCCTAAATGTAAGCAATTTAAACTCAACATAGTCAAAACAGAATTCCTAATGTTTCCAAAGACCAACTTCAACTCCTCATTGTGAAAGATATTACTAGTGATCCAGATATGTGAAAGTTATCTTTAATTACTTCCCTCATCCAATCAATCCCCAAGTGCTATCAAGTCCACCTTCTAAACATACAGACACTGCCCTCCTCTCCATCTTCACTGTTCCAGGCTCTCATCACGTTAAGCTTGAATTACATCCCTGTAATTCATTTCTCTCCCTTGAATTTTAAGCCTTTCAAAACTATTTCCCACACACTGCCGAAGCAATATGCCTAAAACAGATACCTAATTATTTTATCCCTCAGCTTACAATCCTTCAATGGCTCTAATCACCTTCAGTATAAATCTAAACCTCTTCCCAAGGCCATTTGAGGACGTCAGATCAGCACCCTGCCTGAACTTCAGCCTTTTCATTCCAGACATACCACACTGCTTGCAAGTCCATGATGAACTAAACTTCTCAGGATTCCTTCTTGTTGTTCCCAAAATCTAGTTTGCTTTTCCTTACCTTCGTCCCCTGGCTACTGCCTGGTTAACCCTGAAGATTCAGTTCAAGTGTCAATTCCTTCTAGGAAGCTTCTTTCATTGATTCCCCAATCTGAGTGAGGTGCTTGTTCTCAGTACTTCCACAGCACCATATGGTTACATCTATCACTTTGTTAACTGTTTCTCTGCGTTGTTTTCATCTTCTAATGGACTCAGAATCTACCAGACTATTTTTCATCAAAGTATCTACTCTTAACATGACATGTGTCAAAGAGCAGGCATTCAGTAAATATTTGCTTAATAAAAGACCTCATGGAAGTCCTTTTATTTGTTATTATCTCTATTTAGCAAATGAGGAAACTAAGAGAGGTCCAGTGCCTTGCCCAAAACCACACAGCTAAAAGCATCAGAATGAGGATTTGAACCAAATATTCTGGCTGTAATGGAAATGATTCTCCTTCAGAATCTTTGCCTTGAGGGAATTTTCATAAAATAATTGTGCTCTGCATAGCAACTTGAATGGGATTAATCCCTGTTTCTCCAGGCTAGGCACAAACCCAAGTACGGGCCAATTAAAGTATTCCGAAACCCCAAATCCAGTCTGAATGACAAAGGGAGGGACAGTCTACTCAAAGTCTTTCCCGGGACTTTCCTAAGAACTACACAACGGTAGTTCTTAGGAAACTACCTAAGTTAGTAGAACTACACAAAAACTTGTTCCTTCTCTGGTACTACGTGTCTAAGGACTACGTAGCATATGAGATACAGCACATGAAAGTCAGTCTCTTTAAAAATGAAGTCAAACAGAGGAAAAATGAGACAAGAGCTAAAAGGAGAAATAGAAAAAGGAACACTACAGCCCTATATTCAACCATGCCTGAAATGTCCCCAAGAGACCTCCCAGTTACATAAGGCAAAAATCCCTACTTTCACAAACTCTAGTTTGAGTAGTGGGCCTTTGGCCATCTGCATCAGCAGACTGGGGACCTTGTGGCCACGAGGAAAGCAGGAATGCTTCTTGCATCTGTGCATTCACAAAACTGATAAGCTGTCAGAGGCCTGATTTCAACCATTCTGTTCCTTGAGATAAGTGTATCACTTTTATAAGAAAGATAGGAGAACAAAAGCATAAAATGTTCTCCTTTGTCATATAAATTTTTGTATCTTTCAACTTTGTATCTGTTTGTCAAAAGTGGCCCAAAAGAGAAGGAAAAAAATGTAACAGGACGTACCCATTTTTAAACATCTTGGGTGTAACAAAAGGAGACAGGTACTTCAGGACCCAGGCTGCAGCCAGAGTTTGCGCATGGATAAATCTCTTTTTTCCCCAGCCGTCATAAAATAGGACAGTGGGAGGATGGGGGTGGAGGGGTGGTTTCTGTAAGTGAGTGAGTTCAAGTGTAGAAACCTCATCAGGAAAGAAGAGAATTCAATAAAAATAAATACACTTTAAAAAAAATAGCATGGGTATATCTAATTATTACTTAATATTATTTTAAGTAGAAAATGACAGGACTTTTTCATAAAGCCCTCTAAATGATATCTGTTTCTTAGACTTTTCAACCTTTCATTCCCTGCCTTATTAAGAAGCTACTGATTCATTTGGAGTCTGACAAAGAGAAGAGTATCTCCTCTGATCTTTGGCTCCAAATTCCCTGTAACACATTCAGGTGTTGTCATCTGCAAATTAAGGTCCTGTGTGAAATCATACTTTTTACAGCCTAATGAGTAATGGTTAAGTTTGCCCTTTTTGAGCAGAGAGCTTTTAACTTGAAACATGGCCTGGCAGCTGACCAGTACTTCCCTATTTTCTTTTTACCTTTTTTAGTGATCTGCAGAATCTCAAAACAATCCGAAAAGACTCTCCAACAATCTGAAAGCAAAATCTACTTTCTCCATTAAGTGGGCCTAAGGCACAACGCTTTAAAGAAGTCATAAATAACTTCTCATGCCCCTCATGACAACTACGGAATCAGATCCTGAAGCTAGAAATTGCAAAGGAAAATTGTCAACATCTTAACATAAAACTTACAATACAAAATAAAAAAAATATATCAAACCGAGTCACGTGACCCCTGCCACATTGTCATATGCCAAGCATTTTCTCCCTCGGTTCCCTCTTTTCCAGCCATGTTGGCCTCCTGGTGAAGACATCAACACACCTGGCACACTCCCACTTCAGGAGCGTTGCACTGGCTGTTTGTTCTGCTTGGAATATTCTCTCCCTCTCTCGTGACACTCTCACTACATATTCCCTCTCTCCTTTTAGGTCTTTATCAAAAGTCACCTTCTCACTGAGTAACCACTTCTTACTGATTGCCTCCCCTACTAGAATATGAGCTCCATATTAATAATCCACAGAGATTACTGTCTGAGTTTTCATTGCTTTAGCACCAGATTTTTCATTTAAAGTAATAAATTCACTAATTGAAACTCTAGTTAAAATTTCAAGAAAGGACTACAGATATCCAAATACAGTAAGCATTTAAATATAATATCCTCATGAGACTATTCATTATAGTACATTAAAAATGAGGGAGCCTGTGTGGCTCAGTCGGTAAGCCTCTGACTCTTGACTTTGTCTCAGGTTATGATCTCATGATTTGTGGGTTTGAGCCCCACACTGGGCTCTGCCTTGTCAGCACAGAGCCTGCTTGGGATTCTCTCTCTCCCTCTCTTCCTCTGACCCCCCCCTCAAAATACACTTACAAATAGATAGAAGACAGACAGAATACCTTGCAAGTATACACTAGGCAAGGTATCTCTAGTTCAAGTGACCAACTATTGTGCTCAAGTGGGCACACAGTTTTATCTTTATTAGGCAACCTCAGGCTCATGAGAGAGGCAATGCGTATGTTACACAGAAAACGAGAAAGTAAAGCCAGCTACTAGAGAAATGTGATGCCCTTCTTGTCACCTATGGGGTGTAGACACCAAGGGGAGAGCTGGTAAGCCTGACGCTGGATGCTCCAATTAGGAGACACTACAGAAGAAGATGAGAATGGAATAGCATCCCTGGAAACCAAAGGGAGTTAACGATTTAGGCCAAACGAGCAAGAGGAAGATGGTAAGTACTCTGTGGAAGCATCACCTGACAGGACTACACGTCACCAACTGCAGGTTTCAGCAAGGAGGCAAGACAGGTGTCCGCTATCTGTTAGGCAGGGGGCATCACCACAAAGCCCACGGAAGCCCAGAGGACAATACAGGACACCACACAAAGGTGAGGGTCCCTCCTTTCCTACCACGACAACACAGTAAATTCCCCCAGACACACCTGGGAGAAAAGGGGGGAGGAGCAGAAGTCTAAGAGATTGTACACATTTTTATTAGAGAATCTGAGCAATAATATTTAAAGGAGCCATTTAAAATCTGAATAGGACTGAGTTTTAAATGGTAAATACACTACCAAACAAGACACCAAAAGGTACCAGGTTATACGTACACTAAATATCTTCTCCTCAAATTTGAACTGTAATGTTAGTAAATACACAAAATGATCTCAAAAATACCAGCATGTCAACACTAGAAGAAATTATAATTATGTGACATGATAGAGGTGTCAGCTAACACTACAATGGCAATCATAATGCAACATAAATGTACCGAGTCAATACGTTGTACACTTTAAACCTGTACAATGTTATATGTCAACTATATCTCAATAAAAAGTTTCTTTTTAAGCTTTAGTAAGTATCTAATCACAAGAGTTTCTTAGGTATAAAAGCAGCAGGAGAAATCAAACACAAAACTTATAGATTAGATCATACAACATCTAAAACTGTTGCACATCAAAAACAAACACAAAACTAAAAGCCAAGTTTTCTTAAACAGGAAAATTAAACAAAATAGACAATTCTAATACCCTCCATACATAAACAATTGAAGACTGGTCAAGTAATACAACAAAAATTAGCAAATTTAACTAGACAAAAAGGGTAAGCAACTAATATTTAAAAACTGTTCAATCTCACAAGTAATCAATAAAATCAAACTTTAAAAACATACCACTTTTTAACTATCAAATAAGACAATGTATTTTTTAAACTCAGTGTTGTCAGAATGGAACAGAATATACTCAAAGAAATTAGTACAAATGTTAATGTAATTGGGTAACATTTTTTTCAACCTAATATTCCCCTTATAGTAACCTATTTTAAGAAAATAATCAGTGATGTGAACAAAAATTTGTATGTAAAATTGTCTGCTGGAATATTATTTATAATTGCCAAAAAAGGGGGGGGGGAGACCACTTAGATGACCAAAAACAGGTGCATTTTGTTTATATACCTATCAAGTATTCTTTGTTTATACTTGTTTATATCCTTGTAAAGTATACCCTGGCCAAACGAAGCATTATATAGCCATCAAAAATGTTTTTCAAAAATCATTTAAAAATATGAAAACTGGGGGCGCCTGGGTGGCTCAGTCAGTTAAGCACCTGACTTCGGTTCAGGTCATGATCTCACAGTTCGGGAGTTCAAGCCCCGTGTTGGGCTTTGCTGACAGCCAGAGACTGGAGCTTGTTTTGGATTCTGTGTTTCCCTCTCTCTCTGCCCTTCCCCTGCTCGTGTCTCTCTCTCTCTCTCTCTCTCTCTCTCTCTCACTCTCTTTCTCTCTCTCTGTGTCACTCAAAAATAAATAAACATTAAAAAAAACCTTTTTTTAAATATGAGAAATGGGGGTGCCTGGCTGCTTCAGTCAGAAGGGCATGTGACTCTTAATCTCAGGGTCATAAATTCAAGCCCCACATTGGATGTAGAGATTACTAAAAAATAAATAAACTTTAAAAGAAATATATGAAAAATGATCACTATATTCAATGAAAAGAGGGCTCAATATTGTATATGTGAAATGAATAAATTATGATATATTCATAAACAAAGGAAAACTATTTAGCAATAAAAAAGGGCAAAATCCAGATACAAGCAACAAGAAAGAATCTCAAAAAACAAAAACAAATAAACAAGAAAACCATTATATGAAGGCAAAAAAGCCAAACAAAAAGAGTACATACCATATGAGTCTATTTGTATGAAGTTCAATGACATGCAAAACCAATTTACAGTGACAGAACCATGGTTACTCCTGGGGGGGATGTGTAATAAGTGCAAACAGGTCTGAGGAAACTCTCAGGGTGATAGGAACATGCTGGCCATGTTGTGAGGATATACAGATGTAAAAAGCAATCCATTAAAGTATAAATACATATATATACATAAATAGTAGTTATCACAATGTACGTTTAAGATCTGTGCATTCTGTCAATCATGTATGGTACCTCCATAAAGTACTGTAGAAACCGCATCTAAAGAATGACTTCATTGGTTAAATAAATGTGCAAAGAAAAAAATATATATAAAATACATCAAAATATTAAAGGCATTTAATTCTGGAATTACAAGTTATTTTTCTTTTTAACTTTTTGCATTTTCTATATTCTCTTACAATGAGTTATATGACTTTTATGAATGATCAGAAAAAAAACACTTAACCTTTTTTTAAATTCTGCCTTGCCTATAAAAGAAAATTCTGTTACACTTGTAACTATCACAAAATTATGCAATGTGTAGAAAGACTTAGTAAATTCTTCCAACAAATTTCCTATAAATTAAAAATACTCACGTTTGTAATGTATTTGGACAAATTAAGAAAAACACTAATTAAGCTAAGTATCTGCAAGTCAACTGAGAACTCAGCACTATATTGGTGGCATGATTTTAAAACATGGTCCTGCCTGCAGCAAACACAGGGCTCTCATGACTCCATAAAAACTAGTTCCTGAAAACCAGTTATTTTTTAAAATGTATTACTTTAAATATTCCTGTGAGCCCAACTTACCTAAATTTCATGCAAAATGCCCAAAGTGAATTCTCTTCACATTGAAAATACTCTTTGAGTTTCGTAAACTTTTACATAAAATAATAAATGATAACAAAACCAAAGAAGACATACAAACCTCTGATTGTACATGCCCCGAAAGTTGTAATTAGCTCTATAATTTGGGAAAGGCTTTGGATCTAATGGCCTGTAGATGGCAGGCTCTCCCCTTTTCATAGCAAGCCCATTCAGTTCCACAGTTGGAGTTATACTACCTGTTTAAAAAAAATATTAAAGCACACAAGTGAAATATTTCCATAATAAATCACACAAGCCATACTTACATTACATGTCATTACCGTGAAAGAAGGTGGGAGTCGATGGCCTGTCTGTATGATTGTCTCAGGGGTGTATAAACAACCTACATGAACAGGAAAACTGTTTCTAATGAAATCTCTTCGGGGTTTTGGCAATGTTTTTTTTATACTCGTGACCAAAAATTCAACTGGGAAGTCATACTGTTTCAAAACAAGGGGAACACAAGATTCACACATTGCTTAATTTGAATATTATAAAGTACTGAACTTGAGTATAAATTACCCCAGGAAACTTTCAGTTAATCATTAAAAACATTATCTGTAATTATTTTTATATTTTGCTAAATCAAGCAGCTGAAGTTAGCAATGAATACAGGGTCATCACTAATTCTTGAACTTACCTAATGAAACTAAACTTTGAGTTTCTATAACCAACAAGACAAAATAAATATACTAATGCTTTGCATAAATAATCTTTAAAGATACAGATTGAAGCATTTTTGGATGAAGTGATATATCTGAGACTTTTTTCAAAATAATTCAGGGGAGAGACAGATGAGAAACAAGGTAACTGTTTAAGCTGGTGAGGGGTATAGGGATATTTACTACCTTATTTACTCTACTTTTTTGACAGTTTGAAAAATTCCATAATAAATAACACAATGTAATTATTACACCACATTATTTTGAGTACCAAAAGAAGTTATTTAGTAAATTATATGTATATATGTTCCATATAACAAATTATAAAAATGAACCTGAAGTTTTCATAGAAAGTAAAATTTACTTTCAGTGTAAACCCTATATATACCATTTTGTTTGAATGATGCCTCCTGCAATATACATTTAAGACTCCATTCATCACATACAAAATGGGTCCACTTATTGCATCAGAGAACTGGGACTGGCAGAAAGCCCCCACCAGGGGTGAGAGAGCCCGACACAAATGCACGACTGGCAGCCACGGCATAAGCAATCCATCAAGAGTCAATAACTACTCGCTTTATATCTCATTTCTAAAGCATTCATGTGAAGCCACTCAAGAGTATAAGAACAGGAACTATAACTAAGGTTAACGAGAAAAATAAAGAGAGTGGAAGGACAAAGGAGGTAGAAAAGGAAAAGATAAGCATAAGAAAAACAGAAAAAAACAGTTAACATATTGAATAGTAAGTTCAATTAGTCCAAATCTCTAATTTAATACCAACACTCAGGGCAGAGGAAGAGAAAGCCAAGAATAAAGGGATTCTCTTTTCTTTCTTTGTTTCCTACAGTATTTTACCAAAGGATAAGTAAAATGCACAACCGTTAAGCATATAGATCCACAAATTATTACACATGTAAACACTCAGTGACCACTATTCAGATCAAGATAGGAACACTTCTATAACCCAGAAAGTTCCATGACGCTTTTTTCCAGTCAATACCCACCTCCCAAGTTACCTACTCTGACTTCTGTCATCAGAGTTTTGCCTGTTCTTCAAACCTGAATATGTATTTTTCTATCTTGCTTCTTCCACTCAATATAGCAATTTTGTCAAATATACCAGTATTTCAAACATTTTTTTTTTATCACTGAACAGTATTCCACTGAATATATACATTAGTTTCTCTATTCTGCTGTGAATGGGACATTTGAGTTGTTTCCAGTTGGGAACAATTAAGTAAAAAGCCACAGTGTTTTAGCAGACATATACAATCAGTTCTCAGGTCTATCCCTAGCAGCAGAATTGCTAGATCGCAGAGTAGGTTTATGGTTAACTTTATTAGAAACTCTCTAAAATTTTCTAAAGATTTAACACCAAAGAGCAGTCTATGCCTTTAAAAGTTGAAATTTTGCTTTTTTCATAAAGATGGTAGTTTAATAATTAGCATGTTAATCAGTTAAGATTTATGTCATTCTGAATTTGACTTGGCAATAATCATACAGATAGATGGCATAAAGTTCAAAAAGAAACAAAAGCTTGAAAGACCTCATTGTTTAAATAGGCCAATAAATAAGAAACTATGTGTTTAAAAAGTAGCAGTAAGGTGATTTTAATGCACCGGTAGGATATAAATGTCCTGCCACCTATACCAAAATTGGGCTTTAAGCCAGGTAAAAGTACTGTATTCATATCATTTGAATAAATAAATGATTTCACGTAAATTCCTCATTTGAAAGTAAGACTGCATATATCTTCTTCACAGAAATGCTAGACACTGGTCTTTTTGAAGGAGAGCGGAGAAGAAGCAGACCAGTGCAAACCGAGTGGAAGAGGTTTCGACACTTAAAGCAAAGTTTCTCCGCCTGTTTAATAAAGAACTAGAGTGACATCTCTGCATGTACATAGCCTCTTACACAGTAATGCTTTCACAGAAAACATTTAAAGAATAACTTCAAAGAATGAGAACCTCCAAATAATGCTAAGTACCACTCCAGAATGTGAGAGCTGGACCCAGGTTGCATAAAAACCATCATTACACAGGAATCCTCATGTGTTACATGGCTGTAAGGTTGACACTGTCAACACAGAATCCATTTCTGTAGGTTTTTCAGTATATTAAACGAAACTTCTATATTTATCAGTGATAAATAGAACAAGGCTAATTGATTATATATACAAATATATATAATACATTTGTGGATTCCTATTAATGTGAAAAATGGAAGAAAAATGCCACACCTAGTTTTCAAGGAGCAGCATAATACTAACACTTCAGGAAACAGCTTTGTATGAAGTTAGAATAGTTCCTGGAGCATAGCAGTCGCTCAATAAATATTCGTTGAAAGAATGAACTGATTAATCAACCAAGACTCCTTGAAGAAATGGCTGGTGCCAGGGCCAGGACAAGGAAAATACGAGAAGACTTTGGAATATCTTACTGTGCCAGAAAGTAAGAAGTGCTCAAAGAATAATGAAGAAACACTACGAGGACAGTGGAGTCAACTTGAAAGGTTCATACCACTGGCTAAGTCTGTGACAAATTGAGAATCAAAATAAATAATGATAGATTATAAACCAGTAAGTAAAACAGGAATCCAAGAGTCTATAGTGATATAAATAAATGTACAAACAGAAAAATGAGGGGAAAGAAAATTCTAGGGTAGAACACAACCTAATAGATCTTTTTAAAAAATGGATTTAAAATATCACCTTAGACAGAGAATAAATTTCTGTTGTTTTAAACCACAAAAAGAGATAGATAGACAGATAGATAGATAGATGATAGATATAGATAAAATCACCCTTTGGCACTCTTCAGAGTATTAATTGATTCAGAAAAGAATCACCAATAGATGCCAAATCTGGCAGGTGAAACAAAGTTTGATGAGGAACAGAATATTTATATAGTCTCAATGTTTCTCCTCAGAAAATACTTATAAATTCCTTATTAATTTCTTATTATATAATAAGAAAACATACTTATAACTTAACTTTACAATAGAGAAGCCTCGCAAACATACTCTTCACCAAGTGACAAAAGTCAACGCTAATGGGACAAATCAAAATTGGGTGTGTCCTGCTGTGTAACACTGAGGTAAACCCAGGTCACTGAGATATTCATGCTAAAAATGCATATATCATGAGGAAACACCAGATGAACTCAACCGAGGGGCATTCTACAAATGATGTGGCCCATACTGTTCACAAATGTCATGGTCATAAAAGATAAGAAACTGTGAGGAACTATTCCAGGTTAAAGTAGAATGAAAAGAAATGGTAAGTACATGATCCCGCTTAGATCACAGACCTATAAAGGATATTACTGGGACAATTAATGAAACAAAAACGGAGTCCTTGCATTACATGGTAATACCACATCAATGTCAACTTCCTGTCAGAAGAATGGCCATGTACTTGGGAAAACGACTTTGAAGTACTAAGGGGAATGGGACCACATGTCCACAACTTATTCTCAAATGGTTCAGAAACGTTAATGATTGGGGAATCGGGGAATCTGGGAATCGGGGTGAGTGTACATGAGAGCTCTATGTACTCTTTTTTCAAATTTTACATCAATATGAACCTATTGTCAAAAAGATTTATTTTTTTAAGTTTATTTATTTATTTTGAGATAGAGACAAAGCACATGAGTGAGGGAGGGGCAGAGAGAGAGGGAGAGAAAGAGAGTATCCCAGGCAGGCTCTGCACTAGCAGTGCAGAGCCCAACACGAGCTCAAACCCACAAATCGTGATATCGTGACCTGAGCTAAAATCCAGAGCAGGATGCTTAACCGACTGAGCCACTGAGGCCCAGGTCATTTTTTAACGGGAAAATCATTTCAACTGGCACTCTACAACTGGCACTCCTCCTACAGAGGAGATCTTAATACCAACAGACATATGAAACGGTGCTCACCATCATTAGTTATTAGGGAAATGCAAATTAAAACTATACTGAATTACTATCATACCCCTGAAGAATAGCTAAGAAATACACTATTATAGTTTGACATTATGTATTTGTATGTATTTATTATGTATTTTTTTTTGTTTAAGTATGAACTTGGAAGGGGGCAAAAAATAAAAATTTTTTTTTGAGACATAGGATTCCCTAAACTGGGGAGGGGCAAAAATCGAGGAGGTTTTATTTTGTTGCCCAGATTGGAGTGCAGTGGCTATTTATAAACACAATCCCACTGCTCTGATGTGTTTTGTTTCCAACCTGGGCTGGTTCACCCCACCGCAGGCAACCTGGTAGTCCCCCGCTCCCAGGAGGTCACTCTATCACTGCTCTGCATCAGTGCAGACACTTGATCAGCATAGCACAGGACAGCCCAGAACTTCTGGGCTCAACCAGTCCTCCTGCCTCCGCCTCCCAAGTAGCTGGGACTATAGGCACATACCACCCGCATGCCTTATGTATGCTTTGGGGTTTTTTGGTTTGGGGGTTTTGTTTTGTTTTTTAATCATCCTGACCCTTTTGTTGTTGAAATTAAAAAACAGAAGATACTTAAATAAAATGGAGAACATATAGGGCAAAAGCAAATAATAAAATTTAATGCTGAACTAAGGAGTGAGCTGAATGTTTGGGCCTCCAAATTGGGTAACCCGAAAACACTTGAAAAAGGGTATGTTCACGGTTCACAGCAATTGGTTCTATAGGTAAGAGAGTGGTCAAAGTTTTTCCAGCTGCATGTCCAGGGAAATTCTCTCTTCAAGGATATCCTTTAATTTTTGCTCTAATTCACTATTCTGACCAAAACTGTGACACTTTCCTTACTGTGTCTTTCCCAATAGGTCTAGGAATAAAACACGACTGTAAGAACAGTAGCTACAATACCTGTCTTTAGTGTATGCTCATCAACTTCTGGTCTTAATTCATCTTCTGATTTGATTTATGCATGAATACATGCATAACTCATGTCCCAACAGTTCCAATATTAGGTCCATCCCCAACAAAAATGTATACATACAAGAATGTTGACAACAGTTTTATTTCTAAGAGCCCAAAACTGGAAACAATCCAAATGTCCATCAACAGTACAATGAACAAGTAAATTATGGTATACTCATGCAACGGAATACTATACAGCAATGAAATACTATACTGTTAAATACAGCACGGATGAATCTCACAGATGTAACATGGAGAAAAACAAGCTTTCACAAAAAACTATAGTGTATATTCCAACAAGCACGCACAACGAATCTAAGACAGACAAGCTGAACAGTGGCTTCCTCTGGAGTTTAACCACCAGAAGGGGCCATGAGGGAGGCTTCTGGGGCACAGGTAAAGCCTGCGGTACTGGTAAAGTGTTCACGGTGCAAAAAACCATCAAGGCCCTACGACTGTAATTTGTGCACTTGCTGGTATACAACATTATGCTCTGTTTTAAACCTTTACCTTCAAAAATCTACTCACTCTAGGAGCTCACTGCAACACTCAACAGTGGAATCTCATCTCCCTGATCTTTCGGACTCTCCTGTTTCCTTCTTCGACTCCTTGCTGGTTCACCTCCCCTTCTAATCCTTGAAAGTGGACCAGACACAGAGATGGGCACACGCTGCTCTTGCTCTTGCTGTAAGCTCTGAAGAGCTTGTTCTCTAACATGGCTTCAACCACTGGTTCAGCAATACTTGTCCTTCTGTTCCATTCCCACTGCCACTCCCGGTGCTACTGCAGAGCCGAGGGCGTATAGTACTCAGTGCACAAGAGTTTCTGTTCTTCTTTCTTCACCCATAACCTATGGTTTCCTAACTGATCTTGCTTTTAGCATTTTCCACCTTCAATCCACATACTAAACTGAACTTCCTAAAATGCCATTTTAAACACATCATCCACTAGCTTGTAAACATTAATCTTCTAAACTGTAGATAAAATTTACTCTCCAAAATCTGGCGTTCAAGTCCATCACAGTTCAACCCTAATGTATCTCCAGTCTTCTCTCTTCCAGTCACTTGCCTGATCTAATTAAAAACCAACCCTCCCCCAATTTTTTTTTAACCAAACCCATTATCCAGAGTTCTATTTCCAATGTCTTTCCTCATAGTACTCCCTCCACCTAGAATATTCTTTCCTCACCTCCATACCTGTCTACTCTCCATTCAATTAGCAATAATCGTGCCTCGGATAAACCTCATTGGCTACAGTACTGCCACTGCGCAAAGCTGTTTACTCTCCATTCAAAGATCTTATCTTCCTTCAACTACTCTCATCCAAGTTTATCATTACTTATAATACTAACGGCTGTTATTATTCACTTGGCACTTGATCTTTACCATTGATGTATATGCTTTATGTATACAGCTGTAAAATCTTCACCGAAAAGAAAAATGCTTTATATCTCTTAAAGATATAAAAGCAACTGCAGAATACATAGAGGCAGTGGTGTGATACGATCAATCAGTAATCTGAAGAGACTTTTTAAAAATTATAAAAGGAGACAGTCTCTTACTGATTTCAATATAGCTGTGTTTCTTTATTGTAATAACATTTTAGTTTATTTAAGCTTACTTGATAAATACTAAAATCAGCTGAACAGAAGCAAGAAGACTAGTAATAAGAAATTCATGGAGCTTTAAAAAGTATTTCTTGAAAGGATAGTGTCTACTTAGCACATGCTGCATGAGAAAGAAAGAAACATCAGGCAATTATGAGCATAAGCGCAGGAACTCCAGTTAAATATGTTAGAGAGTCATTTTTGGTAGGAAAAAGTCTTTTTTTTACTCCATCACCAAAATACCTAAAGCAGTGTCTATTGCATAGATATAATATAATATAGATATGTTGTATGGATATCATATCTACTGTATAGACAATAATATATAGAATTGTTGAGTCACTATACTGTACACCTGAAACTAATATAATACCGTATGTAAACCAACCAGAATTAAAATTAAAAACTTAAAAAAAAAAACTCAGTCATACTTTCTGGTTTTCATATCCAAAGGTCTCTTTGTCAACATTTAAAAGGTAAATAATGCATCTTTAGAGTATCTACAAAGCAAATTCTTAATATAATTACAATTAGCTTCCTCATTCTCTCACCTTTAATTATTACTCGGTTGTCTTTTTTGGGTAAGCTATTAATACCTGTTAACTATACAACTGGCCTGCTATAAAGAAAAGTACAGAGAATAACACATACAGAACAGGACAACACAAAGAAGGAACCAAGTCAAGGCCATACCTGGGTTATTATTAACATTACTTTTGGGTGGTTTCTGAACTGGTTTGGGAAGTGTAGATTCAGTCAAAGCTTTATTAGCAACAGCGTGTTGGGCCTTCTTTATACTGCTCCCCTCGGATTCCCATGTCTGCTCGCCAAGACTCAGTTGCACTGAGAACATCTTCGAAAGACATAAAGAGACAAAGAAAACGTTAAATTTTCTCAGGAAATAAAATATGCTGTCTGAGAGAAAAAACAGATTTACCACAGAGTCAAAATTTTAGAGCTAGAGGTGACCTTACAGATTATTTGCAACAAAAATATTATTCTACCTAGTTAAATAATTTTAAGAGATAGTACCAGATTCTGTTCTATCCTATTCAAAAGCTTAGGAGCAGCTCTAAGTGTGCATTTTGGGTAGAAAAAATCAAGAATAAATCATTACCCTAAATAGAATCATATTATTATCATTCAAACAGTTCTCAAAAAAAGCCGAACAAGTACAAAGAATAAGAGAAACCGTAAGAGAATCCACAAAGCCCTGTCTCTATAACACTTACAAAAATCTAATTCATCAAATTTTATACTTAATACAATCTAGGCAAAAGTCAGCAACCCTATTGAATATTATGTCACCAGGAAACTCTCAATCCTCCACAACCAACATTTAACTAGTCACCAAATTCTGCTCATTTTAATGTCATAAATAGTTCTCAAATCTCTCTCTAAAAGGAAACAAAACAAAAAAACTCAAATCCAAGTGTATCACCCCAACTTCAGGTTAAAAACCTTTAATTTTTCCTATTCTAGCATGGCACAAAAGTTCTATCTGCCCATCTTCATTTCATACCTATTCTTTTCCTTGCCATCAGAACATTCCATTCACACCATTATTTCCATACAAGCCCAAAACCTATTCACATTTAAAACCGAGGATTAAATTACAGAATATACACACATTATTCCATAGATAGCTTACTAATGTGTAGGAATACAAAGTAGTAAGAAATAAATGTATATTATAATTACTAAGAAATAAATGTGTATTTGTAGGAAGGAGGTCAGGTAGAAAGTACCCTCACCAACTGATTAAAGTTAGCATCATCAATAATCATACAAACTGACATCATGTACCTCCTGATATGACCCAATGAGAAGTATTTAGTACTCCTGGCCAAAAATGTTTAGCCTGAATCTAATCTTAGGGGAAAATCTTTCCAAAAAACAAACAAAAAAACAAAACAAAACAAAAAAACCCTCCAGGCCCAGATGGTTTTAATGATAAACTATACTAATTATTTAAGGAAGAAATAATACCAATTCACATAAAATCTTCCCAAAAATTGAAGGAGGAACACTCCTCAACTTATTCTATGAAGCCAAAATTATTTGGATACTAGAGTAAGATACAATTAGGAAAAACTGTTAAACCAAAACTACAGACCAATCTCTCTCATAAAGAGAACTGTAAAAATCCTTCACAAAATATTAACAAGGAATGCGGATTGGCACAGCTACTCTGGAAACAGTATGGAGGTTCCTCAAAGAGTTAAAAGTAGAACTACCCTATGATCCAGCAATTGCACTACCAGGCAATAACCCAAAGAATTAAAAAAGTACTAAGTCAAAGGGATACATGTACCCTGATGTTTACAGCAGCATTATATATACAATAGCCAAATTATGGAAACAACTCAAGTTTCCATCAACTGATGAATGGATAAAGGAGATGTGGTATAAAGGAAAGACCCAAAAGGCTAGCTACAGATCTCTCAACAGAAACTTGGCAAGCCAGAAGGGAGTGGCATGATATATTTATCCAACACGCTAAATGGGAAAAATCTGCAGCCAAGAATACTCTATCCAGCAAGGCTATCATTCAGAACAGGAAAGACAGAGTTTTCCAGACAAACAAAAACCAAAGGAGTTTATGACCACTAATCCAGCCCTCCAAGAAATATTAAAGGGAATTCTCTAAGTGGAAAGGAAAAACCAAAAGTGACAAAGACAAGAAAGGAACAGATAAAATCTCCAGAAACAAAGACAAAACAATAAAATGGTACTAAATACATATCCATTAATAATTATTCTAAAGGTAAATGGACTAAATGCTCTAATCAAAAGACACAGGGTGTCAGAAGGATAAGAAAACAAGACCCACTTATATGCTGTACACAAGAGACACATTTTAGATCTAAACACACGTGTGGACTGAAAATGAGGGGATGGAGAAACATTTATCATGCAAATGGACTTCACTATATCATAATAAAGGGGACTATCCAACAAGAAGATTTAGTAATTATAAACATTTATGTACCCAACATGGAACCACCCAAATATATAAAACAATAACAAACATGAAGAAACTCATTGATAGTAAAACAATAATAGTAGAGGACTTTAACACCCAACTTATATCAACAGATAAATCACATAGCAGAAAATCAACAAGGAAACATGACGTTGAACAATACCCTGCACCAGATGGAATTCACAGATATATTCAGAATATTCCGTCCTAAAGCAGCAGAATACACATTCTTTTCTTTTCTTTTTTTTTCTTCAAGTAACCTCCATGCTCAGCATGGAGCCCAACACTGAGCTTCAACACAAGACCCTGAAATCAAGACTGACCTGGGAGATCAAGAGTCAGACCCTTAACCGACTGAACCACACTTGTGCCCCAAAATTCACATTTTTTTCAAGTGCACATGCGACATTCCCCAGAATAGATCACATAATTGGTCACAAATCAGGTGTCAACAAGTACAAAAAGACTGAGATCATACCATACATACTTTCTGACCAAAACGCAATGAGGTCAAACACAAGAAAAACTTTGGAAAGACCACAAATTCATGCTTCTAAACAATGAATGGTCAACCAGGAAATCAAAAAAGAAATTAAAAATACATGGAAACAAATGAAAATGAAAACACAATGGCCCAAAACCTTTGGCATGGAACAAAAGTGGTCATAAGAGGAAAGTATATGGCAATGCAGGCCTACCTCAAGAAGCAAGAAAAATCTCACATAAACAATCTAAACTTACACCTAAAGGAGTTAGGGAAAAAAAACAAATGAAGCCTAAAGCCAGCAGAAGAAGGGAAATAATAAAGTTTAGAGCAAAAAATAAATGATATAGAAACTAACAGATCAATGAAACCAGGCACTGTTTCTTTGAAAACTTAATAGAATTGATAAACCTCTAGCCTGACTTATCAAAAAGAAAAGAGAAAGAATCCAAATAAATAAAATCACAAATGAGAGAAGAAAAATCACAACCAATGTCACAGAAATAAAATTATAAGAGAATATTATAAAAACTATATGCCAACAAGTTCGACAACCTGGAGAAAAAGACAACCTGGAGAAAAAGATAAATTCCTACAAACATGTAAAGTACGAAAACAGAAACAGGAAGAATAGAAAACTTGAACAGACTGATTACCAGCAAAGAAACTGAATCAGTAATCAAAAATCTCCCAACAAACAAAAGTCCAGGGCCAAATGGCTTCACAGGGAAATTCTACCAAACATTTAAAGAACAGTTAATACCTATTCTTCTCAAACTATTCCAAAAAAAAAAAAAAGAAACGGAAGGAATACTTCCAAATTCATTTTATGAGGCCAGCATTACCCTGACGCCAAAACCAGACAAAGATTCCACTAAAGGAGAGGACTACAGGCCAATATTCCTGATGAACAATGATGCAAAATTCTCAATAAAATACTAGCAAATCGAATCCAACAGGACATTAAAAGAATCATTCACCATGATCAGGTGAGATTTATTCCCGTTTGCAAGCGTGATTCGATATTCAAAAACCAATCAACATGATACACCACACTACTTAAAGAAGGATAAGAACCATATGATCCTTTCAATACATGCAGAAAAAGCATTTTATAAAGTACAACATCCATTCATGATAAAACACCCTCAACAAAGTAAGGTTAGATGGGACATACCTCAACATAATAAAGATCATATACAAAAAATAGACAGTTAGTATCATCCTTAATGGGGTAAAACTGAGCTTTTCCTCTATGGTCAGGAACAAGACAGAGATGTCCACTCTCATGACTGTTATTTAACATAGTACTAGAAGTCCTAGCATCAGCAATCAGACAACACAAAGAAATATAATGTATCCAAACCAGCAAACAAGTCAAACTTCCAGTATTTCCAGATGACATGATACTCTATAGAAAATCCAAAAGACCCCACCAAAAAATTGCTAGAACTGATAAACAAATTCAGTAAAATTGCAGGATACATACAGAAATCTGTTGCATTTCTGTACACCAATAATGAAGCAGCAGAAGGAGAAATCAAGGAATCAATCCCATTTACAACTGTACCAAAAAACAAAAACCTAACCAAAGAGATAAAAGATCTGGACTCTCAAAACTGTAAAACAATGATGAAAGAAATTGAAGATTACACAAAGAGATGGAAAAAATTCCATGCTCATGCACCTTGGAAAAAGAAAAACAACTGGAGGCATCACAGTTCCAGACTTAAAGCTATATTACAAAGCTATAGTGATCAAGATAGTATGGTACTGGCACAAATACAGACACAAAGATCCACAGAACAGAACAGAAAATCCAGAAATGAACCCGCAACTGTATGGCCAATCTTCAACAAAGCAGGAAATAATATCTAATGGAAAAAATGACAGTCTCTTCAACAAACGGTGTTGGGAAAACTGGACAGCAACAAGCAAAAGAATGAAACTGGACCATGTTCTTACACCATACAAAAAAATAAATTGAAAATGGATGAAAGACCTAAATGTGAGACAGGAAACCATTAAAATCCTAGAGGAGAACACAGGCAGTAACATCTTTGACACTGGCTGTAGCAAGTTCTTACTAGATGTGTCTCCTGAAGCAAGGGAAACAAAAGCAAAAATAAACTATCGGGACTTGACCAAAATTAAAAGCTTCTGTACAGCAAAGGAAACAAAACAAAACTGAAAGGCAACCTATGGAATGGAAGAAACTATTGCAAATGACCTATCTGATAAAGACTTAGTATCGAAAATCTATAAACAACTTATAAAACTCCACACCCAAAAAACAAATAATACAGTTTAAAAACGGGCAAAGACATAAACAGACATTTTTCCAAAGAAGACATACAGATATGAGGTGAAACGTCACATCACACCAGTGATAATGGCTAAAATTAACAACACAGGAAACAACAGGTGTTGGTGAGGATGCGGGGAAAGGGGAACCCTCCTTCACACTGTTGGTGGGAATGCAAACTGGTGCAGCCGCTCTGGAAATCAGCATGGAGGTTCCTCAGTTAAAAAGAGAAGCACCCTATAATCTAGCAACTGCACTATTAGGTACTTACCCAAAGGATACAAAAAATCCTGATTTGTAGGGGCACATGCACCCCAATGTTTGTAGCAGCACTATCAACAATAGCCAAGTTATGGAAAGAGCCCAAACGTCCATCAACTGATGAATGAATAAAGAAAATGTGGTACACATACAAATGGAGTATCAGCTACCAAAAAGAATGAAATCTTGTCATTTGCAACAATGTGGATGGAGCTAGCGTGTATTATATTAAGCAAAATAAATCAGTCAGAAAAGACAAATACCATATGATTTCACTCGTATGTGGAATTTAAGAAACAAAACAGACAAACATGGGAAAGAAAACAAGCGAGGCAAATCATAAAGGAGAGTCTTAACTATAGAGAATAAACTGAGAGTTGCTGGAGGGGAGATGGACAGGAGGATGGGCTAAATGGGTGATGGGTATTAAGAAAGACACTTGTTGAGGCGCCTGGGTGGTTCAGTCACTTGAGCGTCCTACTTTGACTCAGGTCATTATCTCATGATTCCTGAGTTTGAGCCCTACATCGGGCTCGCTGCTGTCAGCGCAGAGTCCACTTCAGATCCTCTATCCCTCTCTCTTTGCCCTTCCCCCACTCATTCTCTCTCTCCTCTGTCTCTCTCAAAAATAAATACTAAAAATTTTTAAGTTTTTTAAAAAACTTTAAAAATGTTTTTAATTTTTTTAATAAAAAAAAAAAGAAGGGCACTTGTGATAAGCACTGGGTGTTACATGTAAGTGATGAACCACTAAATTCTACTCCTGAAACTAATATTACACCATATGTTAACTAACTAGAATTTAAATTAAAACGTGAAACAGAAAAAAAAAATAGAACTACCCTACAATCTAGCAATTGCACTATTAGGTGCAATTTGTACCCAAAGGATACAAAGTACTCATTCAAAGGGATACATGCACCCCAATGTTCACAGCAGCATTATCAACAATAGCCAAAGTATGGAATGAGCCTAAATGTCCACTGACTGGTGAATAAAGAAGATGAGACAGATATAGACATAGATACAGGTATATAGAAGTAAACATAGATAAAGATTTAGATATAGATACAAATGTAGATGTAGATACACACACATACATACATACAACAGAGTATTACTCAGCCATGAAAAGGAATGAAATCTTGCCATTTGCAAAGACACGGATGGAGCTAGAGAGTATTATGCTAACCAAAATAAGTCAGAGAAAGACGAGTATCATTGTTTTATCCCAGATTTTCAAGGGTAGATTCTACATCTGAGAATTAATCAATGTAATTCACAACATTGAGATTAAAAACAGAAAAACCATATATTACCATCTCAATCAATGCAGAGGAACCACATAACAAAAATCAACATCTATTCATGTTAAAAACTCTCAGTAAATGTTAAATAGAAAGAAATTCTTCAATCTGATACAAAGCATCGACAAAAAAGGTACATCTAACATCATAATTAATGGGGGGAACTAAAATACTGCCCCTAAGATCAAGAATAAGTCAGAGATATCTGCTCCCACCACTTATTTTCAACATTGCACTGTAAATTCTAACCAATGCAATCAGGCAAGAGAAATAAATAAAAGACATTAAGATTGGATGCTAGGATTTAAAGTTGTCTTTATTCAAAATGACATGTGGAACCCCCAATAAAATTTTTAAAAAAAAATTTTTTAAAGCTACTACCAAAGGTGAGTGAGGTTAGCAAGATTTCAGAGTACAGTACATCAATCATACACAAAAACTGGTGTCTTTTTATATGGTAGCAATAATCAATAAGAACAATTTGAAATTTTAAAAGAAGATGTGGTTTACATATACAATGGAATACTACTTGGCAATGATAAAGAATGAAATCTTGCCATTTGCAACAACGTGGATGGAACTGGAGGTATTATGCTAAGTAAAATAAGTCAGTCAGAGAAGGACAGATGTCAAAAGTTTTCACTCATATGTGGAATTTGAGAAACTTAACAGAAGACCATGGGGAAAGGGAAGGGGAAAAAAATAGTTCCAAACAGAGAGGGAGGCAAACCATAAGAGACTCTTAAATACAGAGAAACAACTGAGTGTTGAAGTGGGGAGGTGGGGGAGAAGGGAAAATGGGTGATGGACATTGAGGAAGGCACTTGTTGGGATAAGCACTGGATGTCGTATATAAGTGATGAATTATGGGAATCTACTCCTGAAACCAAGAGCACACTGTATATACTGTATGTTAGCTAACTGGACAATAAATTATATTTTTTTAAAAATCAAATCAATCAAATGTTAACATCAAAAGAAAAAAATTGACATTTTAAAAATAGCATCAAAAATATGAAATACTTGGGGCGCCTGGGTGGCTCAGTTGGTTGAGTGTCCAACTTCGGCTCAGGTCATCATCTCACAGTTCGTGAGTTTGAGCCCCATGTCGGGTAGTGCTGACCGCTAGCTCAGAGCCTGGAGCCTGCTTCGGATTCTGTGTCTCTTTCTCTCTCTGCCCCTCCCCTGTTCACACTCTGTCTCTGTCTCTCAAAAATAAATAAAATGTAAAAAAAAAAAAAAATGAAATACTTTAGGATAAACTTAAAGACATAAAATACCTGTCTACTGAAAACTACAAATATTGTTGAAAGAAATTAAATAATGTCTAGATAAATGAGAGACCCTTGGTTCACAGGCTGGAAGACTCAATTTTTCTACCATGTTTATTTGCCCCAAATTGAGCTATAGATTCATAGCAGTTCTATTCAAAATCCCAGCAGGGTGTTTTATAAGAAAAGACAAGCTGACTTTAAATTCATATAAAAATGCAAATGAACAATTCTGAAAAAGAACAAAATTAGAGGGATAATACTACCAGATTTCAAGAATTAAAAAGCTACAGCAAATAAAACAGCACAGTATTTGCATAAAGATGAGAAAATAAATCAACAAACTAGAACAGACTCCAGAAATAAACATATATGCGAACAGCTGATTTTTGACAAAGGTGCAAAAGTGATGCAGTGAAGAAAGGATACTCTCTTTAACAACTAGACATGCATTTGCAAAAAAATAAATAAGCCGCCTTCCATATCTCACATGACATACAAAAATTAACACAAAATGGCAATTATATCTAAATGTAAGACCTAACTGTCAAATCTAAAGTGATAAAATATCTAGGAAAAGACATTAGCAAAAATTTTATGATCTTTGATGAGGAAAAGATTTCTTGGACATGAGGCCAAAAGCACAATCTATACATAAAACAGATGAAGAAATTAGGATTCATCAAAATTAACAACTACTGCTCTTCAAAAGATACTGTTAAAAAAAGAAATGATAAACCACAGGGTAGGAGGAAATATCTGCCAAAAAGATATCTAATAAAGGACTTGTATCCACAATATCCAAAGAGAGACATCATCAGAGAAGACAGCAGAGTAGAACGCTCCAATGAAGGAAAAGTCACTGTCACATAGTAAATACTCAATAGATATTTTACCAATGATTTTTTAATCATATATACTACTAACAAGCAATGATATAATTATCTGGGTACTCCCATCATCAACATAGTTGCTAAGAATCTATAAATCATCATTCTATTTACACCACACTGGAACAGATACCGTATTTCTCAAATTACAGATAAGAAAACTGAAACTCTAAATTACTTTCTCAAGACTACATTAGCTGGAAAATGTAGGCCAAAGATCAAGCCCGACAAATCTAGCTAAGATTTAAAAGAAAAAAAAAAAAAAAAGACTAGCTGGCTTCAAGACCACTGGGTGATATGGTCTCCCTCAGTAATAAAGCAATTCCAAAGCATACCTCCTCAAAGTGCCGCTCCTGGAGCTTTCACAACACTTACTCATGCGTATCAGCAACTTCTCAAAATAGGGAAATAAAGGAAAAGAAGAAAATACCATTCTGTGTTCTTTCTGGCTCTTTTCCTTATATTCCACATTATAATAGTCTTCTTAAGAGATATGAAAAATCTGAACAACAATCCATATAAAAAAATGAAGAACTCTATTTAGCTACCTAGGATATACAGCAACATCATAGTAACTCACATTAATATAAAGTATACTAAATTACTTCAGAGTTCAATTTGAAAGTGAGCAGAGAAACAAGAGGGCAAGGAAAACATTACAATTTTTTATTTAATAGTCACATGTTAAAAGTTGCCATAAGCTGTTTAGATTCTATAAGATTCAGTGGAGGAAAAAAGGAAAGCATGTAAACATAAGATAGATCACTATTTCCCAACAAGAAGTGTGTATGAAAAGGTAATTCCACACCACCTGGAAGACATTTATGTTTCTCAACTCTGGATGCACATTTGAGTCATCCTGAGAGCTTAAAAAAAATCTTGATGTCTGGGCCTCATCCAAGACCAATCAAATTAGAATTTCTGAGAGTAAGACTCAGGCATAAGTATTTTTTAAAGCTTCCTTGGTGATTTCAACAAACAACCAAGGTTGAGAACCACTATTGTAGGTGTGTGTGTGTATAACATATAAACATATATGCATGCATACATAGATATGTAAATTGTCATGTAACTGGTTAATATCCCAAGAAAACAAAGAGTTAGAGCTATGTTTAAATTCTTCATGTCAGAGACAGTCATTTATTTCATTAAAATACATTCCATTTCTCAAAACTACTGGTAGACATACATGAATGAAAGCAACTTTGCTTTCCACAAAAGGGATTCAGACCCAGAAAATTAATGCTAACATTAATAATGAAAATTAGATTCATAAATGTTATATTTCATTTAGGAATATGCTAATTATTTTAGTACTCACCTTTTTAAAAAACTGAGCTATAAGCTAAATAGAGTAGTCTATGACCAAAGCACCCAGAGCAGTAAGCACAGGTTGGCTAAGGGATTCCCAAATTTTCTTGAAACCCAAGAGAGTCCTGGGACTGTCTAGAAATCAGAATGTGGATAATAACAAACCTGGTCCTTTAGAAAGGGAAATTGATGACACTGAAGAAAGGGAGGGGAGGGAAGGAGAGGGAAAGCTAGAGGAATAGCCTTGAATAGGTGAGAGGAGTTGGGATCTAGTACAGAAGTAGAGGGGCTGACCCCTGCAGGTAGTCCAATCCACAATGCAGAAGGAAAGGCAGAGTTTGGATTTAGGCTGGGACTTTGCCAAGCAAGTGCTAACCAAAGGAGCAAAACTGCTGAGGGTATATACAAGGAATATGGAATTTAAGCTGGATAAGAACTGGGTGAAGAATGAGGGAAGTGAGAAATAGTAAGAGTGGTAGAATCAATGGATTTGTGGTGTGGAAGAACTACTGAAGTCAAACCAATAGAGGGAATGAACTAGAAAGTAAGGAGGTGTAAGAGAGAGATGAATGCTTAAGATTAAAATTATGGAGGGTCTTGCAGTTATTGGTAATGATAAAGTCAAGAATGTGATCACAGGAATGAGTGGCTGAAGGAGAATGGAAACAAGATAATAACAGAAGTCCAAGAAACTGAAATGTCAGCATGTTGGAACAATCATCTATGTAGACACTGAAACCAACAAAAATTAATACATGATGAGTTACAGTAAAAGAGAGGCATGAGAATCATGATGGAACCACCCAGAGGTGAGCAAAATGACAACCATGAGGGGACGCAAGGGTTAGTCTATTGACGTGAAATTGAAAGCTGAGGAGTTATCTCAAGGAAGAATTCCTGGAATTAGAAATGAGGAGCTAAGAAGATAGACACCAGAGGAACCATAAAATACAAAAGGATAAAGTATTTATTTAAATAAGCTAAAAAAGCTCAGTCTAGTACAAGACTAACTATCAACATGCATCACTCACTACATATAGCAATGTCTACACCTGAGAAAGGCAAGGCCTCCTGAAAGTCCAGGGGAGAGATCAGAGAAGTCTCACAGAAGTTCAGAAGATGTGGTATGTGACCTAAGTGGTCAAAAATGAATAAATAAAAAAGGCCCTCAAGGCAGGGAGGCACTACAACATAGGCAAAAGAGATATGAAAAATACATGAAACATTCTAAGAAATGCAAACAGTTCAACATGCTTAAGGGCAAAAAGAGGAGTATGAAGTGAGTATGAATTAATGGGTACAAAAGAGAGTCAGGATAAATGACTTAATAGGCATACCAAGGCCACAATTTTTTTCTCTACACAACTTTTTTCTCTACACAAATTATACGCAAGAAATCCTTTCATAAAACTTCTAATAGGGAACAGAATTAATGGATTTGAGTTTTATCTTCTATTCCTTACTCTGAAGGAGGTGCTGGAAAACAAATAGTAGAGTAGCCAGTTGCTTTATACAGATTAACCAACCTTTAGAGAATCAATTACTTCAATATACAAAAATTTATGATAATTATAACCTCCAAGTCCAAGGTTAAAAATGTATCAAAGAAATCTGTACAATGGAGATTTTTTAAAACATATGAATAGAGTTCAAACATAAGTGCATTGATTATAAACTTCTTTGTAACATGTATATATATATACGCATGAGGTTATATATAAATATAAATTGCTTTTCCATTTAAGAGAACAATATTATACATGGATGCATAAATAATAATACTGGTATATACAACTTTTATAAATGATAAAACTTAGAATTCCATATCACATTGGGAAAGAAGTCTCACTAGGTAACTGATATATTTCCTCTGTCCCCATATTTACTTTAGCAGTTATAATTTCATGGAAAGCACACTGCACTTCGGAGCCAAAGAACACATATTCGAGTGCTGGCACTGGCACTTATGAACTACTATTAGGCAAGTCATTAAACTTTTCTCTCCCTAATTTACAAAACAGAAATCAAAAATTCACATTTCATGATTCGTTAAGATTTTTGTGAAGTACTGTATCTGAAAGAGCTTTGTAAACCATAATGAGCTATAAAATTGTTTACTTACAGACTTCTAAATATTAGTAAAATAGAACCAAAAGCCTTCAGGTAACCTGCTGCCCCTCCCCCGCAAAATGAAGCACAATTAAAACCTGAGATGACAAATCTGATAGACTTTGATAAGCATGTCTCACCACCTCTCTTCATAACCTTACCTTCGAATGAGCAGGCCCTCTTTCTTTCAGAAGTTTATACTGGGGTTGGACTCTATTGAAACGGGCTAACTCATTTACCAGACACATTGGAGTTTTCTCTTTGGGGTTTGCCATTTTATCTTGGAGAGAAGCTGTAAATAAAAAGGCTGTAAAGTTTTTGTGAAGAATGACTTTACAAAATGGATGAAAAGCTAGTTTTGACTTATTTTGACTGAAGTTAGATTGTAAATTTGGATTATATTATTTTCACAAATCTTATATAAAAAATCAAATCATCTAAAGTCTTCCATTACATGCAACAGAAACATGTATCACATTTTAAACAGTAAATTAAGGTAACTTTTCCCCTACCTACGTTGCTCTCTCTATATTTTTTGATAACAACATGCTTAAAAAATTTTAAATTATATGATTATAATAATTTTTAATTTATCTTATAACTTTCCTTTCCTCTTAAAAAAATTTTAGCATAAACACAATTCTCCCGATTCTTATTACTATAAAACTAAATTCTTTCTACCTTTTTAAATTATTTTTTCAAGTTTATTTCTTCAGAAATGTCTACATCCAACATGGGGTTTGAACTCATGACTGCAAGATCAAGAGCTGTATGCTCTACCAACAGCCAGCCAGGCACTCCAATCTTTTTTATCATTTGGTCTTACTTTTTTTCCTTCTAATTTTGAAGCAGCATATTAACAGAAAGAGCTCTAGACTTCGGAATCAAGTCTAAGTACTAGCTCTTCCAACTATTATTTTTTAGTAACCTCCTTTTTTTTTTCCTAGCAAAATTTTAACAGAAGTAGAAAGGATAATTTAACCAATGCCCCTGTTCCTACCACCTAGAACTGAGATTAGTTTTTCCATGATTGTTTTAAGTCTTATTAAAAATATTATATTCCAGTTAAGTTCCCTTTATCCTTTCCAGAAACTACGGCTATATGAATTTAGAATATATCCCTCTGGGAGGCGCCTGGGTGGCTCTGTTGGTTAAGCATCCAACTTTGGCTCAGGTCATGATCTCACTGTTTGTGAGTTCTAGCCCTGCGTTGGGCTCCGTGCTGACAGCTCGGAGCCTGGAGCCTGCTTCAGATTCTGTCTCTGTCTCTCTCTCTCAAAATTAAGGAAACATTAAAAAAAAAATTTCGAATATGTCCGAATATGTCCCTCTGGGATATTTGCAAATACATTTATATATGCATGCATGTATGTCCATGAAAAAATAGTCTTGATATACATATATACATATATATATATGGTTTTATAGTCACATTAATAGTAATATTAACAAACATAATTTTCACAACTTACTTTCTTCAATCTTCAATTTTGTTTTTGATATTGTAACTTATACAGATCCATTGCATTACTTTTAACTGCTATATAATTTCCATCATAAGGGCACCTAGGTGGCTCAGTTGGTTAAGCCTCCAACTTCGGCTCAGGTTATGATCTTCTGGTTTGTGGGTTCAAGCCCTGCATCAGGCTCTGTGCTGACAGCTCAGAGCCTGGAACCTGCTTCAGATTCTGTGTCTCCTTCTCTCTCTGCCCCTCCCCTGCTCACACTCTGTCTGTTTCTCTCTCAAAAATAAACACACGTTGAAACTAAGAATAAGAATTTCCATCACAATATCATATCAGATTTTTAATCCCTTCCCCTATTAATAGACATTTAGGTTGTTTCAATTCTTTACTCTTACGAGTAAAAACACGCTGCCAAACGGCACTCAGAGTGATTGTACCAAATTACCTTCCCCTAGCAGTATGAGAGTCACCACTTCCCCTCAAACTTGATCAGGCATTTTAATTTTTGCTAATCTGATGTTTAACATTATTTTTTGTTATCCCCATTATTATTTTAATTTGTATTCCCATTTTCCTAGTGAGGATAATCATCTTTCATGTTATTGATGATTTGGAGTTCCTTTTTTGGGAACTGCTTCCATCTTTTTTCCTATTGATTATTTTATATATTTACCAATCTTTTCTTTTACAGTCTGTGCTCTCTTATGTCTTAAGAAATCCTTCCCTAACCTGTAAGATCTTAATGATTGTTACTTAATTTAACTAAGCCTTCTATGCTTCGTGTGTAAAATAAGGGTAATAAATCTATCCTACTTAACTCACAGATTGTTTGAGGTTAAGATTTTTAAATGTAGGGCGGCGCCTGGGTGGCTCAGTTGGTTGAGCGACTGACTTTGGCTCAAGTCATGATCTCGTGGTTCATGGGTTCTAGCCCCGCATCAGGCTCTGTGCGGACAGCTTGGAGCCTGGAGCCTGCTTCAGATTCTGTGTCCCCGGCTCTCTTTGTCCCTCCCCCACTCGCTTATGCTCTCTCACTCTCTCTGTCTCAAAAAAAATATTTTAAAAATTAAAAAAAAGATTTTTAAATGTACAGTAATATAAATACAACTTCAAATTATTTTCCTAATACTATAGTAAATTATTTTATCCTATACTATTCCTTCATCTCATTTATAGACACATTAACTGCTTTTTAGTTTTCATTCATCCCCTACAAATCAATACGAAGAAACACTTTAAAATCTAAGCATAAAACATGCAAGTGGATTATATTTTGCCCAATTAAACTGTAGTCAGTCACAATGTGTGGAGCATACATTAAATGAATGGAAATAGCTAGTTTAGGAACTACATCTATAAACTTTCTATGGCAAGTTTAATGGACAAAACAATATTCTAACTTTTTAGTACTCTTTATAGGATCAATCATTTAGTACAATAATTTGATCACAATCATTACAATTAAGAAATTACTTGACTAAATATCTAGTAAGGTACAAGTAAAAGAAAAGAGAAGCTAAACAACCAACTGTAGGACCAGTACAGATGGCAGTTGATTGTGCAATTAAACCACTCTAAGTGGCCTGCAAAACAAAAAGCAAACAAACAAACAAAAAACAAAAACAAAAAAACCCAGTAATTATTACTTTTCGGAACAGCACAAAAAAGACAAGAATAAGTCAAGAGAGGTTTGAGGAAATCTGCATCTGACTTATTCCACTGTAAATTTTATAAATTATACCAGAAAGTCAGTCACCATATAAAACACAAAGTGACCTTGACTATGACTAATTTCAGTCCTTGCATACCATGGCATTAAATAACTTAAGTACACAGATACCTGAATATCAAAAAGAAAAAGAAAAAAGTCAATTTGTTCAAAATGAGAAAATACTAAAGTCTGGTAAAAATCAGCCAATTTTCCATAACAGTTAAATAGCATTTATACTACTGTACAATTTTCATAACTCAGCAATGCTACACATTCATCTGCTATAATGCAAAAACTATTAGGAGCACAACAAGCGTAATGTTACAATTTTATAGTGAAAAATTTTAATAGCCTATGTTTTTAACATATTAAAATGTGATTAAAATGATAAATTTAGGGGCACCTGGGTGGCTCAGTCGGTTAGGCATCTGACTTTTGATTTCTGCTCAGGTCATGATCTTGTACTTTGGGAGATCAAGGCCCCACACTGGACGCTGCACTGTCAGCTTGGGATTCTCTCTCCCTCCCCTTCTGCCTTTCCCCCGCCTATTCTCTCTCTCTCTTACCCTCTCTCTCTCTCAAAATAAATAAACATTTTTGAAAAATGATTAGTTTATAGCTCTGTGTACTTGTTCGGTAAGAAAACCTGATCTAAATCCTTTAAGAAAACTGCCAACTAATAAGATGGTGTTAAACTTATATTGCATTAACTTTGATTCTCTGCTTCATAAAAAGAACATGAATCCAGTAAAACATTTTAATGTGTAACTGAGGTTTTGGTGTGAAAGGTATGCAAATACATGCAGGATCTCACTTAGATAAAGCTTCATAACTAAAATTCAAAGGTTTAGATTTATTATTTTTAAAACTAATTAGTCCTGGCTGTAACTTTTTATTTTACAAACTTTAACTTATGGTTAAAACTTTATTTTAAATAGCTGTTCCTCTATTTAATCAGAAATCTTATTAGTATTAACTACTTGACAGTGCTCAGTGACAGAGCAGTAATTAAAAGTTAAACCAAAATTTTAATAAAGCTACAAAACAAATTGGTCTATAAAAGTTGAGATCCACAAATTAGCTTTCTTCTATCTAACTTTTTAGAAAAGTCAACATTGCGAAAAGTGAGAAATATATACACTGTTGCATAGGTATACATTTTCAAGAGACCTAAGAATGTCCTCCCTGAAGGTATTTTGAAATAGGTTTCAAGTCAGTTTGGTGGCTGGAATAGAAGCCTACTTAGAAGTAAATAAAATTAATGATAATGGATTTCACAATCTACAACTTGACCATTTCGAGAGAGCATCTGCCCTATGATGGTTAGGATCCTGTTTGGACATCTCTGCCACTTACTGACAGCTATATGACTTTGAGAAAGTACTGAAAACTCACTTTCCTAGACAGCAAAACAGAAATAATAGTTTTTGTATTACTATATAATAGTATGAGTTCAATGAGATGATACAAGACATACAATGACAAGAATCTATTATTATTCTGATTATAAACAATTTGTTAAAACACCATCATCAAATTACGAAAACATTGATATGGTTTTTATAAACTTTTTTTCATAGCTTTCCAAGCTAAAGTATTCTGGCTTAAAATGTTCTAGGGGCACCTGGGTGGCTTAGTCAGTTAAGTGTCCAACTCTTGGTTTTGGCTCAAGTCTTGAATTTCACAGCTCATGGGATCGAGCCCTGCATCAGGCTCTGCACCCACAGCACAGGGCCTGCTTGGGATTCTCTCTTTCCCTCTCTCTCTCTGCCCCTCCCTTGCTCTCTCTCTCTCTCTCTTAAAAAATAAACTTAAAAAATAATGTTCTGTTAGGATACATTGATTTTATTCATACAAATAGACTTCATTAACATTCTGTAAGAAACATGTATTATGTTTCCACTGACTTACAACATCGGAAGTTTGTTTCCACTGAAAAATTCCCAGCTGTGATATGAAAAACATTTTTGTCATATTTCTATTATGGAATAGTCTATTTTTGTTTATATGAAATTTGTTTACATGTAACTCTCCATAACTTTGATAAGTAACACTGGTAAATAAATATTTAACAGTACCAGCATATGCAACAAAAAGTAGATATACTCTATTCTTTTTGAGATAGACCCTACTTTTGTATCTTTACAAAATGTCCTCTCGGGAACTTAAATCTTCACACTATATGAAAATAACGTAGCTCAGACTTTTCAATCAGCAGGCAAAAATCCCTGTCCCAAAGGAGCTCAAAAGAGTACAAGAAACAGACACATATAATAAACAAATACAATACTACAATATAAGTGCTATACTAAGACTGTTACAGGGACTTCTTAGGTGGAGGAGGTATTTAAAGGCAGGTTTTAAGAGGTTGTGATTAAAGAAAGTGAGAATTGACCAAGCTAGCAAGGGGAGAATACAGAAAGACAATCCAAGCTTGTCCAAGCACACATGCAGGAGAAAGCAGAGAAAACATCACATTCCATCAAATACAAGTAGATCATTAGCAGAAAATAGAATGCATAGAAGGTAACGGCAGAAAAAACTGACTAGAATCCATCAAAACACCAAAAGTTTCCTAAGCCAGAACTTACAGTAGCAACGTTTTTAAGGTAGTTAAATTGCAGCCAGAGCTGTTGCTAATAAAGTCTTGGTCTACCTCACCTGCCAAGGCAAGTCTCTCCACAGAAGAATCCGTTTCCATCCCTGGTCCCAGAAATGACTTGGACATAGTGTCTATGTCTCTTTGCTGGCTTCCCTTCCCCTATGCCCTGCTACTGGAAGTGACTCATCCTAATTCCCAAGTAAATAAAAAGGAAAAAAAAAAAAAACACAGAGTCAAAAGAGCAAAGAAATTGACCTTCCACAGGTTCTTGCCTTTTAGGAGAAAAAGCATTACCTATCCATATTTGTAACTAAAACAAAACCTTGTTAACTTCAAATTAGAGTATAACCTAAGGTTATCCAAACAAAATCACAAGGATCAAATTGCTGTTATAATTGCCTATTAGGGAAAAATTTAAGTTCCTAATTCATATAAACACAAAAATAAATTCCCGAAGTATTAAAATGAAAGTATAAAAATAGGACAAAAGCACAAGAAACTTTGGCTAAATATCTGTCATAATCCTGTAAGGCAGAAGGCTTTTCTAGATAAGAAGAGAAACCTAAAAGCCACAGTGGGATAAATTGAAAGATTTAACAACATAAAAATGTAAAACTTCCGTACATCGAAACGTACCACAAATGATGCTAAAAAGGTCTACATACTAGAGAAATTTTTGCAACATGTAAAGAAAAATTGTTTAACAACCATAAAATACAAAGATGATATGAATCAATTTTTTAATCCAATAAAAATACGGACAAATGTATGCACAATCAACTTACAATATAATCTGAGTAAACACATTTGTTCAAAAAAGTAAGATCTAGGGGCGCCTGGGTGGCTCAGTTGGTTGAGCATCCGGCTTCAGCTCAGGTCATGATCTCACAGTTCATGGGTTCGAGCCCCGCATCAGGCGCTGTGCTGACAGCTAGCTCAGAGCCTGGAGCCTGTCTTTGGATTCTGTGTGTCCCTCTCTCTCTGGCCCCTTCCTGCTCACGCTGTCTCTCTCTCTCTCTCTCTCTCTCTCAAAAATAAATAAAACATTTAAAAATTTTTTCAAAAGGTCTAAACAAATAAAAAATCCAGTGAATTCCAGTGAAATGTAATTTACCACATTAAGCTGATACAGATGAAAAAAATGATCATGTAAGTATTGGCCAAGATGTGGGAAAACGGGTGCAAACTGTACTGATGCAAATATAACTTAGTACAAACTTTCTAGTGAGCAATCTGGCAATACTGCTTAAAGTCTCATTTGCATCTATCTTTAAAAGAGCAATTCTACAGACTCACCTAAAATATACAGTGACAATCTGCCTAGCAAGACTGTAATACCAAGAACTATAAACAAGCTTAATATTTATCTATCAGTAAGCAATTAAACTACAATGGGATGTACAACTTTGCAAAGACGAGGTACAGAGCTTATGCACTGACATGGGAAACATTACAAGATGTCAAAAGAAAAACAGATACAACAGCTTACTGTCTGATCTTATTTTTATTTTTTTACATCAAACATGTGCCTGTGTATTAAGGGAGAAATGGGACTGGCAGGGAACGGAGGGAGTCCTCACTTTCTACTTCGAAGTATCCCACTGTTCTACCTTTTTACACTGAATATATATATTTAACCTTTGTACTAAAAAAAATTATTTTACAAAGCCATACCAAAAGTAAGGAATGATTTATAGTGTAAAAGTCTTAGACTCTAATTGCTATCGTCCTTTCTAGTCTTTATAGGGACACCACGGTGCTGTTAACAAGAAGATGCTCAAGGACTTGATTTAAAGCAGGCCATAAGTGTCATGTCTACAATTCCTAACTTATACAAAGGAGGCCACTTTGGGATTTAAACACAGTTCAAATGTGGTGTAGCCTGACCAATATTTGATATGGTCAGTGTTTATAACTTTAGTCATTCTAATAGCTGTGTAATGGTATCTCACTGTGGTTTTAATTTGCATTTCCCTAAGGACTCCTGATGTTGATCATCTTTTACACACACTCTGTATTTATCCTATAATGAAGTGTCCACCTGAATATTTTACCCATTTTTAATTAGGTTATTTTTCTTATTGTTTTATTTATAGAGTTATTTATATATTCTAAATATAAGTCATTAGTTATACGTTTCACTAAGATTTTCTCCAGAATGTGGCATCTCTTTTCATTTTCTTACCAATGTCTTTTGAAGAGCAGACTTTAATTTTAATAAAATCTAGTTTCTCAACTTATCCATTTATATATTATGCTCTTGGTGTTGTATCTAAGAAATCATTACCTAGTTAAGGTCTCAAAGATTTTCTCCTAAGTTCTCTTCTAAAGCTTTATAGTTTTAGGTTGCACATTTAAGTCTCTGAGCCATTTTGAATTAATTTTCATATATGGTGCAAAGTATGGATTCAATTCCATTTATATCTAAATCCAATGCTTAAGCAGTATTTGTGAAAAACGCTTGTATTTTTTCCACTGTATTGTTTTTTATGGCTTTGTCAAAATCAATTATTTACATGTAAGTGGTTTTACTTCTGGACTATCTCTTATGTTTCATTGATTTATTTGTCTATCTTTATGACAATGCTATTTTTACTGCAGCTTTATAAGATGAGATCAGATGAAATTAACCTCAAAATAACCAAGTGTGGGGGAGCGTGGGTGGCTCAGTCGGTTAAGCGTCCAACTTCAGGTCAGGTCATGATCTCACAGTTCATGAGTTCGAGCCCCGCATCGGGCTCTGTGCTGACAACTCAGAGCGTGGAGCCTGCTTCAGATTCTGTGTCCCTCTCTCTGCCCCTCACCCACTCACACTCTGTCTCTGTCTGCCTCTCTCAAAAATAAACATTAAAAAGAAAATACAGAATCTGTGAATAATAAGAATCAACTGTGTCTATTTAGGTATCCTTCACTTTCTCTCAACAGTTATTTTGTAGTTCTCAATTTTCTTTAACATATTTTGTTAGATTTATCAATAAGTATTTCATATTTTTGTATTGTTGTAAATGGTATTTTTTATTTGAACTTCTGATTGTTCCCTGCTACTTTATAGAAACACAACTGATTTTTATGTATTAATCTTGTATCCTTCAACCTTAAACTCATCCAATTAGTGCTAACAGTACTGTGACATTTTTACATATACAGTGACGTCATCTGAGAATAAGGATAGTTTTATTCCTTCCTTTCCCATGTGAATAACATTTATGGTTTGTTTTTTTCTTCCCTGATTGCACCAGCTAGAACTTCCAGGGCAATGTTGAATAAGATAGTAGAAGTAAACATCTCTCTATTGTTCCTGATATTATAAAGTATTTAACCTTTTACCAATAAGTACAATGTCAGCAAATTACGTTTGTCACGAATGTCCACTATCATATTGAGGAATCCCACTTCTATTCTTAGTTTCCTAAAGGTTTTTTTTTTTTAAATCAGGAAGGTTACTGGATTAACCAAGTGATTTTTCTGCATCTATTGAGATGATTATGATTTTTACTTTTTAGTTTGTAAATATGGTGAATTATATTGATTTTTTTTTTTAATGTTAAACCAACCTTGCATTCCTGGGATAAACCCCAAGTGGACATGACATATTAACCTTTGAATACACAGTTGAATTTAATTTGCTGAAATTTGGCTTAAATGTTTTGCATCTATGCTTGCAAGTAGTATTATTCTGAAGTTTCCTTATAATGTCTTTGGTTCTGGTTGCCCAGTAATGTTAGCATTGTAGGCTTTGGAAAATATTCGCTCCACTTCAAATTTTTTAGAAAAGTTGATATAGAATCAATATTACTTCTTCCTATAGTGTTTTGTACAATTCACCAGTAAAACTAGTTGGACCTGGAGTTTAACTACAATTTCAATTTCTTTAAAACATAGAGGGCTATTCAGATTATCTATTACTTTCTTCCCCGTTGAGATTAAATTACTCTTATTTTCCTACTTTTTTAAGATAGAAGCTGAAGTCATTTGAGATTTTTCTTCTTTCCTAATTTAGATGTTTAGAGCTATAGATTTCCATTTTAGCAGCATCTTTTAAAATGTTGTTTCTGTTCTCATTCAGTTTAAAATATTTACCAATTTCTTTTTTGATTTCTTCTAACAATGGATAACTTATAAGCATGCTATTTAATTTCCAAATATTTGGGAATTTTCCCAAGGATCTTTCTATTAATGATTTCTAGTTGAGCTCCACTGTGGTCTGGAAAGATTCTTTACAAATTGAATCCTTTTGAATTTATTGAGACTTCTTTTATTGTCCAATCTTGGTAAATATAGTCTATCTCGGTAAATGTTCTGTGTAAACTTCTGAACAAATGTGTTTTCTGCTCTTCTGGAGTAGAGTGTTCTGCAAATCTAGTTAGGTCAAGTTGGTAGACAGTAGTATTCAACTCAACTGTATCTTTGGTAATTTTCTGCCCACTTGTTATATCAATTATTGAGAGGGGTTACTGAAATCTCTGGCTGTAAAATTTTTTTTTAAGTTTATTTATTTTTGAAAGACAGAGCGTGAGCAGGGAGTGGCAGAGAGAGAGGGAGACACAGAATCCGAAGCAGGCTCCAGGCTCTGAGCCATCAAGCACAGAGTCCACGTGGGGCTCGAACTCACAAACCGCAAGATTATGACCTGAGCCGAAGTCGGCCACTTAACCGACTGAGCCACCCAGGTGCCCCTGGCTGTAACATTTCTGCTTATTTTGTTTTACATATTTTGAAGCTTGGCTTAAGTGCATAAACATTAAGCCTGTTTTGTCCTCCTAATTAAATGACTCAATTATTATTATGAAATGATCTTTATCCCAGATAATATTGAAATCTCCTTTGTCTGAAATTAACAAACTCATTCCAACTTTCTTTCAACCAGGTTAACATGTTACGGCTTTTTCCACTTTTTACTTTTAACCTATTTGTGTTTATAGGTAAAAATGTTTCTTATAGCCAAATAAATGGTTGGATCTTACTTTTTATTCAATCTTGGCCTTTAATCATCAGAATATTTATATTTATATTTAATATGATAATTCATTAGAACATATCATCTTGCTATTTATTTTATATAGGATTTGTCCCAACTGATCTTTTTTTCCCTTTTCATGTTGTCACGACTTCTACTGGATTAATTTCTGCCTGATTAAATTCTACTTCTTTTGGTTTATTCGTTATGACTGTTTTCCTATTTTAGTGGCTGCTTCAGAATTTATAATACGGATCTTTAACTTATCACAATCTACCTTTAAGTGGTATTATACCATCTAATGTAGAGCATAAATATCTCTTTATACTTTCCCTCAGCCTTTAAGCCGTTATCTTGCATTTTACTTTTATGTTATAAACCATACAATATCTTGTTAATATTTTTACTCTAAGCAAATATATTTTCAAGAGGTTAAATAAATTCTAGGGGCTCCTTGGTGGTTCAGTTAGTTGAGTGTCTGACTCTTGATTTTGGCTTAGGTCATGATCCCAGGGCCATGGGATCAAGCCCCTCATCAGGCTCTGTGCTGAGCGTGAAGCCTGCTTGGGATTCTCATATTCTCTCTCTCTCTCTCTCTCTCTCTTTCTCTCTCTCTCTCTCTGCCTCTCTCTCTCTCTCTCTCCTTCTGCCCCTCTTCCCCACTCACATTTTCTCTCTCTTTAAAATAAAATCCTTAAAAAAAGAAGCAAATTCCTCCATATGTTTACCCAAGTAGTTACCATTTCTTGTGGTTTTGTTTCCGTTTCTGTTTTTATTTTTATTCAACTGGTATCATTTTCCTGCTGTCTAAGGACATACTTTAAAATCTTCCTGAAGGAGGAGGAGGGGAGTGTTAGCAATGAATTTCTTCAGCTTCTGCGTGTTTGAAATGAATTTTTTAACATCTTTGCTTCTGAAACATATTTTTGCCAGATATAGAATCCTAGGTTGATTTTTTTCATTTTTCAATACTTTAAAGATATTATTCCACTATTTTCTTACTTACATTGTTTCTGACAAGAAATCTAATGTCACCTTTACCTTTGTTCCTATGCACACAACTTGATCATGTCTAATTTTTACTCTTGACTGCTTTTAAGATTTTTTTATCATTTGTATTTGGTAATTTGATTATGATGAGCCTTGACATAGTTTCCTTTATATTTCCTAAACTTGGTAGCTCATTGAAATTGTTTATGGTTTCTTCTTAATAAAATTTATTTGGAATGTTCTGATTTATGGTTTCATCTTAATAAAACTTATTTGGTGGGGCACGTGGGTGGCTGTCAGTTAAGTGTCCCAACTTTGGCTCACAGCATGATCCTATGGTTTGTGAGTTCAAGCCCCACGTTGGATTCTGTGCTGACAGCTCAGAGCCTGGAGAGCCTGCTTCAGATTCTGTCTCTCCCTCTCTCTTTGCGCCCCCACCCCCCACCCCACTCACACTCTCACTCTCAAAAATAAGTAAACATTAAAAAATATTTAAAAAAACTTATTTGGAAAGTTTTTGGCAACCATTTCTGGAAGTATATATACAAATAAATATATACGTATATATTTTTTGAGGGGGGGGTTGCAAACAGGGGAGTGGGCAAAGAGAGAGGGCAAGAAAGAATCTTAAAGAGGCTCCATGTCCAGCACAGAACCCAACATGGGACTCGAGCTCACAACTGTGAGATCATGACCTGAGCCCAAATCAAGAGTCAGATGCTGAACCAAGTGAGCCACCCAGGCACCCCTAGAAATCTGTATTTATGTAACATGCCTCCTTTAGGAAATCTAATTAATTACATATTTGATTGTCTGAAGGTATCCTACATTGTTTTCTCTTTATATTTGTACCTTTTTTCTCTGTATATTTCTATTGGATGGATTCTATTGCTATATCTTCAAGTTCATTAATCTTTTTACTGCAAGGTCTAATCTATGATTTATCTCACCCAGTGTACTTTTCATCTCAGATGCAGTTTTCATCTTTAAAACTTCTATATGGATATTTTTGCATCTTATATGTTTCTAACTTTCTGAGCATATAGAATACAATTATAACAAAGAGTTTTAAAATCCTCTGCTAATTCTACATCTGTATCAAAGTCTGTGCCCCCATGATAGATTATGCTCGTTATAGGTCATGTTTTTAGGTTCCTGTGCATACATGGGAATCTTTAACTAAATGACAAGCACTTGTTGTGTGCTGGTATTTCCCACTCCTATAAATCTTCCTGAATTCTGTTCTGGGATGCAGTTAAGTAACTTGGAAATATTTTGTTCCTTTCAAGTCTTGCTGTTATAATTTGCAACTCAGTTCCAGAGCAACAACACCTCAACCAGGGGAATGTGCCAAGCTCCACACCTCAGTTATCACTGCCTGTGCCACATCCTGGTAAGTTTCTCAATGCAACAGACTGGGGCAATTGCAAGGCTCACGTCACTTGTTTCTCATCACTCACAGACACCTGATGATGATCACTTCATGTGCAATGTCTCAGAACTACTGTTTTATGTACTTAGTTTTATGGAGCAGGGGGTTGTTTCATGATATGAAACATATGAGCCAACTATAAGCCAGCTGCAGGCAATCTTTGTACTTTTAAGTCTATCTTTATCTTTATATTCAAAGTTTCTCAACACCATAATTTGAGTATTGCTTTTCTAGCCAATCTGAATATCTGCTTTTTAACTAGATTTAGATCATTTATATTTAATGTAATTATCAAAAAGATAAGATTTAAATATACTATTTTGCTATTTTTGTCTCATCTCGTTTATTCCTTTTTTCATCTTTACCTACTTTCTGGTGGACTGATTAGGTTTTAATATTCAATTCATCTCCCCTATTGCTTGTAGGTTATTTTTTTTATTTTTTATAGCAGTTGCTCTAAAATATATACAGCTTACCTTCAAATAAATATTATGACACTTTGTCTATGGTATAAGGACCTAACAATACCATATTTCCCTTTCTCCTGTACCATTCTTTATGCTGACATCAATCAACTTCTATGTACACTATAAGCCACCAATTCATTGTTATTACCTTTGATTTAATCAACTATCTTTTGAAAAGTTTAAAAATGAAGAAATTACGTTTACCCCACATTTTACTATTTCTTACACTTTTCATTCCTTTTCACAGATCCAAATTTCCACCTGTTAGTAATTTTCCTCTTGCCTAAATAACTTCCTTTAAGACTTCTTGCAGTGCCAGTCTGCTGAAAATAAATTCTCTCAAATTGTTTCTCAAATCATATACCTGGATAAGGGACTGATATCTAGAATAGATACAGAACTTTTACATCTCAACAACAAAAAATACATCCCAATTAAAAATGGGGGAGTCTTTTGGGTTTTCTATATACAGTAGACTGTCATCTTCAGGTAATGACCATTTTATTTATTACTTTCCAATTTGGATGACTTTTATTGCTTTTTCCTGCTAACTGCTGTAGCTAGGATTTCCAACACTATGTTGAATAAAAGTGGTGACAGTGGGCATCCTGTCTTGTTCCATATCTTAGAGGGAACGCTTATAGCTGTTTAGCACTGAATACAATGTTAACTGTGGGTTTACCATACATGGCCTTTGTTATGTTGCGGTACATTCCCTCTGTAGCCACTTTGTTGAGAGTTTTTAACATAAATGATGTTGAAATTTGTCAAATGTTTTTTCCTTATCTATAAGGATGATCATACAATTCTTTCCTTCATTTTGTTAACGTGCTATACCATGTTGGTTGATTTATGGATGTTGAACCATTCTTTGCAACCCTCAAATAAATCCTACTTATCATGGTTTATGATATTTTTGATGTATTATTGTATTCAGCTTGCTAATATTTTGTTGAGAATATTTGCATCAATGTTCATCAATGATATTGGCCTATAATTTTTAAAAATCTTTTATGTGGTATCCTTGTCTGGTTTGGTATCAGGGTAATGCTGGCCTCATAAAAGATGTTTGGAAGTATTCCCTCCTCTTCAATTTTTTGGAAGAGTTTGAAAAGGATAGGTGTTAAATCTTTTTTAATTTTGGTAGAAGTCACCAGCGAAACTATCTGGTCTTGGACTTTTCCTTGTTGGGAGACTTTCCATTACTAAGCAATCTCAGTAGTAACTGGTTCATTCAAATTTTCTATTTCTTCATGATTCAGTCCTGGAAGATAATATGTTTCTAGGAATTTATCCATTTCTACTAGGTTATCCAATTTGTTAGTATATACTTCTTGGGAGTCTCTTATGATCCTTTGTACTGTGGTGTCAGTTGTAATTTCTCCTCTTTCATTTTATTACAGCCTCCTTTTTTTCTTGGTTATTAGTCTAACTAAAAATTTGTCAACAATATCTTTACAAATAATCAGCTTTTAGTTTTATTAATCTTTTCTACTGTTTCTCAGTCTCTTACATTTATTTCTGCTCTGATTGCTGTTATTTCTTCTACTAACTTCGAAGTTTGTTTTTTTCTAGTTCCCTTAGGTGTAAAGTTAGATTGAGATTTTTCTTGTTTCTTGAAGTAGTCCTGTACTACTATAATATCCCCTCCTAGAACTGCTTTTGATGTATCCCAAAGATTTTGGTATGTCATAGTTCTATTTTCATTTATCTCTATTTTCTTATTTCTTTGATTTCTTTAATGACCTACTGGTTGTTGGGTAGCATGTTGTTTAAACTCCCCATTTTCAAGTTTTCTTCTTGTAATTGATTTCTAGTTTCATCCCATTGTAATCAGAAAAGATGCTCAATAGAATTTCAATCTTTTTTAATTTATTGAGGCTTAATTGGTAGCCTAACATGTGATCTAACCTAAAATGGTCTATGTGCACTTGAGAATAATGTTTGTTGTTGGTTTTATACGGAATGTTCTGTATATATTAAATCCATATGGTGTCATTTAAGGCTGAGGTTTCCTTACTAATTTTCTGTCTGAATGATCTGTTCATTGATATAAGTGGGGAGTTAAAGTCCCCTACTATTTTGGTATTGCTATCAATTTCTCCCTTTAGGTCTGTTAATATTTGCTTTAAATATCTTGATGTTTCTATGTTGGTTCCATATCAATTTATTATGTCTGTTTTTTAGACTGACCCTTTTATCATTATATAATGTCCTTCCTTGTCTATTATTACAATTTTTTGTTTTAAAAGTCAATTTTGTTTGCTACCAGTGTAACCAGACTTTTTTTTCTTTCTCTTCCTTCCCTCCCTCCCTCCCTCCCTTCCTCCTTCCCTCCCTCCTTTCTTTTCTTTTTCTTTCTTTCTTTTTCTTTCTTTCTGTAAGCTCTATGCCCACCAGGAGGCTTAAACTCATGACCCTAAGATCGAGAGTTTCATGCTCCACCGGCTGAGCCAGCTAGACACCTCTCCAGCTTTCCTTTCATTTCTATTTGCATGGAGTATCTTTGCCTATCCCTTCACTTTCAGTCTTCGTATGTCCTTACTTCTGAAATAAGCCTCTTCTAGGCTGCACACAGATGGGTCTTGCATTTTTTTAATCCTTTCAGCCACTGTGTCTTCTGATTGGAGAGTTTAGGCCATTTACAATTAAAGCAATTATTGATAGGTACGTACTTCTTTCAGTTTCGTTCACGGTTTACTGCTTGTTTTCATAGTTCCTCTGTTCCTTTCTTCTTTCTCTTCCATTGTGGTTTGATGTCTTTCTGTAGTGTTCTGTTCATAGTCCTTCTCATACTCTTTTGTGTATTTATTGTAACTTTTTGTTTTGTAGTTTACCATGAGGTTCATATATAACCTACTAAGTATATAATGGTCTGCTTTGAGTTGGTAGCAATTAAATTTGCACATATCCCAAAACATATTTTCTCTACCCTGCCCAGGTTTTATATTTTTTGATGTCATGTTTTACATCATTTCATTCTTTACTAATTATCATAGTTTTAGTTAATTTTACTATTTTTGTCTTTTGTTAAGCTTCATACTTGGTTTGTAAGTGACTGATCCACTACCTTTAATATGTATTTACCTTTGCCAGCGAGATTTTTACTTTCATAGATTTGCTTGTTATTAATGCCATCTCTTTTCAGTTTAGAGAAGTCCCTTTAACTTTTCTTGTAAGGCTGGTTTACTAGTGATGAACACCTCTAGCTTTTGATTATTCTTAATCTCTCCTTCAATTCTGAATGATAACCTTACCAAGTAGAGAATTCTTGGTTGGAAGTTTTTTCCATTCAGCACTTTGAACGTGTCATGCCACTCTCTTCTAGCTTGCAAAGTTCTGCTGAAAACTCTGCTGATAGCCCCATGAAGTTTCCCTTTTATGTAATAAGTTGTTTTTCTCCGGCCCTTTTAAGATTCCCTCTCTAATTTTAATCATTTTAATTATAATGTATCTTGATGTGGATCTCTTTGGGTTCATTTTATTTGGAATTCTCTGATGAATCTGTATGTATGTTTTGTTCCCCAGATTAGAAGTTTTCCACCATCATTTCTTCAGACAAGTTTTCTGCCTCTTTCTCTTTTGTTTCTAGGACCCATATAAAATGAATGTTATTCCACTTGATAGTGTCTGAAAGATCCCTTAAGTTTTCATTTTCTAATTTTTTTTCTTTTTGCTACTGTGTCTACATGAGTTCTGTTGCTTTGCCATCCAGCTCAATGATCCAATATTCAGCTCATCCAGTCTGTGTATTTTTCAGTTCACTTATTTCACACTTCAGCTCTGTAACTTTTATTTGGACCTTTCTTACACTGTCTCTTTATGGAGGATCACACTGTGTTCTATTCTTCTCCCAAGTTCAGTGAGCATCTTAATGACCATGACTTTGAATTCTTTATCAGATTGATTATCTCCATTTCATTAATGTCATTTTCTGATGTTTTATCTTCTTCTTTCATTTGGTACATATTCTCTGTCTCCTCATTCTGCCTGACTCTTGTTTGTTTCTACGTATCAGGTAAATCAACCACCTCTCCTAGTCTTGAAGGAGTGGCCTTGTGTAGAAGATGTCACATGTACCTCAAAAGCACAATCCCCTCTTACTACCAGAGCTAGATTCCCTGTGTGGGCGGCATGCACTGTCTACTGTGGTAGCACCACGTCTCCAGCACAGGGTGTATGAGGCTGGCACCTGGCTCAGCTGCATGTGGCTCTGTGGGGCTTTCACCTGGCTGCAACACGTGATTGCACTGTGGGAATGGGCAGGGTTCTCAGCTGGGTATGCCCACTGGCTCCAGAAATTTGAGAGATAGCTGCAAAATAGTTCCCACCAGCACCAACATCAGCAAGGTAGGAGAGGTCACAAATATGGCACCTACCAATGTCTCTGTCCCCAAAGAAAGTCCCAACAGTTTCCTGCCTGACAGATGCTTTAAAATTACTAAGTGGGTCTTCTTCACAGATGCACTTCTCAAATGCATATTTTTGTACTGGTCCTGGGATGAGTAGGTGTGCTAATCCTTTATGGGTTCTCCAGTCCTACAGTTCTATGGTTTCTCTGGATATAATCCCAGTTGGTTTTCAAAGCCTAGTATTTATGTGGTTTGTCTGTTATGCAGGACCCAAGGATTGGGGTGCCTGTTACGAAGCACTAACCTCTGGTTCCTCAGGGAAAAGTTTTGTATTTTTGAGTTCCCTCCTGATTATATATCACACCTGGGATGGTTTTTTTGTTTTTGGGGTTGTTTTTTTTTTTGGCAAGATGTCGTCTCTGGCTCTTCTCCCCATCTCAATGCTGTCTTTTTTGTTCTTTGTTGTAGAAACTCTGTTCACCCAGTCTTCTGGTCTTTTTCAGAGGAAATTATTCCATATGTAGTTGTTTATCTGTTGCGGGAGGAGCAAGTTCAGGATCTTCCTACAGTACCAACTTGAACCCAACTCCTTAATTTTAAGTGAAATTGACTTCTTAAATCAAATTAAATATTTTTAAATAACAAATCAGTGGCATTCAGTACAGTCACAATTTTGTGCAACTACCACCTCTATCTAGTTCCAAAACATTTTTATCACCCCGAAAAGAAACTCCATATCCATTAGGCAGCTGCTCCCTATTTCCCCTACCTTGGCAAACACAAATCTGAATTGTTAATATAGGTTTATTTATTAAGGATATTTCATATAAATGGAATCATACAATATGTGACCTTTGTGTCTGACTTAATTCAGTCAGCAAAATGTTTCCAAGGTTCACCAGACTTAGCATGTATCAGTACTTTGGGGTTTTTGGTTTGGTTTGTGTTGTTTTGTTTTATAGCTGAGTAAGTCAATGGTATGTATATACCAACATTTCTTTAATCATACTTCCATCTATAGGCATTTAGGCTGCTTCCATCATTTGGCTATTATAAATACTATTACTATGAACATGTGTATACATATAGGAGTACCTGTTTTCAGTTCTTTTGGGTATATACCTAGGAATAGAATGGCTGGGTCATACGCTAATTCTATGTTTTATATTTTAAAGAACTACCAAATTGTCTTCCACAGAAGGTGAATCATTTTACATTCCCACCAGCAATGTGCTCTTGTACACTGTTATACCAACACTTTGCGCCCTTGTACCAACACTTGTTATTGTTTTTGTTTTTTATTCTAGTCATCCAGGTGGGCATGAATTGGGATCATTGTGGTTTTTCATTTGCATTTCCCCAATCACTAAGAAGGTTGAGTATTTCTTCATATCCATACTGGTCATTGGTGTATCTTCTTTGGAGAACTGTCAATATAAGTCCTTTGCCCATTTTTTAATTGGGTTGTTTGTAGTTTTGTTATGGAGTTATCAGGGTTTTAGTTCTTAAATTTAAGTCACTGATCCACTTAGAGTCAATATAGTTTAAGTTTTATTTTGAGAGAAGGGGAGAGGGTGAGGATCAGAGAGAGGGAGAGAGAGAATGGAGAATCCCAGGCAGGCTCCACATCAGGAGCAATTAACCTGATGCAGGACTCAAAGTCACAAACCATGAGATCATGACCATGATTGAAACCAAGAGTAGGATGCTTAACCAAGTGAGCCACCCAGGCGCCACCTCCACCCCCACCCCACCCCCCCACAATTTGAAGTTAGTATTTTAATGTGGTGTGAGGTAGGGGTCTAAATGTATTCTTTTGCATGTGGATATCTAGTTGTTTCAAAACTATTTGTTAAAGAAATTTTTCTTTCTTGCACTGAGTGGTCATGGCACTCTTGTCAAAAATCATCTGCAGATAAAGACAGCCAGACAGACAGATGATTGATTGATTGATAGATATAGTTTATTTCTCTCCTCTCAATTCTATTCCATTGGTTTGTAAGTCTATCCTTATGTCACTACCACACTGTTTTGATTACTGTAGCTTTATAGTATGTTTTGAAATGGGGAAGTATGAGTCCTCTAACTCCGTTCTTTTTTTAAGAATAGATTTGGCTATTTGAACCCACCACAATTTCACATGAATTTAAAAACATACTTTTCCAGTTCTGCAAAAAGGTCATGAGAATTCTGAGATCTCATTGAATCTGTACATTATTTTACATAGTATTGCCACCTCAACAATATTAAATCTTCCAATCTATACACACAGAATGTCTTTCCATTTATTTAGATCCTAATTTCTTTCAACAGTGTTTTATAGTTTTCAATATATAAATCTTTCAATTCCTTAAATTTTTGAACATTAGTAAATGGAACAGTTTTCTTCTTTTCCTTTTTGGATTGTGGTATACAGAAACACAATTTTACTTTGTGTTTGATTCTGTACCTATAATTTTTCAGAATTTGTTTATTAGCTCTAGTGGGTTTTCGTAGATCCTTTGGGATTTTCTATATATGTTATCTGCAAATAGAAACAGTTTTACTTCTTCCTTCCCAATTTAAATGTCTTTTTTCTTGCCTAACTGCTCTGGTTATAACTCCTACTACAATGCTGAACAGCAGTGTGAAAATAGGCACCCCTGTCTTGTTTCTGATCACAGGGAAAAGTTTTGTCCTTCACCACTGAGTTGTATGCTAGTATGAGTTTTTCATGAATCCCTTTATCATATTGAAGAATTTCCCTTCGCTTCTTGTTTTGAAGTGTTTCTATTATAAACAGGTATTATATTTTCTCAAAAGCCTTCCATATTAACGGGTGATGTTTATTTTTTACCCTTCATCCTACTAATGCAGGGTTTTACATGGATTGATTTTTCTATGTTGAACTGCCCTTGCATTGCCACTTGGATAAATCCCACTTGGTCATGGTGTATACCCATTTAAATATACTCCTGGATTTAGTTTCTTAGTGATTTGTTGAGGATTTTTACATCTAAACTCATAAGGAATATTAATCTTCAGTTTTTTGTTTTGTTTCTCATGGTATCTGTTTGGCTTTGGTATCAGAGTCTCATATGCTGGTCTCATAGAGTGAGGAAGTATTCTCTGGCCTCTCATTTTTTGGAAGAGTTTGAGAGGATTAGTGTTAATTCTTCTTTAAATGTTTGGTAGAATTCACCAGTAATGCCATCTGGTACCTGGACTTTTCTTTGTTTGGGAGAGATCTGTTACTATTACTATTACTAATTCAATCTGTTTACTTGTTAAAGGTCATATTTTCTATTGCTTCTTAAGTCAGTTTTGGTAATCTGTGTTTCTAGGAATTTGTCCATTTCATGTAGAATATCCAATCTGTTGACATACAATTGTTCATAGTACTCTCTTATAACCTTTTTTACTTCTTTAAAGTCAGCAGCAATAACCCCACCTTCACTGCTGATTTTAGTTATGTGTGTCTTTGCTTTTCTCTCCCCCTTTGTCAGTCTAGTTTAGGTAAAGATTTGTCAATTTTGTTGATCTTTTCAAAGAAAAGAGTTGTGTTTGGCTGATTCTCTATATTGTTTCCTATTCTCTAGTTCACTTATCTCCACTTTATTATTTCCTTTCTTTGGCTCACTTTGGATTTAATTTGCTTCTCTGTTTCTAGTTCCCTTAAAGTGAAAAATTAGATTTGTTTCAGTGCTTCTTTTTAAATATAGGTATTTACTGCTATAAATTTCCCTATGAGCACTACTTTTGCTGCATCTCATAAATTATGGTATGCTGTGTTTCCATTTTCACTTGGTGGTAGTAATTTTCTAATTTCTCCTGTGATTTTTTCTTTGACCTACTGGTTATTTATGAGTGTGGTGTTTAATTTCTACATACTTTTGAGTTTTCCAGTATTCTTTGTTATTGATTTGTAGCTTCATTCCACTGTGACCGAAGAAGATACTTTTATGGTTTCAACTGCTTAAAATGTATGCAGACTTTTTTGTGGCCTAATAGTTTATGGACTATCCCTGAAGATTGGCTCATGGGCACTTGAAAAAATGTGTATTCTGCTCTTACCGAGTGTTTTGCATATGTCTTTTAGGTCTAACTGGCTTACAGTGTTGTTCAAGTCCTCTATTTCCTTACTGATCTGTCTAGATGCTCTATTCCTTATTCAAGGTGAGGTAAACATTGTAATTTTTGACTGAATGATGAAAACTATAAAGTTTACATTGTTGGATTCTGAATTGTGTTGTATTCCTTTCGTGTTGGACTTTGTTCTGATGCACAGGTAAGTAACCTGGGATCACTTGAAGCCTTCTGAGGACTCTTCCCAATGCCTCATGTATGAGAAGGTCTTTAGACTCTAGATACTCTAGATACAAACCATTATCACCCCTGTAGGAGGTCTGGAAATTGTTTTCTTACTGCTTTTCAGTCATTCTTTCCCTGACTTTGAGTTAAGTCTTGTCATGCATCTACAGATCGGAACTCGGCCAAAAACTCAAGAAGAATCCTCTGGAGATCTCCAGAACGCGTTCATGCTCGAGTGCACGTTTTTACCTACCTATATACTTACCCCTCTCCCCCTAAGTCTCTTCTGTCTGGCACTCTGCCCTGCAATTCTAACCATCTTGGCCTTCCCAAACTCTTATCCTTGTTTCCTAATCAATGAAAGTGAAGTCTGTTTTGGTTCCTCCTCCTTGCACTGTAGCCTATATAAACAACCTCTAGGCTCTACTGTAAACTAGTGTAAAGAAGGGCTTACCTCATTTGTTTCCATTCTCTCAGTGATCACAGTCTGATGCCACCTATCATCCATTGTCTATAAATGACTGTTTACATATCTACATGTTCTCAAGTTGTTTAAGGAAGAAGAGTATATTACTGCTGCATAACAAATCACCCCCAACTTAGCACCTTAAAAAACAAGCATTTATTTTTTTTTCACACAGTTTCTGAGGTTCGGCAATCAAGACGCAGCTTAGCTGGGTGGTTCTGACTCAGGATATCCCATGAGGTGGCAGTCAAGATGCCAGTGGGCCAGTAGTTTACGGCTGGAAACTTGACAAGGGCTGGAAGATCTGCTTCCAAGAAGACTCAGTCACACACTGTTGGCTAGAGGCCTCAGTTCCTTGTTAGCTGTTGGCAGGAGGCCTCAATTTCTCACCACATGGGCCTCTCCATAGAGCTATTCACAACATGGCAGCTAACTACTCTGAATGAGCAAGGGAAGGAAAAAGGGCAGGGGGAGGGCAGCACAGAGGGAGCGAGAAGAGGCAAAAGCCACAATGTCTTTAATATCCTACTCTTGGAAATGATCCATTATTTCCACCATATTCTGTTGGCCGCGCAATGTGTGAGAGGATTATACAATGGTATAAATACTAGGAGGCAGGGATCACTGGGCCCATCTTGGAAGCTGGCCACACAGAGGAAAAATCTTGTTATGTCAACATGGCAGAAAGCCAAAGTCCTTCTTACACATTTTAACCTCCTTATGTTATTTTTTTAATCCTCTAACTATAGACTGCATCCTACGGCTTCAAGAGAGATGGGCAGATTGTAGATCCTACTCCATAGCCAGACTTGAGGAAAAAATAACTAAGAGTAAGTAGAAGCAGGTTTTAAGAGAAAAGAATAGAGTTCTTGATGCCTATGGCAAGAAAGAGGACAGCACTTATAGCAGACCGGGGCGTGAGAAACGCCCAAGTGCTTTTCGTTCTCCCAAACAACTACTCTACTCTAATGACCAATCTAAATATCTGCCTCCTTTCTCATCAATCTCCAGAGCCAGACAGCAACGGCAACAGAAATATTAGTAGCAGTAGCTACAATACCAGGGCCAATGCTAAGCATTTTGCCTTCATCAGTTTAATTACTCATCACAAAAAACCTGTGCGATGGGTTATCATTATCCCTTAAACAGTAGGTCTTGGTTTCTTGATAATCCTACTGTGGCTTTGCAGTTTGCAGTGTATCTTGGTACAACTTTTTTCTTCCTACATAACACCTGGCTCCCCCTCCCACTCTTCTGGCACTGAAGTACTGTGTTGTCCCGCCTGACCTCTCATTCTACTTGAGTCAGGCTTGAGAGATTCCTCCAGCTCCTATGTTCCCAACATCTACCAGCAAAACTCTTTCAAAGAAACCACCAGACTTGTGAGATCTCTGTTAATACCCTGCTGCTGGACTCTCCCAGTGCTACGGCTGTCTAATATAGACTTCCCCTTAAATCCAGTAGAACGCATGCCCTGTCAAGTCTTCCTCACCAATTAATCCCAAAAACTTTGCCTTATTTCAGGCATTCACTTAAAAATATTATTTCATAGCACTCGTGCCTTCTTAATTTTTATTTGCTACGGCTTCCCTAGGGGTTCATAATTAATCATCAGAGAGAAAAATCCAAAATATACCAAACTCCTACTTAGTACCGTACCTGAAAACCTAGGTTCCTACTAGTTATTTGTTGAATAATGAATGAAAAATATAAAGTAATGATTATAAATACTAGCTCAGAAAATTCTCGAGGAGTTATAATCCAAATCATTTTATTCACAAATAAAAAGGAAAAGTTACTGGTGGACACATATAAACAATTCACAAAAGACAGAACACAAAAGAACAACAAACAGAAGCAAATCCTAGAAACGCAAATTAAAATATCACTTTTTGTCAGATTGGCAAACACTGAAAATTTGTCAAGAAAGTAAGAAAACAGGCATTCTAATAGATATAATTTTGTATTTGGGGGATTTATGTGTCAAGTATCTTTAAAATTTGCATACCCGTTTGACCAGTATTTCCATTTCTAATAATTAATTACAAGAAAATAATGGACAAAGGAACATAGTTATATGTAAAAAAAAAAAAAAAAAGGAAAAAATCACTGTGGTACTACCTATAATACAAAATCTGTCCAACAATAAGGGTTTGATTAAACAAATTTAGTACTTCTAAACTATGAACTGTTATTGTCACTTTAGACTATTGTATTATCCCAGTTTTTAAAATAACATATATTCATATAAAAACATACCTGCATAGAAAAAAGATCTAGAAGTATACACCCCAAAATGTTTATCAGTGATTATCTCTGTAGAATAGCGGAATTATTTGTGCTTCTTTTTTCTTTTTGTTTATCTCTAATTTTTCTACGTGGGTTGTACATGGATAACACACATTCTTAAAAGGCAAAAGTAAAACTGAAAAGCACAATTTAAAGGCAGGAGTGCCATTACTGTAACGGAACACAGGACATTCCCATGATCCCTAAAAATGTCAGGCAGAATTAGTATCAAATAAAATATCAAATATCTGAACTCAACAGCCTTGTTCTTAATTAGTTCTGGGAACGCACATGGAAGAATGTGTTAGTACTACTCAGGCATCTTAAGACAACAAACAAAATGATCTCTCAAATAGAAATTTAGTACAAATCTGAAAGACCGTGTTGGAAATCACTGAGTAAAAGCCTCAACTGCTTCAAGGTACGTGTCAGCTTCAAATCGCATTTTCATGCTTTTTCACAGTTATTTTGAGACTTCACACTCTAACGGGAAAACAGTCACCATGAAAAAGGTAAAACATAAATCACTCAGAAGTTTGTTTGGCTGAAGGAAACGTTTTCTCTATAACTTCTATTCCAAATCAGATTAATTTTTCCCTTCAGACTTGGAACATGTGGGGGGGAGAGAGTCCTGAGGTGAGTCTAAAAATACATGTCTGTTACCAGGACAGCACACATGTGTCCAAGCGCTGTGTACAGTTCCAGCCAAAGCACACGGAGCTGCCTAGAACTGCCTGTAATGCCTGATTCAGCACGACCAGTCGCACCGGTCGCAACGGTAACTCTTCAGTAGGACTAATCCATAATTTTCAACGATGCTGACTGGCATAAAAACGATGTTTATGTCCGCCTGTCCGTGGCAGAATATGAAACAAATTATCCTTCTAATTGTACCCGTACAATAGCAGGTGTCCGTACACGCAGCACCAACCCAAAGCTCCAACGCAGTTGGCAGGTCACGTCACCTAACGCTCCACCCCATGGGATTAGACACCAGCTATGGAGGCACAGAAAGCACTAAACACGGTACAGTGTTAAGACTCCTTTCGACCTACGTTAGTATCACCTTTGATGAAAGCAGTTATTTGTCGAAAGAGAAAAGTTTCTAGTACAAGGAGAAAGCCAGAGAACAACTTGGCATAAGAAAGAAATTGTATGTTAACGGCATTTTTCTAAAGCAAGCAAGGAGTACTAAAAGTGACAACACAGTTATGCGGTTATTGTTGAAAAGAACGGAGACTTCCTTGCTTTGGTGACAACCCCAGCACCATCCAAGCCCTCATTCAGCAAATACGAGAAAAAACATATCCAACCAGAACTATTCTAGGACTTGGGGATACAAGAATAAACCAGCAGACGGTTTCTAACAAGGAACAAAGATGTTAAGCAAACAATTAGATTTCTGACTAGAACTGCAAATGTTAGAACATCATTAAATAAAAGGGCAGGGTGCTATGAGAGCAAATACTAGGCTTCAGAGTCAAGTAAGCCAACCACAGCAGACAGAAAGAGAGGCCCAGGCAGAGGCAATCTATGCAAAGCCCCTGTGACTGGAACGACGACCCCAACTACTCCAGGAACGCAGTCTAGCGTTTCGAAGCACTGAGACTGTTTCTTGGGCCCGTGTTAATTCTGAGATTCATAAAGATACCCAAGTCAAGAGATCAGGTTGGTAACTGCTACATGAGTATGGAGCTCAGAAGAGAGATCTAGGCTAAGTATGAACTTAGAAGTCACTGGCTGTGGGGCGCCTGGGTGGCTCAGTTGGTTGAGCGTCCGGCTTCGGCTCAGGTCGTGATCTCGCCGTTGGCGGGTTCGAGCCCTGCATCGGGCTCTGTGCTGACAGCTCAGAGCCTGGAGCCTGCTTCAGATTCTGTGTCTCCCTCTCTCTCTGACCCTCCCCCTGCTCATACTTTCTGTCTCTCTGTCTCTCAAAAATAAATAAGACATTTAAAAAAAAAAAAAAGAAGTCACTGGCTGAGAGATGGTGTGTGCTGCACAACTGGAGGGCTATTACTTAAGCTGAGCTGGACAGGGCAGGGGTGGGCATGTATTACTTCATTAAATCACACATACACACACAAAATTCATTACTTCTTGTGATCAAATTAATTATTTCTCTCTTGACTTACAAATCTGAAATTTAAAAAAAGTATTTTCCAATATTATGCTTACAATACAATGCCCTATTTGTTCAGAATGAGTAAGATGAAATGTATAAAGTCCTTGGAGAAATGCCAAGCCCTAGGAAAAATATTTCTTTCAGTGAGTCTAAGACATTATAGGCTAAAGTTTATTTAACAAAGCACTTCCTTCTAACCTTTTCCAGTGCCCTAAAAAGGAACTTTTTTTTTAACACACTGATTTAACTACTTCACAAGATTTGTCACTAGAAATGCTTTCAGTCTACAGAACTGCCACCTACTGAAGCTAGATCACAATTATAAGCAGTCTGAACTCCCTAAGTCTTGGAGGGATGAAACATCAAAAAGAACAGACACACCTTCTGCTCTGCACACTCAAAAGTTAGCAACTTTCAGAACTATCACTATAGCCCTTAAACAACCTGCCCTACAAAGTGTCCTATGAGGAATATATAGTATGTAACTGCTCTATAAAGCGGTGGTCAGGTTATGGTTACAGAGAAGCTGGGTTAAAATGTTCCACAATTTATGGCCCAAGCACCATATAAGTAGGACATGCCTTAACACAAACTCACCTGATTTATTTGAAGCATGTTAAAACAATATTGACCAAACTGCTGTATCCCTCACGGCTCCAAAAACTGGAAAATGAAAATGAAGAAATAAAGTTCAACTTAGTTGGTAATCTCAATGATTAGCACTTTAAACACATGTCCTTGATCAAAATCAAATATAAAATGGAGTACATCTTGATCAACATAGAACTTTCTATGATGATAAACATGTTTTACATATCTGCAGTGTCTAATCCAGTAGCCACTAGCCACACATGGCTACTGAGTGCTTGAAATGTGGCTAATGCAACAAGAAAGCAAATTTTTAATTTTTTATAAATTTTCTTTAACATTAATTTAAATTCAAATAACCATTTGTGACTAGTGGGGGACAGTGCAGATATAGGCTGAAAGATGACCCTTCTGGTTCTAAGACAATTCCAGCAAATGTGAAGCTATTGAAAACAATCTGAAATTTTCAGATTAAAATTTAACATACACTCCCCTTGCTCTAGTAAGGTTTTAAACAGCTTTGTTTCCAAACTCTGTAAGATAAATTAAGCCTAAAGAAGACACAACACTTAACTCTCCTAGGTGGTATGGAAGAGTACACAGTGAGATAACCTAGCTGGAGTTTTTTTCTGTTTGTGGTTTTGTTTATCATCATTATAGAAACAACACGCACAATAAAAATTTCACATAAAATTTTCAGAAAAAAAAAAATCACTGTCCTGACATATCCCATTGTCACATTTGGATTTGTTTCCTTCTGGGTCCGACCTCCCCACCATAATTATATTTCTTTGCATGTGGCAAATCTCTTCTACACTTAATTTAAAAATAGATACCAAAGAAGGGCAGAAAACCCAAATCTATAAACAAATAAATCATGGGATCTTACAATGTAAAAAAGTTTACATGAAAAATAAATTATGGGGGCTCCTGGCTGGCTCAGTCAATGGAACATGAGATTCCTGACCTAGGGGTTGTGAGTTCAAGCTCCGCACTGGGCATAGACCCTACTAAAAAAAATAAAATAAGAAAAATAAATTATGTACAGACACCACCCTTCAAAAAAATTTATCTAATAGAGCAACAACACAGTCTTGATATAGAGCAAAAGAACTAAATCCAATCACTGGGATAAGAATTTTCCATGCTATGAAACTTTAATATTAAATTTTCCCTCTGAAGCAAAGTTTCTTGATATATACACACAACACACACACACACACAATACACTATATACATATACATACATAGATTCTTATATATACACAGTCATATGTATACCATGTATGTGTATATATATGGCTACCATTTTCCCAAGATGACAAACTGAGGTCAATTCAAAATGAATTTGAAAGTTTTCAATATACATATCTTCTAATAGTGACCTCAGCATCTGTAACGATTTTTACATTTTCAAAAAAAATCATATATTGTAGAAACAGCACAATGGCTGTGGAGCACTGAATTTGAATATTATTCCAAGCTCGTCAGGAGATTACCTTTTGAGCCTTGGCAAACTACTTCATGTGTCTTTTGAGTTGTTTTTCTTTCTTTCTTTTTTAAGTCTGTAAAAAGTAAACTAAAGTCACTCTGGTAGGCAGCCTCTAGCAAAGAGGATACAACAGAAATGAGATCCCGCTCACAAGACTGGGTTACAAAAAGATCACAACTTCCATCTTGGATGTTACCTGCTCTTGTTCTCTCACCTGTTTGCTCTGAAACAAACTAGCTGCCACACTGTGGGCTGCCCTTTAGACAGGCCCAGATGGCAAAGAACCAAGAGAGGCCTCTGGCCAACAACTCAAAAGAAACGGAGGCCTTCAGTCCAGTACCTCCCAAGCAACTGAATCTTGCCAAGAGCTACATGAATGAGCTTGGAAGCAGATCTTCCCCCAGTCAAACTCTCGGATGAAACCACAGCTCCAGTGATAGCTTACCTGCAACCTCTAAGGGGCCTTGAGCCACAAGTACCAGGTAAGTGGCACCCAGATTTTTAACCCACAGAAACTGAGTAATAAATGTTTGCTGTTTTAAACCCTTACTTTCTGGGGTAATTTGTTATGCAACAATAAATAAGACAATTCCATTCAACTCTAAAATTCTATATACTCCTATGGTATTAATTAACATACCTAGGTAAACCAAAAAATTAATTCCCTGTTTAGCATGAGTAAATGAGTTACATTAGAACTTGAAAATGATATATTATGAAACTTAAACATTTACATTTTATTCAAAAAAAGAAATCACTAAAACCATCAAATGGTTTTATTAAAATACACTAGGTATAACTAAAAATACAGACTCAACCAAGTTTCATTTTTTTAACTAAAAATAATTCATTTGGAAGTTAAAATGTGAACAAGTCACTAAAACCATCTCAGTGATTTAGTGTCCCTTACTTTCTAGAATTCAACACTCAATTTGAAAAGTCCTATTTTGTTTTTATCTAATATAAGCCTCTAAAAGATACAAATGCTTACCTATAGAAGTGTTTCTTCAATATTAGAGTTTGTTATTTTTTTCATTTTAATTCCAGCATAGTTAACATACAGTGTTATATTAGTTTCCAATGTACAATATGATAATTCAACAATTCTATACAGTACTCAGTACTTATCAAGATAAGTGTACTTTTAATCTCCTCAACTATTTTACCCATTCCCCCCTCCACCTCTCCTCTGGTAACCATCAGTTTGTTCTCTATAGTTAACAGTCTGTTTTTTGGTTTGTCTCTTTTTTTTTTTTTCCTTCCTTTGTTCATTTGTTTTGTTTCTTTAATTCCACATCCAATTGAAATCATATGGTATTTGTCTTTCTCTGGCTTATTTCACCTAGCATTTTATTTTCTAGATCCATCCATGTTGTTGCAAATGGCAAGATTGCATTCTTTTTTATGGATGAATAATATTTCATTGTGCAGATATACCCCATCTCCTTTATCCATTCATGTATCGATGGACACTTAGATTGCTGCCATAATTCAGCTATTGTAAATAATGCTGCACTAAATGTACGGGTGCTCTTCTATATTAGAGTTTGTTAACACTAGTGGGCTGATTCCAAGAAGTGGGCACAATAAGATACAAGGTTATTTTTATAGTTCTAATCTTCCCATACAAAAGACAGTTGTAAGAAAAAACAAAATTGCTTAAAATTGACTATAAAATTTTAAGTATTCTGTAAGCCTCTCCTTCACAATTATAAAGATCTATATAAATTAAAACATGAAACTAATATGTCTAAAACAGCACTCCATGAGTGAAATGAATAATATTCTGAACTTATTGTTTCACCAAGTTATAAAAATTATATAATAAATATAATATAAAAATATTATAAATATATATATATAAACTATAAATCACAACCATACTATGGACAATTCAGAATGCCCACAGGGACACATCTTTAACACTCCTTTCCTTCTTTACAGACATGCCTGCTCACTGTCCTACATGTAAAACAACTTGATAAAACATCAATAAAATGCAGAGCAGTTTTATACTCCCTATGATTTCATAAAATCCACTTCTCCATCCACTATCAAAAAGGTTTCCAGCTGCAGTTCATTCCAATTACAGCTACGTACTTTTAGAGAAACCTATTCACATGTCCCAAAAATGCCCTACAGTGTTATCCAGTCAGGCACATTAGGACATGCAGTTCTAGATTCCAAGCTACTAAATGAAAACAGGCTGAGTAATTTATGGAGAGAGGGCATTACTAACTGCAGAAGAGTTGCTGCTCATGAAGAACTGGAAGTCCAACGTGTATGTGAAATGTATTGCTGATAGAACTTGCTGCTTTTATTATTAGATTTTACCCATGTGATAAATTGAAAGCTGTACAAAATTAAATCTATAAAATCTTCAACAATTAATTATTGCTTCATAAAACAACATTATTAAATTAATTTCTCTAGAAATTGTTATCTCAGCACCATCCCACAACTGATAGGCAATCCTCACTTAAACGTCTTGTTGGACAATATGAAAAGCAAAAACAATTACTATAGCATTCATAGGCTCCAAACTACCATCAGCTCAAAGCTTCTTACTCTAAAAAATTCATGGGGTCCTTAAAAAGCATTAAAAAAGGTTTTTTTAAACTTTCACTTCTATTTAAAAGTAGGCACCCAAAAACGACTTCTGTGTAAGAAAAGCAAAATAATATAAATTTTAATATCTCTTAAGAGCCTGTGAAAGATTCTAAGTATACAGAAAACTCACCACCAACCAAGAAAAAAAACTAACATTTAACAGACACTAATGTTTTATAACACATGCTATATTTTGCCATTTTTATATTAACTCATTTAATCCTCATCACCTTGGAATGTAGGAGTTATCTCCGCTTTTCTGGAAGCTGTTACATCCTCATAGTCCACCGCTAGGATTAAAACCTACTATGGTCTGGTTTGAAGTCCTCATCTCTTTATTATACATAAATAAATACATAAATAAAGACTTCACCTCTTAAAATTTTTCCTGTCACAAAGGTCTTGATCTCTGAGACAGCATAATGGCAAGGTTCCTTTAGAACTTGGGTGATTTATTTAAAATCAAATAATTCTACATATATAAACTATAATTATTACGGATTCTAGACATTCATCTAATATTTTCTTGAGTACCTAAAAGAGGCACTAACATAGCTACATATAATTTGATCATACTGTGCATGTCTCCAACTATTCAGTCTAATATTAACACAATTCAATTTTACAGTATCTAGGATTTTCTCTTTATTATGATCTGTACACATAAATTATCAGATACCCAGAACTCAAAGTGAACAAAAGGAGGGAGTAGTAGCAAAGAGGTTAGCTACAAAGAAAAAAATCCCAACGTACAGGCCCATTATATCTTCCAGAATCTGATCCTAAAACAGGAAAACCACTCAGCCTCGCTTTCTGTATTGTTTACACACTGAAAAGTTTGATCATCTTAGATATTTCTGATATTCTTGGTTGAAAACCAAACCAAGCCACTCTTTCCTAGAACTTCATCCAGGCAAGCCAAGTAAGCTAAAATATAAAATTTATATGGTTTTCCATGCTGATGAGGAACAAAGAGTCATGAATGTAACTTACCCTAAAATGAATCAAGAAAACAATATTATGTACATATGACAGACCCAGATCTAGCGATAAGTGAAAATGGTAACAGGTGAAATCTGATTAAAGGTTACATGAGTTGAGTATTCCTTGTATTATTCTTATTCTTGCTACTTTTCTATAAGCTTGAAATTATGTCCAAATAAAAAGTTAAAACTTAAAAATTACATGGCATTCCATCAGTAGTTAACAATACATATTCTGGTTATACAGCAACACTTTTACAAACACAAAACGGATTTCTGAGGAAAAATTCAGTAATTTGTTAGGAAATAGGCACCATATCCCACCAACTAATGATCACTTATAAATTTCAAACTACACTGCTATGTAATGACATGTGGCAATGGTGACTTGAGTTGAAATCATAGCAGGAAAAAAAAAGCAGCATGTACACCCCATAGTTTGGTATAAATGCCTCACAAATTTAATCCAGGCCTGCTGCAAAATGCAGCAAATCTACAATTCAAGTGATATATGAGATCTCTGGTTTGCAGTAAAATATAGACAAACTGAAAAATGAAACACTTGCCATATTACAAAACAACTGAGATACAGGATGTCTAGGTTTTGATTGTTTTATTAACTAATTTTTTTTTTCCACTGCAGCTCAATTCACAACAGTATATTTGAATCATCATCCTTAGAAAGGACTAGGAAAGAAATGCCCTCCTGGAGAAATGTTGCAATCATTTCTCCTACAAGGTTACTATTATCCTGCCGGCCCATCACAATTTTGAATTCAAGTGTTCACCCTGATTTCTTAAAATGTAAGGACGCATCAGAAGAGAAGTAATGCTCGGCAAAAGTTCACCAAAATCGTGAAATCAAAATATTAAAAATAAGGGTTTTCCACTAACAGTGAAATACCTTTAAAGGATCATCTCTATCGTTTCTGCCGGAACCGCCCACTTCAAAATCCTTTAGTACATCCCTTAATTGAACGGTCCATCTCTACCCTAGGAGTTCTTAACCTTTCGGGGGTATGGGAAGCGGCGGGGTCACGTTGAGTACGTATGGACCCTTTCCAAAGAAAATTATTCACAAATACAAAATTCTGCACGTATTTCCAGGGACTTCCAGAACCCCGAGGCCATTATCCCCGCCCCCCTCCCTAAGAATCCCAGTTCGGCGTCTCCTCGATTGCCTCTGCAGAACACCCCCCTCATCCCAATCCCGGCTCTCCCCGGGAGGGACTGGAGGCTCTGCCCTCACACAGTGGATTCCGTAACTGATCTTTGTCTCTCTGCCCAATTCCCTTCACCTCGGCAAGGTCACTAACTGCCAACTACCCCTTTAAGCCGAGCCCTCACGGTAGTAGTTCTTTCGAGCCACAGCAGAACTTGCCTGTCATAGGATATATTTTGTCCCCTCGGCCCCACCTACCTTCCCCATTTCGGCGTGTTACGTCTTCAC